>VTFQ01000008.1:4019813-4619813 GCA_036281575.1 Ancherythroculter nigrocauda | reverse complement strand
CGGATCATAACTAGCTAAGTACTTGTAAGTTAACATAACTTGACATATTTAAAAAAAAATTAAAAGTAACGCAACAGTTACTTTCCCTGGTAATTAGTTACTTTTATAATGATGTAACTCAGTTACTAACTCCGTTACTATTTGTGAGAAGTAACTAGTAACTATAACTACTTTTTTAAAGTAACGTGCCCAACACTGGGCATTATATTGAACACTGAACAGATAAATAGCGATATGTAGCTCTCTAACAGAGTTCATTGTAAAGCACTAGCTATTGTGAAGGCTCATTTCATGGTTGTTGTAGTGCTGAGCTGGAATTAATTTTCAAGGGACTACTGTTAATGGGTACCCTGCTGAAAAATCCAGCTAAAACCAGCCTAAACTGGTCAGGTTATAGACCTTTAAATAGGCTTTTAAATCGGCAAAAACATGTTTTGTTTAAATCTTTCTGTGAATGTTAGAAAATATCATTAATCTGATATAAAATAAATGGAAGATGCAATGTCCTCAATAATAGTAAAACAAATGTGTGTGTGTTTGTTACTGCGTCCTAATTTGTATACTATCCATCCTAAATAGTATTTGAAATTAGAGTGTATTCCAAATTGTAGTTTGTTGAAATGAGTAGGCTATTCTTCACAGATACCTGGATGGTCTGGTTTGAATCCGAAGTGTAGAGCTACTGGATCCGTGCACACTCCTATTTGTCTGCATTCTGGTGTTATGTCAAAAGTAATGACAGAGAGCCATCATATCAATATATATGTGAAATACTCAAGAATATGACATTTTGAATAAGAGCTCTATGCATATCAACATTCTTGTCTTTAGTCTGTATATATTATTTTTACCACTAGATGGTGCCATAATGAAAAATATTGATAAATATCAGTTTAGTAACCATTTTAAGCCAGGTGATCAAAAACAAGATCTAAATGTTATCACTGTGATATAATAACATCTCTCCAGTTGACTATTTTCACATGGTTTACTCGTACATTTACATAGTGATTCATGCTACAGACATGTAAAAAATTGTGTACTTTATATAATTGGTGGTTTTAGGTTAGGCATATACACTACCAGTCAAAAGTTTGGAAACATTACTATTTTTCATGTTTTTGAACGAAGTCTCTTATGCTCATTAAGGCTGCATTTATTTCATAATAAATACAGAAAAAAACAATAATATTGTTTAATATTATTACAATTTAAAATGATGGTTTTCTATTTTAATATACTTTAAAATATAATTTATTTCTGTGATCAAAGCTGAATTTTCAGCATCATTACTCCAGTCTTCAGTGTCACGATCCTTCAGAAATCATTCTAATATGATGATTTGATACTCAGTTATTATCAGTGTTGGAAACAGTTGTGTTGCTTAAAGGGTTAGATCACCCAAAAATGAAAATGATGTCATTAATGACTCACCCTCATGTCGTTCCAAACCCGTAAGACCTCCGTTCATCTTCAGAACACAGTTTAAGATATTTTAGATTTAGTCCAAGAGCTTTCTGTCCCTCCATTGAAAATGTATGTACGGTATACTGTCCATGTCCAGAAAGGTAATAAAAACATCATCAAAGTATTTTAAAGCTTCGAAAATACATTTTGGTCCAAAAATAACAAAAACTACAACTTTATTCAGCATTGTATTCTCTTCCGGGTCTGTTGTCAATCCGGGTTCATGATTCCGCAGTGACGCTGCTGACGTGTGATCCGGTGCGCCTGAGCTTCGTTTACAGTCTGAGGGAGACGCACGCTGTATTCAAGCTATTCTACATTGTTTGTATTTTGGTATTGCTATATTTTTTAAAATGGTGCGTAAGTGTGCATGTCGTGGATGTCCTAATTGCAAAAAACAAAAACGTAAAAGTGCATTACCAACGCCGACAGATGAAAGGATTCAATGGAATCAATTCAATGGAATCAGTTCAATGGAATCAATTCAATGGAATCAGTATAATGCAATCAATTCAATAGAATCAATTCAATAGAAAGGATTCCGGAAGAGAAGATAATGCTGAATAAAGTCATAGTTTTTGTTATTTTTGGACCAATATGTATTTTCGATGCTTCAAAAAATTCGAACTAATCCACTGATGTCACATGGACTACTTTGATGATGTTTTTATTACCTTTCTGGACATGGACAGTATACCGTACATACATTTTCAATGGAGGGACAGAAAGCTCTTGGACTAAATCTAAAATATCTTAAACTGTGTTCCGAAGATGAACGGAGGTCTTACGGGTTTGGAACGACATGAGGGTGAGTCATTAATGACATAATTTTCATTTTTGGGTGAACTAACCCTTTAATATTTTTTTGGAACCTGTGATACTTTTTTCAGGATTCATTGATGAATAAAAGGTTAAAAAGAACAACATTTATTCAAAATATAAATCTTTTCTTACAATATAAATCTTTACTATCACTTTTTATCTATTTAACACATCCGTGCTGAATAAAAGTATTAATTTCTTTCAAAAAAAGAAAAGAAAGAAAGAAATTACTGACCCCAAACTTTTGAACGGTAGTGTATATTGATACAAAAGATTTCTATTTTAAATAAATGCTGATTTTTTTTTTTTTTTTTTTTACTTTTTATTCATCAAAGAATCCTGAAAAAGTATCACAGGTTATAAAATAATATTAAGCAGCACAACTGTTTCCAACATTGATAATAATTCAGCATATTACAATGATTTCTGAAGGATCATGTGACTGAAGACTGGAGTAATGATGCTGAAAATTCAGTTTTGATCACAGAAATAAATTATTCAGTTAAAAGCTACCCTAAAAAATGAGATTTAAAATGCCAAGATATTTAGCTTGCCTTATCTCAATCCGTAAAGAATTCCAAAGTTTTGGAGCTAGTGAAGAAAAAGCCCTATCTCCCATCAATCTTAAACGAGTTAAGGGAACAGTTAAAAGACCAGTTTCAGAAGAACGAAGGTCACGGGTTGGAGTATAGGGAATTAAAAGCTCGGTCAAATATTGAGGTGCCAACCCATGTAAGGCCTTGTAGGTAAGTATCAAAATTTTAAAATCAACCCTAAACCGAGGAGCCAATGCAAAGACTAACCCTAACCCAAAACGGGAGTAATATGATCTCTTATCTTAGTTCTTGTAAGGATTCTAGCAGCTGAATTTTGCACTACCTGCAATTTGTTTAAGGTAGCTTTTGACACCCCAGCCAACAAAGCATTACAGTAATCAATACGGGAATACACAAAAGTGTTGATCAGTTTCTCAGCAACAGTAAACGAGAGCGTAGGACACAATCTGGCAATATTTCTGAGATGAAAGAAAGAACTTTTAACAGTATTTTGGATATGTGGCTCAAACGTTAAATTGGCATCAAGAATTATGCCTAGATTCCTCAATTTTGTTTGAAACTCCACATTTGAACCATCAAGAGTTAGCTTGACTGACCCAGCTTTGCGTAGTTGGTGGGGTGAACCGACAAGCATAATTCTCACTGTTAAGACAAAGAAAATTTTCTGTCATCCATTCTTTCATCTTAGAGATACATTCAGAAAAAAAAAAATCAACAGGCACAGTTTCATTAGGTTTAAAATGAATATAGATCTCATATAGTATCATCTGCATAAAAATGAAATTTTAGACCAAGTGATCTCAAAAGCTGGCCAAGAGGGAAAACATAAATATTAAAAAGCAGAGGGCCCAAAATTGATCCCTGAGGCACTCCAGATTGAACAACATTAACCTCAGATCTAAATCCTCCCATGGCAACAAACTGCTTCCGATCATTGAGGTAGGACTTAAACCAATTTAGAACAGTATCAGAGACACCAAAAACAGTTTCAAGATGAGTAATTAAAACTAAATGATCAACAGTGTCAAAAGCGGCACTGAGATCAAGAAGGATCAAAACTGAAAGACAGCCTGAATCTGAAGCAATTAACAAGTCATTGGTAAACCTAACCAGAGCTGTTTCTGTACTATGGAATTTACGAAAGCCAGATTGCAAAGACTCAAAGAGATTGTTCTCAGTTAAATTAACTGAGTGGCAACAACTCGCTCCAAACGTTTAGCAAGAAAAGAGAGATTAGATATGGGATGGAAATTAGCAAGGTTCTCATAGTCAATATTTGTCAGACTTAAACATATCGTAACTAAGAAGCATACACAATGATTTCCCTTTCATTGTCCCTATTTGCTCTTATTTACTATTAGATACAGTTCACATATACAGGAACAGTTGTGTTTTGCATTACATTTAGCACTGGATATGAGTTACAAAAGATTTAGGAGTTTACAAGGGGAAAATCAGAAAGCCACTGAAACTAGTGTAACTTGCAGGATCGTCATAAACCCAGGCGTCCTTCCACAGTACTGTATTAATCTTGTCACCGATCTCCAGTGTGAGAATGACACCATTGCTGGCGTTACCATTGCTAGCAGGCTTCCAGGAATGCACAGAGCACTGGGTTTGACCATTCTTCAGGAGAGTGATCGCCATTGTGGTTCCACCATGACAATGACCGTAAAATCTGAAGTAATAGACTCCTTTTACTGGTGCTGTGAAAATACCTGTAATGCACAGAAAATGTCATCATATATGAACAGGTTTAAGAACTGCATGTATTCCCGTAATGGTATTCTCTTTACAGTACTTACCAGTATTTGAGTCATAGGCATTTCCAACATTACTAAAGACTTTTTTGTATTCCAGAGTTTTGGAATCACTAAAGGGTCCAGTTTGACCTGTTCCAGAAGCCAGAAGTCCAGCTGAGAAAGCAACCTTTTTGCCTGGAAATAAGTGAATAGACTGATGTAAAATGTGTAGTCAAATAAAATGTGTAATTTAAAACATGTAAATGTCTATGGGAACAAAATGTGCTTTTTTTACTTGCCATAATTTTGTTGGAGAGATTCAATCTTGTTTTTTGAATCTTGTACTAAGGTTTTCAAAGCTGTTCAGAAAACACATTAATATGATAATGTTAGAATGCTGATAAACAATCAACTTCAAAATAAGTATAAGTTGTAATTTCTTTAAAAGTGTTCATAAATTGTAAAGTTTTCCCACAGTGACATGATCAATACAAATCCACCTTACCTTCATTATCACTCAATACTTTGGTCAGTGTTTCTTCTAGTTTTTGTATCCTTTCATCCATGCATTGTAGCTTCTGGGGCTCAGCAATGATGTTCACACTTGGTGACAATAAATCTTGAGCAATTGAGCTTCCAGCACAGAGCAGCAGAACCAGCAGCAGAACGGCCATTGTCTTGATTTTCATTTATTTGACACTCAAATGCCTAAACCCAAACCCTAATCGACACTTACAAACTCTAGCGGGTCTATTGTCGACAATTTGCTTCGAGTCAGAGTTGCTTCAGACAAGACACTAGACAATGCCTTCAATATGCTTTAATCATGGCTGGGAGGATCTCAGACCAATTTCAAAGAAAATCCCACCAGCAAAAAAGAATCCAACAGTTTTTATAGTATAGGAGCATGGCAAAGGTGATTCATTACATCATTTTTCTACAATGTGATTGGTTCTTCATATGTAGCCTATATTTCAGCAAACCCTTCTGTTACTAGGTAAAAGCAAATCTGGATTTCTTGATTACTTCACATGATTCAGACACACACTGACTTTGGCCAAAGTGTTGGGGACATGTAGGTTTCCAAAGCAAATAAGTGTTATTCCTGCAAGAAAAAGAAATGTTAGTTATGATTAATTTAAAAATTCAATCATGTGATTCAGGTATACTTATGTTGTGGGGACAAAATGTTCCCACAAAGATAGTAATATCTGAAATCCTTGTCCTTGTGTGGACATTTTTTGGTACCCAAGTGATGTTTTTTGAAAATGGAATAAAATGAACAAAGTTTTCTGTGAGCCTATTACAGGTGATTAAATTTTAGACCTGGTGGGATGGTTTTCACGGGACATTGTCTACATACGTCACTCGCCTGTGCGTGTCTTGTATAGAAACGTTTTTTTCTTTTCTTTTCTATTTTCATATAGAAAAGTTGCTCCAGCTACTCATGGTGTGGGAGTGGCATAGGCTAGGTTATCACAAGAAGTGAGAAAGGTCAACAGGTGAGTAAGGCATTATATTGAACAGATAAATAGCGATATGTAGCTCAGAGTCCCAGAGTTTCCAGCTAACACAGCTATGTTGTAACGACGTAACTGAACCGGACCATATTCGTTGTAGCGGCGTACCAAATCAAAGTTCCAGTGACGTAAATCTGTGATTCCCATATTCGTCGTTGCAACGTTATAACAGTAAGTCTCTGGAACCTGATGAGAACGTCAAAACGACCAAACGGGCACGTTGTAAAAACGTAACTGGATCAGCGCATATTAGTTGCAACGACGTCCCAACCCAGCAAACGTTGGTCCGACGGCAACGTCGTGTCGCTGGCCAAAAACAGTTGCGGAAGGCGGTAAAAATATGTAACACAGAACATTTCCTAAAAATGCATTCAGATATGTTTGTACAGGTAATACAGTTCTGTGGGGTTGCATTTATAATTGTTACTTTGACTTTTAGCTACGTGTCGTTCAATATATTATACCGTGTTGTTAATCAGGTCTGAGAGGACGTCAACTAGGTGGCGTCCTTTACACGTCCATCATGACCATAAAATTTGTGCTTACACCTTGGTTAATACTGCAATAATCAATTTAAGTGCACCAAGTAGTTTTTAAGAGGTTGTGAATAGACGTCCGCTGACGTCCTTTACACGTCTTTAGTCAAGCAAGACCCATTGTAAAAAGCAGGAAATCTTTATGAAATACACCATCATTTATTTAAATCTTGTTTAATGACAGTTATATTCACTTGTTACATGATAGATGAGTGGTTGTGAAAGTGTATGTTTTAACATTGCATGCACATTACTGTTAATTGTTGACCTTACGGGGCGCAACGCTGCTCATGCGTCTCGTGACACGGGCTCCTGTCTAATGTTTGTTTTGTTTGATTAGCAGAAAGTGTTTGTAGATTTTTTGTTCTGTTTTGTTTTGTTAATTTATTATGTGAGATGGCTAATCTGTGGGCAATTCTGGGCCTTTTGGTGTCCATTTCTCAACCAATAATGGCTATGTGGTCAACACCGACTGGAGCAAGCATATCGCCAACTGTGAAAACCTGTAACGATGAAAATTTGATGCTTATAAAATATGCAGATGACATGGCAATGGTGGGATGTGTGAAGGATACCTATGGAGTCAAATTAATGCCTTAATGTTTTGCACAAAAATAAAGTTTTGCAAAACACAAAAAAGAATTCTCAATAATAGTTGACAGCAGGTTGACATCATTGACAGCTGTAATCCTATTTTATCTTTGCCACATATTTTTCATGCTCAAACCTACTAAATCATTTGCAACGCTCATTTTATTCTGCGTTTCAGTCAAGCGTGCGCTCATGATACCGGTTTTCTTTTGCGCTGCACTTTTCTGTGCTGTTCTCTTTATGGCGCTGGTTTGACGTGGGGGTGGAGTCAAGAAAAGGATTACAACTACTATTGATTTTTGTAATTGATAATATTTTTATTTTTGCACTACTTTATTTTATTTTGCAATTTATTATTTTTGTTTGCAAAACATTTTTTTATTGCTCAATTCTTTTTTGTGTTTTGCAAAACTTTATTTTTGTGCAAAACTTTAAGGCATTAATTTGACTCCATATATACCCAATTACTGGACAGTTATTTTAGCTTTGTTAATATTTGGGTACAGAGATTGACTCCCAGTTTACTTTTGGAAAGCATTCAGATAGTCTTTATAAGAAGGCTTACCAACGTCTAGGCCTACTGAGGAAATTGAGAAGTTTTAACATTGAAAAAGACATTTTGATATTTGTGTATAAATCTCTTATTGAGTCCGTGCTCACTTTTAATATGGTTTTCTGGTTTAATTTTCTTTCTGTTAAACGTAAGAACAAACTTTTTAGGATTATAAACATGGCTGGTAAAATTATTGGAGAGAAACAAGCATTTCTGTCTGATCTTTATACTGTTGCAGTAAAAAGAAAGACTTCCGCTATTTTGGCAGTTACTTCTCATCCTCTTTATAGTTCATTTCCAGTACTTCCATCAGGTAGACGGTACAAAGAACCCTTGATTAAAAAGGTTAAGTACAGGAAGTCCTTCGTTCCGACAGCCATTGATATTTTAATTAGGATTATAAGATGAGTTGTTGTTGTTGTGAAGTTTTTAATTAATGTTTGTGTGTTCTGTCCTTGTTGAGCCTTGTCTGAAGACAAATTTTTTTTTTTTTTGAGGGTTTTGCAACCTCCTATTGCCAAGATAACAGCTCTGAGTCTTCATCTAGAGAACACCTAGATGGAGAACACCTGACAAGAGATCAGAGACCATTCCTTCATGCAGAATCTCAGTGACACATTTTTGTGTTGATTTTGATGTTTGTTTTGGATCATTGTCCTGATGGAAGATCCAACCATGGCCCATTAATGGATTTCTAGCAGAAGCGGTCAGGTTTTGATTTTTTATCTGTTAGTATTTGATAGAATCCATGATGCCATGAATCTGAACAAGATGTCCAGGACCTCCAGCAGAAAAATAAGCCCATAACATTAAAGATCCAGCAGTAGATTTAACCGTGGGCATGGGGTACTTTTTATCCCTGTGTGCACCAAACCCATCTGGTGGGTTTGCTGCCAAAAAGCTCTTTTTTAGTTTCATCTGACCATAGAAGCTGGTCCCGTTTGAAGTTCCAGTCGTGTCTGACAACTGAATATCCTGGAGATTGATTCTGGATGATTCTGGGTTTTCTTGCAATCCTCCTGAACAACTTGTGGTGATGTAGGTGCTGTTTGATCTTTCTTTTAGGCTTTCTGAGACTCAAGACTCAACTAATCTCTGCAATTCTCCAGCTGTGATCCTTGGAGAGTCTTTGTCCACTCAAACTCTCCTCCTCATCGTGCATTAGGACGATTTAGACACACGTCCTCTTCCAGGCAGATTTGTAACATCTTTAGTTGATTGGAACTTCTTAATTATTGCCCTGATGGTGGAAATGGGGATTTTCAGTGCTTTAGCTATTTTCTTACAGCCATTTTCTATTTTGTGAAGCTCAACAATCTTTTGCTGCACATCAGAACTATATTCTTTGATTTTACTCATTGTGATGAATGATTAAGGGAATTTGGCCTTTGTGTTTCCTCATGTTTATACTCCTGTGGAACAGGACATCATGGCTGGACAATTTCATGTTCATGATCACCCTTGTGTGCCAAAAAAATGTAAATATGAATGGGAATATACTTCAGAGATATTTTACTCATACAAAATTCTAGGGGTGCCAATAATTGTGGCCAATGCATTTTGGAGAAAAACATTTATTTCATAATGTGATTTTCCCCCCACTTTTAATTCTTTTCCTTCAATGAAAGGTTAGATCTTTGCTCATTTTATGAATTAAAGCTCAAAAGGCTAAACAATGCAGATTTATTTTTATAGTCATCTTTGTTCATATTTACCAAGTGTGCCAATAATTCTGACCACCACTGTATGTGTTAACTATGATCCTATACTTTGTTATTTTCTTGTTTGACTAATGGCTGTTTAACATTAATGTAAAACTGTTAGAGAAAATGCCATTGCCACAGACTAAGAATTATCCACATTCTATTATTTTTATTTTCTTGTTTGAATAGCTGTTTAACAAATGGAAGACATTTTTAAAAAAACATGATATTCACAATAAAATCAGATCACTCTAATTTTTGCTTAAAGGTGGTGTGTAATGCTATTTCATGCATTCTGACTTATTTGCACTGTTAGTAGCATTCTCATGCTAAACATGGCCAAAGTTTCAAAACACGAGTTGGACGTATGACAGAGTATTTCTGTGCCAAATATACAATTTCCGGTTGTGGACATTTTTCGTTGAATTTTTTTCAAGTATGGCCTGAATCACATCATAAAGGGCAGAATTTCTTGTATTATTCTTTAAATTTTACAGTCATTTATTACACTGCATTCATTCAACAACAATGGTTCATTTCATGCGTCATGCATCATTTCTACATTGCACTTGCTTTACGCTTTCAAGTTTTGGTTTTTAATCCGATTAAGTGTTTACATGTCCTATTGAGCAGATTAGAAAAGGTTTAAACCACCCCTTACAATCAGAGTGAAATTTCAATCTGAGTTGGCCAATTCATTTTGAATGACATGGTTGCATGTGACTTAATTTGACTGTGCAACTAGTCCGATTACAAATGAATTATTAGGGTTCATGTAAATGTATAGTCTTTCTTCTATTCCCAAATCATACACAATCACATCACATAGGCTGCTTGGCAACAATGATCTGTAAATGTATTAACTAACGCAGTTCCCTGTTAGTAGCATTCTCATGCTAAACATGGCCAAAGTTGGACGTATGACGGAGTATTTTCTGTGCCAAATATACAACTTCCTGCTTGGCAACATTGATCTGTAAATGTATTAACTAAAGCAGTTCCCTATAACAATTAGAATTTATAAGGTTTTATAGCAGAGAATGAAATGTTTATAAGTTCTGCATGGATTTCAAGGTTATGGACCGAGCATGTCTCCATGCCCCGGAGTAAAGGTGAGAAGTAGATTTAAAAAATAAACGTGGTATTTTGGTCGTTAGGACATACCTGCCACGTTCCAGCAACGTACTAAAGCATTGCCACGACGAATATGGGAATCACAAAGTTACATCAATGGAACCTTATTTGGGACGTCGTTGCGACTAATGCTGAGTTCCAAACTAGGCTGGATGTGGTAATATCCCAAATTAAATGTCCCACTTCAGACCTCAGTGCGTTCCAGTCACAATACATCACATTCACATGTTGACCACATGATGTCGCCATGACCCCATGAGAGTATATCGTGTTTTTGTGTCAATTATGGCAAAACATAATAAAAAATAACATAAAATCGCTTTGAAAACAGCTGACGAAAAGCAAAAAAAACGAACGTAAGATTACATTAACTTAATATCTAATGTTAAAGGATTAGTCCACTTTTAAATAAACTTTTCCTGATAATTTACTCACCCCCATGTCATCCAAGATGTCCATGTCTTTCTTTCTTCAGTTGAAAAGAAATTAAAGTTTTTGATGAAAACATTCCAGGATTATTCTCCTTATAGTAGACTTGAATGGGCACCAAACGATTGAAGGTCCAAATTAGTTTCAGTGCAGCTTCAAATT
The DNA here is from genome assembly GCA_036281575.1 of Ancherythroculter nigrocauda. Lineage (NCBI taxonomy): Eukaryota > Metazoa > Chordata > Actinopteri > Cypriniformes > Xenocyprididae > Ancherythroculter > Ancherythroculter nigrocauda. Next base: position 4,608,597 of record VTFQ01000008.1, on the reverse strand, counting down.
GTTCAACACAATCCCAGATGAGAAATAAGGGTCTTATCTAGTGAAACCATCGCTCATTTTCTGAAAAAAATTTAAAATTATATAAGTTTTAACCTTAAATGCTCATCTTGAACTAGCTCTCTTCTTCTTCTCTATTTGAATTCCAGCAGTGTAGACACTGCTAAGTGTATTACTGCCCTCCACAGGTCAAAGTTTGAACGAAGAAGAAGAGAGCTAGTTCAAGATGAGCATTTCTGGTTAAAACTTATATAATTTTCAATTTTTTTCAGAAAATGAGCAATGGTTTCACTAGATAAGACCCTTATTTCTCATCTGGGATCGTGTTGAACAATTTGAAGCTGCAGTGAAACTAATTATGACCTTCAACCGTTTGGTGCCCATTCAAGTCTACTATGAGGAGAAAAATCCTGGAATGTTTTCGTCAAAAACCTTAATTTCTTTTCGACTGAAGAAAGAAAGACATGGACATCTTGGATGACATGGGGGTGAGTAAATTATCAGGAAAAGTTTATTTAAAAGTGAACTAATCCTTTAAGGTTTGTTTTTACATTCATATTCATTGGAAGCAGGATGCGCCGACGTCAAATGACGCGTCTCGCTGAGGTCAGGGTTGATCGATGTACCCCGAGTTCACACAACGAATATCTGACTTTGAGTGGCATTTCAGACGTTATTTCCTAGAAGGAGGTGGGGAAAATCCAAAAAAATCTGTCTGGAACGCAGAATAATATGAGCCGAGTGGGTTACGTTTTTACAACGTGCCGGTTTGGTCATGTACTTATCACGGTCCAGAGATGTACCGCTATAACGTCGCCACGTCGAATATGGGAATCACAAAGTTACGTCACCGGAACATTATTTGGGATGTCGCTGCGACTAATATCAAAGACTATAAAGCCGCCTTTCCACTGCACGTGACATTCGCATCCGATTGTCGCATTTCGCCCCCTAGCGGCAGTCGCACGGAACTTTGAAATTGGTAGTGAAGCAACCGTTACCCTCAGCTTATTCCAACCCAGGTAAACTGAACGATTTTAATAAATGTAAGGCATGTATGAATATATCCATACAAAGCAAATTACCCTCAATACATCTAAAATAAAAACATACTAGTAGATTTTATAGAGCTTATATGTAAAATTGATTTAATAATCATAAAATATCTTTCTTTCTTTTTTTTACATAATCATTAATAACAACCATTTTATAGAAATAATGTTTACAGAATAATGTTAAAGTGTTAAAATATTGGTAATTCTAACTTCGCGCTCATAGTTTTGATTAGAATACATCATATCCGGTCGGCCGGTCGCATACGGTCTAGCCGCAAATATTTCAATGCATCCGAAGCTCAAATCAGATCTGAAATTTCCGCATTCGCAGATCGGAGCTCCACGCAGCCCCCGTACTACTCTCCATTGGAAATGAATGACTTGCAGTAAAACGGCTGTCGTTTGTCGTGTGCAGTGGAAAGGCGGCTTATGAACTTATGCGCCAGAGAAACAAGCGCGCCACCATCTTTATAATATTGTCTTTAAACTTTCTTTTTTGCAGGTGCTCCTATATTTCTATGGCATCACTGTCAAAGAATAATTAGCTGGTGAAGTGGATTGACTTGTTGTAGAGTTAATGAAAGTTATCATGAGCATTGTTATGATTAAAGCAGATGTCTTAACAAATGTCAGTAGAACGGGAAGATTTTAAAACGAGCAGTTCATTCATAAATACATAATTGCTGTGGAAATACAAACCGGAAGTCAAAAGAAAACGAGCGCAGCGCTGAAAAGTGGCAGAGCTACATAAGGTAAATAGAATAACACAAGATGCCTCACTCGTATTGTTTTGAATGGGAGAAAAAAGTGTGGAGGAATAAGTCCCGCCTTCTAAATAAAAGCCAGTCACCGATTGGTAAAGTCATCGCGTCACTGCAGCTCCGGTTCCTATAGAAACAAGGCACAAGAGACGCGCGCCCTTTAGGACTGCGCATTGATCCAGCCTGAAAAATGACGTTTTTTGTCATGATTCGAGCGTTTAGAAACAAAATTTATGAGACAGTTGTTGTCAGATTTCATTGGTGATTTCAAATATGAAATTTAATCGAAAGCTTGGCGAATAGCTTTGGAGAATTTGATGTTTCCCCATTCAAAGAGATAGAAGCAATGCCCGTGAGGCGTTTCAAAGATGGCTGCTGAGTAAAATGTCTTATCTTAAAAGGACTTTGCTAATATGAGCCGATCCATTTATGTGCCTGTTTGGTCGTTTTGACCAAATGGGCTCACGTTCCAGAGGCGTACTGTTATAACGTCGCCACAATGAATATGGGAATCACAAAGTTACGTCGCTGGAACGTTATTTGGAAAATCGCTACAACAAATATGGTCCGGTCCAGTTACGTCGTCCCAATGTGTTAGCTGGGTAGTCACTTTTTTAGAAGTTGTAGTGATGATTTCTTTTCCCAGAAAGAATGAAAAAAAACATATATTGGTTATATAATTTTCAGTTTTTAAATACTTTTTAAATATAATTTAAATTTATTTTACACACTTAAAGCAATAACGTATCGCATATTGAATATTGCATTATTTAACAAGGTATCGCATATCACATTTTCCTTCAATATCGCACAGCGCTACCAGGCATTGATGTGGTAGGCCCTTTTGTGATAGTTAGCTGCAGATATGCCATTACATTAATTGCCTACCTCTCAAAATGGCCAAAGGTCGCATTCACACCTCACATAACTGCGTGTATAGTTACCTGTTTTCTGAGGTCAGTGTTCAGCCAAAAGGGGAATCAACTGGAGATTGTCAATACGAGGGACCTCAGTTCCTGCCATCTGAGTTCAAACATTTCCTGCAAGAAAGGCCACGTTCACACAACAGCAGAATACGGTTGAGTCCTTAATACGATTGTTGTTGAAGGAAGCCAATGTGGTTGAAAGACTTTGTAACTTAAAGTCTCACAGTAAGCAAAAAGAAGGTAACGGTCAACTAAAAGTGAAAAATTCTTGTTTAAAGTTAAAGGGTTAGTTCACCCAAAAATGAAAATTCTGTCATTAATTACTCACCCTCATGTTGTTCCACACCCATAAGACCTTCATTCATCTTCAGAACACAAATTAAAGATATTGTTGATGAAATCCGATGGCTCAGTGAGGCCCCTATTGAGAGCAAAGCCATTCAAACTCTCAAGATCCATAAAGGTACTAAAAACATATAAATTAGTTCATTTGAGTTCAGTCATTCTATATTAATATTATAAACAAGAATACTTTTTGTGCACCAAAAAAACAAAATAACACTTTTCAACAATATCTATGGGCCGATTTCAAAACACTGATTCAGAGCTTCACGAATCGAATCAGTGAATCGGAGTGCCAAAGTCACGTGATTTCAGCAGTTTAGCCGTTTGATAGGAGATCCGAATCACTGATTCGAAACAAAAGATTCATAAAGCTCAGAAGCTTCATGAAGCAGTGTTTTGAAATCGGCCCATCACTAGATATTTTTGAAAAGTCATTTTGAGGTTTTTTTTTGGCGCACAAAAAGTATTCTCGTCACTTTATAATATTAAGATAGAACCACTGAACTCACAACTGAACTGTTTCAAATATGTTTTTAGTTCCTTGAGAGTTTGAATGGCTTTGCTCTCAATAGAGGCCTCGCTGAGCCATCGGATTTCATCAATAATATCTTAATTTGTGTTCTGAAGATGAACGAAGGTCTTATGGTTGTAGAACAACATGAGGGTGAGTAATTAATGACATTATTTTCATTTTTGGGTTAACTAACCCTTTAAGTTGAACTGTATTGATGCACATATAAATGTTCATGTACTGGTTATTAGAGCATTGTTCTGCATTTGGTGGAACGTAACGGGAAAAAAAATCTTATCAAAATTACTGTTGAATTAACTGAGAATACTGCTTGTGTCAATGGTAATGTTCAGTGAAAATCCAGTGCAGATGTAATCAATTAAAGGATTTGTTCACTTTCAAATGAAAATTAGCCCAAGCTTTACTCACCCTCAAGACATCCTAGGTGTATATGACTTTCTTCTTTCATAAATATTAACTAATATCATGAGGCATCCGAGCTTTATAATGGCAGTATGTGTTACCAAATGAGTATGAGCTGAAGAAAGTGTCTCCATCCACATCCAAACTCCACACGGCTCCGGGGGGTTAATAAAGGCCTTCTGAAGTGAAGCAATGTGTTTGTGTGTAAATAAAAAAAAATAAAAAAAACAACAAAAAAAACAATTTAACAAGTTATGAAGTTAAATATCTAGCTTCTAGCTAATCCTTTAAGTCTGGGGGAGATGTTGTGTTCTGTTGACAATGTTGATTGGTAAATGCCACTAGAGGGAGTTGTTGTATTATGTGGGAACTGGTATGCATGTAAAGGGAAGAAGAAAAGTTGTTAGATGTGCAGTGCTAGTAAAGAAACCATGTGATTTACCTGAATGTGATCTCTCTTGATTTATATAACTACACAACAATTAGCTATTGTGAGGGGTCATTAATTTCATGGTTGTTGTAGTGCTGAGCTGGAATTATTTTTCAAGGGACTCATAATGGGTAAAGCTACAGTCTTCAGCTAGTCTGATTTTGATCCTTTCCATCTAAACTGGTTATCTAAGCCTAGTAGTGAATGTTTTATTAGCAGTAGGTTAACCATATTTATCAGCAGAGCCAAAGCACAACCAAAATTCACAATGTTCTTCCACAAAAAAATGCATGCATTTTTTTAACCACTAGATGACTAAAAGTTAGACCTTTAAAAAGGTTTATAAATCAAACAAAACATGTTTTTAAATCTTTCTGTGAATGTTAGAAAATATTAACCTGATATAAAATCAGTGGAAGTCTATGCAATGTCCTCACTAACAGTGAAACAAATGTGTGAGTGTTGCTGCATCTCAATTTGCATACTATCCGCCCTAAATAGTAGGCTTTTCGAAAGTATAGTGTGTCCCAAATCGTAGTATGTTGAAATTAGTATTTCAAAGATACCTGGATGGTCTACTTTTTCCGGTCATAAATGACAGAGAGCCATCATATCCATATATATGTGAAATACTCAAGAATATCAATGACATTTTGAATAAGAGCTCTATGCATATCAACATTCTTGTCTTTAATCTGTATCATATTATTTTTACCTCTAGATAGTGCCATAATGAAAAATATTGATTAGTTTAGTAACCATTTTAAGCCAGGTGATCAAAAACAAGATCTAAATGTTATCACTGTGATATAATAACATCTCTCCAGTTTACTATTTTCACATGGTTTACTTATTTATCATTTGTACATTTACCATCCAAAGTGATTCAACATGTAAAATGTTGTGTACTTTATATAATTGGTGGTTTTAGGTTAGGCATATATATATATATATATATATATATATATATATATATATATATATATATATATATATATATATATACAGGTGCTGGTCATATAATTAGAATATTGTGAAAAAAAAATTGAAAAAAAAGTTTTTTATTGTAAATTATTTTTAAAAATGAAACTTTCATATATTCTAGATTCCCTACATGTAAAGTAAAACATTTCAAAAGTTTTTTTTTTTAAATTTTGATGACTAGAGCGTACAGCTCATGAAAGTCCAAAATCCAGTATCTCAAAATATTAGAATATTTCCTAAGATCAATCAAAAAATAGATTTTCAAAACAGAAAAGTTCAAGTTCTTTAAAGTATGTTCATTTGTGCACTCAATACTTGGTCGGCAGCACATATTACAGCAAATGACTTGCTCCTAGCACAAATTACAGCATCAGTGAAGTGTGGCATGGAAGTGATCAGCCTGTGGCACTGCTGAGGCACTATTGAGCCTTCAGATCATCTGTATATTGTTGGATCGACTGTTTCTCATCTTTCTCTTGAAAATATCCCATAGATTCAGGGGTCAGGCATGTTGGCTGGCCAATAAAGCATGGTCAGCTATATCATGGTCAGCAAACCACTTGGAAGTGGTTTTTGCACTGTGGGCAGGTGCTAAAGTCCTGCTGGAAAAGGAAATCGGCATCTCCATAAAGCTTGTCAGCAGATGGAAGCATAAAGTGCTCCAAAATCTCCTGGAAGATGGCTGCATTGACTTTGCACTTGATAAAACACAATGGACCAACACCAGCAGACGTCACGGCCCCCCAAATCATTACTAACTTCAGAAACTTCACACTAGACTTCAAGCAGCTTGGATTCTGTGCCTCTCCAGTCTTCCTTCAGACTCTGGGACCATGATTTCAACATGAAATGCAAAATTTACTTTTATCTGAAAAGAGGACTTTCGACCACTGTTCACTGTCCAGTTCTTTTTCTCCTTAGCCCATGTAAGATGCTTCTGACGTTGTTTCTGTTTCAGAAGTGGCTTGGTAGTCCTTTTCCTGAAGATGTCTGAGTGTGGTGACTCTTGATGCGCTGACTCCGGCTTCATTTGACTCATTGTGAAGCTCTCCCAAGTGTCTGAAGCGGCTTTACGTGACAGTATTCTCAAGCTTGTGGTCATCCCTGTTGCTTGTGCACCTTTGCCTACCCAATTTCTTCCTTCTAGTCAACTTTGCATTTAATATGCTTTGAAACATCACTCTGTAAACAGCCACCACATTCAGTAATGACCATCTGTGACTTACTCTCTTTGTGGAGGCTGTCAATGATTGTCTCCTGGACCATTACCAAGTCAGTAGTCTTCCCCATTAGTGTGGTTTCAAAGAACAAGAGATACCCGGAATTTATACTGTAGGGATGGTCATTTAATGAAACTCAAATGTAAATATTCTAATATTTTGAGATACTGGATTTTGGACTTTCATTAGCTGTACGCTCTAATCAACAAATTAAAAAAAAAAACTTTTGAAATGTTTTACTTTACATGTAGGGAATCTAGTATAAATGAAAGTTTCATTTTTTTAAAATAATTTACAATAAAAAAAATGAACTTTTTCACGATATTCTAATTATATGACCAGCACCTGTATATATATAGTTCATAGTCCAATCAATTTATGATGGATAAAATTCCCATCCTACATTTTTTCTCAATGAATATCATTTGGAAATACATCACATCAAAGACATCAGATAGGTGGTGAACAGGATTTCATACTGACTCTAAGTGTTCTGATGTCACATCAAACAAACGGTGTTACCATTTAATAAAGGACTATGCTAAATGTGCTGATGCTTTTGACACAGTCAACACCGGATATGCCGTGATATCCAAGCACTCTCCTTTTTCTTACGCCCCCCTTTTCATCACATCATCTTTCTCTCAAACACACTACTTTGCTTCATCATTAACCACCAGCTGACGACTAAATAGGCATTAACTCCACAGGCCACTAAATAAAGAGGCTGAAGGGAAGAGAACACGTAAGATCATATTACCTGATTTTTATTAATAACTCGCCTCTCGTCTTTCAATTTGTAAAGTAATCTTCAGCTATTTAGCTACCACGCGCACACAAATAATCTTGGGCATACTCTTACTGTAGTGTCCCTCACAGAGTTTAGGCATGTAGGCCATCAAAAAAAAATTGTCAGCGCTGATAAACACACTGAACATGAATGCGGTCGGGCTGCATATCAAATGCACCATTATGGGACAGAGAGTAGTGCAAGCCAGAATTGATAGCCCAAAAAGCAAACTGACATCTGTGAAACCTAAGGAGGTGCACCAGTCTTGTCTCTCCATCATGTCCTGAAGTGACCTAGTGCCACATTCTAGCACCACGGATGAGCCAAGTGCGGCAAACAAGACACCCCCCACCCCTTACCGTCTCCGTGCTGCATCTTGTATTTTTAGCCAAGATCCAAGTTCTATATAGCTTAAAGGGTTAGTTCAACCAAAAATGAAAATGACCCCATGATTTGCCAACCCGATCTCACGGCAATTCGAACGTATTTTACGAAGTGGCTAATTCATACAAATTCATACGTTTTTTACTAAATTGTACATATGCCAAATTCATATGAATTCGTATGAATCACCTAACCCTAACTCCACCCCTAAACCTACCCATCACAAATCGTATGAATTCGTACGAGTGAGGTCGTATGAAGTAGCCACCTCGTAAAATACATACGAATTGGTTGTGATATAGTGTTGGATTTACTCATCCTCAAGCCATCCTAGCTGTATATGACTTTCTTCTTTCAGACGAATACAATCTGAGTTATATTAAATAATGTCCTGGCTTTATAATGCTTTATAATGGCAGTGAATAGAGGATGAGATTTTGAAACCAAAAAAATAAATTAAAAAAAGCGCATCATAAAAGATATCCATATGGCTCCAGGGGGTTAATAAAGACCCTCTGAAAGGAAGCGATGCGTTTGTGTAAGAAAAATATCCATATTTAAATTGTTAAAAAGAAAATAACTAGCTTCCTGCAGCAGACGGCCGTATGCATCGATTTATGGCGAAAGAGTGAACTCTGATGAATGAACATGGAAGTGCAGAGGAGAGAGCAAAACAAAACACCGGTCACGAATTAGAAGTCTAAAACATGAACTTTTAAAGAGAAATGTCGGAGGATTTCGACATCGTGTAAGGGGTTACTCTTTTGGCACAAGTCGACGTCCGTACGGCCGTCTGCCGGAAGCTAGCTATTTTAGTCTTTAAAGTTTTAAATATGGATATTTTTCTTACACAAATGCATCACTTCGCTTCAGAAGGTCTTTATTAACCCCCCGGAGATGTGTGGATATCTTTTTTTGAACTTCAAAAAAATCTCATCCTATAAAGCTTGGAAGAGCCAGGATATTATTTAAAGGGTTAGTTCAACCTAATATGATAATTCTGTCATTAATTACTCACCCTCATGTCGTTCCACACCCGTAAGATTCGTAAAGCTTCATGAAGCAGTGTTTTGAAATCGCCCATCACTGGATATTGTTGAATAAAGTCGTTATTTTGGTTTTTTGGCACATAAAAAGTATTCTCGTCCCTTCATAACATTAAGGTTGAACCACTGTAGTCACATGAACTGTTTTAAATATGTTTTTAGTAGCTTTCTGGGCGTCTGAAAGTGTTAATTATCTTGAGGCCTCACTGAGCCATCGGATTTTATCAAAAATATCTTAATTTGTGTTCTGAAGATGAACGAAGGTCTTACGGGTGTGAGTAATTAATGACAGAATTTTCATTTTTGGGTGAACTAACCCTTTAATAAAACTCTGTATTTGTCTGAAAGAAGAAGTCACCTAGGATGGCTTGAGGGTGAGCAAATCATGGGGTAATTTTCATTTTTGAGTGAACTATCCCTTCAATATGGCATGGAAAGCCTTCCTTCCTTATGATCCCTTCCTTCTCCATCTCATACTATATAATTCTTTATGATCTTTCATTCACGCTTCAGATTTTGTTGTCCAATGTTGTGCGCAAACTTTGTTTCCTTAAAAGTTGAACTAATTCTATACTTTGCCTTGCTGTGATCTCCAGTCTGGCTCACTGCATGAAGAAATGTCTTTTTTAGCAGCCCCCTCTCTCTCATATCAATCTCACTCTCTCTCTCTCTCTCTCTCTCATGCACCCACCTGATCCCACCCCCTAAAACGCTCTCGACCCTGTTGCTCGTCTCTTTTACCCGTGTGTAGGGGTTTCATACAGGGGGCCTCAGGACTTGGTCTTGTCTGTTCTGGGTGGCGGGGATCACAGGTCCTTTCTAATTTAATTTTATGAAGTATTTAGTTGATTTGTTTTAAATTCATTGGAACTACAGTTTTCCCTACTTAAGTATATTGAATCATGAAGTGGAACCTAGTGTTCCTTGGGCTCCTTCTGACCTTCGGGCAGCTGTCATGGGGCCAGAAAGGTATGGACATCCCTGAGTACGATGGAAAGGACCGCGTTCACGATCTTAATGCCAAGAATTACAAGTCTGTGATGAAGAAATATGACGTGATGGTGGTGTACTACCATGAGTACGTAGGATCCAGCAGAGTCGCCCAGAAACAGTTTCAGATTGAGGAGCTGGCCCTTGAGGTGGGTTTGACTCAGAAATCGGACAGAAGGGAGGGAGGGGCAGCTGCAACCAGTGTAACTTTGGGCAGTTGTGAAGCATAGATGCTAATGAAGATCCTTTACTCAAGTCATCTGTGAAAGGACCAGTTTAGATGACAAAAATCATAGGATTTGTCCGTTAGAGATGGATTGTCAGATTTGTCGTTGCTTACCGAAATAGGAATTTAAATGCACACTCACTTTTAAAGTCTTCACTCTAGCGGACATATTATTTGCAATGTTTTAATAAGAACAGAAAATATTTGCACATAACTGCTTGTGAATCAATGTCAAAATGTCATTTTTTTTTTGTTAACTAAACCTGATTTTTGTTAATTTCACTGCTGTAAAATATGAATATTTGTGCAAACTTAAAAAACGTAAACGTACATTTAAGTACCTAAATTACTAAAACTGAAATAAAAATAAATATAAATATTTTTAAAAATCTAATAAAGGTTTTTCTAATAAAAAGTTTAAAATGTAAAACTAAAAAATATATAAAAATAATAAAATATTAATAGTATAGTATACTAAAATAACACTGGTTGTTGTATAAAGTCTTAATTTAACTCTTGTCAAGTACATCCTAAAAATATATCCAACCGACAGACGGACGGACAGATAGATAGATGACAGATAGATAGCAGGTTCTAAATATACATGTTAAATTTAACCATAATGCAAAACTACATATTTATCTAGTACTCAAATGAGATGCTCCTTGAACAGTGTCAGTCAAAGACTCAAACCAGTAAACTGCTGATCCAGTGCAGCAGGAATTACTGTGCAGCTTTTTATAGCATGTAGTCTTTTACTTCCGGCACTTCATAGTTCTGCTCTCATAGTTCACGGAAAGTTACATTGACAGTAAACAGAGTTGCATGGCACTTTAAATTTGTTGTTTGCACTGATGTGTTGATTTTAATCTGATGGTTGAAGCAGTAATTCTTCTATAGCCTTTATTAGTAGCCATAGTTTTTGATTGCTCAACCTTGATAGAGGACAATTACAAACTCAATTAAAAAATCATATAGACTTTCTGTGGCTTTGCTCTGGATCAGAAGGAAAAGCTCTCCACCAGAGCCTGGGGAATGTGTGGCCTTGGGAACAATCTGGACTATGGCATCTATCATGAGAAATGTGCTGATGCACCACACAGTAAATTTGCACCCTGGGCATGAGCTCGGATGGGTCGTTTTTCAAAGGAATTTGCTTTTCTGGTTTCATCTCAGTACATTTTCACTTTGGGTTTGTCGACAGGGCCATATGCAGACACCGAAACTAATGCTAAAAAAGGATATGTAATGTAAGATAGCTTTTTGAAGCATCAGTTCTGATATTTTCATGCTGTCTCATTGGTTCAAAGATTGAAAACATGCAATGGGTCTCAAGTTCTTACAGTGTCACAGCAGCTGTGTGTTTATGCTATACGTAGCACATGGTATACATCATCAAATTGTCAGCTGCTGGCTTTTGCTGATTAATAATAGTACAGTATGCATAGGGCCTGAATGACAGATCAGGGGTAACACTGTATTAGATTGCATAAGAAGATTGACAACAGTGCTGTTATTGTTAACTATAACTATTACTATTACTAAACTATTAAAAGGATAGTTTAAATGAAATGAAATTTCTGTCATTAATTACTCACTCTCATGTCTTTCCAAACCCGCAAGACCTCCGTTAGATATTTTCAATGAAATCTGAGAGATTTCTGTCCCTTCATTGACAGCTATGCAACTACCACTTTAACGCTTCAAAAAGGTCACAAAAAGATCGTAAAACTAATCGACTTGACTACAGTGGTTTAACCTCAATTTTAGGAAATGACGCAAGTTCTTTGTTTGCACAAAAAAAAAAAACATAATTGACCACTTTATTTACAAAATTTTAAAGGGTTAGTTCACCCAAAAATGAAAATTCTGTCATTTATTACTGAATGTCGTTCCACACCTGTAAGACCTTCGTTCATCTTCAGAACACAAATTAAGATATTTTTGATGAAATCCAATGGCTCAGTGAGGCCTGCATTGCCAGCAAGATAATTAACATTTTCAATGCCCAGAAAGCTACTAAAGATATATTTAAAACAGTTCATGTGACTACAGTGGTTCAACCTTAATGTTATGAAGCGACGAGAATACTTTTTGTGCGCCAAAAAACAAAATAATGACTTTATTCAACAATATCTAGTGATGGGTGATTTCAAAACACTGCTTTATGAAGCTTTACGAATCTTTTGTTTCGAATCAGTGGTTCGGAGTGTGTATCAAACTGCCAAAGTCACGTGATTTCAGTAAACGAGGCTTCGTTATATCATAAAGGCAGGAACACACCAAGCCGACGCGACGAACTAGTGGCAACGAAAGCAGAATGCGAGGTTGGCTCATGTCGTGTCCAAAGTTGCCCTGACACACCAAACTGATGCTCGACAGCCGACAGCTAAGTAGCACATCCGTTCTGCGCCTGCATAAGTTTAAATGCCTTTCCGTACCAGCAGGTGGCAGTAGCTGAACAGCCAATCAGAATGATCAGATGGCCTGATGGACCGACGAGCTCCAACGCTGATTAAACATGTCAAATCGGCTGAAAAAAAGCCAACGAGGACCAACTTCAGCCGACGGTGCTGAACACACTGAGAAAACGCAGTCGGCCGACGAACAAAAACTGCCCGACGACCGACCATCGGCTTGGTGTGTTCCTGCCTCAAGTGTTTTGAAATTTCAATGGTTCACCACTGGGGGGCGTGACTTTGGCAGTTTGATACACGCTCTGAACCACTGATTCGAAACAAAAGATTCGTAAAGCTTCGAAGCTTCATGAAGCAGTGTTTTGAAATCGCCCATCACTAGATATTGTTGAATAAAGTCATTATTTTGTTTTTTTAGCGCACAAAAAGTATTCTTGTCACTTTATAAAATTGACGTTGAACCACTGTAGTCACATGAACTGTTTTAAATACGTCTTTAGTACTTTTCTGGGCATTGAAAGTGTTAATTATCTTTCTTAGTGAGGCCTCACTGAGCCATCGGATTTCATCAAAAATATCTTAATTTGTGTTCTGAAGATGAACGAAGGTCTTACTGGTGTGAGTAATTAATGACAGAATTTGCATTTTTGGGTGAACTAACCTTTTAATCTCCAATGTGCGTACTTCACGCAACCTCTGGTCTCGCGTCAACAATTAAATAAACAATATCAGTTCTGCTGTTGAAATACCAGTAGTTACGCTGTACAATGAGGATGTTGTCATGTCACCATCAGTGTCCCAATGTGTACTGAGCCTTACTGTCTTTACCAGTGCCCGAATTCACGTACAAAATATACTGATTCACAACCTAGGGAGCTATAGGGAGTTAATTGAGATGCACCCACAGCCATCGGGCCTCTAAATAGGCAATACATTTTTTAAAATAGGCACACATTACCCTCACATCATAGGCCTATTAAGAAAAAAGGTTGTGTATAATGCACTGATGATATATTATAATAAACAATGTTAACAAAACTGTTAAACTCAGGAACCAAGACTACTTTTATACATAAATTTTATCAAATAAATAATAATTATTATCATTATAAACACCACTTTATGGTGAAAATTAAAAGGTCAGGGGATAGTCTGTTCTTGCCCTACTCCCAAAACACAATGTCCAACAGGAATCTGTCAGCATTTAGACTGAGATTTAGCCTTAGAAGTACTTACATTCGCTCATTTAAACTACTAATCCCACTCAACAAACACAATACATTGCACTGAGACCTGCACACAAAGTTTTTAATAACATCTGAGCACTGTTGAATCCAGGAGGTGACAGCATGGCTAACCTTTTGACCACATGGGGTGGGTTCTGCCTGCTGAGAAGATGCTGAAGTTTTCTAGTGTGCTTGATTGGGATTGCCTGTGGCACTGTCCACATCACAAGTAGTATGTTTATCTGAAAGGTGCAACATGTTCTCCAACCAATACGCCTATATAGGTCGTTTGTCAATTCCCTGAAATACAACCCATAGGAGCGTTTGCTAAAGTTGCACCCCTATCGACAACAGGACACTTTCATTTTAATGCATTGTTCCCTTTTATCTGCGTCATATTTCGGGTTTCGCATAGCTCAATTAGCAGATCAATGCAATATATTACAATATACAATCATGTGATCATGGGTTCAATCCCAGGGAACGCATGTGCTCATAAAGTGTATATGCACTATAAATCACTAAGGGTAGGTTTAGGGGTGGGGGTGGTTGTAGCCGTTAATAAAAAAAAATGTTAAAAAAAGAGTTTTGCTAAATAGAAATAGGAGAAATGGTGTAAAAGGTCCACACATTGCATTTAAATGAACACGTAACGACAGTCATACGTCATTTCATGACGACAGACGTAACATGACACTGTCATTATTTTTACGCCAGCTAGAGGGCGCATGACTTTAAAACGTAAATATAGGTCGTAATAAGGTGCTTGAAACCTATAAGGTTGTTTTTTGGAGGACAGTCTGATGCTATTATATTATATTAATATTTAAAATGAATTAGCGTTATTTTTATTTTTCAGTTTTCGTTTTAATTGTAGGTTAAGGGTAGATTTACACGATGTACTAAAAATGGAAAAGTTTTGTCTTTGTACAGATGACAGCGTTATCAAAACTATCCCGTTCACACGGATCCACGAAAATGACTAACGAAGGATTACGCGCCTGCGCATTCGCATTCGCATTCGCATTCGCATTCTTTCTTGTAATTTAAGCAATTACTTTAAATGGATAAATCACCCAAAAATGAAAATTCTGTCATTAATTACTCACCATCATGTCATTCCACACCTGTAAGTACGGAAGAGGATTAGGGCCAAGCAATAATAAAAAAATAAAACCATCTCGAGATTAAAGTTATTAAATTTCGAGAAAAAAGTCGAAATAAAATGTTGAGAAAAAACTCGTTAAATTACGAGAAAAAACTTGTTAAATTTCGAGAAAAAACTCGTTAAATTTCGAGAAAAAGTCGAGATAAAATGTTGAGAATAAACTCATTAAATTACAAGAAAAAAACTCGTTAAATTTTGAGAAAAAAGTCGAGATAAAATGTTGAGAATAAAGTCATTAAATTACGAGAAAAAAGTTGTTAAATTACGAGAACAAATTCGCTAAATTATGACAAAAATGTCGTTAAATTTCGAGAAAAAAGTTGAGATAAAATGTTGAGAATAAACTCATTAAATTATGAGAAAAAAGTTGTTAAATTACGAGAACAAATTCTCGTAATTTAATGAATTTGTTCTCATAATTTAACGAATTGTTCTGGTAATTTAACGACTTTTTTCTCATATTTTAACGAATTTGTTCTCGTAATTTAGCAAATTTGTTCTCATAATTTAATGAGTTTATTCTCAACATTTTATCTCGACTTTTATCTCGAAATTTAACAACATTTTTCTCATAATTTAACAAATTTGTTCTCGTAATTTAATGACTTTTTTCTTGTAATTTAATGACTTTATTCTCAACATTTTATCTCGACTTTTTTCTCGAAATTTTACAAATTTTTTCTCGTAATTTAACGAGTTTATTCTCAACATTTTATCTTGATTTTTTTCTCGAAATTTAACGACATTTTTCTCATAATTTAACGAATTTGTTCTCGTAATTTAATGACTTTATTCTCAACATTTTATCTCAACTTTTTTCTCGAAATTTAACAAGTTTTTTCTCGTAATTTAACAAGTTTATTCTCAACATTTTATCTAGATTTTTTTCTCGAAATTTAACGACATTTTTCTCATAATTTAACAAATTTGTTCTCGTAATTTAACGAATTTGTTCTCGTAATTTAATGACTTTTTTCTTGTAATTTAATGACTTTATTCTCAACATTTTATCTTGACTTTTTTCTCGAAATTTAACAAGTTTTTTCTCGTAATTTAACGAGTTTATTCTCAACATTTTATCTCGACCTTTTTCTCGAAATTTAACGACATTTTTCTCATAATTTAACGAATTTTTTCTCGTAATTTAACGAATTTGTTCTCATAATTTAATGAGTTTATTCTCAACATTTTATCTCAACTTTTTTCTCGAAATTTAACAACATTTTTCTCATAATTTAACAAATTTGTTCTCGTAATTTAATGACTTTTTTCTCGTAATTTAATGACTTTATTCTCAACATTTTATCTCGACTTTTTTCTCGAAATTTAACAAGTTTTTTCTCGTAATTTAACGAGTTTATTCTCAACATTTTATCTCAACTTTTTTCTCGAAATTTAACAAGTTTTTTCTCATAATTTAACGAGTTTATTCTCAACATTTTATTTCGATTTTTTTCTCGAAATTTAATGATTTTTTTCTCAAAATTTAACAACTTTAATCTCAAGATGGTTTTATTTTTTTATTATTGCTTGGCTCTAATCCTCTTCCATATGTAAGACCTTCATTCATCTTCAGAACACAAATAAGGATATTTTTGATGAAATCTGAGAAAGATAGTAAAGAAATCATTAAAGTAATCCAAGTGACTCCAGTGGTTTAACCTCAATCTTATGAAGCAATGCAAGCAAAATAATTTACCACTTTATTTGCAAAATATAATCTCCAAAGCTCATTCGCTAGATCACCACAACGCATGGGTGTTATGTTAATATAAAGCACATTAATAAATACTTTGATTGTTGCATGTAAAACATTTTAGTCGTAAATTAATTATAAATGTTAGCTAGAATATGTACCTGTTTAACAGCGCATGTTTATGATGAAATATAATTAAATTACGGTTGTTTTTTGAGTTGAGTTGGCTCATGCGATTTATGTTTCACGCTTCAGAACTTTAGTTAAAGGCATAGTTCACCCAAAAATGTTCCAAAAAACTTGTTCCAATTCTGTCTTTCTTCTGCCGAACACAAAAGAAGACATTTTGAAGAATGTCGGTAACCAAACAGTCAATGGACCCCATTGACGTCCATCAACTTTTTTCTATACTATGGAAGTCTATACGGAAATGTTTGGCTACCCACATTTTTTAAATGAAAGAAGAAAGAAAGAAATTCATACAAGTTTGGAACAACTTGAGGATGAGTAAATGATGACAGAATTTTCATTTTTGGGTGAACTATCCCTTTAAGAAGACATAGTGGTTTTCACAGTGGATTGTGGCGGTGAAAGTTTCAGTGCACTGGGTGGATTTTGCAGTTGAGACAGCCCTTAAAATGGCCGACTCCCTAATCAGTGCCCTGATTACTGAGCTAATTGAGACGCACCCTGTGCACTTTTTGTATGTGGCTTTGCTCCTGAATACACAGTAGTCCAGCGCTGTTGTACTGTTACGTGAGTTACACTAACAGCTTGAGTGCTGCGTGAGGTCCAGGAGGTCCTAACATGAAATCTGCAGTGTCGGCTGAGAGTACTGAGTGTTGGGCGCAGTACTGTACCTGTCAGCGGATCCCAGGAACCTGAACGTCACCACCACCTCGCCAAAATAGTCCCGGTTGGTCTCTGCAGCAGCTCTAATTATAGACGCCTCTGCTGTCATAGCTGTTTGTGTGGCACAGACCGCTGTGATGCTTCATAACTGAAGATCTGCTTTCTGCCCTTATAGAAACACTTGTATGCTCTCATTTACATCAACCCGGCCTAGGGTGTTTCTGGTTATATTTCCTTAATAAAAGAACAAATATTTATGTTGGCTAATAAATACTCTGAGAGGACTCAGTTATAAAGTTTGTTCTCAGTTCTGTTCTTAGGAGGCCATGTTTAGATTTAGTGGTTATTTATGAATTGATAATTATATACTGAATTGGAAAGATATGATTGGAAGAGATGATGGAGGGATATAAAGAGGAAAAAGAAAGGCATGTTGACTTCTTCTGACTTCTTGACTTGACGTTACCCCATGGCTGTGTTTATGATTAAATGTCTGATTTGTGATGAGCAAACTGTATCTCTGCTTCATTGCAAAAATCTTCTCTTGTTGACTCATGGCTTTTTGTGGGTCACCTTATATAGCCTTGGTCTATTTGGCCTTTAGCTGAGTTTAGCCTAAGGTTCATTTAACAGACCTATTTACCCCCTTTAATGCCAATATGTTGCACTGATGCATTGGACTAAACTGATAGGAAAACCTTGAGATCATTCTAAGGACATTATTCTATTATCGAGCACATTAACAAAGAGAAGAGTTATCACTCAAATATTGCTGATAATATTACAGAGACAAGCTGGAAGAACTTGCATAAAATTCTCAGACAAATAATAGAACACTTGAAAAAAAACTTTAAAAATCTGAATCTTTCTCAAAAAAATATTTCAGAATTTAGACAGAAACATTTTTAAAAATTGGATTTATGGGCCTGCAACATCCCCCCCAAAAATTAAAATTTTGTTTACGCACTCACAAGTTGCTCCAAATCTGCGTGGTTTTTTTTTTCTTCTTCTGTGGAACTCGAAAGGATAAAAATCCATTTACTATGATCTTTTTTTTCTGTGCAATTACAAAGAATGAGAACTGAAGCTTTCAAGCTTCAAAAATGATAAAAAGTCCTAAAAATAATATAAATGCAGTCCATAAAACCCATGCACTAAATTTCAAGTCTCAGACTGAAAATGTAATTCATTATTCAAAAAAGATCTCATTGGCATGTTGCCATGTTAGCCATTTGTGATTCATGAATCATTATTTTGAGACAGATCTCTTCAATGATTCAGTTGATCTGAAGGATACGTTCTGATTCATTTACTCACTCGATTTGGTCACAGTAGTTAACGCATAGATATTGCATAAGGTGCATTGCTGTCCTCCATATTGGAACGGTCAAAACCAGTCTGTGAACACTCAAGAGCAAGTTGACTTTGCATCTTCACCCTAGTTATTTATACCTAAGAATATTTATATCTGCAATAATAGTCTTTAGAAGATCTATTTTCACAGGATTTAGTTCATCATTAATGTTTGATAATTTTGCATGTGGTAAATAAAAAAGAATATTGCTTATATTGTTAGTGTGAGTGATGAGCGGCATCTGAAATATTGACTGTTCAGCAAAAATGGTGGATGTATTGACATCTGAAGTAGTTGAATGAGATATGTATGCTTAGATATCCACGTTCGTAACGTTCTCAGAACTTTGGCTAATATTGTGGCAAAGTTCTCTCAAAGTTATGAACATTCTCCCAGTAACATTAATATTAGAACTTTGGGTCTTTAAAATGTTCTCAAAATCTTACCACAAAAATGTTATTTATACATTGTTCATAAAGTGTTTTTCCTAAAACCTTTTAGTTGGATGTCATGTAATGTTTTTTAAATGTTTCCGAATTTTCTGAGTAATGTTCCCATAATTTTTTGCAAAATTACAAAATGGATGTTCCCTTAACACTTGCATAAAAAAAAGAAAGATTTAAAACATTTGAAAATCTGGACATTTCGAATGTGCAGAGAACTTTTAGAAATTATAATTTCATAATGTAATGGGAACATTAGAGAAATGTTCTTATTCATTAGCTGGGTATGCATCAACAGCTCACTGGAGGGGAAAATTATCAGTGAAAAACCAATTAAAGTTCAGTCTGTTTTTCATGAAAAACTATGAAGACATCAAAATGACACCAGAAGACCTCAATACAGTGTGCATGGCACATGAAACATGTTTAGGATATGCTTATGCCAATTTTGCATTATTTTTGAAGTTTAAAAGCTTTGGTCCCAATGTATAGTAATTGCATGGAGATTGCATTGTTTCTCCTTTTGTGTTGCATGGAAGAAAGAAAATAAAGTTTGGAAGTTATTGATATATCCTATTCTTCATATACACTATTAAATTATTTAAACTATTTTAGAGCAACACGTATGGACAAAAATGCTCAAAATGAAGATGGTGTGTCTGTTTGAATAGGAAGGGCATTTATTTCTTTTGTTTCAGATGTTTGGAGAAATGGTTTTTTGCACCTGTCACCACCCCAGCACCCTGTTCAGCAGGCACATGTAGCTCTGCGATTGGTGGAAACAGCTGTCCATCATACGGGGTCAAGTTTCACACCGATTTAGAAAGTGCAGGGGCAGCGCTCCTGATGATGGCTTTTATGGATGTAAGACTGTGGAAGAAACTAACTACAGTTCTTACAGCAGAGCCTGAAATATCTGTGCAGTCCGAAAACAAATGTGCTGTCCTTGTCTAACACAGTGTGTTTGTACTTAGCTACCAAAACCAGCTCTCAGTTTGATAATAAATACATAATGTTTGGGCTGACAAAATGCCATCCCCAACTAAGATTAAAACAAGAAGCCACCTTACCTTAGTGTTTCCACAGGAACTCTCAACACAGTTATTAGGGGGACCACTAAACATCTCAACCAAATCACACATGCTGTTTGAAGAAGCTGAAGGACATTAAACAATTTTTTTTTTTTTTTTGTTACACAGCTTGCTGCACAAGTCCTGGAGGATCTTGACGACGAGGACATCGGAATTGGCCTACTTGATGAGAAGACAGACAAAGCTGTTGCCAAGAAACTAGGTAAGTATCTTCAAAAAACACTCTTGTCATGTGACATGCTGTACATAATACACCGATCAGGCATAACATTATGAGCACTGACAGATGAATAACACTGATTATCTCTTCATCACGGCACCTTTTAGTGGGTGGATATAGGCAGCAAGTGAACATTTTGTCCTCAAAGTTTATTTGAAAAATGGGCAAGCGTAAGGATTTGAGCGAGTTTGACAAGGGCCAGATTGTGATGGCTAGACGACTGGGTCAGAGCATCTCCAAAACTGCAGCTCTTGTGGGGTGTTCCCGGTCTGCAGTGGTCAGTATCTATTAAAAGTGCTCCAAGGAAGGAACAGTGGTGAACCGGTGACCGGGTCATGGGCGGCCGAGGCTCATTGATGCACGTGTTGGACCAATCCAACAGACGAGCTACTGTAGCTCAAACTGCTCAAGAAGTTAATGCTGGTTCTGATAGAAAGGTGTCAGAATACACAGTGCATCAGTTTGTTGCGTATGGAGCTGCATAGCTGCAGACCAGTCAGGGTGTCCATGCTGACCCCTGTCCACCGCCGAAAGAGCCAACAATGACACGTGAGCATCAGAACTGGACCACGGAGCAATGGAAGAAGGTGGTCTGGTCTGATGAATCACGTTTTCTTTTACATCACGTGGATGGCCGGGTATGTGTGCATCACTTTCCTGGGGAACACATGGCACCAGGATGCACTATGGGAAGAAGACAAGCCGGCGGAGGCAGTGTGATGATTTGGGCAATGTTCTGCTGGGAAACCTTGGGTCCTGCCATCCATGTGGATGTTACTTTGACACGTACCACCTACCTAAGCATTGTTACAGACCATGTACAGCCTTTCATGGAAACTGTATTCCCTGGTGGTTGTAACCTCTTTCAGCAGGATAATGCTCCTGCCACAAAGCAAAAATGGTTCAGGAATGATTTGAGGAGCACAACAATGAGTTTGAGGTGTTGACTTGGCCTCCAAATTCCCCAGATCTCAATCCAATGGAGCATCTGTGGGATGTGCTGAACAAACAAGTCCGATCCATGGAGGCTCCACCTCGCAACTTACAGGACTTAAAGGATCTGCTGCTAACATCTTGGTGCAGATACCACAGCACACCTTCAGGGGTCTAGAGGAGTCCATGCCTCGACGGGTCAGGGCTGTTTTGGCTGCAACACAATATTAGGAAGGTGGTCATAATGTTATGCCTCATCAGCGTATAATATTTGTACATTTTTCAATAAAAATCATGTGATTAATCATTTGACAGCACTAGACATGAAGGTGTAATTGGATCTGATCTGTGTGTTTTCTTGTGGAAATCCACAAAATTGGTTTTTGCTCTTTCAGGCTTTATTTTGATGCCTTTTGTATAGATTTTTTGTCAAACTTTAGCATGTCAGCAGAAGAACAACTATGACCTCTGGTGGACATTTCTCAAACCCAGGTTAATTTCCATCTCTGTCCTCCTCAGGTCTAGAAGAGGCTGACAGTATCTATATCTTCTTTGAGGATGAGGTCATTGAGTACGATGGAGAGCTTGCTGCGGACACACTGGTGGAGTTCCTCTATGATGTGCGTGAAAAATAATCTCTCACGTTTTCAATTTACTTCCTGCTCCTTCCTTTCCCCCCCATTGTTCTTCTTCTTGCCCATGTCTTACTGTCTTTTCTGATTGACTCTTTTCCCAGGTCATTGAGGATCCAGTTGAGATCATTAGCAATGTGCGTGAGTTGAAAGGTTTCCATAATATTGAGGAGGATATCAAGCTGGTGGGCTTCTTCAAGAGTGAGAAATCTGACCGTACGTATCCAAATGGAAATACATTGTTTTGCAATTTTTTCCACGAAACTGAAATAAGTCAACTGTTTTGAGAAGTTCACCTGTGGTCTTGTGATTTTAGACTACCAAGAATATGAGGACGCAGCAGAGGAGTTTCATCCACACATCAAGTTCTTTGCCACCTTTAGTCCAAAGGTAACTAATCGTAATTTACACATCCCTAGTTTGACCAATTAGACTGGACTTTCTCTGTGATTTTTAGTTTTATCTACAATCAGTGCTGGGTAGATTAATTGTAGTCGGTTACTGATTCCAAATTACATAACAAAAATTGTTGTTAGTAATGTAATCTAGATTACTCATTTTAGGTAATGTATTCCGACAACTTTTTAAATATTTTATGGGCGTCCACAGTGCTTAAAGATGATTGTAGCTGTAGTGTATAACAATATTTGTATTGAAATTAAAAGTAAATCAGCATGATTCATTTTCAAAAGCAGCTCCTTTATTTCTATACGTCAATTTACCCTGAAGTAAAAAAACTCTGAAATCGACAGCCGATCAAAGCCATTGCAATGCCTGTTTGCAGGTTGCTACAAAACTAGGCTTGAAGTTGAATGAGGTGGACTTCTATGAGCCCTTCATGGACGAACCCGTCGTCATCCCTGGTAAACCCTACAGCGAGAAAGAACTTGTTGAATTCATCGAGGACAATGACAGGTGTGTTGACTGATGTGAAAAGTGCTTTAAATTGAGAAATGAAATCAACAGTGAACATTAATGAAAATGTCTCTGCAGGCCAACACTGAGGAAAATGCAGCCGCACAACATGTATGAGATCTGGGTAAGCTGAAGCTGTGTCAGTGAAACAATCGTTTTTACGGTGCTTGCAAGGCAACGCTTGATATTGCTGAAACATTCTATTTTTCTTCTTTTTTGACAGTTTGCTACAATAAATTCAGCTCGAACAGACTCTTTTCAAAGTTCATCTTGTAGATAATTTCACTCTGCCATTGAGATGAATGGGAATGCTAATGGATAGCTCTCTCCAGGTATTACAGACCTCCTTGATTTAGACATCTATAATTCAAAGCAGGGCCTAAAATTAACACTCGCCAAGTGCCAAATGCGAGTAAAAATCAGTTTTGGCGAGTATATGAAACAGTGTCAATCGCCAGTCGGCCGGTTATATTTTTGTGAATATGAACGTGAACGATGCTCAGGACAGTTGACGGGCCAGTGCTGCATCATCACAAAAGTATAAGCCTCGCAAATTGAAATATTCAAGCGCAAGACGTGAAAGAGAACTCCATTCGTTACCCACGAAAACATCCGAAGCACGCCCAGAAATCTGCATCTTAGACGGCACCATAGAATAACACAAGACGTGTCACTCGTATTGTTTTGAATGAAAGAAAGTGTAACGCGCAATATGGCGGAATAAGTCCCGCCTTCTAAATAAGAGCCAATCGCCGACTGTTAAAGTCTTCGCGTCACTTCAGCGGCGGTTTGAATCACAGGTTTCTATAGAAACAGTCAGACGCGCGCCTCAGAAGAGACGCGCATTTAGGTCTGCGCATGCGCATTAGCTTGATCCAGCCTGAAAAATACAGTTTTTTGTCATGATTCGAGCGTTTAGAAACTACGTTTATGAGCCGGTTGTTGTTAGATTTTATTGGTGATTTCAAATATGAAATTTAATCATAAGGTTGGTGAACAGTTTTGGAGAATTTGATGTTTTCCCATTCAAAGAGATAGGGCATGATGCCCAGGATGCCCGAGAGGCGTTTCAAAGATGGCCGCCGAGTGAAATGACTT
Organism: Ancherythroculter nigrocauda; assembly: GCA_036281575.1. Classification (NCBI taxonomy): domain Eukaryota; kingdom Metazoa; phylum Chordata; class Actinopteri; order Cypriniformes; family Xenocyprididae; genus Ancherythroculter; species Ancherythroculter nigrocauda. The sequence continues at coordinate 4,584,464 of VTFQ01000008.1, read as the reverse complement.
AAAGGGACTTTGACGGCATGCGATACTGAATTGTGCTCTCTTTCATGTCTTCTTGTGCTTGAATTGACATATTCAAACAAAATTATATCAAAATGTCTGTCTTGGCAAGTATACTCATATACATAGTCAGTTATGTTTTAAGTAAGCGTAAACAGTTGAGAAAGAAACTTGTTTATCAGTATATTGGATCGTGCATTCGCTCTTAAAGTGACAGCAGCCTAATATTCCTGCTGCTGTCTTTGTTTTTAATGTTAATAAAACAGCAAAAGACAAAGAAAAATCACTCACTGTTCTTGACTAAATAACTTTTGTAACTTTAATAAGGATTAATCTATGTTTCATGGCTGAATGTTTCAAGGTGTGGCAAAAAGTTAGATTTAGGCCCTGATTCAAAGTATGTAATGAAAAGTATAGTGATACAAATGTAAATAAATGTAAATAATAGCTATACTATGTACCTTTTTTGATTAAAAAAATACAAAATTGTATTAATGTAAGAAATGTATTAATGTAAATGCAAAAAATGATCCTTCCTAACCGTATCTTTAACCAAATACACTTTGATAATGATGATAATGATTTATATTTAAGAGCAGTTAGGACAGATTTCAAGGCAAATTGCATATGTACATCATTCGCCCATGTGTATCATGGGAATCGTGAAGCTGAAGGTCGGTTGTCACAATGAATGAGAAAAATTGACCATTCAAAATGGCACACCTCATAAAATCACCAGCTGTTAAAACAACAACAACAAAAAAAATGTTTTTTATTTGTCCATCTGCTCTGTATCCACTGGTTGCTTTGAACAGCAACAAAATAAAATCTCCCGCATGACATATACAGTTTAATTTTTAACTGCTAGAGGACCAAGTTACATGGTGTAGCTTTAAAAAAAATAAAAAAGCTAGATTTATGAAGTTAATTAATGCAGAAATGCATCATCGCAGTCTGTGAAAAGGGTCCATATCATTCAGCAAAGCCTAAAACTGCTGCCTTGCAAGCACTGCTATTTACACATGTAATCAGAAACCTAGACATGATGAAACTAATGTACAGTAAATCACATTATAAATCAAAGCAAGGATATTAATAAGGTATTCCAAGATGTGATCTCATGATTTGTAGTAGTTCGTACACTATTTTGATACTATCAGAAAAGCACTAGATCTTTCCCTTCATGTACTGTAACCATCATGTTCTGACAGGCGGATGCTCTTGATGGTGAGCATATCATTGCTTTTGCTGAGGAGGGTGACCCAGGTATGAGATCTTTTTATTATGCCGCTTATATTGTCATTTAAAACGTCATTCCTCACTTGAATGTTTTCTGACATTTTCTTGGGCTTCTTTCAGATGGCTTTGAATTCCTTGAAATCGTGAAGGAAGTGGCAGAGGATAACACCGACAATCCCGACCTGAGCATCGTCTGGATCGACCCCGATGACTTCCCTCTGGTAACCCTATGGCTTTTATTGCACTAAGAAATGCATAGTCATTGGATATTCCAAATATAATCCTTGTTGTGAAAGTGGACACCAAAGCTTAAGGATGTCTCTGTGGCTTGCAGCTTGTCCCCTATTGGGAGAAGACCTTCGACATTGACCTGTCCTCACCTCAGATTGGTGTAGTGGAGGTTGATGATGTAAGTTTCTCACTGTAGGATTTCATTTGTTGTATGTTGTGTCCATCGAGACCCAAACTGAGCTGTCGTATCTTCTGCAGGCTGAAAGTATCTGGTTCGATATGGATGATGATGATGACATGCCAACAGCTGATGAGCTGGAGGATTGGCTGGAGGATGTGCTATCGAACAAAATCGATCCTGATGACGATGACGATGATGATGACGACGATGATGATGATGATGATGATGATGACGATGATGACGACGATGATGATGACGATGACGACGATGATGACGATGATGATGATGATGATGACGACGATGATGACGACGATGATGATGACGACGACGACGATGATGATGACGACGACGACGATGACGACGACGATGATGACGACGATGATGACGACGACGATGACGACGACGATGATGATGACGATGATGACGACGATGATGACGACGACGATGATGATGACGACGATGATGACGACGATGACGACGACGACGACGATGACGACGACGACGACGATGATTAAACTTTTAACATCTTATATGCTATGTATTGTCCAAACTAAAGTCTGTCTAATTGCGACTGTCTGAATCATCAACGTTATAAAAATTCCTTTAATATTTTTTGTCGGAAATCACGAGGTTAAAAATGTCATCATTTAACTGTCACCTTGTTCCACCATATCTTCTAGGAATGCACTCATCATTCTATCTCCCATTGACCCGATGTTTAATTCAAAGACCATGCTCTCTCTTAGACCTTCAGATATTCACTTCCAAATGTTGACATCACTTATAAAACCAAAACAATTAGCAATATTGCTTCAGTTCTTTGCCATCCATTTCTTTCAATCATAAGGACATACTGTAATTGGCCGGTAAAATAATACATTTGAGAAAGGACCTGACTTTCAAGCATAAAAAATGTAACCAAAAATATGTAAGATCGTCAGAGGGAGCAGCAACATTATTTTAAGTGTACATCCATCTGTTGAATTTGTTGTTATTGTCTCAATGTTTATTTGTACTAATATGTGGATGGATTGTTTGTCCCACTGTGATAGGACCTAAAGGTGCTAAGCAGGCTTTTCCTCAAGGTCATTAGTCATACCTTCTTTCTTTGTTAAGACAGGATGTGACCTTATGTGACGTTAGCCGGAGAAGGGATTGTCCAGCCTTCCTTCTGTGTCTAAAAAGTGCAGTAAATCACAAACGTTTTCTACTGAAAAAGAAACATTGATATTTTATTTTTTTTTAACGAAGACAACTTGGTTTTACTCTTAAGTCTTAAAATAAAAAACAGATTGGAATAAAGTGATGTACATTTTTATATGATTTTTCATCTGATGTTTTCTTTATATATTCAGCACAGGGCACTGTAATTGTCTTCTCTGTACCATGTAGTGTCATGTGAGGAGACAGATGTTCATATACCAAATGATAGTTCTGGTGCAAGGTTGCGGTCACAAGGGTTTACTATCTCGCATAGAAATCGCAAATGTGATGTGCTTTCTGATTTTTTACCTCTTTTATTGCTTTCCTGGTTCAAATGTGGCACTTTCCACAAATAGGGTACAATATACACCGATCAGGCATAACATTATGACCACCTTCCTAATATTGTGTTGGTCCCCCTTTTGCTGCCCTGAAGGTGTGCTGTGGTATCTGCACCAAGAGCAGATCCTTTAAGTCCTGTAAGTTGTGAGATGGAGCCTCCATGGATCGGACTTGTTTGTTCAGCACATCCCACAGATGCTCGATTGGATTGAGATCTGGGGAATTTGGAGGACAAATCAACACCTCAAACTCATTGTTGTGCTCCTCAAACCATTCCTGAACCATTTCTGCTTTGTGGCAGGAGCATTATCCTGCTGAAAGAGGCCACAGCCTGTTTTTTTCAATGAAAGGCTGTACATGGTCTGCAACAATGCTTAGGTAGGTGGTACGTGTCAAAGTAACATCCACATGGATGGCAGGACCCAAGGTTTCCCAGCAGAACATTGCCCAAAGCATCACACTGCCTCCGCTGGCTTGCCTTCTTCCCATAGTGCATCCTGGTGCCATGTGTTCCCCAGGAAAGTGATGCACGCACACCCGGCCATCCACGAGATGTAAAAGAAAATGTGATTCATCAGACCAGGCCACCTTCTTCCATTGCTCCGTGGTCCAGTTCTGATGCTCACGTGTCATTGTTGGCTCTTTAGGCGGTGGACAGGGGTCAGCATGGTCAGTTTGAGCAGTTTGAGCTACAGTAGCTCATCTGTTGGATCGGACCACATGGGCCAGCCTTCGCTCCCCACGTGTATCAATGAGCCTCGGCCATCCATGACCCTGTCGCCGGTTCACCACTGTTCCTTCCTTGGAGCACTTTTGATAGATACTGACCACTGCAGACCGGGAACACCCCACAAGAGCTGCAGTTTTGGAGATGCTCTGATCCAGTCTTCTAGCCATCACAATCTGGCCCTTGTCAAACTCGCTCAAATTCTTACAAATCCATATATATCCCACCCACTAACAAGTGCCATGATGAAGAGATAATCAGTGTTATTTACTTCACCTCTCAGTGATCATAATGTTATGCCTGATCAGTGTTTTTTTTTTTTTTTCTGACCTTGTAATGTTTAAACAAAATGTCATAACTGGTTTTAGGTGAAAACTTCACTATAGTGACATATGCAGGACTTCTCCAATCATTTAGTCCGCTTAAACCCCACCTCTGCAAGCTTGCGTTTATCTGCCTCCATAGGTGCAATTCCCTTTAAAATCCAATAACATCCCTTCATTTTTCCTTTTTAAATAGTTCATTACACATTTATATATACATCACAAAGAAAACATGTTGCTACTTCTGTTTCATTGCAATATTAAATCCCTGATTTTTATATAAACATAAAAAAAAACAAATAGACAAAATATGCAATTAAAATATTAATTTTGTAATTAAATAAGTTAATTTAGTTTCACTGAATATCAAATCAACATATTGTGATGTATAAATTTTATGTATCTGTTTTGCATATAAAATAATGATGTCGCTGTATGACTTTAATTGGTGGATATGGAAGATCAACACCTCTGATATGGTGTACACACATTGAATGTGTTTAGTTTTATCTATATATAATGAAATATACCTGTTTATCAAAACTTTATAATAGGTCTTACAACAAAAACATGAGATATGTGGCTCTAATGGTTTTTAATTATTAACAGGACATCAAAAGGTCCATGAAATGTGCCATTTATTTAAACTAAACTAAACTCAGATTATAGAGGCTTAATTAATTGGCTTGTTTATTATCATTCTGGCAACTGTGGTGGCCAGTCTGCAGTGTCCTAAGTTGTTTCTCATGTCTTCTTAAAGGATTAGTTCACTTTCAAATTTACTCAGCCCCATTTAATCCAAGATGTTCATGTCTTTCTTTCTTCAGCCGAAAAAAATTAAGGTTTTTGATGAAAACATTCCAGGATTTTCTCCTTATAGTGGACTTCAATGGAGCCCAAACGGTTGAAGGTCAAAATTACAGTTTCAGTGCAGCTTCAAAGAGCTTTAAATGATACCAGACGAGGAATAAGAGTCTTATCTAGCAAAACAATCAGTCATTTTCTAAAATAATAATAATAATAATATACGTTTTAACAATTAATGCTCATCTTGAAGAACTAGCTCTCTTCTTCTTCTCTATTAGAATTCCAGCAGTGTAGACACTGCTAAGTGTATTACTGCCCTCCTCAGGTCAAAGTTTGAACTAAATGTTATATACTTACACTAGCATATTGTATATGACAATTTAGTTCAAACTTTGACCTGTGTAATTTTGACCTTCAACCATTTGGGCTCCATTGAAGTCCACTTTAAGGAGAATAATCCTGGAATGTTTTCCTCAAAACCTTCATTTCTTTTCGACTGAAGAAATAAAGACATGCACATCTTGGATGACATTGGGGTGAGTAAATTATCAGGAACATTTAATTTGAAAGTGAACTAATCCTTTAAAGAAAGCTCTCAGAGTCAGAAGTTCCAGGTCTTCAGAAGATAATCTTTATTGCCAGGCAACAAAGTGAGATGCCAGCTCCACATCTGATCTATACAGCATGAAACAGCATGTTTTATATGTTTTTCTTATCATTACAGATCCAATGATAGGGATTCCTCTAGCTATCTTTTTCTTTTAGCTCCACCATTGTTTATGAATCCTCCCTATTTTTATTTATAATGGTGGCGAATCCCCAACCATTCTATTTTTTAAAAAACATATTTTTAATAGTCATTTTGGTGCTTCCACAGCTTGTTATTGTTCTTTACACTGAATGCATTTCTGTTTGGTACTTTCTGAGCAGAAAACCCGGTGCTTTCCAGTGTTTTTCATAGAGGCTACAGGCTATTTTCTACAGGTAATTCGTCAGGTAATTTTCTACAGGTAATACATCATATTATTCAGTGGACCAAAATGTGGTTTCAACATGCATTTCAACAAAACATTTTTTTTTTGCAATATTCCCACATAAAAGCGACGTCTGGATTTGCCGCCACCAGTGTTTAGTACGTGCATACGTCATCGTGGAATGTCAGCAGACACGCCCATCACTTCCATCTTAGCCATGTGGCTATGACCACAAACGACTGCACGACCGATCCGCTTGTTTATGCATCATAACAATATTGTGCATGCTCAGACCGAGAGCAAAATGTCGCAGTCCGTGTCCAGGTTTCAAGCAGAGGTGGCGGCCGTAATGGAGGTGTTACTGAAGGTGGCCGTCGTGGAGATTACGAAAGTTTTCGAAGGACGCGCACTGGAATCCCATGGCTGCACGGTCGACAGAGAAGCTCAGATCACAGAAGATCTCCCTGACATCAGGGCTCATATGGAAAGTGCATTGACTAATCTCTCGAACAAGATGGTTTGTAGCGTCGGTGTGCAAGTGGGAGAGACACAGCTGTCCAACCATCAGGGTATGTGTTTGTGTAAACAACAGCCACTTCTCTAGCTGTGCATGTAGCTTTACTTCCACATTTGTTGAATTCAACAGGAGTAAACCGGAAGAAGGCTCTATTGTATATGGCAAGCCATTTTAATATACATTGCTTAAAATAACTAGCGTTTTATGCTTAGAGTTTCTAGTATATTGTGGCTCTTTTTCTATTTAATGTTAATTGAAGTCATGTACTGTTTATCTTCCTTTGCTATTAGTCTCTATTCCAGTGTTTAGTATTTAGTTAAAGGGATAGTTCATCCAAAAATTATCCCATGATTTATTCAGCCATCCTAGGTGCATATGATTATCTTCTTTCAGACGAACACAATCGGAGATATATTTAAAAATATCCTTAGTCCTCCAAGGTTTATGATGGTTGTGAATGGCTGCCAAGATTTTGAAGACAAAAAAAAAAAAGCATACATCCATTAAAAAAAAAATCCATACTACTCCAGGGTGTTAAAGGTGCAATATGTAAGAATTTTGCAGTAAAATATCCCAAAACCACTAGGCCAGCATTATATATTTTGTTCACTTGAGTACTTACAATATCCCGAATGTTTCCGACTATTTGTAAATACGTGACGTGTGAGTCATCGTCTATCAATGGCGTCATACCCTGCGTTACCCTCGGTTTCTGTTTTATTTTGTAGAAACCATGGAAACACCAAAGACGCTTTAATATATAACACATTTTAATAGACAAGGGAACAACTGTTTTGATATATTTATAGACAGAAAACTAATTGTTATATAGCTCAACACGTTTAGTCTTATTGTTTAAATCTAATTTTCTTGATTTTTTGCGAGTACCATGCTTTACCATGCCTCAGAGAAAAACACTATTTTGTGAAGTAGCTAACATAGCATAATCAGATGCAAATTTATTTTTAGTAACAGTAATACAGAATTTTCTCCATCATACAATATGTTTTAAAATTAATTAATTTATCAACACAAGCCATCCAGCATTTAATATGATATTGTAAAATCGATCTATCTTACTGCAGTGTGTCTCAAACAAGCTATAACATAATTTTCAACACACTCAAATGTATCTAATATGATAAACAGAGCTGCGTTACCTCATACTCATGACCGGAAAAGCGGAAGTGGCGCCGGCGACTGTGACATAATAAAAGTCCCGCTGCTCGTGAGGCGTGTGTTGATCAATCGCTCCAGCTCCTCGTTCAGCTCCACAACACTCGCTCCTGCTCTGCTTCACACTACAGTAACGTTAATAATCGCATCCATGAACATGATTTCTTCCCGAGTCCAATCCCGATTATTTCCACTGGCTGTGATGTGAAGACCACATGTCCCAAGATTCCACGCTCAAACTTGGCATCAAGCTACGCCTTTGTTTAGAATAGACCTCTAGCGACATCTAGAGGACAGAAAATATTACAAATTGCATCTTTAATAAAGGTCTTCTGAAGTGAATCGATGTGTTTGCTATTTACACTCTTAATATAGTAAAATAACGAGCTTCCGGCAGCCATACGCTTTCAACGTACGTCCAAAAATCATTAAGCTCAGCAATGCAGTTACACAATGTCATGACGCTGTACACTATGTCCTACTCTATAATGCTTAGTACGTCATGTCATTGTGTGTCTTTTTGGACCTACATCGAATGCGTATGGCTGTCATGCCGGAAGCTTGTTATTTTGCTTCATAAAGTTTTAAATAAGGATATTTGTCTTACGCAAATGCATCAATTTGCTTCAGAAGGCCTTTGTTATCCCCCTGGAGTTGTATGAATTTTTTATTTTTTTTTCATGGATGGATGCATTTCTTTTATTTTTTTTTTGGTCTTCAAAATTTTGACAGCCGTTCACAACCATTATAAACCTTGGAGGACTAAGGATATTCTTTAAATATATCTCTGATTGTGCTCGTCTGAAAGAAGATATTCATATACATCCCTTTAAATTTTACTAGGCTTGTACTAGAACCTAATTACTAATAGCAGGTTTACACCAAAACTGAACCAACTGTACCTACTGAACATGATATATTTTCATTAATATTTCTAGTGATATGCTTAATATTAGCAACATACGGCTATAAAGAGAGAGTAAATGCATTTTGATTTGTCATAGTGTTAATTCAAGCCAAACATATCTCTCTTGCAGTTTTCCTATGTAGCCCTTTTTTTTTTTTTTAAGTCAGTGAAGTCTATATGAGCTCTGATGATGTGGTCAAGTAAGAGACATAAGGAAATGGTGACTAAATCAATAAATAAGTACTACTATCTAATGAATACTACTGAAAAGGTAATATTTATTATTGAATTGGTTAAAAAATTACAAGTAACAAAAAAATAAATACTAGTTGGTTTTAAAGATTAAATGTTAAAATGGTTTGCCATACTTCGAAGAGTAGTTGCAGCAGTAGTGTTGACTATTTCAGGGTTGAAGTCCGCTTTTGCAGTTGTTTGAGTTTTGCAGAACATTGCTTGGTTTTCATGCAAGCAGTGCAGTTTGTTTTGCCTTTGACTTGTCATAAAATAAGAACTAATAATCAGAATGTGACATGTTTGATCAAAATATTTTATGAACGTGATTTTATTAATGTGATTTTATGAATGCTGGTTCTTTCAAACTTAAAAGTTTAAATGATTTTCGAAAGGACAATGTGCTCATAAAATCCCAAATAATGTGCTTTAAGAAAACCAGCAGCACTGTAATTGACACAGACTGGGTTTCTCATGTTTCTAAATTGTGATATTGTATTCTCTCCCACCCTAAACCCCATTCAGATCTGTGTGCGTCCACTGAGAAAGACAGGATTTATCTGCAGGAATCCCAAGGAGAGGAGGGGCTTTCTCCCTCTGAAAGTCTCTGCAAGGAGTCTCCAGAAGCAGTGGATTTACAATGCATGGTTGACCTTCCATGCACAATCTTCAAAGAAACTGTAGGTGGCGCTGATTTTTAACTTTCTCTTCTTAGAGTTCTATCAACTAGATATTTTAATGGAATAATGTTCATTATGCACTTTTTTTTTTTTTACTTTAAGTAGATACAAACCTCTGTGTTATTTGTTTTAGTCCCAGTCCACATTCACACTAGTGTTTTGGGAACACAATTAAATTTAATATTATTGTTATTTTTAACTTTATTATAAAAATGAAGTCAGAAGTATAGTACTGTTGTAAATTGCATATGATATTTTTTTTTACACCAAGTTACGCTAGTAATATGTATGGGTTAGACTTTATTTTAAGGTGATGTAGTTGCATCAAATAAGTACTGAGTATTATTAATTAACTACATGTACTTACTATAGAGTTACAGTTAGGGGTATGGTTTGGTTTATGACTATAGTAAGTAAATGTAGTAAAGTGTAACTATGTCACCTTAAAATAAAGTGTTACCTATTAATGTGTTATAAAAATTATAAATAAATAAAGTAATATATATGTAGTCACTTTCAAAGTTCAAGCTATTTAACAATTCAAATCCTATGTTGCAATTATCTTGCAACCTCATTTATTTATTTATTTATCAGGTACTGTATAATTAATTATTAGCTTTTTATCAACTCTCAAAACCCCTGCAGTTCCCTGACTAACCCTCCTTTGGGAAACCCTAGAGAACAAATAGATATTAATACAGGGTTCCCACACATTTTCCATTTCAAAATTCCATACTTTTCCAGACTCAAATTTCCAAACCTCTCTGTAGATTTTTCAGACCATATTTAACACAAATGCTTCATACAGCATTATTTTCAGCTTTATATTTGGTATATAATAGTCATCTGTAAATATTATTTTCTCAGGAGTTTATTAATTGATTTTCTCAACGTGACAACAAACAGATAAAAATAAAGATATTCACAAGTACAAAGGAATTTGTGTGCTTACGCTTTACAATTTCTAATTTTATATATACTATATTTCCTTTGTGCATCACTGCCATCTTACTATGAAGAAAACGAGAGCATGGATGCACATGAATTTGTAGAGATCTTTTTGTTCAAAATTTGGCTTTCCTCAGGAGTAGTACCTCTAATATCAAGGCCTAATGTCCAATTTAATGCATTCTCTGTGGCAGCGGAGAAATGGGCTGATGGCACAATACGGCTGTGTGCATTGTCCTATTTGCTTAGTTCAAGGGTCTATAAAAAAGACTGGTACTGTAAAAAAGTGTTCAAAATTTGTCTTTCGTCAGGGCAGTCATATTTCTAGGCCTTAGGCTTGCTTTAATGCATGTACCAAGAAATCACACCGCGAAATGGGCTGATGGCGCAATAGGTGGCTCAGTCAGTGTGCATTGTCCTATATGTGACTCTGGACCACAAAACCAGTCATTAGTCACACGGGTATATTTTTAGCAACAGCCAACAATACATTGTATGAGTCAAAATTATCAATTTTTCTTTTATGCCAAAAATCATTAGTATATTAAAGATCATGTTACATGAAGATATTTTGTAAATTTCCTACTGTAAATATATAAAATTTATTTTTGTGAGTGGATATGCATTGCTAAGGACTTCATTTGGAAAACTTTAAAGGCAATTTTCTCAATATTTAGATTTTTTTTTTTTTGCACCCTCAGATTTCAGATTTTCAAATAGCTGTATCTCAACCAAATATTGTCCTAACTTAACAAACCATACATCAATGGAAAACGTATTTATTCAGCTGTCAAGGTGATGTATAAATCTCAATTTCAAAAAACTGACCCTTATGACTGTTTTTTTGGTCCAGGGTCACAAATGTGAAGTTTAATGGGTTCTCATGCGCACACGAAAGTCTGTATATATTTTTTATTTTTTGCAAAGGTCCTTCTAGAAGCTCTGTAATATGGTGCTAATAATAATATTGTAATGCCTGCATTTTTGCATAATGAAAAAGTACAACTTGAATTCATTCAGTCGTGTTTGACAATCACTTAAGAATCACTAAACAGCTGCCATGAAAACACCAATTCTTAATTTTCTATTATAGAAAACTAAACGGGGGCAATAGTCTGGAAATGCAAATATTTTTCCATACTCAGCTTTCTTTTTTCCATACTTTTCCAGACCATACTTTTGCAAAACTGCATAAAAACCCTGTTAATATGAATTTAAATGCACAAGAAATATGCTAAACCAAAAAAATGTAATAATTCCCTTATTGGTATTGTTTACTGTTTTTCAGGGGATTGGTGTAGGGAGAGGAGACGGCATAATTCATGAAACCCCATGGACAGAAGACTTACAGAAACCAGAGACAATTCAGGAAAATGGTATAAAGAAACTAGATTCATAATCCTTTATATTTTACTGTACAAACCATACCAACTATCCTGAAATGCATAAGCTGAATATATATAAAATGCATTTTTTCTTTCTAATCTATCCAGAAATAAACTCTTGATTCTCAAAAAAAGTAAATGTTTTATTTACAAAAATATGAAACAAACTTAAACAGTTAATGTGAAATTACTAGAGAATGAAAATTTGAAAAATGAAATTTCTCTCTTTTTTTGATGTCTTTTAGGTCTTCAAGGACTCGACGCTCTTGAGGAACCTTCTTCACACTCTATAGTAGATCCAGAGTCTCTTCCGTTCAGCTCAGTTCTAGATAACATTCCCAGCGTTGACCTTTCCACTGACAGTATAAACCAGTGGGACCTCGGCCTTATGGAAGTAAGTTCTTCGCTGTCCGTTGAAAAGTCACCTCACACAGAGTCTCCTCAATCCAGCAAAACCCCAGCGGAGGCCACTGAACTCAGCCAGGCATCAGGTAACAGTGCTGCGAATGCAAAAAAGGTGCGTTTCCAGCTGAGCCAAACGCCTTTCGATTGCAAACTGTTACGGCCGTGTTCTGTGCAACTCGTGAACCTCCTGATGCTGTCAAGTGAGCAAAGGGCGAACGGATCCAGCAAAAAATGCTTCTCTACACCCAAAGATCTGCGAGCCCATCAGCGCGTCCATACGGGACGTCGGCTGTGCTGCTTTAAAGAGTGCGGGAACGGCATTTGGCGCCTGCAGGGCGTCCTCTCGCACGGGCATGCTCACGTCTGCAAGATCTGCGGCAAGAAGTTCAAGCGCAAGAAGATCCTAAAGCGTCACGAGCGCTTTCATACGGGCGAGAAGCCGTATTCGTGCAGAAAGTGTAAAAAGACATTCGCCCTGCGGAAAAGCCTGCGAAGGCACGAGCGCTTCCACACGGGAGAGAGACCTCACGTCTGCCCGCACTGCAGGAAAGGCTTCCGTCTCAAAAACAATCTCAAGGCTCACCTGCGCTTTCACACTGGGGAAAAGCCCTTCGTTTGCAACCTGTGCTCGAAGGGTTTTAGGATCCTCAAGAACCTCGAGAAACACAGACTCGCTCACTCGGCGCCCGTTAGCTTTCGAACTCTTCAGTAGCGGAACAAACGTTTTGCGTGACCTAAACCAAACGCCATATTTCTACCTCGCATCAGAACCACTGGATCCAGCCGGTAAATAAAGCAGGTTATGAGAACATTGAGGCGACTCGTTTTATGTGTTTCGCCTTGATATCATGTTGTAACTGTTTTTCTCATGCTGATTAGGATCGTTTGTGGACCGTTTTCTTGTTTTTTTTTTTAGTCTTTGCCCTTGACTGCATCTGTACTAATCATATATATGCTTTGAAAAACAGTTTTTTGTTGTCGTTTCATGCCACTAAATGTAAAACGTCCAGGGCATTAGAGGGTTCAATCATGCAGTCCAACACAGACTTGACTAATAATTGCTTGCTGTAAATACTAGTGTCATACATATAGGATGCTTTTAAACTCTTTTAGTTGTAAAACTGTTTTAACATGCCTGTCTGGACTCATTCTAGAGGATTTTTGTGTGGTTGAACACTGGAGATATTTGGATGCTGCAGGATTCACAGGGCTTTATATGTCCTTTTTTTTATCATTTTTAAAGCGACATACTTTAGAGTCTTGTTCACTACTTGTTTAGCACGCTTTGCTCACTTTAAGCTTAATTTTAAAAAGCTAAAAAGAAATGCCGTTAGTAACACTATTGCTCTCATTGTCTTTTACATGTGCTTTCTTACATTTAATGTGATCTCTTTGTATGGACCAAGCATTTCTCTTTTAAATATTTTTAATTTTTCAGATGGTTGCTTTTTGTAAATATGCTTTGTTTTATCTTTCTTTAAAAAAAACAAACATCTGTGCTGTCAATCACATTATTTTAGTTTGAAATTTAAAAAAAACGTAACATTTGTAGTAACATTTGAGTTTATAGCAAACAAAAGAAATGTTTTCAAACTGAGCTTTTGCTATACATAGTTTTTTAACCATTTCTCAGCCATTATGACAAAGCTATAAAGTTTCTTTTTGAATAAACGATAACCTCATATATTTGTTTACTGTGCTGTTTTTTTAAAGGGTCATGCATATATAATTTTCTTGCTGTTGGAGAATATATTTCAATAGCAAGATTAGTACGAACTGATCTCCAAGAGCTGCAGTCAATTGAGAATCTTTACTGAAGGCAAACTATTCCACATTCCAGTAACAGGTTTGAGCAATTCAATGTACAAACATGTCAGCGACAAATACTTTTGTAGGACCTCTTTACACACTTTGTGGCAAATGCATTTCTGCCTTCTTTCAAAATAACTTTGCACTAGAACTGATCTATATCGGGGTTTCCTGAACTGAGGTTGCTGGGAGGACTGTATGGGGTTTGGGAGTTGTTGAAAAGCTAATAAATCATTACAATATTTAAAATAAAAGCATTAAAATGAAACGTACTAAAAAAAAAATATGAATTATTTGCATATTACTTGCATATGCAATTACGCAATTACAATTACTTGCATATCATATTAGCATTAACCAACATCAGAGAACCATGTTAAATGATTGACATGTTAAAGGTGTAATATTGACAGATAGTGGTTGAAATGGATACTGCAGTCCAAATTCAAAATATTGGAGAGTTATTTCGTTTATTGCGAGTTATTGCGTTTTAATGTGCTCTCAATCATAGAGATTTTAGATGGATGCCATCTGTGATCTCTGACCCAGTTTGTTTGCTGCAATACAGTGTTTTCTGCCAACCCGGGGTGTCTCACTACGAGTATGAGGTCTCTGCGTTACAAAAATGGGCGCTTCTGTATTTGTGGGTGTTTATATATCATGCAATGAAAATGATCCCCTTCACCCGACCCCACCCCTAAACACTCAGACGTGGGCAAATCAGGTAACGCTCTTAAAAACGCCCCTCTGTTTATGGCATCGCCCATCAATCATTAATGTCTTGCACAGACCTGTACTTAAAGTAAAATAACTGGCTCTAGCATTGTTTCAGAGAAGTGAGTGTGTGATCTTAGCATGTTTCCTAAATATTTGCATATGGTATGTTTGTGCTTTAGTACGGTCAAAAAATTATAGCACCTTTAATTTAAAATCTCAGGGGGTAACGTTCTTTTTAAATCAAAGGGGACAAAAAGTTTGCAAATCTTATTTAATGCATCCTTGAACATCAGAAATGTCAAGTTTCGTGATTTTTTTAAAGGGTTAGTTCACCCACAAATTTAATTTCTGTCATTAATTAGTCACCCTCATGTCGTTCCACACCTGTAAGTCCTTCGTTCATCTTCAGAACACAAATTAAGATATTTTTGATAAAATCTGATGGCTTAGTGAGGCCTGCATTGTCAGCAAGATAATGAACACTTTAAATGCCCAGAAAGCTACTAAAGACGTATTTAAAACAGTTCATGTGACTACAGTGGTTCAACCTTAATGTTATGAAGAGACGAGAAAACTTTTTGTGCGCCAAAAAACAAAATAACGACTTTATTCAACAATATCTAGTGATGGCGATTTCAAAACACTGCTTCATAAGGCTTCGAAGCTTTACGAATCTTTCTTTTTTTTTGGAGCGCCAAAGTCACGTGATTTCACATCATAAGTGTTTCGAAATTTCAATAGTTCATGTGACTTTGGCAGTTTGATATGCGATCCGAACCACTGATTCAAAACAAAAGATTCGTAAAGCTTCATGAAGTAGTGTTTTGAAATCACCTATCACTAGATATTGATGAATAAAGTCATTATTTTGCTTTTTATGTGCCAAAAAAAAACATTCCTGTTGCTTCATAACATTAAGGTTGACCCACTGTAGTCACATGAACTGTTTTAAATATGCCTTTAGTAGCTTTCTGGGCATTGAAAGTGTTAATTATCTTGCTGTCAATGCAGGCCTCACTGAGCCATCAGATTTCATCAAAAATATCTTAATTTGTGTTCTGAAGATGAATGAAGGTCTTACGGGTGTGGAACGACATGAGGGTGAGTAATAAATGACAATTTTAATTTTTGGCTGAACCCTTTAAAGCTTGAGAGACTTGCAACTGAAAAGAGCACCTTTACATTTATATATATTTTTTAGACTGAAAATACTGAACTAAATTGGCTCCATACTGGCAGTTTCTAGTTGTAGTTACAGAGCAAAGCAGGGATCTCTGCAGTTTTTGTAGTGCACTGACCATCTTAATGTCACATAAAAAAAAAAGGTTGTTTGCAATGAATTCTGAAACTTAGTCCATTTTGGTTGCCTTTTATTAATACTCGAGTAATTTCTGTAACACAATCTAAAAAAAAAAGTTGGCAAAACCCCATAACTAAGGCAAAAAGATTTTACACGAGAGCACTTGTGAACACTGATCTAAGACACTGTCAGCACATGAGAAAACAAAATATAATAGAATTTCAGACAGATTGCATTACCGTTTGAGGTTCACTAATACGCTTAAATTTGTCATCAATCAAAATTACTGCATTTGAAAATAATACAATGGATCAGATTTGTCTCACTTGGACACATTAACTAGTAACATACAAAAACAAACAAACACTGGACCAAAACTGAGTGGAAACAATACAAGATCAAAAAACAAAACCCCACAATATTCACTGTGTGTTTCAATGGGGAAAATAAAAGTCAAAATGTGATGTTTGTAGTATATTCATCAATAGTTGTAACAGACATAATTTGTCCTCAGAGTGTTTTTTCTACCGCTTTTTTCATGCCTTCGATATTTACACCAAAAACACTGTACCTTCACTAGTAGTTCCAGTAAAATTCTGTTGTGTTATTATAAAATACATGTCCAGGCATGCAAAGACCCAGAAACAGGGGGAATTCGTTTATTTGACAGCGGCTGAGTTCTGGCTCTTGATTGAACACCAGGCCATGAAAATATCCCTGTTAAGAAAGTAAAAAATAGGGACAGTTAGTAAATGGAATCGGATTGTACGTAAAACACCTTAAAAAAAAACCCAAAAAGTTTACACATGCACATTCACAGAAAAAAAAAAAAAAAAACACACCTGCAGTGTGTGGCCACACATTCATTGCTGCAATACTCCTTATCCCAATCTCGACTCTCCACAGCCGGGTTTGTACATCCAGCACGGACACAGAGATTCGCAGAAGAAGCGGAAGAGGAGACAGCAGGAGCAACACTTACCTCCATCTCCATCTGAAAAAGCAGGATAAAACATCCCTGAATAACTTTGCTGTGTGCTTAACTTGTGTTTGATCTCTTAAGGCCCAGATAAAAATCACAGCGTATTTCTTTTTTGTTCTTTGCTTAGTGGTAAAAATAAGTTTTAAAAATACCAGTATAATGGCAGTGAATGTAGATGAATATGTAAAAATAAAAAGTGCTGTGTGCATTCCTCTCAACAACAAAATATTCAACAAAAATGACAGCGGAGAGAAAACAGCAGGTAAGAAAGCATCTGATCATAGCGATGTGGATATTTGCTCGAGCTGAAGGGGTGGATTCTGGAATCCACTGCTGCTAGTGTTGCAAAGGGGTGGAAAGTTTCCGGTAAATTTCCGGAAACTTTCCATGGGAACTTAACCTAGGGAATTTTGGAAATATTCCAATTTGGAAACTTAACGGGAATTTATTAGAAATTTTGGGAAATTTATATAAATGTATAATATTTATATAAAATGTATCATATACAAACATAAATATAAACATTTTGTTTGGTCATAACATGATTTTTTTTTTTTTTTTTTTTTTTTTTACATTCAATTCTAATTTAGTAAATATATGTAAAATAAATATTTTTATTGCAGCAATTGTTATGTTTATTTCAGAGTCACATGATCCTTCAGAAATCATTCTAATACGCTGATTTGATACTCAGTTATTATCAATGTTGGAAAAGTTGTGCTGCTCAATATTTTTTTGGAACCTGTGATACTTTTTTCAGGATTCATTGATGAATAAAAGGTTAAAAAGAACAGCATTTATTCAAAATAGAAATCTTTTCTAACAATATCACTTTAATATCACTTTTTTTTAATCAATTTCACACATCCTTGCTGAATAAAAGTATTAAATTCTTAAAAAAAAAAAAAAAAAAAAAATTACTGACCCCAAAATTTTGACTGATAGTGTATATTGTTACAAAACATTTCCATTTTAAATAAATGCTGTTCTTTAAATTTTTATTCATCAAAGAATCCTGAAAAAAGTATCACAGGTTATAAAAAAATATTAAGCAGCACAACCGTTTCCAAAATTGACAATTGAGTATCAAATCATCATATCAGAATGATTTCTGAAGGATCATGTGACACTGAAGACTGGAGTAATGATGCTGAAAATTCAGCTTTGCATCACAGAAATAAATTATAATTTAATGTATATTAAAATAGAAAACCATTATTTTAAATTGTAGTTATATTTCACAATTTTACTGTTTTTTCTGTATTTTTGATCAAATGTGGATGTTATGGGCTGGGGGAATGCACAGTGCATGCAGGGGGTGTGGCCTTAATAGTAAAGTGCTGTGTGAATGTCAGGTTAAAAATTCAACTGAAATTGGATTAAATCTGGTTGTTTTAACCAAAATTATGCTGCAAGATGTTTTTTCAACTACATTTAAGTACCCTGTTATAGGCTAACCTGCAATTTTGCAAAATCCCTATTTATTCCCATTAATTCCCATATATTCCCGTTAATTCCCATATATTCCTGTTAATTCCCATATATTCCTGTTAATTCCCATGGAAAGTTTCCAGCTTTGAAAATTCCCGGAATTTTGCAACCCTAACTGCTGCTTTAGTGTATATGTAAATAAGTTATTTGTAATGAGTTCATATTTATTTTTCAAAATATTAAATGATTTTAATGACTTCTTCAGCTTATGAGATTTACTTAGAGAGAGCACGTTCCAGTAAACAGAATATGTTGTTGAGAGAGGCACCCAACATATATTTACTCTTCTAGCTGTTCAAGACAACCGAGGTCACTGGGGTCACTTCAGCCTATGTAACTTCTAAAAGGCACCATATGTAGATTTTCAACACTAGAGGTCACCTATTCAAAAAGGCGTAGCTTAATGACGCCATGATTGAGTGCAGAATCATGGGAAATTTCGTCTTCACCTCACAGCCAGAGGAAAAGAATCTGAGAGGACTCGAACAGAAATCATATTCATGCATGAGATTATTAACATTACTGTAGTATGAAGCAGAGCAGGACCGAGTGACGTTGGCGCTGAACGAGGAGCTGGAGCGATTGCTAATGAGAGACGAGCGCGACAAACGGCTCGAGAGCAGCCGAGCTTTTATTACGCTTCCGCTTTTTCCAGGTCATGTGTATGTGGTGTAACACAGCACTGTTTATCATATTAGATACAATGTTAGCCACTTGACAAAATAGTGTTTTTCTCTGAGGCATGATAAAAACGCGGAAAATCAAGAAAACTAGATTTAAAAAATAAGACTAACAGTGTTGAGCTATATAACATTATTAGTTTTCGGTCGATGAATGTATCCAAACAGTCGCTCACCTGTCTAATAAAACACATAATATATTAAAGCGTCTTTAGTGTTTCCATGGTTTCTACATAATAAAATGAGAAATCGAGGGTATGATGTCATTGATTGGCGACGCACGGACAAGGTCTGTGTCCTGGTTAAAATTGCTTATTTCTCTGGATTTAAACATTCTTGGAAACATTTGGGAATACACAAGTCAATAAGATATATAATGCTTTTCTAGTGGTTTTTGGATATTTTAATCTAAAGATCTTACATATTGTGCCTTTAAAGCATTTTCTGTACTTCTCATCTTCCAACACTATAGAATAATGATGAATATTGTCTGTAACTTTGACTGTGTGAAAAGTACAACTTATCAGTATCCTGTTTAGAGTTAGAGCTCAGCCAACTTCAACCTTGAAGAAACTGTGTATGTGTGCTGGTATTCCTGTTGCAGATCAGTATCAGATCAGATCAGATCAGTAGCAGCTTGAGTTTGTTGCTCAGCCCTATTTGTTTGAACCGCGAGAGGCGTCTACTCCCACCTGAGCTTGCGCTACTCCTACATCATATGCAGGAACTCGACTCTCTCTTGAATGCATGGACGGATGTTACCGGAAGCTAGTGATTATAGTCTATAAAGTTATAAATATGGATTTTTTTTTATTTAGAAAAATGCATCTCTTCACATCAGAAGACCTTTATTAACCCCCTGAATTACTTTTATGATGGATGGATGTGCTTTTTTGAGCTTCAAAATCTCAGTTACAATTCACTCCCATTATAAAGCTTGGAAGAGCCAGAATATTTTTTAATATAGCTCTGATTGTGTTTGACTGAAAGAAGAAAGTTATATACACCTAGGATGGCTTGAGGGTGATAATTCTCCCATTTTTTGGGAGAACTGCCCTTTTAAATCTCTTCCTATGTGACTGTTTACAGTGTCCTTGTTACATACTTTACATGTATCAATGTTGTAATAACTTTTGCATAACCCTAGCAACTAACCCTATACTAAACCCTAATCCTGTTCCTAACTAGTTAAATACAAGTTTATAATGTTACTTGGTACTTAATTGTATAATTACACTGTAACAAAGACACCTTAAAATAAATTGTAACCACAGCAGCCGTTTATGTTAATTATGGAAAAAACAAACCTCTTCGGGTTCCTCCGTCAAAGCCTCATCCATCCCAGTGACCAACTCCTCTTTGGGCTCCTCAACTTTCACCTCGACAGGGGCGGGATGTGCTGAGGCTGAGATGGAGGATGAGGAAATAACAGGATTGGCACTTGTTGCTGTAGTAACAATAATTGGTGTGGACAGGTCAGAGTGTATAGAAGCGGGCACAATCTTTATCTGAAGAGGCGGTGGAGGCGTAGCCGTGACAGCCACGGCACTTCCTGCCCCTCCACGGGGCTTGGCCTGAAGAGGAGGCGGGGCTTGGGTTTGTACCATCTGCTGCAGACGTGGCGGAGGTGGGGTGCCCTGCATCTGCTGCAGTGGTGGAGGCTGTCGCCCCGCAGAAGCCGGCTGCACGGCTCGTATTCCGGCCGGAATCACCGTCACCATGGACGTGGGGATCTGGTGGAGCTGAGCACCTCCCTGCAGCATCTGCTTTGAGATGATGATTTTCGTGACGGTGGGTGTCGGGGTGGGGTTAGGGGTCGGGGGCTGGCCGATGGCCAGGGGTAGAGAACCCGTGCGGGAACGTGTGGTGACTTGAGGCAGGTCGAGGATAATGTTGGATGCGCAGATGTTGGTGATGGTGTTCTGCTCAGGGATGGGGGTCAGGCGTGGACGGGCAGGGGCAGCAGGAGCGGTGGTGACGGGTGCAGGACAGGGAACGGAGGGAGGGGTGGGAGGAGCGCTATCCTCCACCTCAGTAGATGGCTGGATGAGATGAAAAAAATGGAAAGAAAGTTGAGAAAGCATGTAATAAAAAAAATAATAATTCACAAAGAAGAAACTAGAAATGTACTCACTTTTGAGAGTTGATTTGCTCGGTAAGCTGCTAAAGCTTTCAGATACTCTTTCTTAGCTGCCTCTGTTTTCCTCTTGTAAACCTGCAAAAGGTCATACAAATTCAAAATTACACAAAATGCATGTGTAATAATAAATGGTGGAAATAATAAATTTATCATTTATGGATCTAGTTCCTTAACAGTTTGAGTAATTATTTTAATATTTCTAAAGAATATTTATAAAAATTAAATGCAATTCCAGTGTCAAATTATGAAATAATGTTATAAATCCAAGACAAGTTGTGTTTACAGACTTTTTAATGACTTTTCAGTCCGTTTTTTTTATTCATTTTTTTAACTGCTTATTTTGGGGCATCATTAAATATGCACCGATTCAGGCTGCGGGCCCCATAAATTCTCGTGCTCCCCACCCCCGAGCTTGCCTTAAACAGCATAAACAAAGTTCACACAGCTAATATAACCCTCAAAATGGATCTTTACAAAGTGTTCGTCATGCAGCATGTCTAATCGCTTAAGTATGGTATTTATTTGGATGTTTACATTTGATTCTGAATGAGTTTGATAGTGCTCTGTGGCTAAAGCTAACATTACACACTGTTGGAGAGATTTATAAAGAATGAAGTTGTGTTTATGCATTACACAGACTGCAAGTGTTTAAAAATGAAAATAGCGACGGCTCTTGTCTCCGTGAATACAGTAAGAAACGATGGTAACTTTAACCACATTTAACAGTACATTAGCAACATGCTAACAAAACATTTAGAAAGACAATTTACAAATATCACTAAAAATATCATGTTATCATGGATCATGTCAGTTATTATTGCTCCATCTGCCATTTTTCGCTGTTGTTCTTGCTTGCTTACCTAGTCTGATGATTCAGCTGTGCACAGATCCAGATGTTAATAATGGCTGCCCTTGTGTAATGCCTCGATCATGGGCTGGCATATGCAAATATTGGGGGCGTACATATTAATAATCCCGACTGTTACGTAACAGTCTGTGTTATGTTGAGATTCGCCTGTTCTTCGGAGGTCTTTTAAACAAATGAGATTTATATAAGAAGGAGGAAACAATGGAGTTTGAGACTCACTGTATGTCATTTCCATGTACTGAACTCTTGTTATTCAACTATGCCAAGGTAAATTAAATTTTCCATTCTACGGCACCTTTAAAGACATTGTTAAAATAGTCCATGTGACTGCAGTGGTTCAACCTTAATGTTATGAAGCGACAAGAATACTTTTTGTGTGCAAAAACAAAACAAAAATAACTTTATTAAACAATTTGAACTCGTTATACACAGGTGATGTAGTGAACGCAGTTCAACGCTTCCATGTTTACATCCGAACGCCGGCTCAATATTGGTTGACCCCGTTCACGCTGTTTACTACATCAACACCGTATGACAACTGTTCAATTCGTTCAAATAAAGTTATTTTTGTTTTGTTTTTGCGCACAAATAGTATTCTCATCGCTTCATGAGGTTGAATCACTGTAGTCATGTTGACTTTACTATCTTTCTGGACCTCAAAAGTTGCATTGATGTTGCTGCCTATGTGTGTTTCAGAAAACCTCGGATTTCATAAAAAAAAAAAAATCGTAATTTGTGTTGCGAAGAGGAACGAAGGTCTTACGGGTTTGGAATGACATGAAGGTGAGTAATTAATGATAGAAATTTCATTGTTGGGTGAAATAACCCTTTAAACATATCTTTACTGTCAAGTTTGATGATTGTAATGCATCTTTGTTGAATAAAAGTATTAATTTCTTTAATAAAAAAAAACTTAATGACACTAAATCTTTGATTAGTAGTGCATATTTGAATTGCATTGCACTTTTTTGCAAACACTGTCAGCCTTTAAAGAACTATACTCCACCTGTTTTTGCTCTTCTCCGAGGCTGTCCCACATGGACGCCACTATCTTGGACACCTCTCCGAATGTGGCATTGGGGTTCTGGCCTTTAATGGCTGCCTGGGTGTCTCTGAAGAACAGAGCATAGGCTGACACTGGCTTCTGTGGTTCATTGGGATCTTTTTTCTTCTTTCCCTTTTTGCCTCCGAGCGTTGCTCCCGTGTCCACTGTGTTCATGGGCACCATGGCCGGCTTACCGCCCACCCTCCTCACCACAGCTGGAGGAGCAGAAGAGTGCTGTGTGGAACCCGTCAAGTTGGGGATGTGCGGTATGATCGTCGCAGAGGCCGAGAAGGAGTCTACCAGCATGGTTTTCTGCAAAGGAATAGGTTGCAAGATGGAAAAAGAAAGATAATGTGCCACAAATCAAGCTCATAACTGAAAGACTCACTTGTCTGAAGTCCTCCATGTCTTCATCCTGCAATGATCCAGCAGGAGATGGTGTGGTTGACAGCTGTTGGTCAGGTGACTTGGCTCCACCACCAAGGCTGAGCCCTAACTGAGCACTTAGATCTGAATGGTCTATGGTGGTGAGCTGATTGTGTCCTAATAGACTGTGGTTCATGTCGTTTATTGGAACATCGATAGTCATGGATGGGGAGCTATTAAAATGGGAGCCAACAGAATGTCCAAGATCCTATAAAAAAATTAAAAAACTCATTATCTGATGTGCCAATCTACACTTTACTCAAGATCTTATTACATAACAGCAATTCTCACAAGCTGAAAGCATGAAAATAAATAATCACTGACAAAAGCTTACCACACCCAGAGTTGAGCTCAGTAGTGCACTTCCCCCCGGCTGGCTAATCACACCCAAACTCAGGTGCTCTATGCCCTGAGAAGATGGATTCATGAAAGCAGAGGCAAAAGAGGGATCATTCCCCCCTACTACAGTATTACTGGCAAGACTATTTCCAACTCCAGAACCCCTTGAGCTCTCAGCCTGTTCGGCCAGCTCTCCGAAATGGGCCTCCACATCCTCTATGGTGAGCGCGGAATCTGGATCCAAGGAGATTGGGATTTCAAACTCTTCATCACCCAGACAGGGTGTATGGAATGTTTTCTATAATCAAAAATAAATGCATAAATAAACAAAACAATAAAAATAATCATACATATGTGTTTTATTATCCCTTATAGGGTCTTTGGGGTCTTTTTAGACCCCAAGCGACGTTTGCTAAAATTAAAAAAATAATGTTCTCTTTGTCCAAATGACATGAAACTTTGTACAGTTTCTAGATCTACAAAGAAAAAAAACTGGAGTGATATCTTGTTTTTGTGTTAGTGTAGAAAAAAAAGTCACACTCAGGGTCTTTGGGGTCTCCAGAGACCCCGAGCAACAAAATGTAATTTTGTAACAAAATAATTGTTTTTTTAAAAAACAAATGTAATTTTACTCTGTTTATTAATGTTTTTACTTCACATTTGTGCAGTTTTTGGAGGATTTATCATATCTTTTAAATTTATATAAATAAATAAATAAATAAATATTTTGTTGAGTAGGTTTTTATACAAAAAAAAAAAAAAAAACCTTTTTATGTAAAATTCACTTTATAAAAGACCCACATTTCTAACTTTCATTCATGGGGATAACATGGATAATCTGACATGGTTTAGTGTGAGATTTTTACCCATCTTTTGGAAAATGCAGTTTTAAAAGTAAAAAAATTATCACTTTAACCAGTAGATGGCTGCAGAGCTCCACTATTTGCTATTTGACTGACTGAAAGACATCTTTTCACAAATATTTTTCAGTTGGATTTAAATCTAAATATTATGAAATCACAATTATGACAATAAAAATTACTTTTTGTAAAAGTTTAGCATTTTTTTGTACTGAAAAAAATAAGTTTTTCAAAAATGTTGATTTTGAGGATGAATTCTGTCCATTTTCAAAGTGGGGTCTCATCATAATGTAACAATATTGAAAAACTGATTTTTTTTCAGTACAAAAAACATTAATCTTTGACAAAAAGTAGCTTTTATTGTTATAATTGTGATTTCATAATATTTAGACATGAATCCAACTGAAAAAAAATTGTGAAAAGATGTCTTTCAGTCAGTCAAATAGCAAATAGTGGAGCTCTGCTGCCATCTACTGGTAAAAGTGATAATTTTTTTTACTTTTAAAATTGCATATTCCAAAATATGGGCAAAAATCTTACACTAATCCATGTCAAATTATCCATGTTATCCCCATGAATGAAAGTTAGAAATGTGGGTCTTTTATAAAGTGAATTTTACATAAAAAGCTGTTTTTGTATAAAAACAAAAATAATTTATTTATATAAATTTAAAGAAATATGATAAATCATACAAAAACTGCACAAACGTGGAGTAAAATCATTAATAAACAGAGTAAAATTTTACTTGTTTTAAAAAAAAAAAAGTATTTTGTTACAAAATTACATTTTGTTGCCTGGGGTGTGTGGAGACCCCAAAGACCCTGAGTGCACAAGAGTTAAGCTAATTGTGACCAAAAGTAGCAGCACCACCTCAAGAAAATGATGAGCAGGTCCACTGATGGTCAGGTATGACTCACTGGCACCTGCAAACTAATAAACAGAGATTAAAAGGTGTATTCTTCACCTGCAGACATCTTGATCAAAGGTACACTGCATTACATGCTGCCATTTTAAATAAAAATACACGTTTTATATCAAACTAACGATGTTTACTACACAAAGCAGTAATATTTACCTTGTTCACGGAATCATATCCATTATAAGACGAGTTTTCCATAAACTCAGAATCAACATGTTGACCAGTCCCGTCAGAGAGATCCGAGTAAAAATTCAGATCCATGAGGATAATATTAACACTGAATAAATAGATAAGTCTTTTGGGATTCTTGATATGAGAGAGGCGGTTGACCTTGTAACAAGCCAAGAGCAACAAATAAAAAAATCAAAGAGCAAAGTCATCTAAGACAACAAAAATAAATGCTATTCACTAAAAGAAGAGAAGCAAGAAACACGACATCTTGTTCTCGGTTTTGTTCAGCATATGGTATGTGTCGCTCGGCTGAATAATGCCAGAAAACTTCATTACACGATCGCGGCGCAAGTATTACCTGATTTGTTAAAAAACGTTTATTATTAAGAGGCTTACCAACTGAGCCAGCTAGCAGCAGCTAATGCTAACGTGAGGTTTCATTCATATCACAGGCCTCGCGGAGAGAGACTTCTGCTGTTTGTTATATGTAATATGCAACGTCTCATTAAATAACACTGTAAACTGTATATTCTTAATATATATATTCAAACTGAATGATCAAAATTTGTATTAGACTTGCACTTAGAAAGACAGTTGCTGCCAGTGCTAAAAATGGACCGATTCGATCGGTGCTCTGTTACGTTTGTCTGTTTGCATCCACAAGTCACATTAATCGCTCTCCGATCGTAGATTTATTCGTAGCAAATCAACTGAAACCTTGAAATACTTAACGCGACTCTCGTTGTCTCTAGTTGGTAATACACTTGACGTTTAAATAACTCTGTTTTGACCCTTCACTCCCTATTACTAATGCGATAACCACCACAAATTATCTTTCCAGAGCACCGCTGATTGTCACACGGCGGTCGTTACTTTATTCAGCGAAGCTCAACCTGGACCAATCACAGTCATTTATGATTGCAAGGGAAAAATCTTATTTAATCTTTTTTACATCATGAGCCCATTCTCACAAGTGTACTAATGTTTTCAAGAAGACAAAAAATTGTCTTGTTATAAGTTTGAATGCATCTCAAAAGAGAATATGAGGTCACATGTGCCCCCTAGAGGAAAATCACTTCATTTTTTACTTAAAGCTCCTGTCCACTTATTTTGTGTTCAAAATTTACAAAAAATTATATAATGAGCGAGTACATCATGAATTTTCCAAAACGTGTTTTTGTCTTATCCTGAATCACTACGGTACACTTATAATAAGTGTTTATATTTGGACTATTTTCGACTGGTTCGGGTCGTACCGCTGCGGAGTAGCACAGTATCTGCGTGACTCATCATAGACATGAGTAGGTCCGGTACAATGTTCTTCCACAAGATACATGCAGTTCCGTTTATTAAAGGGTTAGTTCACCCAAAATGAAAATAATAATTACTCCACACCCGTAAGACCTTCCTTAATCTTCTGAACACAAATTAAGATATTTTTGTTAAAATCCGCAATGACATTTCCTCTCTCAAGATCCATAAATGTACTAAAAACATATTTAAATCAGTTCATGTGAGTACAGGGGTTCAATATTAATATTATAAAGTGACGAGAATATTTTTGGTGCGCCAAAAAATAAATAAATAAATAAATAAAATAACGACTTATATAGTGATGGACAATTTCAAAACACTGCTTCAGGAAGCTTCGGAGCGTTATGAATCTTTTGTGTCGAATCATGATTCGGATCGCGTGTCAAACCGCTGAAATCACGTGACTTTGGCGCTCCGAACCGCTGATTAGACACGCTGATTCATTACACTCCGAAGCTTCCTGAAGCAGTGTTTTGAAATTGTCCATCACTATATAACTATATTTTTTTGTGTGTTTTTTTTTTGGCGCACCAAAAATATTCTTGTCGCTTTATAATATATCGAACCACTGTACTCACATGAACTGATTTAAATATGTTTTTAGTGCATTAATGGATCTTGAGAGAGGAAATGTCATTGCTGGCTATGAAGGCCTCACGGAGCCATCGGATTTCAACTAAAATATCTTAATTTGTGTTCAGAAGATTAACGAAGGTCTTGCGGGTGTGAAATGTCATGAGGGTGAGTAATTAATTACATTATTTTCATTTTTGGGTGAACTAACCCTTTAACAGCTAGAGCGCCAAAAATTAGCAGCTTTAACCCTTTCATAATATGCTTTGCATTGGTTAAACAGAAATTAAACTCGTACTTTTTAAATAATTATGGTTTCTTTTTACTTTTTAAAGTGAACATATGGACGGATTTCTACACCATTTTACTATTCTGGTTTTTTACTATTCTTGATTTTCTCTAAGAAAACTTTTTTGTAAATGTTTTTTGTAAAAAAAATTTTTGTAAATGTTTTAATTAGTAATTTCAGCTCTCTCCTGTGTCCTAACACTTGTTATTCTAGTCTTTTTTTAATATCCTGCCATAAGTCACATTTTTAACATGGCACAAAAATGACCAAATATGATTTGATTAATTTAATCCTCAACTTAATACTTATAATTAGGCATATTACCTTTTTAAGTTAGAGAGCTCAAAAGGCACTACATAATAGCAATCCCCTTGTCACATACTACAATAATACTGGTCGCTCAGTTGTTCCAAAACGTAAAAAGCCACATTATATATGCAATTTTTAGGATGTTTGTGAGCTTTACCAAGACAAACATTAATATTGTTTGTTACTGCTGGCAAATAACCATGATAAATTGTCAAACCTTACTTACCTCCAGCAGGTGTCAAGAAATGTTAACCCTCCTGCATGCTGAATTTCTGTGATTTTTATTGTCTCTTTCAATGTGTTACTTTCAACCTTACTTGAATTGCTATTCTAAATTTGTGATTTAAATATCAAATGATGTCAACTAAATCTACAAGACAACAAAATTGCTCGTTATTAATTAAAACAATCGTTAATGATTATACTTCGATGTGGAGAAATATCATAAAGTATGAGAGAGCGAGAATAAACTTGTTTTTCTACTCAGCATGTATTCCAGGCAGTCAATAAAAAGAGCCTTGAGTGGTCATCATTCAAATAAATAAACACTTGATGAAATGAATTCAACAGACATCAGTTTCCACTGTAGACTGCTATTCATATTTATATCACAGAGACAGTTGGAGTCAGTTATTGAAACGGGAATAAACGCATAATTTTTGCATCATTGCAGGCATAGGACCAACTCTACTTTGTACAATACAGCCATCATCTGTCTAACATTGTTTCAGTAACTAAACCTATACCCCAAATCCTACCCCGTCCCCACCCCCCGACACACACGCACAAAAAATGATATACATCCAACAAAAACTCCATGTTCTTCACCAGACCGAGGCACCACGATGGCTCAGCTCAGTGCATGACAATGGATCCTCCAGCACACTGTTGAACAGTTCAGCCTGAGGGCGAGACGAACGGCTCCTTTCCCAGCCAATAAAGGACGAAAGGGGCTTACTGTGGGTATGTGAGACAAATTCATATTTCATCTGGAATTAAGCACAATGTGCTGAATGAGGTGAAAAGAAAAAAACAAAACAAAAAAAACCTGTATGTTTCCTCAAATCTACGCAAAACAGTCAAGTACAAATCCAACCCAAGGAAAAAAAAAACCTGTTACTCCATATTTTAAGCAATAACATCAACAATAATTATAAAAATAATGAAGGCAGAATATAATAAAATAAAAGACTGTCATGATCTCGGTCTACTACATCTAACGTGAGATTTGGTCAATCCTCGGAGCTCGAGGAAGAGTCTGAATTTTTCGGTGCCATGATGACATCATCCAAAATGGCCTCTCTGTCTGAGCTATCATATCCTCCTTGTGACAAACTGTCACCTCCGTCCATATCGAGAGCGCTTGGCTCCATCTTCACATCGTAGGCTGGAGTAAGGAAGTGGTGAGATGACGTGAGGTGACCGCCGTCTTCCAGCTCCTCGTCGTCCATCATGTACGCGCCATCGGAAACTAACGTCTCGCCTTCGCCGCCTCCGAGGAGAGGGTCATCCATCGGGATCGAAGGGGTGGAGAGGTAATGTCGATTCTTTTTGGGGATTGAAGCGTGGGGACTCAACAGTCTGTGGAATAAACTCTCAGGCAGGAAGCCCTGAGATTGAGGAGAAGGATCACGTTAATATCTATAAAATTGACCACTGAGTGCGATTGGCCTAAAATACGCTATACAGCCAGGGTAGATGAGGGTGATAATCAGAGACACTAACCGAATTGCGAACAGTCTCGGACCACTCCGGTGCTACAGCGTGGTCTGGATTCTCCTCCAGGTGCTCTCTCAGGTCCTGTAGTGCAGGCCCGTATATTCCACCAAACTGAAAAGCAGGGGAGTATAAATCATTGAGACCGACTGAACCGCACCAAATCCATCAAGAACAATAATTGTCCCAGACAAACCACATTTTAGGCTGGTGTACTTCAGTGTTTCAT
Source organism: Ancherythroculter nigrocauda (assembly GCA_036281575.1). NCBI lineage: Eukaryota > Metazoa > Chordata > Actinopteri > Cypriniformes > Xenocyprididae > Ancherythroculter > Ancherythroculter nigrocauda. The sequence continues at coordinate 4,554,014 of VTFQ01000008.1, read as the reverse complement.
CGATTTTTTGCACTTTTCATTAATACCCAAACTATGTACACTATAGGGGTGTAAATCGGACAGTTCATCACGATACGATTACGATTCGATTCGATTCAGGGCTATATCGATCGATTTATCGATATTTATATATTAAGTGCCAGGTTTATACAACAAGTTATATTTTTTATAACTCACAACCACAACTAAAATTGATAACATGAACATGAAATTGATATCCCAATTGGGACATTTACAACAACAAAAAAACAAAATTACATTTTTAAAAAAATAAATAAATAAATAAATAAAAATAGTATTTATAGTAAAAATAGTTTGTAGTATTTCCTGAGTATTTCAACTGGAACTGGCAAAGTTTACAAATAACGTTGGATTTATTTGCCTGCCCATCTGCTTTCAGAAATACAAAATGTTTCCAAACCCATGATTTGCGTCCTACAGCAGGCACAAACTTTTCTGCATCTGTCTTTTCACTGCTACAAGTGCTTTGTTGCTGCATCACATTCGCAATCTGACACGTACGCAGACTGTATGGAGAGAAAACGAAAACATGCACTTTGGCGGAAATGCGGATGTTGCGTGAGGTTGTCAAAATAAAGGTACCTCATATCGATATTATAAATGTGGCATCGATGCATCGTATCGTTAGACGTTTGATTGATGCATCGATCCATATCGATGTATCGTTACACCCCTAGTACACTACAGTTCAAAAGGTTATTATCAATGTTGAAAATAGTTGTTGCTTAAAAGGATAGTTCTGTTGAATACAAAAGAATACATTTTGAAGAATATGGGTCCGTATTGACTTTCATAGTATGGAAAAAAAAAATACTATGGAAGTCAATGGGGTCCATCAACTGTTTGGTTACCGACATTCTTCAAAATATCTTTCTTTGTGTTCGACAAAGAAACTCATACAGGTTTGGAACAACTTGAGGGTGAGTAAATGATGACAGGATTTCCATTTTTGGGTGAACTATCCCTTTAATGTTTGAATTTTTTCTTTGAATAAAATTTTTTTTAAAAAGAACAGCACTTGTTTGAAATAATTAAGACATTTATAATGTGAAGGGCTGCCCTCGTCTAATAGTCGTTCATTTAAGCAAATAGTTGACTACTCGCATGTTTATGTTAATAAACCATATAAATAATAATAATGAGCCCTTAATTGCCTATATATAATACATAGCCTAATCCGCGTTCAAGCGTACAAATAAAGCTTGCATCAGCATACTGGCAAACAGAAGACTGTCTGAACATTTTAATAATTTATTGATTTACAGTGTTTTTTGTTTTCGGCTGCACTCCCTTCATCTCCGCAGTGGTGGATGCGACTTTATGCACGTTTTATATGGATTATGTGTGAGAACATTTGTTTTAGATTTAAATTCGGTTAAAGGTGCAGTATGTAGAATTTATGTCAGCTAGAGGTCGCTAGAGGCCTATTCAAAACAAAGGCGTAGCTTGATGACGGCAAGTTTGAGCGCGGAATCTTGGGACATGTGGTCTTCACTTCACAGCCAGTGGAAACAATCGGGATAGGACTCGGGAAGAAATCATGTTCATGGATGTGATTATTAACGTTACTGTAGTATGAAGCAGAGCAGGAGCGAGTGTTGTGGAGCTGAACGAGGAGCTGGAGCGATTGATCAACACACGCCTCACGAGCAGCGGGACTTTTATTATGCCACAGTCGCCAGCGCCGCTTCCGCTTTTCCGGTCATGAGTATGAGGTAACGCAGCTCTGTTTATCATATTAGATACATTTGAGAGTGTTGAAAATAATGTTATAACGTTACTCTGTGCGTTCGCTCGGCGGCTGCTGTGAGACACTGTTACACACTGCAGTAAGATAGATCGATTTTACAATATCATATTAAATGCTGGATGGCTTGTGTTGATAAATGGCATACAATTAATTTTAAAACGTATTGTATGATGGAGAAAATGCAGGACAGGTGAGTCCTCACACGTCCCGGAGCCTTGGTTAAAAATCACGATTTTCTAACGATTTACAAATAGTTGGAAACATTGGGGATATTGTAACTACTCAAGTGAACAAAATATATAACACTGGCCTAGTGGTTTTTGGATATTTTACTGCAAAACTCTTACATATTACACCTTTAATTTAAAAATAGATATTTCAAGCTTTCCATAGATATATTTCTCATGTCTGTGAGGCAAGTATGTGCAGAGTTTCAGTAAATTTTTGTGACGCCTCAAGTTCACTTGAGACAGACGGCAGGAAGGGCATCCTGTTTGTTTTCTTGTTATTGTGAGTTTACATAAATAGAAGCAAACCATGATTTTGCCACTTCTTGTAGAGTTTTTTTTGTTCCTGCGACTAACCGACTAATACCAATTTTGGTCAACTAAGCCTCTTCCTGTCGACTAACAGTTGAATATTAGGGGGCAGCCCTAATACTGTGACAAAAGATTTGTCACTTTTGATGAATTTAATGCATCCTTGTTGAAAGTATTAATTTCTTCCCAAGACTCAAAACCTTTGAATGGTAGTGCACATTAAACAGGAATTTTACAACCACATTTGATTATATGTATACATTTTCTGTGTAAATCCCCCCTCAAATCTGGTCTCAATTATGGGATAACTCCCAAATGTCCTCCCTTACCTTCTTGCCTGTCCTCATGTCTATGACCTTCACTCTCTCACTGCCTGTAAGTGCTGCTCCTTTCTCAACCCTCTTCCTCCTCCTCTTCCTTTTGGTCCGGTTCACCAGTAACTGCAACAACGAGAGGACATTATCAGACCTGTCAGTCCAAAAACAAGAGCTCAATCTGAGTTATGCACTTACTTCTAGCATGTCTCCCTCTACTTCATAATCTGGGTTTTCTTTGAGCCAGTTGGGAAGGTCCCTCCTGCGGGGAGCATGGAGAACCCCTTCGGCATCTACCAGCTAAAGGGAAAAAAAAAAAAAAAAAAAAAAAAAAGCACACTATACGTTATACAGCTGGACATATATAATGCATTTCATGTACATTTAAAGGTTACTTCTAGGGTTGGGTATCATTTGAATTCCTAATTTCGATTCCAATAAGGTTAAAAAAAAATCTTGTTTCAAAACATTTCACTGTAGCTGAATACCAACAGGCTAAAGAACATTTAAACACAAGGAACTTCTGCCTATGGTTCAAAAGCACCATAGCAAAACAATTAGCCTAACTAATAAACATTTCAAGCATTAGACAAGTAAACAGTAATTAAAAAAGAAAAACAAATGAGCAATCGCACAAATAAAAACAAATAAACGACTGAAATATACACCGTTTTAAGATTTTCAGGTATTCAGGTACAGAAACTGTAATCCAAAAATAAAATAACACTGCACTTTATAAATAAAATATAGTTTACCAATATAGTTACAAAAATTCTCTGTCTTCTGTTGTTTGATTAACGTTATTTTAGAGACGGCAGCATGTATATTAGGCTGCTGTCACTTTAAGAGCTGCACTGATTCAATATACTGTTACACATGCGTTTATTTCTCAACTGTTTACGTTAAGACATAACTGACTGTTTACACAAGGATGTTTTGACATTTTTCTGTGTATTTGTCAATTTAAGTACAAAATCACTATCAATAGTATCGCTATCACTATCGATAGTGTTCACTATCGCACACTATTCAGTATGAGAGGCGGCTTTCTGCGTGCACGTTTTGGATGTGTGGGTCTACTTGAATGGTTTCAAATCATATTAAAAATACACACAAAGGAATCGATAAGAAGAATTGAAATTTTAATTTTATAACAAATATCCGATTCCAGAATTTGAATCAATTCAATACCCAACCGTAGTTACTTCTTCCCCAAACTTAGTTAGACAAGTTTCATGAGGCTGAATTTCTGTACCTCATCATGGTCCCTTCGCTTTTTGCGTGCACTCCCTTCACCGTTTGGCATCAGAGCCTGCTTAGAGAACGTTAGCTTCAGCCCCTCCTCCTAAAGAAAATGAAACAAACGTTAAAGCAGAAGAAAAAGACACCATTGAGGTTCATAACAGTTCCTAAATGTCTGAACACCACCTCACCTTCAGGAGTTTTACAGTGAACTCTGATTCTTGGCCTTCAAGAACGTCTGCAGATAGGGCACTGTTGCTTTTGCGTGCCACTCGGGGGTAACCAAGGTCATCGCTGAGGTCACGCTCTTCAGACAAAGCACTGAACTGAATATCAGAGACGTAGCGGCGACCTGACGGCCAGTGCCCCATAATAACCAGCGAACAGAGGTTGTCTATTCGGTTTATCAACACACGGTCTTTGGGCCAGTCAACTCTTAGAGGGTCAGTGAGGGACTCAGGTTGGGTGCCTTCTTGAGATGGTGTGAATGACAGGATGCTGTTATCTTCATCACCATCACACATCTTAAGAGCTGCTGCTGAGAGATCAGAGTCATTTTAGTTACACATCTCCGACAAATCAACCCAAATTAATTTCTAAATTAAAATTTCCTGATAATTTACTCACCCTCATATTATATGAGATGTTTATGTCTTTCTTCAGTCAAAAAGAAATTATGTTTTTCAAGGAAAACATTCCAGGATTTTTCTCCATATAGTGGACTTCACTGGGGTTTAACGGGTTGAAGGTCCAAATGTCAGTTTCAGTGCAGCTTCAAAGAGCTCTACATGATCCCAGATGAGGAATAAGGGTCTTATCTACCGAAACGAAAGGTCATTTTCTAAAAAAAAATAATAATAATAATAATAAAAATATATATACTTTTTAAACCACAAATGAACGTCTTGCATTGCTCACGCATTACGTAATCATGTTGGAAAGGTCACCTCGTTCACCATCGTTGTTTTGCCTTTTTTCTGTAAAGGCCGTTTGACTTAGTCGTTGCACGTTCGCTTTGTAAACACTGAATCGGTACTTCCGCCTACATCACGCATGTTTCCAACATGATTACATAATGCATGGCGCATCGCAGAGCATTTGTGGTTAAAAATGACTAATCATTTCGCTCGATAAGACCCTTATTCCTCGTCTGGGATCTTGAATTGCAGTTTTTTACCTTCAACCCGTTGAACCCCAGTGAAGTCCACTACATGGAGAAAAATCCTGGAATTTTTTCCTAATTAACCTTAATTTCTTTTTGACTGAAGAAAGAAAGGCAAGCATCTTGGATGACATGGAGGTGAGTAAATTATTAGGAAATCTGGTCCCACTTTATATTAAGTGGCCTTAACTACCATGTACTTGCATCAAAAAATAAGTACAGTGTACTTATTGTGTTCATATTGAATTGCAAAACACTTTTGCAGCTATTGAGGTGGGGTTTGGGTAAGGTTAGGGAAAGCTTTGGTGGTATGTGTAGGTTTAAGGGTAGGGGTAAGGGTTAAGGGAGGGGTCAACAGTGTAATTATAAATGTAATTACAGAAAATAATTACAGATGTAATTACATGCAGGTGTTTTTAAAATATAAGTACAATTTAAAAACATGCATGTACACAATAAGTGCATTGTATCAAATGATTAATTTAAATGTAAGTACATAGTAGTTAATGCCACTTAATATAAAGTGGGACCGGAAATTTTAATTCTGAAGTAAACTAATCCTTTAACCATTACAGCTAGGCAAAGAAAAAGTGTAAATATTATACACAGTGACGATTAGAATGATTGAGAAACGAAACTTTCTAAATTTCAAATTTTCTCCTTTTTATGTTCAATGGCAGACAACAAGTAATACAAGTTTGAGTGTTTTATTTTTGAAAATGTAGATGTTTTTGGGTGAACTAAGTTTAAGCTTAAGTAACAAACCATCTTTGAGCTGGCAAGTTTTATTTTGATTTATTTCTATGAATCTTGAAATGGTTTCAAAAATGATTAATCAATTTGAGTCACTCAATTTAAGGAAGCTCCTGCATGGCATTTTTCATGTATTCAAATGATTTAAATGGTATCGTTCAAAAGATTTTTAAAAAATGTTTTTAAAAGCAATCTTTTATACTTACAAAGGCATTTGTGTGATCAAAAATACAGTAAAACACAATTTTGTTATAATGTAAATAACAGTTTTCTATTTTTATATATGAAAATGTAATTTATTCCTGTGAAGGCGAATGCATGATTTGAATGATCTTAGAACAGTACAACAGTACATTAGAACATGCACATTCCCAAATTTCTATATATCCTAATTATTGATGCATTTCATTTTTCCAGGAGCTCATTGCTTCTACCTTAAAATTATATTACATTATTACATTATTAATTATATTACATTATTTGCTAACTGCATTCTTCTAATATTGTAATTTTTACATGCATTCTCTGTAAAGCTGCTTTGAAATGATATGTATTGTGAAAAGCGCTATACAAATAAATGTGAATTGAATTGAATTGAATACATTTGACATATGGACATTACTTTGACACAGTCACCTCTGATATAATGTATATATGAAGAGTTTCGTTGCAAAACGAGATAACTCCGTTTTTTTAATTTTTCAAAAATCTTGTTTTTTGGTTGTGCATTCCAATTAATATCAATTCAACTGCAGTTGGTTTGTTTTGATTTAAACCTTCATAACTTAAAAAATACAGCTAAGTAGCACCATAAAACAAAATAATAACATGATAACATAATAATAAACATGTTTTGACAAAAATGTTAAAAACGGAGTTCTCGTTTTGCAACGAAACTCTTCATATATATAATTGCATAATTGTAATGTAGAAACAGGCTGCTTTGAAATGATATGTACTGCGAAAAGTGCTATACAAATAAATGTGAATTGAAAATGCTGAATGCTATATATTTTTGTGGAATATTTTTGAGGAATAAAAACCTCCTAAAAAGAACATTATTTTTTGTCATCAAAAGGCTAAAACACTAATAAATAATATTATAAGCTACACTGCTGCAGGTTACCAAAAACCCCTCACCTTGTTCTCTCTCTGCATCACTGTCTCCGCTATCATCCGAGCTGCCCGAATGACGGGAGGAGGAAGATGAGCCCGAGTCTGAATCGGAATCTGAGTCTGAAGGCCCTTCACCTCTCTCTCCTCCTCCTTTTCTCTCACCCGGCCCATTGTTTTTGCTCTTCTTCCAGCCCCATCCAACCTGAACTCCAACTTTCCCCTCAGAATGGGAGAGGAGCATGGCTGGGGAGTCTGACGGACAAAGGGTCTCCACCCCCAACAGCCGAGACTCATCGTCTAGGCTCTCCTCTTTGATACCGGTCGAATCCTGTGACTGACTTAACGCGTGAATCTGTGAAGCTGCCTGAGCTTGCTGATTCTGGAGGTAGTCGAGACGGGCCTGACTGAATGAGTACTGTGGGTCAGCGAAGATCGAGAGTTCAGTGCGGCTGACGCCATGTCTAGCGGCAGCTAAGAGCAGCTCGTGGTCGTGCTGTGGGATGCTCCACCAGTTGGGCAGGTCGGAGCTGGGTGGCGCCAGACTGAGGCGCTCCTCTAACGACGGGTGGGGAAGAACACGCTCACGTAGCCGACACAGCAAGCTGACCCTGTAGAGTGTGCGTGAGGCTCGTTCTTCTGTGATGGGGGCCAGGGATTGGGACATATCTTGAGATTCTAATAGAGGAGAAGAGAAAAACTGTCATTTAATGCAAACCACATAAACAAATGTTTTGGGAGCCTCATAATTACTTTAATGTTATGGTACAGATATATTCTGCATCCTTAATCCAAACCAATTTCCACTGAATTAAACCAACTTAAACACCAAACAGGTTTCTAATTCAATACCTTCTCCACGTGCAGGCCGAAGGTGACACACTCTCCGACACATGGACATGAAGCACTTGAAGTAACGCGTCAAGCTTTCATCCGTTTTCTTATCAAGTCGTGCAAACGAACGAAAACGATTCCAGTCCATATGATGCTCATCCCCTTCTTGAGCCTCGACCTCCTTCTTTATCCTTTCGACGCCAAAGGTTGATACCACCCTGTAAAAATCACACTCCTCCCTACGAGTCCACCTGAAACGGAGACGCTTATGAGACTGCTGGATAGCAAGGAAGCTTCAGTAACAGGTTTCTTGAGGAACGTACCTTTGTTGTCGTTCTTGTCGGGCTATCTCTTTGAGTTTAGTGGCTTGTTCACAGCGTCTTCGTCTACGGTCGCCCTTCTCTGCCGCCTCCATCTTAAGCTGCTCTCGCCTGTAACTGCGTTGGTAGGCTGTGATAAGACGCCTTAGTCTGGCTGTAAGCGATGAGCTCGTCGGCCAATAACACAAATCTGATGATCCAGAAGATGGCCCCTCGACCTGCACAGGAGCAGAGCGATCCTCCACACAAATCTCACCATCTGCATTCACCGAATCAGCCTGAGGAGCCACATTTATTATTACATTTAAATTCCTAATAACACCACAAGATAAATGTGCCAGAAATACACATACACAGTGATTCAAAACGTGCATACCTCCTCATATACCTCCTTAGTGTGTCTTGTCGCAGGTTTAAATTCTGGATCTTCAGAGTACTTGTCATAGTCTCCTCTAAAGACATAAAAAGAAAATCAAAAATTACAAGAAAATCAATGATACTCATCTAGAAGCTTAAATATACCAGTCAATCATATAAGCTGTAATGTGTAGAGATCTATATTTGAAACCGACCCCTCGCCGAGCTCCGGGTCTGCCGCTTGCTGCTCCGCATTAATGTCCTGCTCGTTTGGGCGGCCACATCGCTCAACAAAACACAAGCAGGGGTCAGCACGCATGGTGGTGTACATTTCATATCCTGAAATGGTAAGATACAGATGGGAAAAACACATCAGGGATCTGCAAAACTACATACAGTGGCATGAAAAAGTATGTGAACCCCTTGCAGAATCTGTGAAAATGAGAATTATTTTAATAAAATAAGAGGGATAATAAAAAATGCATGTTATTTTTTGTTTAGTACTGTCCTGAGTAAGATATTTTACATAAAAGATGTTTGCATTTAGTTCACAAGACAAAACAATAGCTGAATTTATTAAAATAACCCCATTCATAAGTATGTGAAGCATTGATTCTCAATACTGTGTGTGGTTACCTGATGATCCACGACTGTTTTTGTGTTTTGTGATGGTTGTTCATGAGTCTCTTGTTTGTCCTGAGCAGTTAAACTGAGCTCTGTTCTTCAGAAAAATCCTCCAGCTCCTGCAGATTCATCAGTTTTCAAGCATTTTTGCATATTTGAACCCTTTCCAGCAGTGACTGTATGATTTTGAGATCCGTCTTTTCACACAGAGGACAATTGAGGGACTCAAACTCAACTATTAAAAAAGGTTCAAACATTCACTGATGCTCCAGAAGGAAACACGATGCATTAAGAGTCGGGGGGTGAAAACTTTTGAACAGGATGAAGATGTCACAATTTTTCTTATTATATTTATATATCGTTGTTTTTCATTTAGTACTGCCCTTCAGAACCAACAGAAGATACTTGCAACATTAAGTACAATTTACCTTGATATTTGAATTCAAAAGTTTTCACCCCTCGGCTCTTAATGCATCGTGTTTCCTTCTGGAGCATCAGTGAATGTTTGAACCTTTTTTTAATAGTTGTGTTTGAGTCCCTCAGTTGTCCTCAGTGTGAAAAGACGGATCTTAAAATCATACAGTCACTGCTGGAAAGGGTTCAAATATGCAAAAATGCTTGAAAACTGATGAATCTGCAGGAGCTGGAGGATTTTTCTGAAGAACAGAGCTCAGTTTAACTGCTCAGAACAAACAAGAGACTCATGAACAACCATCACAAAACATAAAAACAGTCATGGATCATCAGGTAACCACACACAGTATTGAGAATCAATGCTTCACATACTCATGAATGGGGTTATTTTAATAAATTCAGCTATTGTTTTGTCTTGTGAACTAAATGCAAACATCTTTTATGTAAAATATCTTACTCAGGACAGTACTAAACAAAAAATAACATGCATTTTGTATGATCTCACTTATTTTATTAAAATTATTCACATTTTCACAGATTCGGCAAGTGGTTCACATACTTTTTCATGCCACTGTATTTTAGTCTTTGGCGGGTCTCAGAATGACTTGTCAGCCTTAAATCTAGATAAAATCTCCAATACACCTCACTAAGACCAAATGATTTGTTAGTTGTTAGATGACTAAAAACATTGGTTTTAAAAAAAAAAGCAACATGGGGGGAAAAACTATAAAGAAGTTCTTAAATAACTGGACACCCTTAAATGACGAGGTAAATAAAGCCTGCACATACCATGCTTATAGACTCCGATAAGCAAACATCGGTCAGCTTCTGCGTCCCACCAGCCAGACGGAACATCTTGCTGCTCCATTTCGGGCAACCAGATATCAATGTCCCTGCAAGGAAACACACTTTCTAATTTAAAGTTGAAAAATTGTGATCAATGCATTAAAGAAAACATATTTAAGCTTGGTAGGCATAAAGATCAAAGAATGTAAGATTTAGTGACAGCTAAACTGTTACAGTATTGTTGGTGACATGACCAGCTATTCAAGAAAATTTACATTTATGCATTTAGCAGATGCTTCTATCCAAAGCAATGATAATTTCTGCATTCAGATGAACATTAATGCATTTAGCAGAGACTTTAGTGGTGTTGTCACGATACTGGAATTTCCAACTTCAATACGATACCTTGAAAAATATCAATACCACAGGGAAAGCTGCCATATATACTGCCTTACAGATAATTCGTTATTATCTCAGTTTAATAATTTGGGTAATTTGGATGCAATAGCTTATATACAGAACAATACACTCACTTTATTTGAATAATTGAACTAGATTTACAAAAAAAGACAAGTAAACAGCCAGTAATAAAATAAGAACAAATAAACAAACTGCAAACAACAGCACAAATAAATAGAATAAAGAGAAATTAAATAAACATGGCTTTAAGTTGTTCAGGTGGGTCTAACAGTAGTATTCAGGTAAGAAATACTATAGAAAGGAAAGTAATCAAATGTAACATAACACTGGATTGTTTTCATTGCAAAAATTAAATACAGATTAATGCTTACAATTAAAGTCACAAAAGCTATTCTGTCTTTTGTTCTTTGATTAACAGCAGCAGGTTTATTAGGCTGCTGTCACTTTAAGAGCTTATGCACTGATCCAATATACTGTTACACTTGCTTTTTATTTCTCAACTATTCAAATACTCGGCAAGATGGGCATTTTGAAATCATTTTGTATGTATTTGACCATTTAAGTGCAATAAGCCACGAAAAAGAAGTCACTTTGGGCAGCTGGTATTAGTGTATTGATACTGCAGAAAATGAGTATTGGAACCGTTTCAGATATTTCAGTATCGATACATGTCGAAATATTGATATTTTTGACAACACTAATACAACGTTATATAATACTTTTATCCAAAGCAATGAAGTCAGATGATGACTATACCTTGCATCAGCTCCTCTTAATACAGAATCAGCATGTTCTCCAATGACCTCCTGCTTCAGGTAATACAGCATACGCACTCTCAGCAACACTCTGAAAAAGAGTGAAATTAAGACACTCAAGCTAATATTTAGTTCAGCATAAACAGTGTCCCTGATGGGTCTAACTTACTTGTTGCACTGGTGTTTGAGGTGTTTTCGGTAACTGTCATCAAGCAGTAGACTATCAGGATTGTACTTGCGGATCCACTCAACTTTCTGCACATCAAAAGAGCTCTGAGCCTTCACTCGTTTCCCCTTCCTGCCACGAGGGACAGGGATGGACAGACCTAAAGGAAAGGAAAAAGCATTATAGACCTTTATAAAAAGAGTATAGACTGCTTAGCATGAAACTAATGCTGTGTTTCAAAACCTACATAAGCTGTTGAATTCTAAAGCTCTTTTGCATTATCTCCAACAAACGACATTCATTTCCAATGGAGAGTAGAACAGTAGCTGCATGGAGTTCAGATCATCTGCATTATGCATATGCAGAATTTTCAGATCCAATTTGAGCTTTGAAAGCTTTGAAATATTTAAACTTTTGCGACTAGATTGTGCCTGACTGAATATGATGTATTTTAATCAAAACCATAAGCGTGAGGTGAAAATTACCAATATTTTTGCACTAAGATCATTTTTAATAGGGCTGGGTATTGAAAATTTTCACGATTTGATTCAATTTCTATTCACAAGCTTTTGATTGGATTCCGATTCAATTATTATTTTGGATATTTAATGATAAAATAAAGTTAAAGTTACTAACTTTAGAATTAAATAATCATATTTCTACTCCATTTATTCAAACAAATATTATGTATGTAATATGGTGCATATATTTATCAGAATGCTACTCTCGAGTTAATTTTTCTAGCTGACTAACGAGTTATAGCAAAGAATACAGAACAACAAGACGTGTCACTCGTATTGTTTTGAATGGGAGAAAGTGTAATGCGCAATATGGTGGAATAAGTCCCGCCTTCAAAATAAGAGCCAATCGCCGACTGGTAAAGTCATCGCGTCACTGCAGCGGCCGTTAGAAGCTCCGGTTCCTATAGAAACAGTCAGACGCGCGCCTCCGAAATGAGGCACGAGAGACGCGCATTTAGGTCTGCGCATGCGCATTAGCTTGATCCAGCCTAAAAAATACAGTTTTTTTTTGTCATGATTCAAGCGTTTGGAAAAAAAACTTATGAGACAGTTGTTGTCAGATTTTATTGGTGATTTCAAATATGAAATTTAATCGGAAGCTTAGCAAACAGCTTTGGAGAATTTGATGTTTCCCCATTCAAAGAGAGAGGAGCTGCATGGATGCCCAGGATGCCTGAGAGGCGTTTCAAAGATGGCCACCAAGTGAAATGACTTTTCTTAAAGGGACTTTGGTTATAGTCACTGAATATGGTTTATCTAAGGTAAATGTGACGTTATGTGATTTTGTTTACAAGCAGTTTTATTAACATCTTTCCGAGGTTGAAACACTGATTGAGCGATTACACGAGACATGATATGGATTTCAGTAAGTTGTACTGCATTTTTTAACATACCTTCAGATGTTCATTCATGTTTATTTTGCACTGTAACTGGTATTAAAGCGGAGGAGATAATCGGTTCAAGTGTGTCGCGCTGCTGCTTCTCTTGAACTGAGTCGCGCTACAGCGATTTGTCACGACACATTGAACAAAACCGAAATGGTATTAATTTTTTGAATTTCATAATAAAATGGACAACATTTGAAAACATTTGAGACTTTTTTTCATATCAAAAGTAACAAAGCACAAAGATTATTGCGATTTATGGGATGGGAGGCGCAGTACAATGTTCCGATCAACTGAAAAGAGACTAGACTAATTGTTTCTTGGGATTTAAGAATCGATATCAGTTCATAAAAATTAGAATAGATTAAAATCGAGAAATTTGTATTTGTATTTTTTATACAGCCCTAATTTTTAAACACTATTTCTGTAAAATGAGCTGTTAGCAATAACAAATTATTTTATAATTACTATTTGCAATGATTAGCCCTATAAAACCAACTATGCTTTTCTTTCAGACATATTAGCGGTCAATTATTTTCTGTGGATATTTTCACACATTCATTGTTCATTCATTACAGCATGGCAAATAAGTGGAAGGTAATGGCTGCTTCATGACCAATCTGAAAGTGAGAAATGCAACAATCAAAGGCAGATGTCGGAGACAGTGGAAAGGCGGCTAAAGGGAAAATGTTGACTCATGAAAATCTGAAGACCTCTACCACTATGTGAGGGTCCTTGCTGGTAATATCAAAGAGTGTTAATTAAAGATTATAATGAGAGAAAGTCATACCAGAATGATTAAGCAGAGCCTGCGGTTCTCGTCCATTCTCTGGAGGGGTGATTAGTTCCCAGATGAAGCTCTTGATGTTCTCATCTCCACGGTAATGTATCAGACAGAAAACCAGGATGACACGGCAAATGGTTTCCACATCGCGTTCACTGAGACGCCGTTTACAGCGAGCATGAGACAGGATATCCCGCCAGCGGCCCCATCTGTAGAGAGAAAGTCATGTTTAAATGTATGAAATCATAATTCCGTGAAGTTTCAAACCAGTTTCTTAAAAGGTGCAGTAAGCCATTTCTGAGAAACGCTGTTGATATTTAAACACACCCCTACCCAAAAGAATCACACCCCTATCTTGTTAGCTCCACCCCCAAATTAATGAACATGCTGTGCAGCACAGGCACCTCCCCCTTCATGCTTGGACACGCCCCTTACTGCTGATTGGCTACAAGTGTGTTTTGGTGCTCGGGCTGATCCACTTTCAACAGCGTTTCTCCGAAATCACTTACTGCCCCTTTAAGAATGATCATGAAGAACAAGTTCACAAACCCATAAACAAGTAGGTGTTTCTCGACTCTGAAGCAGTCTGTGCGCCCGTAACCTCCACCAGAATGCCGGTCTGAGCGTCGAGAGGCCCGAGATTGACGGGAATTATGGGGTGGGTAGTCGTCATCGCTGTCCAAGTCAGACAGATCACCACCCTCTCCACGCAGGCTGGAATACTGACGCGTTTGCTTTCTCACTCTCGGTGTGTCGATCACGAGAGTGTTCTGCGCAGAGTTCACAAAAAAAGAGAAATTAAGAAAGGAAAAACTGGTAGAGAATAAAAGATACAGCAACCACATTTTAAAGACGCTACACTGTACCTTCCTGTTGAGAGTATCCATGTCTATGTCTGCTTTCTTGGCCCACTTCTGCCAGAACTCGGGATCGTCCAGAGCAATATCTGTGCGGTTCTCAGACGCCACGAAGCTGGCCTTGGAGAAGGTGGATCCTTTGCCTTCACTCTCTATAGTGATGGTAGTTGCTCTTCTCTGAAGGATCTGATCGATGTCCTCCTCACAGAAACGGCTGCCCTCGTCGTTCTCATCCATTATGGCGGCATAAGCACCTTTACGAAGCAAATCCTCTATCTCCTTCTTGGAGAACTGCTGGATCTGAGGAAAGTTTACAGCACACCATTGAGTAACGATCCACCACAAATGAACTTTTCTGCCTTCAACTTGCATGTTTTATTTAAAACAATATCTCACCTAAACATACAAGTTTTGATGAACGATTTTCATTTTTGGGCCAACTACCCTCTAATACAGCAATTTAATCTGAGATTTCTTTCATTCTTACCCCATTAACGCTGCTGTCCTTGTTTCCACTCATGCTTTGCAAAACGGCTCGATCAAGCCCCAGTTTGAGACTTGCTTTGTCCAACATCTCCCTCTCATAGGAGTTTCTGGTAATGAGACGATACACCTTTACCGCTTTAGACTGACCAATGCGGTGACAACGTGCCTGAGCCTGTATGGAAGAGAAGACAAGTTATGAAACTGAACACCAGGGACAAAAAAAACAAAACAATTTAATGCATTAAAATCACTAAGAAGAAAGAGATGGTATGAGATCCTCACTTGAAGATCATTCTGTGGGTTCCAGTCAGAGTCAAAAATGACACAGGTGTCAGCAGCAGTCAAATTAATGCCCAAACCTCCAGCCCGCGTACAAAGCAGGAAGACAAACCGGTCTGAATCAGGTTTACTGAACCGATCGATGGCTGCCTGTCGCAGGTTTCCTCTGACCCGCCCGTCAATGCGCTCATACAGGTATCTGATCAGACAGAACATCTAATTTTAGACCTATCTTACAAACCAGATGGTAGAATGTCAAACATTTAGATATCAAACATATTTATTCTAAAACATTCTGTTGCAGCTGAATAACACAAACAAAAAAAATTAGCAACCTACAGAACACTTAGGCCTATAAGAGGAAATTTTGCCTATGGTTTTAACAAAAATACCACAGCAAAAATAACTAGACTAATATACATTTTAAACATTAAACGGTTAAAGACAACAAATAAATTAGCAATAGCATAAATAAATACAACTGAACAAATTTCAGGTATAGAAATTCAAATCAAATGTAAAATAACACAGCATAGCTTTCTTTTCAAAAATAAAATATAAATGAATCCTCATTAAAGTCACAAAAGATATTCAATCAAGATCAGTGAATGATTTTCTTTTGTTCTTTGATTAATATTAAATGACAGGCAGCACACATTTATTAGGCTGCCATCACTTTAAGACCGAATGCATGGATCCAAAATACTGTTATTGTACACATTACAGCACACATACACATGCGTTTTCTTTCTCATCTGTTTACGTTCACTTAAGACAAATCCCACTGTTTATGAGGATTTTGATGTAATTGTGTGCATATTGGTCCATTCAAGCACAAGGAAATGCAAAAGGGAAATCAATTCTGGCCCTGAACTACCTTTTCTGCAGTAGAAATGTGCGAAATAGGGCTGATTAACGATTAATCGTGATTAATAGCATCCAGAATAAAAGTTTGTGTTTACATAATATATGTGTGTGTACTATGTATATTTATTTTGTGTTTATAAGCACATACATATTAGGGGTGTGAATTGGCACTGGTTTCACGATTCAATTCGATTACGATTATCATGTCAACGATTCGATTCAATTCGATTTCACGATGCATTCTTTGCAACCTTGGTTTTCAATAATCCTGCACATGGCTACATTTTCATCAGTAAATAGTCTACAAGCAGTCAGATATATGAACTCCCTTTTTATTTTATCTGCTTCAAATAAAACTTAAGTCTGAACAGAGTAAATACACTAGTAAATGAACACTAGTAGTAAGTGTGCCCAGATCTCAGATTTAAAATTTGTAGGTGCATTTTTTAATATTCGCGTCTGTGTTTCGCCTCTTTCTGCCATTTTAAACTCGCATGACTGACGCGCGTATATGCGAATGACGTCATAGGCGATAATCGATTAAGGTCTATTACTATTAATGCAATGATTAATTTCAACACCCCTAATATATATATTTAAGAAAATTATAAAACAAAAATATTAAAATCAATAAATATTTATATAATTTAAATTATATATAAATATAAATATATACACACGTAAATACATATCTTAAATATATACATGCATGTGTTTATAAATACAAAATAAACATTCATAGTACACACATATTATGTAAACGCGAACTTTTATTTTGGATGCGATTAAATCGCAATTGTTAAAAAGCCCTAGTGTGGAACAGTTCGAGAACGGACACAGGCTGAGAACACGCTCTGGAACAGTGGCTCTCTGTGGCCGTGCTTCAGATGTGTGCGACTGTGGGCGGCACGCGAGTTCTCTTTCACGTCTTCTTGCGCTTAAATAGTTGAAAATCACATTAAAGGTGCCCTTGATTCAAAAATTGAATTTACCTCGGCATAGTTAAATAACAAGAGTTCAGTACATGGAAAAGACATACAGTGAGTCTCAAACTCCATTGTTTCCTCCTTCTTTTATAAATCTCATTTGTTTAAAAGACTTCCGGAAAACACTCGATTTCAACATAACACCGACTGTTACGTAACAGTCGGGGGCTCCACCCCAATATTTGCATAATGCCAGTGTTCAAATGCATTACACAAGGACAGCCAGTAACGTCTGGATCTGCACAGATGAATCATCAGACTAGGTAAGCAAGAACAACAGCCAAAAATGACAGATGGAGCAATAATAACTGACATGATCCATGATATCATGATATTTTTAGTTATATTTGTAAATTGACTTTCTAAATGTTTCGTTAGCATGTTGCTAATGTAGGCTACTGTTGGTTAAAGTTACACCATTTATTACTGTATTCACGGAGACAAGAGCGTCGCTATTTTCATTTTTAAACACTTGCAGTCTGTATAATTCATAAACACAACTTCATTCTTTATAAATCTCTCCAACAGTGTAGCATTAGCTGTTAGCCACGGAACACAGCCTCAAATTCACTCAAAATAAAACGTTGACATCCAAATATATACTTTACTCACATAATTCGAAGCATGCATGCAGCATGCATGACGAACATCTTGTAAAGATCCATTTGAGGGTTATATTAGTTGTGTGAACTTTGTAAATGCGCTGTAATATAGTCAACAACTCATGTGGCAGGGAACACGCTCGCTCTTAAAGGGGCGGCGTCAGTGAAAATCAGTGCATTGTTAATGATGCCCCAAAATAGGCAGTTAAAAAAATTAATAAA
This sequence comes from Ancherythroculter nigrocauda, assembly GCA_036281575.1. Lineage (NCBI taxonomy): Eukaryota > Metazoa > Chordata > Actinopteri > Cypriniformes > Xenocyprididae > Ancherythroculter > Ancherythroculter nigrocauda. Next base: position 4,535,956 of record VTFQ01000008.1, on the reverse strand, counting down.
AAAAAAAACTATGGGGTATTTTGAGCTGAAACTTCACAGACACATTCAGGAGACACCTTAGACTTATATTACATCTTTTAAAAACATGTTCAAGGGGACCTTTAAAATGTGAACACAGGAATCGCAAAGTGGAATCAAAATGAACATCCACGGTTCTTGGAAATTTGGAACCGGTTCTAAAATGGAACTGCTTCTCGATACCCAACTCTGTTCCCAAATCACACATTTTACATTTCTAAAGCAGTACCTCTTGTGTATGAGGTAGTCCTCAAGGATGTCGAGGCACCGCACCATCTGGGAGAAGATGAGTACTTTGTGCCCGCCAGCCTTGAGGCGAGGAAGCAGCTTATCCAGCAAGACCAGTTTCCCTGCAGAGCGCACCAGAGCCTGGAGATGAAAGTCTGGAGCCAGAGGATCGTACACCTCCCGCAGCTCCGACACTATCTTCTCCTCAGCACCTGCACAGAGGGGAGACAAAAAGCGGAAAGTGAACAAGCGATAATAAATAAACTGACCAAGTCAGTATGGTCAACCAATATGCAGGAGTTTTTATTCATGTGCTACATGACCAAAGTTGTCACATAGGTGAAGTAAAACGCATTGCCCTCAACAAACAGGAGGGACTACAAGTGAACAGCCATAAACTCTGTACCTGTAATGAGGTAAGGGTGGTTGCAGCACTTTCGAAGTTCCATCATTGTATTGAGGAGATTGGGTACATTGCTGTTGTGTGTGGCTCCCATGCTAAGGAAGCTAAAGTTGCGCTCTAAAATAGCACGGTAATACTTCTTCTGTACATCAGTCAACTCCACCTGGGGACCAAAAAAAATTGATGCATTCAGAACTTACAAAAGCAGAGAGAATGAATCACCTAGAAACAGTCCTGTTGCTCAATCATACCTCAATAATGGTTTCTTGTTTTGGGGCGAGGTTCTTTTCTACATCTTCCTTCAGTCTACGCAGCATCATGGGCTTCAGAATTGACTGTAGTTTCTGGACCTGATAATCACAGACGGTGACAGAATGGTGAGAACTGCTGATGCTCTTCAGAGGAAATGTTACCTGCCAAAAAAAATAATAAATCGCTGCATTTCTCTACCTGCTCCTCTGTTTTAAGATCTCCAAACTCCCGCAAAAACTCTATCTCCGAGGGGAACTGGGCTGGTTCCAGAAAGTGCAGCAGACTGAACAGCTCCTCTACTGTGTTTTGAAGTGGAGTGCCTGTCAACAACACTTTATGCTCCTGAAAAGGGAAAAAAGAGAGAGCGCTGTCAATTAATTAACCACAATTAATCTCTTTTTTTGTAACTAACACATTAATGCATTCAGTTTCTATTAAGGAAAGCAAAAAATAAAAGGCGTTAAACTCTTACAAGGTCGAGCATCTTGAGGCTGTCGAGGAGTTTGCAGTTTCTGTTCTTCAAACGGTGAGCTTCATCAATTACTACACAGCGCCAAGAAATCTCTCTCAGCTCTGGGCAGTCTGATAAAATCATCTCAAAGGTTGTGATCAGAGCTTCAAACTTATAGGCCCCTGGTATCAAGTGTCCCTAGAGATTACAACAAAAAAAAAGTGCACAAAGGAGAGAGGAAGTTAGAATCGAGCTATCAAAATATCCTACTGGTATAAACAATAGGGGTGTAACGGTACATGCATTTATCCCGAACTGGGGTGTGTTTCCTAAAAGCATCGTTGGTGAACCATGGTCGTAAGTCCCATTGAACTCTATTGGTAACGATGGAACTTGTGACCGTAGTTCGCTTCAGGAAACACGCCCCTGTACGGTACGGACATCACAGTTCGGTTCATGCAGTTAGACGACGAATACAGTCAGTTGTGGGCGATCCACACTCCAATCCAGAAGAGGCTGCATGCGGTATTACAACGCTGCTCACTAACCGAAACAACAGGAAAAAGAGCAGAAGAACAGCGCATATGCAAATGACTTGAGCACTAGATAGTGTGCACAGGCTGAATGCGTCTTTCTGCGCTCATGGACAAAGGAGAATACTCAACTGTGTGCGAAACGGAGCGGAACTCAAGTGTGACCATTTTTCCTACTGTACCGAACCGTGACCCCAAAACCGAGGTACGTACCGAACCATGACTTCTGTGTACCGTTACACCCCTAATAAAACAACCTAACTTTCAACATCCAAAAAAATCCAGCTTCCTGCTCAACAGTTTTTAGTACAATTTATATATTACTATAGTATTTATTAACGCTTTGAATTAGCTTTCATATTTTTAGATTTTTATATTATTGTGTGCTTTTATCGTTTTTTTAGTTTGTTATTTTATTTAAATTTTAGCAATTTAAGTACTTCAACAAACTAAATTTAGTTAATATTAGGGATGTCCCGATCACGTTTTTTTGCCCTCGAGTCCGAGTCATTTGATTTTGAGTATCTGCCGATACCGAGTCCCGATCCGATACTTCTATAATACATAAAAAAAGAATAAAGAAGAGCGAAAAAACAGATCCAGGAACAGTGCTTTTCAGGTTTTTCAGGTATCTAACAGTAATTAAATAGTAATCAAATATAAAATATCACTGCATATTATCTTTACTGTATAAAATAAATAAAGATTAATCATTATTGAAGTTACAAAAACTATTCAGTCAAGAGCAGTGAGTGATTTCTTTGTTATTTGATTTAACATTAAATACAGGCAGCAGGAATAGTTGTTTTCCCTTTAAGACATGCACGATCCAGTACATATACTGTTACACATGCGCTGTCTTTCTCGACTAATATACGTTCACTTAAGACATAACCGACTATGTTTGCTAGGATACTCGCTAGGACGGGCATGTTGACAATTTTTTGTATGAATTTGTCCGCTGAAGCGCAAGACTTGAAAGAGAACTCAGTATTTGCGCGCTGACTGAAATAGGCGTGTGCGCGCTTCGGAAGAGCGCACACAAATCTTCTCACAGCGCGTGCGAGTTCTCTTTCGCGTCTTGTTCTTGAAGGTTTAAATCAGCAAGGCTTAAATGAGTTAGTTTAAACACAGACAGCAACGTGTGCTGTTCAGGTCTCACCTGTATCAACACCCGGGTGATGACGGCGTAAATGACTGGACATTAGAGCAGACGGCACTCGAAGTGAACAGTTTACAAAGAGTGACTGTTTTGTCCACACTTTCTGATTATCATTGTTGTAACGTTTTGTGCATCCATTGACTGAAACATACATTATCTGAACTCTGTCTGTTTTCCACGTTACTATTTTTAAACAAACCATATTAACCAATAGATGCGTCGTCATTCGAGATGAACCGCGGTGCAAGTGCGTACCGAACCGTAAGTGGAGAACCGTTTTCCAATCACGTGATCGGATCTGGACATCCCTAGTCAATATTAACAACACTCCTTCTCAGTAATGATCAAACTGATGAGAAAGAAACACAGAACGCATTATACCAACCTTGTCATCTTTGCAGTACATTTCATACTGCTGGATCATCTGTCTACTGGCCAGACTGCCGTGGTAAACTATAGCATTCATATCAGTCCAAGTGGAAAACTCTCTTTCCCAGTTTGTGATAGTGGACAGAGGGGCAATGATGAGGAACGGCCCCTGGACCCCTGTAGCAAACACCTCTGACAGCAGGGCTATGGACTGAATGGTCTTCCCCAGACCCATCTCATCTGCCAGGATGCAGTTTTGCCTGTGTGGGAAGTAATGAAAACAGAAGAGAGGAAGAAGAATTGAACAAAGAAGAGGAACAACATTATCTCCAAAAAAAAAAAAAATAATAAAAACAGTTTTGCCAATCCATTCAATCTCAGCACTGAAGTAACTATTATTGACCTTTGTTTGATGAATACAATTTTGGTGACAAGAGATTGTACCATGCACAAAATCAATTAAGAGACCTCATAATCAATTGTAATGCATTTCTCAGCACCATCTTCACCTACGCCTGCAATCCTGTCAGAATCAGATGGTAATAAAGAAGAAATGAGCAATTTGAGCAAGGCCATAATTCAAATAAGGATCCCAGGGTGACTGATCTGATATGGACGCCCAAGATCATCATCATGAGGAGGCTGTTGATGTGCCCAAATTGTATGTTGTCAAATTATGGTTCTGTATCTCCGAGCTACTGTCTGCTTACTGCTGTAGCACTGGATCAGTAGCAGGTGGTTTTTATAATTGAGGGGGAGGGAACCATCTCATTCTCTAAAGCATTTTTATGCACCCTGCTCTGACCAGAGAATGAATCATCAATATTTTTGGTTCAATTTCCTGGAAGAGAACCTTGCAATACGTGTTTGTCCACTACGAGTACATAAGCCTAAAGATTCCTCAGAGCTAAACGACACAAAACTAAAAATTGAAGTGATCTTTAAAGGTGCTAAAGAGGATCTTTTCGTCGACTGAGAAACCAAAGACTGTTACTGAGTTTTTGAAATGAGCGCATGCGTAAGAACAGCCCCCCTCCTTCACAGCTAATTTCAAGGGAACGCCTCCCAAAATTCGTGCACGAGTATTGGAACACGAGTGTTTGCCACCGGCATTCGCTGTGTCGTGTTAGTGGATTCATTATGTCGGACTCACCGCAGGTAACTCATAATGTGCAGTTGTTACTGACAAAAACATTGCATGCGGCGTCTGTGGAGTGTGGAAAGTTACTGGAGCGCGCAGCCGCGCACGTCTCTCACAAGGAACGTCACAGCAGTGATTGACAAGCCAGAGGGCCAATCATTTACGCGATGATCTTAAGGCCCTACCTCGTGCACAGATGATGTATATTAATATTATTACTTTCAGTGCACCTAATAAATAGTATTTTATCAGTTAGTAAAGACAGTTTCAAGTAATATTGCAAATATGTATAAAACAAAACATCCTATTTAGCACCTTTAAACATTCACCAGTGTGGAAGATTCTTTAAAATGTTTTAACATTTTAAAGGGGACCTATTTTGGCCCTTTTACAAGATGTAATAGTCTCTGGTGTCCCTAGAATGTGTCTGTGAAGTTTCATCTCAAAATCCCCCACAGATCATTTATTATAGCTTGTCAAATTTGCCCCTATTTGGGTGTGAGCAAAAACACGCCGTTTTTGTGTGTGTCCCTTTAAATGCAAATGAGCTGCTGCTCCCGGCCCCCTTTCCAAAAGAGGGCGGAGCTTTAACAGCTCAACAACAACAAAGCTGGAGAATCTCACGCAGCCAAAATGAGGATTGTCAGTAACGGTGTTCAGCCTTACATTGTTCAAACCGGAGTCGACACTGATGGAGAGACTCAGGAAGAAGTTACAACTTTTAGAATGAAACTGGACGTTTCTGAATGGTTAGTGGATAAATTTATGTAGTTGCTGTGGAGTTGATTCAACTCATCCACTAGCATGTGTAATCTTTTGTGCAAATCCAGCACTGAACTGACCCTCATTTGTGAAGCAGTCCAGCGTAATATGATTTGTGCAAATATATAACACTTCATCGACTTTCTTCGCCACATTTCTTTCATAAATGAAATTCAACATCGGTGTCCTCAGTGGCTCAGTCTGACACTTATGTTCGTTGGTGCATCCAATAACAGAACATTTGTAATGTTTTTTTGGAGCAGACATTGTATACCTCCAGCTGCTACTGCGAGGAAACAGAAATGGTGGACCGCTGCGGCTCACTCAGGACAGCATCTATGCTGATAGAGCAGATCGCCACCAGTCAATTGCGGGGCTTCAATACTCTTACGTAAGAGTAGGGAGAAATCTCATTTGGAAAGACTGTTTATGATTTATGGGGATTATAAAAATAAAAATAAAAAAGGAGTGGGTGGATTTTTACCATTATAGGCTGGTTGTTTACAAACACATCTGTGTTCAAACACCTTACAAATGTGAATTTTGCATAATAGGTCCCCTTTAAAAGGTCTGAATGTTTTATTGATAAGCTTCAAATTTCATCACATCTTAGTGTATCAGCAGGGTATTTACCTGTTGTACCAGTTAAAGAGCAGCCAGTTAACTCCCTCCAGCTGATACTCTCGGAGCTGGTTTCCATTCTTATACTCTCTGGACTCATCAAGCTTCTTCCAGGCACTTGCAGCAGGTCGAGGCTGATGGAAGAGGAAGTCTTGTTAATAATTCACCACTGTCTCGTCTGTTTCTTAATGAAAACTAAGACCACCGACAGGGTGAAAATGCTCTGGTGACCAGGCACTGAGAAGAGAGAGAAAGAGGCACATAAAATGGTATGCAATGACTGAGAGCGTGACAGTATCTCACAGTTCTCTTGAGTCTGGGCTGGCGACTTTCAATCTTCCTGAATTCTTCCACTTTGCCTTCATCAACATCCTCCTTCAGCTCCCAAGTAGCATCTTCATAGGGCAGAGAGCACCACTTCACCAGGTAGTACACAACCGGCTGGGAAAAAGGGAAAACAGTGTTTTTGGCAGTTGTATGTGTGCAGTTTGAATTAAATGATGAGGAACCAAAAAAAATAAAAATACAGTAAACAAACAAAATATCTTTTTAAAACACACTGTCCTTGCTAGCTACACACAGTAGACCAGTGTAGTCTGATTCAAGAACAAATGACTCTTCTAAATGAATTAAACAGACTCACACACATGCACATTATCGGTTTGAATAAGCAAGTTTCTCATTTGACATTTGAAAATTGGTTGATAAATCCTTACCTCCCCATTGTCTTTATCAACACTATGTGACTCATCCAAAATTCGATCAACCTCCACATAGTCTGGATTGAAAGGTTCCTCATCCTAAAAAACAGGAAAGAGTTCCAGATATACTTATAAATCATCCTCAAAATTAGCAAGATTTTCCAAAGCCATATGATTTAAACTACCATCTAATCAAAGGAATATTTGCCCAATTTCAACTTTATAGGGCCTCACCTCTTGGAATATGTTCCTCATTTGTGCCTGTTTTGTCTTGAATCTTTTCAGCTTCTGATGGATCCTCTTGTCCCTCTCCAGCTGCTCAAGACTGGCCCATTCACAGTGCATGTACGAGCTAGAAACACATTGCAATATTTTAAGGAGATAAAAATTATATTTCCACTAGGGCTGTCAAAATAATGCATTAATTTCGATTAATTAATCTGAGAAAAAATAACGCATTAAAAAAAATAACGCAGAGCACGCAAGCTCTTTCAAAGTAAGCACCGTCTTTGCACTCTCTCTACCTCACACATAATAATCTAAATCAACTGACACAATGCTAAAAGTTCGTAAGACCAAATCCATGTTTCACGAGGCGTTTTATTTTCCTGAATAACCGCTGGGTGTGAATAGTGCTCAAAAGAACGTCACCTCATCTTCTCTGACAGGCGCCCTGCACATGCAGCTGACATAAACCACACTTTCAGTAAACAAAAAGAAAATCCTATCCAGTGGTGAAGTGTTTTCTGTGTTGACAAATTGTTTGCGATCTCCTAATAACAGTCGCGATTCGCACGCAACGCGTAAACGTCCGCTAATGTCCAATTCGCAACCTAATGACTCATTTGAACAGATTCATTTTAATGAATCATGACAACAACTGATCTGTCCACACGGTCTATAATGAATCATTTACTCGATCAACTCTGAAATGAGAACACAAGTGTGCTTACCCCATTTAGCAAGAGTGGTTAGTAAAATTAGCCTTAATAATCCACAGTATTGTCATTTAAATGACAATGTGTAGTAAATTAGGCCTACCTATAAAATCAGTTAGTTTAGACTGGAGTGAGGTGAAACCAGAACAAAGCAAGTTGTTGTTAGCTAGGTGCATTTAATTGTATCTAAATGCTACTTTTTAATACTTTTCAGGTTTAGCAAAAAAGCATCTTCTCTTACAAAGCTATAAAATCACTTTTCTTTTTTTTTTGCAAAGAGGGCAAGAAAGAATTACAGTGAGAGTGACGGGTACTTTATTGTCAGTATCGGGCTCGCAGATCACGTGGGTAGGGCACTTTTTACTGTTTGTGTGGATGACCATGTCTGTCACCACCGAAGACCATTTTTGACCCAGGAAAAACCCTGCATTGATTCATTTGAATTGAAATATTTAATACTTTCACAGCAAAAATTATGTGATTAATTTAGATTAATTAATCACAGAGTATGTAATTAATTAGATTAAAATTTTTAATCGATTGACAGCCCTAATTTCCACAAATGAGGGTTGAGAAAACAGCTGATGACTTACTAATTTTTATATTTGACAAAGAATTCCTCCACATTAGTATACTGCCCTGGAGACACCTGCATCAGGACAAGAAAATACCATGAAGGCTCAGTCAGAACAGAGATGTCACAAGATTTTTGTGATTGACAGTGAGAAGCATGAACAGATACTTGCCTCCTTTTTGGTCACCCGCATAGACAATATTTTATCGACAATAGCAGCATCCTCCTCACTTGGGTTCTCCTGAAACACAAATCAGAATCACACACACATAAAGATAAAGAGAATAGTCCTATCAAAGCTACATGCATATACGCATTCTTTTTTTATGACTGGTGGCATTGTGTCAAGTGTAAACAGCTGAAAAATTCTGACAAAACCAGTTATAAAAAAGGAAACAAATGGCAGTAACAACCACAAACGCTCAACCCGCTATGACTAGTGTGCTGACGCACCACGAAAAACTGCATGCTTGGAAGACCATCCCCATCCAGCTCCTGCTGGAGTTCTGCTCCCATGGACTGGACATGCCCTGCAGCGGACACAGGAGTTGTGGTCACGTCAACGTCCGCGTCCATTTCATCTTCATCATCCGTGATTTTAATGTCCAAATCCTCTGTGTACTTCTTCCGCTTCACCTGACGGTTAGAACGTCGCTTCTGTTGGGAGAATGGAAATTAATCCGGTTTATGGCATTGTTCTGATGCTGTATACTCAATTCTGTGTCACATAATGCTCTTTCCATGCCTGCCCACATGCACAACGTTTCAATGGCTTAATATGGCTCCTATGAGTCAGTAATAGGTAAATGTGTAAGCAATACCTGTGACATTTCCTCCTCCAGTGTGCGGGGCGAAACAGGAGGGCTTAGATCTACATCTGAGTGGTCAGAGGATGGATTTCGTTTCCTTTTCTTACCACCCACTGGAGTGATGGTGCTATAGAGAGAGGGTATAAAGTGTAAGAACAAAAACAGGCAGAGGCAAATACATCAATGAGTCAAACTCTTCTAGGGAGGATAAGAAATCAGAACTTACTTGAGCTTAATCTTGGATTTACTTTTACTGCCTCCACCTCCAGCAACCAGTCCTGGAGTCTTCGCCTTGGATTTCTTGTCTCCTCCCACCACCAATTTCCCTCCTCCCAAACTTGGGCTTTTCTTCTTGCTCCCTCCACTACCACCACCACCCCCTCCTTTCTTTTTTGCTCCAGCAGCCCCTGCAATGCCCTCTAGGTCTGCTGAGGTCTGTCCGGCAGGCAGCTCGTCCTGGTTGAGCACACGGGGGATGTTCCTTTCGCCCCTGGCTTTGGCTCGTGCGATGGCCTCAGCAACAATGCGATTTGCCTTCTCCTGCTTGCACAGGGTTTCTACTCTCCGCACGGGCTCCTGGGCCTTTGCCAAACGCACACCGGAAGACGCAGCTGTAGTGGTGGTGCTGGACGCAGAGCCAGCAGCCGAGGTATTGATAACTTTAACCACAGAAACGGCTCCACCAGCACTGGATACCGTGTTTGACTGCAGGGAAGAAGTGAAATTTTATTTTCAAGCACTATACTTTGTCAGCATGTCAACAAAATGGTTGGAAACAGAGAACCAGTTCTTATTCAGAACTGGTTCCTTTTTCTTTAAAATGACTCTAATAAGACAATGACCATGAGTTACATACAGTTTAAAGGGATAGCTCACCAAAAAATTAAAATTATCCTATAATTTCCTCACCCTCGAGCCATTCTAGGTGTATATGACTTTCTTCTTTCAGTCAAACACAATCAGAGTTATATTAAAAAATATCCTGGCTCTTTCAAGATTTATAATGGGAGTGAATAGTAACCAAGATTTTGAAGCCCAAAAAAAACACATCCATCCATCATAAAAGTAATCCATACGGGTTAATAAAGGCCTTCTGAAGCAAAGCGATGCATTTTTGAAAGAAAAATATCCATATTTATAACTTTATAGACTATAATCACTCGCCTCCGGTAACTTCAGTGCGCTCACAATAGAGTTGAGTTCTGGCGTATGACGTAGGATATAGAAGTAGCATAAGCTTAGGTGAGAGTAGATGCAATGCTTCGATTTAGAAGGCCTTTATTAACCCACTGGATTACTTTTATGATGAATGGATGCGCTTTTTTGGGCTTCAAAATATTGGTTACTCTTCACTTCCATTATAAAGCTTTGAAGAGCCAGGATATTTTTTAATATAATTCTGATTGTGTTTGGCTGTAAGAAGAAAGACATATACACCTAGGATGGCTTGAGGGTGAGGAAATTATGGGTGAACTATCCCTTTAAGTGTAAGACTTAAATCTGTCTAGTTACTGCCTGGTTGTCCATATGACAAAGCGTACTTAAATTATACATAATATCAAACCTTTTAGAAACTTTACAACAATACTTCGTATTCCAAGTGGTGCACAAATGATAGCATGAATTGTGTTATTTTTTTGGGGATTATAACACACCAAAGAGCCATAAAACAGACGTGAGGAAATGCCCTACCTGTGGCTGCAGCAGTAGTTTAAGAGGCACTGCTAGTCTTTGTCCTCCTTGGCCTTGAGAAATCTGCACCACCTGAGGGCTGCCACCAACATTAGCTGCCCCAGAAACCAACTGAAACTGTTGCAAAAACAGAAAAAGCTTCCCGTCACCATCAAGTTACAAGGAAAAGCACATCTTCCAACGCACACGACTTGTCCTTTCACTCACCTTGGCTCCCTGTTGGTTGGGTTGTTGTTGAACTTGCAGCTGAATGGTGAGCACTTTCGGCTGTGCACCCGTTTGACCCGCCTTAGCTTGGGCGAGAGCTGCCAGCTGGCCACCCTGCAGGACCAACTTCCCTGGCAGAGAGCCCAACACCAGCCTGTGCTGCTGGCCTTGCTGACCCGCCCCTGCAGCTGAGGTTCCCCCTATCGTCACCGTCCCAGCCTGGCCAGCTCCACCTTGCGAGGGCTGCTGTAGCACCAGAGTGATCCTCTTTGCTTCCCCCCCCTGAATAGAGAAAGAGGGGCTATTAGGATTCTGAAAGCAAAAAAAAGACAGCTACAAAGAGCGCAGAGAACAGTGTTAATATAGTTTTACTGATAAACTATTAAGGCTGATTTATACTTCTGCGTCAAAGCTACATCACAGGCTGTGTGTAGCAAGCGCAGCCTGACGTGCACCTCTCCAAAAATGTAACAACGTGTCAGTTCTATGTGGACCACAAGTGCTGTGGAACTTCTCCCTGCATGTGGAATTGCATGTCGACACTGACAACGACGCAGAAGTACAAATGAAAACCTTTTTATTAATACTTTGAAACATTTTATTTTTTATATTTTCATTTAAATTTAATAAGTTTCAGTATTCAATTTTATTAAAGGCACAATATGTAATTTTCGCCACTAGATGTCGCCTATTCAAAACAAAGGCGTAGCTTAATGACACCGAAATTGAGCACATGGAAGATGTGGTCTTCGCCTCACAGCTGGTGGAAAATAATCGGACCGGACTCGAGCAGAAATCATATTCATGCATGAGATTATTAACATTACTGTAGTATGAAGCAGAGCAGGGTGAGTGATGTGGGAGATGAACAAGGAGTGATTGCTAATGAGAGACGAGCGCGACAGCAGTGGAGCTTTTATTACGCCACAGTCGCCACTTCCGCTTTTCCGGTCATGAGTATGAGGTAACGCAGCGCTGTTTATCATATTAGATACATTTGACTGTGTTGAAAATGATGTTATAACGTTACTCTGTGAGTTCGCTCGGCGGCTGCTGTGAGACACTGTTACACACTGCAGTAAGATAGATCGATTTTACAATATCATATTAATAAATGCTGGATGGCTTGTGTTGATAAATGGCATGCAATTCATTTTAAAACATATTGTATGATGGAGAAAATGCTGTATTACTGTTACTAAAAATAAAGCTTCATTTGATTATGCTACGTTAACTACTTTAAATAGTGTTTTTCTCTGAGGCATGGTAAAGCATGGTACTCGCGGAAAATCAAGTAAACAAGATTCAAACAATAAGACTTACTGTGGTGAGCTATATAAGAATGATTCATTTTCTGTCTATAAATGTAACCAAACAGCTGCTCACTTGTCTAATAAAACAAAATATATTAAAGCGTCTTTGGCGTTTCCATGGTTTCTACAAAATAAAACCGAGGGAATAGGAAATCGAGGGTAACGCAGGTACGATGTCATTGATAGGCGACGCACGGACACAGTGCACAAATTTCTCTGGATTTAAACATGCACAAAACATTTGGGATAATCTGAGAACACAAGATGTAACACTGTTCTAGTGATTTTTGGATATTTTAATCCAAAAATCTTACATATTGTGCCTTTAATGTTTATTTTAGTTATTTTAAGTACTTCAAATTAGATTAAACAAACATTAAATATTTTATTTCAAGCAACCAAACTGTTATTTTTCTGGTTTTAGTTTTATGATAACCCTGGCGTGAGACTGACCTGCTGTGGCACTGCTGAAAGGGTGACACCTTGAGGTCGGATGGCCGCTGCTGTCGTTCCAGAGGATGTAACAGTCTGCGCTTGAGCCTGTGTTTGTACTGGGGTTTGTAATGCCATCTGCGTCTGAGGCTGCACCTGTGCCGGCTGTGATGGTGACTGCAGCTGCGTCTGCGCAGGTATCTGCACTTGAGATTGGGTCTGGGGCATCGAGGTCAGTAACACCTGCTTCATCGGGCCATTTGAAGTTTGAACTAGCCTTTGGACTCCAGTGCCCACTTTGACCTGCCCCTGCCCAGGTGATGTCGCATTTAATACCGTCCCCCCGGAAACAACCGCCATCCCTGGCCTAAGAGGGGTCCCTGTCAGAACTCTAGCGAGGGTGACTTTGCCTGGAGAGCCTGTGGCTCCTGTGACACCCTGCAGCACTTGAGTCTGACCCTGAGGGCCTTTCAAAATTACAATTTTTGGAGCCGACTGCCCTGCCGCCTGTTGCGTAACAGCAGCGATTTGCTGAGTCTGCAGCTGCTGGGTGGCGACTTGAGCCGCTGACACAGGTACTCCAAGAGGGGAGCTCAGAAGGACCGTTGCCGCCCCGCTGCTGTTACTGGCCACCGAGAGAGAGGGCTGAACGGAAATCTGAGCCGGGTTAACAGAGACTTCATGCGACATCTGGGTGGCCTGCTGTGCTGGAAGAGTCTGCAGTGGGACGGAGACAGGAGCTGCGACAGGTGTTGGCATTAGAGCTGGATCTGTGACAACGTCACCGAGCACAGGGACACCAGGATCCGGCGTGGCGTCCGTAGGTGGGTCCACTTGGCCCAGTGCCAACTTCAGCGCCTCCTCGACTGGGTCTGAGGAGCCCTGGGAGAATGCATCCTCCGGCAGGGAGTCCAAATTGAACAGTGGTGTGTCATCAAACAGGTCCATAATTGGGTCTGCCATATTGTTAAAGAGTTTGTGAAAAAAAGCAAAGAATGTGTGATATCCAGTGTCTGTACAAAAACATCCAACAAGTCTGAAGAGATTCTGTAGGTACGCTGTTGAAGAAAGGAAGAGAGACAGAGATAAAACTGTAAGCACCTTCATCAAGATTTTTTAAATATATGTTTTAATTAATTAGTTACTGGTTTACATTTATGCTGCAAGGAATAACTGGCCTTAATTATCAAAAGTATACAATACTTTTCATATTGTATACTCGAGTAATTTATAACATTAACAAGATGACTCCTTGAATTCATTTTGGGAGCGACGACTGAATGTATTTTTAGTCAAATGCCTGTATATAAGATTAGTATTATATATGTAAATCAACTTACTTTGTTGTATATTTTCAATATGAAAAATAACTTTTATATTGATGGATTAATTGCATTTTGAAAAAAAACCTATATGTTTTTATAATAAACTTTTGAAAATCAAAATCTAGATTTGAATTTTTAATGTTTTTATAACCAAAAGATGCAATGTGAAAGTTTGAAACAGATTTCATCTTGGTAAAGAAAACACATTTTTACTCAAATTAGTCAAAATGGATTTATAGCGTTTTGGAACCAAACTCTTCAAATATATAAACATATATTTTTTTCCTTTATTTTCTATATAAAAGACTGAAAAGTTTTTAAAATCTGTGCAAACGTACCTTTTGCAAGCTTCTTAATCAAGTCCAAGATACTCTACACATTTATAGATCACAACACTTCTAGCTTGTCAAATCTATCAGTAATGCAAACATCATACCTAATATGCATTGAATTCAACTGCATGACAGGTAAGCTTACCTGAAATGGGAGTGAGGAACAGGAAAAGAGAGAGTCCACCGGTTCACCCTCCTTCACTCTCTCTCTCTTCCTCCCCTCTATCCTCTCCTACTCTCTGGAGTTACTTTTTGCTTCTCTGGTTGGATTGAACACTAAGAGATCCATCAATAAATGTGTGTATTGATGCCCTGGAGAAAACAAGAAAAGCATAGGATAGGAAAACACATTAATTAAGTAGTTAATACTAAATAGTTGCCGCATCTTACTGAATGGCAGATCACTTCACATAGCATTGATCTGCATGTCACTTAACAGGTATCACAACGCAGTTTTTAAAAGTCAAAGAGTGCAAGTTTGTATTATCTCTAATGTCTTGTTCTTTAAAGTCAACCCCAAATCATATAATGGATGTTTAGATAAGCGAAATCAATACGGTCTCCCTTGCCTTGCCATCAATGTGGAACAACAGTCCTAAACCAGACACTCGACAAACCCCATCAATGTTCACAATGGCGATTCCTATTGCTATAAATGCTAAATATGTGCTCGATCATTTGGTTTGTCTCTGACGGCCGATTTAAGCTGTATCAGTGAGTCTCCATCATTCATAATACATCTCACAGGCTCTCGTTCGGACTCTCTTTCAATCTCTCTCATCAACAAACCGGACCAAACCAAAGGCAACGTGCTACAAAAACCATAGCCCGACTACGAACAGACATGGACAAGGCCGCAAAGCTGTTTCGACTTAGCTAGGGCGTATTTTCTACTAAAATATACCCTAATAACGCTGCCATCCACTGCCCCAACTTTCCCCGCAATAATTTCGGGGTGCTAAATTTACCTTTGCATCGACACACATGGCTTTCTCCGTCTCACAACACTGTACGATTACAGGAAACGGCCAGCGTAGAGCAGGAACTAACTTCTTGCCAGAGCTAGGTCGAACGCGCAGCCCCCGTCCTCATCTGCTGTTCGCTGATTGGCCCATCCTCAGAGTGGCTGTCAAAAGGTAAACATTCCATTGGTGGAACGGGTTGTCTGTCAATCCGGTGTGCGGAATTACAGGGCGGGAGACATTAATGGGTATCGGTCGTACGGGTAGTTTGGTTGAGGCTGCAGTAAATGCGGCCTACTTGTTATCACCGGGTTTGAGATGCTCGCTTGGTATAATTTAAACGGCAATGGATTTAATTCTTTATTACTATTATTTAGGGGAAAACATTAGCGTGTAATTTCTACAAATGCATCTAAATATTAAAGCTTGTGATGCTAAACGAATCGCATTTTATAGTACTACAGTATTTAATTAATTTGTCATAGATGGATACAAAGGTATTCATAAATTTAGTGCTGTTTTTATAAGAGATATCTATCGATTTTAATATTAAAAAACATAGTGAAAATAAAGATATAATTAAAATGGCACCACAAAACACATTAAAACGCTTTCAATAATACTTGCATTATTCGTAAACAAAAATGTATATTAAAAACAATACATATATAAAGCATTATTTTTTCATAACTGCACTAAATTACATGTGTTTGGACAAATTAATGATAAATAACTTGATTAAATTACAAACAGCAGACTTCATGGATGATGTTAAAAACATTTTCAATAATTATTCATTCTAGTGATTATAACTAAAATTAATATGAAAAATAAATATATATTCCACATGTTCGGACAAATTAATCATTAAAAACTTTCACATAAATTAATTTCTTGTCATGATGTGGCCTTCCATTCAATAATAAATGCTCAAAGACAGGTTAGAAAAATAAATTACTATTGAATTAAAGGTGCAGTATGTAAGATTTCTGTCCGCTAGCGGTCGCTAGAGGTCGTAGCTTGATGACAGCAAGTTTGAGCGCGGAATCTTGGGACATGTGGTTTCCACCTCAAAGGCCTGTGCAAAAGAATAGGGATAGGACTCGGGAAGAAATCATGTTTATGGATGCGATTATTAACGTTACTGTAGTATGAAGCAGAGCAGGAGCGAGTGTTGTGGAGCTGAACGAGGAGCTGGAGCGATTGAGCAACACACGCCTCACGAGCAGCGGGACTTTTATTATGACACAGTTGCCGGCGCCGCTTCCGCTTTTCCTGTCGTGAGTATGAGGTAACGCAGCTCTGTTTATCATATTAGATACATTTGAGAGTGTTGAAAATGATGTTATAACGTTACTCTGTGCGTTCGCTCGGCGGCTGCTGTGAGACACTGTTACACACTGCAGTAAGATAGATCGATTTTACAATATCATATTAAATGCTGGATGGCTTGTGTTGATAAACGGCATGCAATTCATTTTAAAACGTATTGTATGATGGAGAAAATGCTGTATTACTGTTACTAAAAATAAATCTGCATCTGATTATGCTATGTTAACTACTTTAAATACTCTCTGAGGCATGGTAAAGCATGGTACTTGCAAAAAATCAAGAAAATTAGATTTTAACAATAAGACTAAAGGTGTTGAGCTATATAACATTAGTTTTCTGTCTATAAAGACATCAAACAGTTGTTCGCTTGTCTATTAAAACATGTAAATATTAAAGCGTCTTTGGTGTTTCATGGTTTCTACAAAATAAAACCGGAAACCGAGGGTAACGCGGGTATGACGCAATTGACAGGCGACTCCTCACACGTCCCGGAGCCTTGGGTAAAATTGCAATTTTCTCACAATTTACAAATAGTTGGAAACATTCGGGATATTGAAAGTACTCAAGTGAACAAAATATATAACACTGGCCTAGTGGTTTTTGGATATTTTACTGCAAAAATCATACATATTGCACCTTTAACATCAGTGATTCTCTCTTTTCTCCATCTCATCATTTGCCTGCTCTCTTTCTCTCCTTGTTTCGCATGTGTGAATAAGTGTGTCTTTAAACCAATGCAGCGTAACTTATCGACTGTGACAGCCCACCCCGCATAGTCCATAGGAGTCCAGCGTGCACTTGCACTTCTGCTTGCCAAAAACTCCATCTGCCTTGCTCGACCAGTGCCACTGCAGTTCGTATCCGTTATCCATTATGCCTATGCTGCTATCCGTGATGATTCCTGGTAACCCAAGCCAGCTCTGATGCTGAGAGCTATATTTACAAACAGCTGTTGTTACAGGTAAAACACCTCATTCAGAGAGGGAACACAGGTCGAGGACAAGTCATATTACATATTTCACACAGAAGAAGGAGGAATGAGGGTTTTTAGTTAAGGGACTCAATTTAATGAGATTTATCTTTACAAAGCTTTGAAATATACACACACAGCTCCATAAGCAGGCAAACGTAGACATGAGAAACAGAAAACTCACAAAGATAAGCTATATTTTAATTTTTTGTTTCATTAAAAGCAATTTCAGAAATTGAATTTTGGCCAAAAAATTTAAATACATCATTTTTTAAAGATATTATTAGGACAGTCCCATCAATGCCAGTTTTTAGTTTAACCATACACACTAAAAAATGCTGGGTTAAAAACAACCCAAGTTGGGATGAAAATGGACAAACTGAGCAGATGGGTTAAATGTTTGACCCAACATGCTGGGCAGTTTTATTTAACTCAACTATTGTTTAAAAATGACTACATGGCTGGCTTAAAATGAACCCAAAATTGGTTGGAAATTAAAAATCAGACACATAATTACTAGAGACAACAATAATAATCAAAAGGTGAACATTTATTAATAAGCAATTTAAAATTATTATTCATTAAACTTAACTAAATGTTCATTTATTAAACATATTAATAAATGTTAATTTCCAACATACTTCAGGAACATACGGGAGAGGATTAGGGCCAAGCAATAATAGAAAATAAAACCATCTCGAGATTAATGTTGTTAAATTTCGAGATAAAATGTTGAGAAAAAAGTCGTTAAATTACGAGAAAAAAGTCGTTAAATTACGAGAACAAATTCATTAAATTATGAGAAAAATGTCATTAAATTTGAACGAATTTGTTCTCATAAACGAATTTGTTCTCATAATTTAACAACATTTTTCTCATAATTTAATGAATTTGTTCTCGTAATTTAACGACTTTTTTCTCAACATTTTATCTCGACCTTTTTCTTGAAATTTAACAAGTTTTTTCTCGAAATTTAACGAGTTTATTCTCAACATTTTATTTCGACTTTTTTCTCTAAATTTAACAAGTTTTTTCTCGAAATTTAACAACTTTAATCTCGAGATGGTTTTATTTTTTTATTATTGCTTGGCCCTAATCCTCTTCTGTAGGAACATTATAAGCAAGAAATACAGTAATTTTTAAACAATTGTTGAGTTAAATAAAACTACCCAGCAGGTTGGGTCAAACATTTAACCCATCTGCTGGGTTAAAACAACCCAGGTTTGTCCATTTTCAACCCAACTTGGGTTGTTTTTAACCCAGCACTTTTTATGATCATATTATCTTAAATACATTATTAAAAAAAACACTAAAACTAATTTTAAAAACATTTTTTCTTCAAATCTTGTTCACCATAAAATTTAATTATAATATTATTTGTATTATAATAATATTTGACAATATTTCTAAATAATGTAAATGATAAAATATAAATAATATTCCCATTTTCTGCATTTTCTCTGTTCTGACACCCGTTAAAAAGAGAGGAAGAACAAACATGAACTTTTCTATAGCATTAATTTTCCTAACATAAATCCTCATCCTCGCTCTTTCCCGTCTCACACCTCTTCTCTTCCCCACGCCGTCGTCTTTATAAGGGAAAGACCAGGAAGCCTGAAAAAGTAGAGTACTTCCAGCCTCCCATTAAGTTGCCCCTTTCTAGCTTGAGGTAAGCCTTGTCGCCTCGCTCCATAATCACAAGCCCTGCATTCGTGGCCGCCTCCCGTGTCACATCCTGGTCTCCAGCAAAAGCCGAGATCATCGGCCATCCATTCAACATCAAACTCACCTGTTAATGGGAAACACTGTCACTACTTTGCATTAATTACTCATTATTTACAGTTGTTATGTGTCTCTCTCTGCTTATACACTTTGAAAAATAAAGGGAGTTTCTACAGTGGTGCCATAAGAACCATTTTGGCTCCCCA
The DNA here is from genome assembly GCA_036281575.1 of Ancherythroculter nigrocauda. Taxonomy (NCBI): domain Eukaryota; kingdom Metazoa; phylum Chordata; class Actinopteri; order Cypriniformes; family Xenocyprididae; genus Ancherythroculter; species Ancherythroculter nigrocauda. The sequence goes on along the minus strand of VTFQ01000008.1, from coordinate 4,516,501 downwards.
AAGAAACTTTCAGTGAGTATTTCTTTTTAAACAAAACATTTTTTCTCAGTTTGAAAAACCGTTTAAAGGGTTAGTTCACCCAAAAATGAAATTTCTGTCATTAATTACTCTCACTCATGTCGTTCCACACCCGTAAGACCTTCGTTCATCTTCAGAACACAAATTAAGATATTTTTTATAAAATCCGATGGCTCAGTGAGGCCTGCATTGCCAGCAAGATAATTAACACTTTCAGTGTCCAGAAAGGTACTAAAGACATATTTAAAACAGTTCATGTGACTACAGTGGCTCAACCTTAATGTTATCAAGCGACAAGAATACTTTTAGTGCGACAAAAACCCAAAATAACGACTTTATTCAACAATATCTAGTGATGTGTGATTTCAAAACACTGCTTCATGAAGCTTTACGAATCTTTTGTTTCGAATCAGTGGTTCGGAGCGTGAATCAAACTGCCAAAGTCACATGATTTCAGTAAACGAGGCTTCGTTAATTCATATGTGTTTCGAAATTTCAATAGTTCACCACTGGGGGGCGTGACTTTGATTCACGCAGTTTGATTCACGCTCCGAACCACTGATTTGAAACAAAAGATTCGTAAAGCTTCGAAGCTTCATGAAGCATCACTAGATATTGTTGAATAAAGTCGTTTTTTTTTTTTTTTTTTTTTTTTTTGGCGCACAAAAAGTATTCTCGTCACTTCATAACATTAAGGTTGAACCACTGTAGTCACATGAACTGTTTTACATATGTCTTTAGTAGCTTTCTGGGCATTGAAATTGTTAATTAAAAGTGATCGGATTTTATCAAAAATATCTTAATTTGTGTTCTGAAGATGACCGAAGGTCTTACAGGTGTGGAACAACATGGGGATGAGTAATAAATAACAAAAATTTCATTTTTGGGTGAACTATCCCATGGATTTTAAAGGTTCTTCATGGTATGCCTATAAAGAACCTTTATTTTTTTAAGATTGAAAGTATGTACCTGTATGGTTTGTCTGTTGTACGCCTTCACCACGTGGAAATTGAAGCTGTACACCCCTCGTCTCGGAGCAAGGAAAATACTGCTTTCTTGGTCAAAATGACCGCCAACGTTCACCAAGATCTGACAAAGACCGACTGATTAAACAGAGCAAAATTGCATAAATGTATTTTTTAATGAGGAAAGATTGCTTACCTGGTCAAAATAGATGATCATGGTGCGGTTGCTCATATCTGTGGGCTCATGGTTGGTTTGGCGTGTGGCAGAAAAGGCCACACGGCCGGTACCTGAACGCACAGACATCCCCAGCGCATTACCTGCTGGCTCTGAGGATGGTGTTGAGTCACAGACCACCAGGCATTTTCCCTCCAGTACTATGGGCTCCGTGTCATTTTGCCCTCTGACCACTAGAGGGACGATTATTAGTACAGCTAGTATTGGCAGCCCAGAGTTGGGTAGCATTGTCTTATTATTACCTCTTGCGATATCTCAGATGAAATTAGGTGCAAATGCTCTCAGGTCGAGTATGCCGTCTTCAGGAAATAAGTGACCAATCCTGAAAAACTGAGATGTTATGAGCTACTGTAAAAGTTATAGATCTTTAAATCCTTGGCTGTCTTTCACCCTCACTCTCTCACTCTATTTTGCAGTCGCCCTCCTGTCTGTCACAGTTTCCTGACGAAGATCTACTTCTGTGCTATCTTGTTAAATTGCCTGCAGGGGACCAAAGGCAAGGACACTTAGAGGTTTCTCATCATCCCAAAAAAAATCCATCATCATAGCCAACCTGTGAGAAGACAGAGAGAGAGAGAGAGAGGGAGTCAGAGGAGCTCTGCAAGCCAACAGGTATGCTTGTTGTGTGTACGGGGGAGGAGGAAGAGGAGCAGTGAAGGATGAAGATCATGAGGTAACACTTTGGATCCCGTTCAGCTGAGGGGAGCAGCATCCAGGAGAGAGTGAGAACAAGAGAGAGAAAAAAGAACAACTCCACTGAGAGACCATCTGTCTTTAACACGCTCTCACTTCCCTCCTGACGTTCCACAACATGCAGGACCTCTCTCTCCTACACAGATCCTCTGTCCCTCTCTCCTTTGCTCATGCGTATTGGCCGAACCCTCTCTCTCTCTCCTTGGTGCTTTGGCACACAACAGCGGCAACAATATGCAAGTCTCGAAACTAAAGAATGTACATCTCGGAAAATATATTTAAGGTATAGTACATCTATATCAGGTCTTAATTGGCACCGCTCACCTCGTTAATTTTCTATTCAAGTCATGTTTATAGTCTTTATAAAGCAGTGACATTTACAAAGGTCAGCCTTCTTTGCGTCTGGTCTTGAGTGAAACCTCAGTGTTTGTGCACTTTCAGTATGAACTAATTCTGCTCAGTGCAGCTCTGCACAGCTTTATTTTCTAAACAAAATTTCTTTTTTTTTTTTGTATTCCCTTTAGAGCACTAATCTAAAACTCTGAATCACATTACACTAAAAAAACCATTTTCTTAAACAACATTTTTGCCTTTTCATGTAAAAATATCCTTAAAAAAAGAACAGTTTACTTGAGAAGATTATAAGAATTATAATGTGTAAGATTCTAAAACTTTTTAAAAAAAATTATGTCAAATAATTTGTATTTATTAAAGCATAAATCTAACAAAGGTTATTTAACAGGAAAACAAAATACACAAGAAAATTATTTTTTTGTGTGTGCGCTACACAATATTTTACTAAATCATCTTTCCTAGGGAGCAACAGTAAGATTAAATTAAGTTCATAAGCTTTTGTAATAGGAAAAAAATAGCAAAATCACCTGATTTAGTGGGCTGTTCCTCGGTTTCCCAGGTGTAATGATGCGAGGTGTCAAAGCTTCTGTAAAGAAACAGTGAATCTGACAGATCTTCCTACTCATCCTGTCTCTCAAGACCCTCCCCTTCCCACCCACTCCACCTCTCTTCCTCCCTCTCTCACTTTCTCTAATAATCCTAGCCATGTAATTATTCTTTTGATGTAAACAGCATGGCCAAGCTGGCATTTGTAGCCGTCAGTGATAGCCAACAGTCAGCATATAGAACAAAACAGGAACCATAAAACTTAGTGTCCCGCAAAATATGATTGATCCATATGGATCACAAACATCAAAGAGCACAAAGGATAATATCATAAAATAAAATCTTGGGGAAAAAAAAAAAACAGAATAACTTTAAGATTTCACAAATATATAAATTATTTTTTTATTTTTTGAAAATGCATCACAACAAATGAAACCAATGAATAAAATAAGACTATTATTTGTACATTTTGTAAAATTGTGCATGCATTTTAAAAATGCACTGTTGAATTTCTGAATTTAGTTAGTTGATTATACGGAAGGGCTGCCAACAATGAAGTCTATAATACCGGGAGAAAGCTAAGAGGTTAGCATTCCCTTTCATGTCAATGGCAGTTAATCAGCTGGTGCAGGACAACTTGAAAGTACAGGCTTTAACATCTGTCATCTTTGCTCATGGGAGCACAGAACTTTTTTAGCCAATCGTAAATGAAATCTGACAGTGCTGATTGGCTGATGGCACTGAACACAATTTCAAAACAATCACAAACCCTTCACAAGTGACTGTGAAGTAAAAGGCTTCCTACAGGGAAGATATAAGTAAATGTTATGCATTTAAAAGTAGGGTAGGCATTTTTTTAATAAAAACATTTTGTTAGAATGGTAAAAAAATAGGGCTGCACAATTTATTGCGATTAAATCGCACCCGATTTTGCAAAGGCTGCGATTATTTCATGCACAGCTTGTCAGAGCTGTACAGCTCTGTGATCAGTAGCAAATGCTTCTTCATCTGAAAGCCAGAGGGCGCTCTTGCGCAGAAACTGGGATAAAAGATATAAGTCAATGTTATGCATTTAAAAGTAGGGTAGGCGGTTAAGAGAAATGTCTTCATGCATTGCAATGGAAAAAATAACCTATATTATTAAGGGTAAAGAAGACAAATTTAAGAGTGTCTGGAGTCCCTTTTTACTATTTATTGAACACAGAGATATTAACAATATAATGGAGAAGGAACAAATCGCTTGATAATTAGGTATTACATTCATATGAAAATATACTTTAATGGACTATACTAACCCTACTTTATTGCTTATATTTTTAGTTATTATATGCAATCTATTGTTAACTCTGACCAAAGTATATATTGTATTACCCAATGTTGGTTTGTGCTATTATACTATTTATGTAAAATGAGCCCCGGTGTTTGTTTGTTTTGTTTTGTTTTTGTACATTATGTGTTGTTACAGATATGTGATGTACATTGTTGTGTAAGTGTTCAAGAAAATGCAATAAAAATAGTATTACACAAACAAAGTAGGGTAGGCATTTTTTTAATAAAAACATTTTGTTAGAATGGTAAAAAATAGGGCTGCACAATTTATCGCGATTAAATCGCACCCTATTTTGCAAAGGCTGCGATTATTTCATGCACAGCTTGTCAGAGCTGTACAGCTCTGTGATCAGTAGCAAATGCTTCTTTCATCTGAAAGCCAGAGGGCGCTCTTGCGCAGAAACTCCAAATATGCCCTGCCGCAGAAGAAGATAACACGCATCATATCGCGGTAGCTGAATAAACAGAAGATTGAAATGCTTTGATTGATTAAACATGACTAATAAACACAATATGCCGTTCTCAGCTCCAGTTTCGCAATTTAGCGACCCCTAGTGTTGACATGCCTATATTTAATCAGAGCATTTCCTGTTCAGCCATTTTGTGTGAGGTGTTTGAGAGTGCACACAGACACAGGCTGCGTCCGAAAACCTAGGTAGCAGTCTTGCTGCCTCGCTGTTTTATAAGAGAATGACTTGTACAGCAGCGTTTATGCATGAAGGCACCTCACGAAATTGATTTCGGACAGACTTCTGAGGCAGCGTAACAGTTTAATGATCTACAGCAATATAGCGCGAGCTTTGGTGAGAACTAAACAAATATTTAATTACTACAGTAGTAATTTCTCAATAGAAATGATATCAAAATTGAAATATGTTGATCAAAATCGTACATTTATACACAAACTGAGCAGCAAACGCAACTTTCGGATGCCATCTTTATTTTTCTAGCTCAACTGTCACAGAATGGAAAGCACAGGATTGTGGGATATCAAAGGCAGCTAAGGATACATCTATGCTTCCTTCAAAAATTGATCAGATGAAGGTATCTCATGAGACAGGAAGTGAAGCTAACATTGGATTCGGACGTGCCTTGATGCCTTACTACCTTGAAATGTGTCCTCAGAAGGCAGCATTTTCCAGGTTTTCGGACGCAGCCACAATCTCCATCCACACTTGGAAAAAGCATTGTCTATAAGTGTTTTTTGGTGTTTTGTTATAGATCATGGTGTTGTATTTGGATATGTTAGATGAGTGTGCATGTGTATAGACTATCAAGTACTCTTCAGCTTGTTGGATTCATGTTGTAATCTTGGTATTTATTGTAAAAAGTCTTTCAATGATGTATTTTAAAGCTTGTGTGAACATTTGCATACTAAGGGAAATGTATGCCGCGTGCCCTGTAATGTTGTTTACGCTATTGCTATGTATGCTGTGCTATTTATCATTGAAAATGGATGTATTAGAAGTTGCTTATGCTCATCTATGCTTTTATTGTTGTCTTTTGCAGTTTTACACCACTTCCATTAAATTGCACTTGGATTCAGTTCTGTCTCAAGTCTTTTTTGGAGGAGCTATGTATGACTACACATAGTGAGGGCAGTAAAGTAAAAAGAAATCAAACTTCAAGATCCTAGGAGAAGTAGAGATATGTCGTCTTCTCTCAAAAAATGTCAAATGATAATTCTATAAGCATCGATCCAGAAGGCCTAGAGGTTAGGTCAGAATGTGCTGCATCATCTTCATCATCCTCTTCACAAAGATCAAGTAAGTCTTCAAGCAGCATAGCTCGAAATTGCCTCCTGTCTTTAAAAGTCTACCTTTAAAATAAATTGGCTACTGGCAAAATATCTACTAAACTAAAAGTAAATATTAGAGATTTATATTTTGCTCATTTTTAACAGCCGTCAAATGTAAAATATGCATTGGATCTTCCTCTTAAAATTTGAGTGAAAACATGATGATGGAAAACCCCCCAGAAAGATTAGACTGGGTTAAGACTTTAATTATAATAGAAAATAAACTAAAATGTGACCCTGGACCACAGTCATAAGGGTCAATTTTTTGAAATTGAGATTTATACATTATCTGAAAGCTGAATGCATATGAAAATCTGGAATCTGAGGGTGCAAAAAAATCTAAATTTTGAGAAAATTGCCTTTAAAGTTGTCCAAATGAAGTCCTTAGCAATGCATTTCCACTCACAAAAATAAGTTTTTGATTTATTATTGATATTTTGATTCAAAATGTTTTCATGGAACATGATCTTTACTTAATATCCTAATGATTTTTGGCATAAAAGAAAAATCGATAATTTTGACCCATAACAATGAATTGTTGGCTATTGCTACAAATATACCCATGTGACTAATGACTGGTTTTGTGGTCCAGGGTCATAAATTTGGAAACGATGAAGTCTAGCTTTTCAGCCTGAAACATCATTAATCCATCATGAAACATATAACTCTTTATGAATTAAAAGTTTTAACAGCAATGACGGTTCCCATCTATACCTAAATCTGAGAGGTAAATGCAGTCATATTTTCTTGAGGATGGTGACCCTGCTGTTCAGCTCTGGTTTGTAGAGGCCAAAGCCCAGGCAGATGGGCTGGGTGAAGCTGGTGCTGAAACTGTGCAGCGGGAGCAGGGTGGAGGACGATCCTACTTCTGAAAAGGTGATGGAGCCAGAATCATAGTCCAGAGCGATTGCCAAATGATTGCCTGACATTTTCACAGAGAGGTGGGTTTTCTTTCGGTTATGCCAGGCAGCAAGTTTCTTGTCATGCTGCTGTGTCAGGCTCCAGGATATCTGAGCAAGATAGCAGAAAATCAACTACAGAAATGCACAAGATATAATTGATTAAATATATTAAGTGGGCTAGGTTTCTGACATTAGATGCTACAGTGATCATATATAATGATATTACAAAATTGCACACAATTATTATGAATAAAAAATATATATTAAAGGATTAGTTCACTTTCAAATTAAAATTTCTTGATAATTTACTCACCCCCATGTCATCCAAGATGTTCAAGTCTTTCTTTCTTCAGTGGAAAAGAAATGAAGGTTTTTGATGAAAACATTCCAGGATTATTCTCCTTATAGTGGACTTCACTGGAGCCCAAACGGTTGAAGGTCAAAATTACAGTTTCAGTGCAGCTTCAAAGGGCTTTAAACGATACCAGACGAGGAATAAGGGTCTTATCTACAGAAACCATCGCTCATTTTCTAAAAATTTTTATACATTTTAACCATAAATGCTCATCTTGAACTAGCTCTCTTCTTCTTCTCTATTTGAGTGTAGACACTGCTAAGTGTATTACTGCCCTCCACAGGTCAAAGTTTGAAGTAAACTGTCATATTCAATATGCTAGTGCAAGTATATAACAATTAGTTCAAACTTTGACCTGTGGAGGGCAGTAATACACTTAGCAGTGTCTACACTGCCGGAATTCTAATAGAGAAGAAGAAGAGAGCTAGTTCAAGATGAGCATTAATGGTTAAAACTTATATAATAAAAAAAAAATGTTTAGAAAATGAGCGATGGTTTCTCTAGATAAGACTCTTATTCCTCGTCTGGTATCGTTTAAAGCCCTTTGAAGCTGCACTGAAACTAATTTTGACCTTCAACCGTTTGGAGTCCATTGAAGTCCACTATAAGGAGAATAATCCTGGAATGTTTTCATCAAAAACCTTAATTTCTTTTTGACTGAAGAAAGAAAGACATGAACATCTTGGATGACATGGGGGTGAGTAAATTATCGTGAAATTCTAATTTGAAAGTGAACTAATCCTTTAATATTTTAAGAAGGAGATCATCATATTTGGCAATCTGTGGCATCAAAAAGTTAGAAAACCCCTGTAATAGTGTTCTAATAGACAATCTACCTTATTGCAGCCAAAGGCCGTGCCCTCTTTTGCTTTTCTCCCAATGCTGTGGTAAGTCACTGCTATATCCCAGAAACCCTCCACCTCCAGCTCCCAATAATGGGTTCCTGAAGAAAATATCTGACAGGAGACCACCTGAGACCAGTGGTCGAAGCGGTCAGGATGCTCAGGCACAGACAAACGGTTTTTTACCCTCATCACTGACCGTAGGTCTTCAGAGATATTTAGGAGTGGGTGGGCTGAGTTTTTGTCCAAGGTTAACAGGCTGCTTACTAAATAACAAAGAGAAACAGCCATTAGAAATGTAGCCACTAGATGGCACTATTGCACAAGGCAATAATGCTCAAAAACTGTATACAGTAAACTTTACAACATGCTGAAAATATTGATTAGGATCATGCTTATGCTAGCTGGAAATCAATAGTAAGATTTAAATTACATAAAAAAAAAAAAATCAAAATGTTCCTAGCATCAGCACCCATCATTGACTTGTATGAATGATAATACGCACAGAGGTCTCTCTTGAGCTCAATTAGGCAGCGCAGGGTCTCGGATATGAACTCTCTGTATTTATTTTCCACATTCTCTAAGATACGTTTCTTATCCATGCTGGGCTGTGGTGGTGTGAACAGAGGGGAGTTGAGATCTGCCATCATCCTGCACGGAAGAAGAGAGCGACCAATACTGTAAAACATATTCTGTACACACTATACTAACATATAACTGCACTCACAAATCACAAGATATTTCTACGACACACTGAAACAATCACGGTTTATCTATAGACTCACTGTGAATCCTCTGTCTGGTATGCCTGTGAAAAAGTAGGACTACTATGAATACGTGTTTGTCATTTTAGTCTCTTATTTTGAATTAATCTGTAAAGACCCTAAATAAAGGGTTCCACCCTTTGTAATGTATAGTAAAATGTCATAACTAAGTCTTGTGGATGCAATTCATTATTTTACCGTAAAAGAAATGTTAAAAAAAATAAAGTGCATTAAAAATGCATACAGTTCATTAGACTTTGATGCGTCTTTATTTTAATAAATAGAATGTTGATACAACAAACATTAAAAAAAGCACTTTGGCTCCTCGTTTTAGTTCTTCTCTACACATCACTGCATCACCTTTATTATGAAGTATGTCCTCATACCCAGATTAACAGGAAGGGGTCTCTCTCGTCCAGCAGGGAGCCGAGGAAGCGGTGGATGCTCTCAGTTTGGTTCAGATCTTCTCTCACCCTGCTGTAGTCTTCCTGCACCCTCTCCATGGCCTGCTGTCTCTCCTGCTCAGTGATGTTTATTACAGCCGACACTAGACGGCCCACCTGAGTCTGCAGGGCTGAGCCCATCTGTAACACCTGAGAGACATCACTCACAGAGGAGTCCTCCTAAAAGAAACACACACAATGCATGTATTCAGTTATGTCAATATCAATATATTGCAGGTTAGGAATAATTTGTTTATTTGAAATGAGACACCAAATATGCTTGAACTTACTATGATGGTGCGACAAGCGTTCTGATGTTCTTGAACCATAATTTCACCTTGCTTTACTTTCTCTTCTGCTTTCTCAAACAGGCTCTGTAATTTGACCTGTAAAATATTAAGGGCTTTTTAAATTTGAATCCTGGGTTAACAGGTCTTTTAATATGTTTCACAATGTTCAATATTTCAGTTATACCTTGGGTTATAAGAACTAATCCTAGGTATTCAGGTTGTTTCACCAGTGGAGCTCGCTTCAGTGCAGGTGTCATGACAAATTGGGTCCTCCCTTGAAATCGGGTCTCCACAAACTGTCAGTTAATGATTATCCTAAGTATATACGAATGATATTAATTTAAAATACACATAGCTTAATATGTAATGCGTAAGAAAACAAATTAGCGCATAATAAAACCAACTGAATTTAATTTCTTACACTTGATTAACTGTTAATTAATAAATAATATAATAGCCTATTAAGTGAATAATTGAACATCATTCATTTGTTTTATTCATAACTGAAATATCCGGACCCGTAAGACCTCCGTTCATCTTCGGAACACAGTTTAAGATATTTTAGATTTAGTCCGAGAGCTTTCTGTCCCTCCACTGAAAATGTATGTACGGTATACTGTCCATGTCCAGAAAGGTAATAAAAACATCATCAAAGTAGTCCATGTGACATCAGTGGGTTAGTTAGAATTTGTTGAAGCATCGAAAATACATTTTGGTCCAAAAATAACAAAAACTATGACTTTATTCAGCATTGTCTTCTCTTCCGGAATCCTTTCCATTGAATTGATTCTATTGAATTGATTCCATTGAATTGATTCCATTGAATTGATTCCATTGAATCCTTTCATCTGTCGGCGTTGGTAATGCACTTTTACGTCGTTGTTTTTGGCGATTAGGACATCCGCGACATGCACACTTACGCACCATTTTAAAAAATATAGAAAAAAACCAAAATACAAACAATGTAGAATAGCTTGAATACAGCGTGCGTCTCCCTCAGACTGTAAACGAAGCTCGGGCGCACCAGATAACACGTCAGCAGCGTCTTACATCAGCAGCGTCACTGCGGAGTCGTGAACCACACTCCGGAGCAGAAGGGGGCGGTAATGCACCAATAAGCTGGATGCCAACCGCCGTAAAACAGGAAAGAAGAAGAAGAAGCAGCGGAGTCGTGAACGCGGATTGACAACAGACCCTTAAGAGAATACAATGCTGAATAAAGTCGTAGTTTTTGTTATTTTTGGACCAAAATGTATTTTCGATGCTTCAACAAATTCTAACTAACCCACTGATGTCACATGGACTACTTTGATGATGTTTTTATTACCTTTCTGGACATGGACAGTATACCGTACATACATTTTCAGTGGAGGGACAGAAAGCTCTCGGACTAAATCTAAAATATCTTAAACTGTGTTCTGAAGATGAACGGAGGTCTTACGGGTTTGGAACGACATGAGGGTGAGTCATTAATGACAGAATTTTCATTTTTGGGTGAACTAACCCTTTAATTTAACACAATCATATTAAAGATGATTGTAAATACGTGTAGGGTAAGTGCAAATGCATAAAATAAGCTATCAGGCTAATTGGTATCTGTATGCTATGTTAGTACATATATGCAAACTAAAACAGGTATAAAAGGTCACTATAATGTAGTTGAAACAGCATTTATTATAACATATTTTTGTAGGAATTGTAATCAGGCACTAAGTAGAGTGTTAAAAGCAATTTGAACCAGTCGGATCGTGTGAGGCCCTAATGGAGACTCGATTTCGGGGGGGAGCCAATTTGTCACTGCACCGGCCATGGCGTCCCAGTTTTCCAAAGAGAACTTCAAATTTTGATTCATCTGACCACAACAGTTTTCCACTTTGCCACAGTCCATTTTAAATGAGCCTTGGCCCAGAGAAAATGCCTGCGCTTCTGGATCATGTTTAGATATGGCTTCTTTTTGACCTATAGCGTTTTAGCCGGCAACAGCGAATGGCACGGTGGATTGTGTTCAACGACAATGTTTTCTGGAAGTATTCCTGAGCCCATGTTGTGATTTCCATTACAGTAGCATTCCTGTATGTGATGCAGTGCCGTCTAAGGGCCCGAATATCATGGGCATCCAGTATGGTTTTCCGGCCTTGACCCTTACGCACAGAGATTGTTCCAGATTCTCTGAATCTTTGGATGATATTATGCACTGTAGATGATGATAACTTCAAACTCTTTGCAATTTTTCTCTGAGAAACTCCTTTCTGATATTGCTCCACTATTTTTCGCCGCAGCATTGGGGGAATTGGTGATCCTCTGCCCATCTTGACTTCTGAGAGACACTGCCACTCTGAGAGACTCTTTTTATACCCAATCATGTTGACAATTAGTCAACCTAATAAGTTGCAAATTGGTCCTCCAGCTGTTCCTTATATGTACATTTAACTTTTCCAGCCTCTTATTGCTACCTGTCCCAACTTTTTTGGAATGTGTAGCTCTTAAGAAATCCAAAATGAGCCAATATTTGGCATGACATTTCAAAATGTCTCACTTTCAACATTTGATATGTTATCTATATTCTATTGTGAATAAAATATAAGTTTATGAGATTTGTAAATTATTGCATTCCTTTTTTATTCACAATTTATACAGTGTCCCAACTTTTTTGGAATCGGGTTTGTATAATATAATATAATATAATATAATGTAGTAGACCTACATTATTCTTTTTATTGTTGGGGTGCACGCTACCTCCCGGAAATGTGTTTTTGCAGGGTGGGATATCTGATTTTACAAAGACAATAAACCCAGTATAATCAGTCCTAGGACTTTATTAAAAATCCTACAACAGGACTTAAATCATCTTAAACAGCAATATAATAGATCTAATAACTTACTTTGTATTCCTCCTCCACTTTTCTCACCCCTTTGACCTGGTGTTGAGCATGCCGTCCTTCCAGGATACAGTCTGGGCAGACATACACTCTATCATCCATGCAGTAATGTCGGAATACCTCCTGATGGGTGGGACACCTGCGGCGGGATACGTCCATCAACGGCTCCACCAGCAGGTGAGTGCTGTAAGCCGGGCGCTGCAGATGTGGCTGCAGATGCTGCTCGCACAGAGAGATCTCACATCGCAGGCAGGTCTTCACTGCTGCTTGGACCTCGTCTTCCGGACAACAGTCACATACAACCAGCCCCTGCTCCTCCAGGCATTGTGGGCATACAAATCTTCGCTTACCACAGCCAGCACTCGAGCTCCAGGCCTCTTGCGCACAGGACAGGCAGAAGCTGTGGCCGCAGGGAAAGGGTTGAGCTCGACCAAACACGTCACGACACATGGGGCATGTGTGCTCTTCCCCCATGGAGCCCATAGTAGCTGTAAAATTGTGAACAATTAATTTTAATAACAATTGAATTATAATCTAATTTCAATAGTGTCCACTAGGGATAGTTCACCAAAAAATGAAAATTCTGTCATCATTTACTCACCTCAAGTTGTTCCAAACCTGTATGAATTTCTTTGTTCTGGTGAACACAAATGAAGATATTTTGAAGAATGTTAATAACCAAACAGGTGACGGTAGCCATTGACAGAAGAGAGAAATTCATACAGGTTTGGAACGACTTGAGAGAATTTTGATTTTTAGTAGAATCAAGGAAATGATTGGTGACTTATAAGAAGTCAAATCATGGCACACGGATTAATACAGACCCATTTGGCACAAACTAATTAGCTTACTATTTAGTTAATCTGTCTCCTAATCAACTATTTTTAGAAAGCTGTTCTATTTGACAACCAGATAAATGAGGTAATCTCCCATGAATTTCTATTAAAGTCATTAAGATATTATATAAAAAGGTGATGTTTTTATTTTTTGTCTATCTATGTACGTTAATAGGCTGAGACAACTTTAAGTCACTCTTTAGGTTTATTCCTTCAAAAAGTGTAAACACTGGCACTATCAGAGCACTGCAGTTTGTTTGAGTATCCCATCTATTGGGATGAGTTCTGTTTGATGAGCAATGGAAGACTGTTCGGAAACTGTTTGAAATCAGTGATTCATTTTGCAATTCTCTTTTGTTTCTCTGAGGCACAGAAATGCAGTAATTACACCTCACCTTTGATTTATAACAAATCTGCCCCAATTGACCCTGACGATTTCCCTGCAGACAATACCTGACCCGAATCAAGAGATCAACTTCTCAGTGGCCTCCTGACCTGATTTCATGTAGTTGCTTACAATTACATAACTATAAAACGGGGGGTAAATTAGACTTACCTTCTATGTTCTGTAGCCTTTTGTGAAAGCAGGATATTTTCACACAGAATCACAGCCCAAATGTACATGTGGGTGTGGGGCAGCTGGCTTATCCTGCGGTGTCTTCTTAACCAGACGGACTGACCAATCAACACAGAGAACTGCTAAGCCATCACATGACCTGTTCTTTACAGAAGCAATATGAGGGATAAGCTACTGAAGACACAAAACAAGCAATACATTCAAGTACTAACAGTCAACTTAAACCATGGAAACTGTAAATTAAAAGCACTGCATGTTACAGGTGTGTCAGGATGTATTTTTTGATCAAATATTCTCTATTTTCACTTTTACGTACCACATTAATCTGTGAACAGCATGTGAATTTGGTGACCTCCCTACTCATCAAGTTATTATGTAAACAATGGTAAATGTCCACATTTAAACTACTACTCTTAAGTTCAGCAGAGTGCTCTGACCAGACAAATCCATGCTATTGGTGTACTCCACCTTTTAATTGTTGCTCGCAGCTAAATTGTTCTGTTACTTTTGTCACATAATATTAACATATATTTTTGTAACAGGCCTTAAAAAATTTTTGGCCCACACAAATATACCAACAAAGCCAACAGACAAAAACAGACATATATGGACCTAAAAAAAACAAAAAAACACTTTGTTTAGTTTTTGCAGTTCAGTTTAGACACATTTACATGATAATGAATGCTTGTGACAAGATCCTTGTCTTTTGCAAAGCACTCATGGGGGTGGAGCTATACTTCTCATCAGGAAGCTAATAAACTAGTTTATCAAGTTCAGAAACGCATTTAGTATATTCACAAGAAGAGACAGAAAATGCTTGAAGATTTGTTATTTTTAATGTATAAAAAGGAAAATCTGAACTAAGACAAAGAATTTGAAAGAGAAAAAAGGAAAGTCAGAAAGAAGATACTGAAGCAAACTTCAAAAACTTTAAACTGACGCACAATGGAGGAAAGAGAGGATCATCGTTACAGTGAGTTTTCCTCATGCTGTACATGAATGTTAAAAAGTTTGAACCCTATATAATGTATTTTTAGTGAGTTGATGATCTGACACAAAAGTCTTCAAAATATCTTTTAAACTGTTGTACAAAGGCTAAAAAATTTATAATCATAGTGTTAAGGATGGTACATCACAGATTTTATTCCTAAGAAGTTACAAAACAATATTGTAAGGCCAAAATGTCCTACAAATGCGAGAGAACTCATAGTTACAGTGAAGGTAAAACCTAGAAGGTTTCATCAAGTTTCAGTGTCCTTAGATATTGGAGTTAAGTTTCCATTTCCACTCTTCTAAGCTGGGAAAATTTGTAACCTTGTCATAGCAAACTCAAAACAATGCAAGGCAAACTACAGCATGAACTATGTCTATGTATGTTTTAAAGGTTTTAAAAATAAATAAAACCACATGCACATGAATAATACACAAATCAACTAAACATTTGAAATATGATGATCAGTCTTAATGTTTACTGTATACTACAGGTGATCATTAAAGGGGAGGGGTCTAATGCTATTTCATGCATTCTGACTTATTTACACTGTTAAAGAGTTGGATTCTCATGTTGGATTCAAAGTTTCAAAACAAGAGTTGGACGTATGACGGAGTATTTCTGTGCCAAATACACTCCTTCAAGATTCGGAAAGTTTTTTTCAAGCATGGCCCTGTATGACATCATAAAGGGCAGAATTCCTTGTATGGGCACTAGGGGTGTAACGGTACACAGAAATGACAGCTCGGTATGTATCTCAGTTTTGAAGTCACTGTTCGGTACGGGTTTGGTACAGCAGGGTGAGACAACAAATTTTTTTCTCTTTTTTTTTTTATTAAACTTTTACTGAATAAACTGCATCTCTGTCTTTAAATTTATTCAATTATAATAAAAATTTTCTTAAGGATAAAAAAAATCTCTCTCTGCTAATGCTGTAAACTATTAGGGAGCCCTTACTTGAACATTACTATAAAAAAGGTTACAATTAACAACAGAGCCCAAATTATTAAGTTCAGTTGCTATTTATTTTTAGATATAATCATCAACACTCAAATGATAATAAAAATTGTATGTATTGTAAACATGTAAATTACACGATAAGGCAGTTTTTGCATTAACTTCTGTTTCTCCAATTCATTGTTGAAATATAATCATTTACACAGTGGCTGTCATAACTTGTTTTTATGACGGATTTATTTAGGCCTTACATTAACTAACAGGTTAAGAAAAATATAATTAATATATAGGCTAATATAGTGCACGAAACAGTTCATTTAGTGAACTAACAAGCTGTTGACACTGAATGGCTTTTCTGAGGTAAATGTAATACTATGTGACATGCCGCTGTCACCTTTTTGGCTTGCTTAGTTGGGGACACTTGATATTTGACTTAACATTTGATAATCAACAGTGCTTTGATCTGCCTGCATTGACACCATTTTCTTTAAGAGCTGCTGTGCAGCCAAAATAATGTACCAGTTATCACTGTAAAGCTGCTTTGACACAATCTGCATTGTAAAAAGCACTATATAAATAAAGGTGACTTGACATTGTTTACAAACTGTTTTACTGACATCTTTCCGCCGTTGAAACACTGATTGAGCGATTACACGAGATATGATACATTTCAGTAAGTTGTACTGTATCTTTCAACATACCTTTATGTTCATTCATGTTCATTCTGTAGTAGTGAAGAAGAAGGGATGTTCTGTCAGACTGTCATGCAACATCAAAAAGCGTCAAAACGGCATTTATTGTTTGAATTTTGTAATAAAATAGACAGAATTTGAAAGATGGCACTTTGTTCTTATCAAAAATAACAAAACACAGAGCTTATTGCAATTATTGGTGGTTAATGCTGTGTGTGTTACCTACCCTTTAAAGATTCCTTCATTTTCTTTTGCAGATTGTCCAGCTCTTCCAGGGATAAAGGTCATTATAATAGGTAGTAAAGCAGAATACAAACGCAGTGCAGCTAATACCATTCTTGGTCAGGAAGACTGTAAAATGAGAGAAGAGATAGTAAAGAGTGAGAAAACAGAGAGGATGGTTCAGGACAGGTCTGTTACTTTGGTAATGACACCAGGATGGTGGAAGAGCTTCACACTGGCAGAGAGTGCAAAGTCTTTGAAAATGGAGATCGTGCACAGTTTAAAACTGTGTCCTGATCCACATGCCTTCCTTCTAGTCATCAATCTACACAAACCATTCACAGAAATGCACCTGAACAGTGTGGTTGAACACATGGAGATTCTGGGTGAGCAGATCTGGAATCACACCATCGTTCTGCTCATGTATAATGATAAAACACAGAGACATGCAGATAACAAGAAGGTCATTGAGAGAGCAGGACAAGAGCTTGATATTTTAATAAAGAAGTGTGGGAACAGAGTTCATGTCTTCAATTATACTGTCAGCAAGGGGATAAATGTGGAAAAACTGTTTCATGAGATCGAGAGCTTGGTAGCTGAGCATGAAGGACAGGGCTTCAAAATTGACAGCAAATTGTTTGAGGATATGGAGGAAAAGAGAAGAACTGTGAAGAAACGAGCAGAGGAGAGAGAGATTGAAGCAAAAACAAAGATGCAAACCTTGAAAGAACGTCTCACAGGTATAGTGCATCTTTGGTTTAAAAATGCTTAAAAACATTGTAGAATTAATAGAAAATGTGGTATTATGTGCAACATGAATCCAGCTGAATTGTTAGCACTGTTCATGAACTTTCATGTTATTTCTGGCAGAGAAATCTTTCCCAGAGTTAAGGATCGTCTTGATGGGTGGCAATATTGTTGGGAAGTCCTCCGTGGTGAACACCATCCTGAAAATTAAACAAGAGAAGAACATGTCAAAAAAGTGTGTGATGAGCGAAGGAGAGGTTGACAAACAAACAGTCATTTTGATCGACACTCCTGGATGGTGGCCGTACGCATCCGTAAAGGAGACTTCAGAGCCAGTCAAGCAGGAGATCATGTCAAGTGTTACGATGTGTCCACCAGGACCTCATGCAGTTTTGCTGGTTCTTCAGTCTGGCGTCGCCTTCACCGAGGCACAAAGAAGGTCTGTAAAGGAGCACATGGAGCTCCTGGGTCGAAATGTCTGGAAATATTGTATAGTGGTGTTCAGCAGGGGTGACTGGATGGGGACGCCTACAATTGAAGAGCATATTGAGAGTGAAGGAGAAGATCTGCAGTGGCTGATCAATAAATGTGGAAACTGGTATCATGTAATAAACTACATGGAGCAGGATGATGAGAAACAGGTCAGAGAGTTGATGGAGAAAGTAGTAATGATGGCCAGAATGAACAATGATCTCCTGACGCCTCTGGAAGGTGCAGAAGAGGACAGTGACAGTGGATGGGGATCTGTTATGTCAGACCAAGACAAGTTTGAGAGAGGAAGCTTAAATCTGTATCCACCTGAGAGTAAGTACAGCCTGAAAAAAACTATAATTTGATTACTGTCAGTCAGTACATGTTTATACGAAGTTGTATTAATCTTTACATTTCTTCCTCTAGTGCATGAAGACCATGTTAAAAAATGGCTTGAAAACATGGAAATTGAGTCACACTACAGGGACTCGTCAAAGTTTTCAGAAGACATTTCAGAGGATGTCACACATAATCAAAATCACTGATGGCTTGTAGATGAAAATACAGAAACAGGAATAGAAAAATAAAGAAAACTAGCATTGCATGCGAATTCAGGGCTTGACATTAACACCCGCCAAGATTTCAGCTGTGGCGGGTAAGACAGCCACTCCCACTAGCCACTTTGGCGGGTTGAATATAATTTCAGTTTACAGCCAAATGATCGTCGAAGATCGTCGTAGCACAAAATTACAATCCAATCACACAATTCGTTATTTACGTGCAGTTATTGAAGGAGGAACAGGCGGAATTGACCCTTCGCTAAGCCACGCCCGAAAACCGCCACAGGTCAGTCGTGGTTTAGCAACCGTTACTAGGCGCGGGAGGTCTGTCAAGCTTTCGAGCGAGAGAACATGCCGAAGCGTTGTGCTTATGGATTGTGTTAACCTGATACCCGGTATCCTAACAGTTTAGACGGGGTGGTTGAATTTTTTCCCTTCCCGAAACCTAAAACCCAAGGGGAGAAATGCCGGTGTTCTGACAATTTGTGCTACTCTGTCAGATTTTGCTACCTCCCATTGAAACAGTGGGTAACGTTAGCAAAATCTGACAAATGCTAACGTTACCTATCAGATTGTGCTTCCAGCGTGATGGTTTATGGCTTTGTTAACATATACACCTACCCCAACATTAAACCTTCCCGTTACAATAATGCAAATACAGTAATTTTGTGTTATTTATCATGACAACAATGATGTAATATTGATGTATGCATAGCCTATGCAGTAAGTCCGGGTAGGACAATCTGACGGGTAGGTTAGCTAGCTAGCTAACTCAGCACATCATTGCTTGGAAAGAATGACGGTTCTTTGTTCATAATGCATATTTGGACGTGAAATAAAATGATTAAAGGCAAGACGGAGTTACGTTAGCCTGGCCTGCTAAAAATATAAGTGGGAGAATGTTATCATTGCAAAGTGGCCAGACTAACGTCTTGTGTTTATTCCACAAGACTTATGGTTATTATTAGGTTATTTTCACAAATTTCACTTAACCTGCTGTGGATGAACAAAGCTTTTCCTCAATAAATTGTGTGTTTCCCATTTGAATTGTCAGCGTATGAGGCGGCTGCTGCTCGCGCTGGGAGCTTTAGCTTCAATTTTGATCAAATTTTTTCTAATCGGTTGCATATTATGTTGTGGATATATCCCTCGAATGCATACTGCAGTCCCTTTTGTCTTGCTCTCTCAGATATTTCACCTGTTCGCCAAAAATGACTAATTATCTCCTTGAAAATGTCTGACACCGGTGCATACATACTGTAAATGACTTGCCAGACGCGAAAGCTTGACAGGCGTAGCAACAGTAACTAAGGAGGGCGGGGCTTAGCGAAGGGTCCATTGCGCTGAATGACACACAACAGAAGCGCTCTCTCTCTCTGTTGCGCGCGCGATCAGTTCTCCTCGCGCCTGAATAGTCAAATACACGTGCACACAGATGTCTAAATGTCCATCGTGTGGAGTATCTCACGTAAATACAGTGGGTTATGGCTTAAGTGGACGTAAACAATTGGATAATAACTGAATATGCGTCAGTTACGTCCATGCATTCAGCAGCCCAATTAAATAGGCCTACCTTTATGTCATTAATGTTAATCAAACAACAAAAGATGTTAAATAAATGTAGGCTAAGCTATATGTTAAATAAACCTACTGTATCTGAAAAAAGATTATTTTTAATTTACTATTGTTTTTGTAATTTGCTTCTTTGTTCTTTTATATAGCCTAACACAAATAACTTATCAAATTTCTCATATTAGCCCATGCTCATATTGTCCACCTCTTGCCCACATGTAGGCTACATACCAGCTGATATACAATGTAGTCTTGATTTTTTGGGTGGTCAATCTGCATTTAAAAGTTTGAAAGGGTTTTAAATCTTCTAAATCACGTAAAATGACTCAAAATAAAGTAATTTAAGCATAACAAAGTCAACTTTAATCATATAAAATGTAATTTACCAACATTAAAATTGTGGCCAGTGAAAATGCTGAGTGGCTAGTAACTTTGGAAAAACCACTAGCCACAGTGGCTGGTGAGCAAAAAAGTTAATGTCAAGCCCTGCATGCGTTAAATTTTAATACTCATGTACAACTAATGAGAGCAAGACAGCAATTGTTTACTTGCAGGTTTTGTTTTAAATTGTAAATATGTAAATATGACTTTTGTAATCAGCTTTACTATTTATACCATCCTCATGACATACACAAGAACAAATGAAAATGACTCTCGAGTGTTTTATAATATAGCATTTCATACACACACAATGGAGGTTGTCTTTAACATGACAAGATGATTTTATTAACTGTATTAAATATAAATGAGCATTTTGACATTGTGTAATGCTTTTCATAGCATAGCGTCACTCAGCCAGGTGAGGCAAAATGCTTATAAACTTCAATATTTCACACAAAATAATCACAAAATGCTATAGCACAACATGCTGTCAACATAAAAAAATAGACTAGGGTGAATTCAGGTTGATTGAGACCCTTTTTTTCAAGTCATAATGACAAATATGCCTCACTTCGCTTGAGTTAGCATGCAGTCCCATTCTCAGTTGTAATATTTCTAGGGTTTTTTTGTGAGGGTCCTGTAAAATACGAATATATGCTGCTCTGAATCATTTTTCACTTTTCTTTAATTTGGCTAGCTGTAGTTTTCATGTTGAAATAGAGGATTGTAACTTAAACATGCAGTGTCATCTCTCGTCAAACGAGCGGGAGTGTTCACAGTGAAAGTGCATTTCTGATTTTAATGTTGTTTAAACATGCGTGTTGAATTGTTTTAATTAGTTATACTTTTTTTTTTGTTTTGTTTTTTTTAAATGTTTATTTTATATGGACCGTTGGTGAAGTAGCATCTATCACTGTTGAGGGTGGGATGGGGGTAAATTTTATAAATAAGAATGCAAGGATAAAAATAATTTAGCATGGGCAGGGATTGCAAATAGCACTCTGTGTATATATATATATATATATATATATACACTCATGTATACTCATACTCATCTAGCCACCACAAAGTGGCGTTAAACTACCTTGTGTCTCAAAGCATAAGATTACAATAAAAATGAACGTAAACAACTTGGTGTTTTTGCCTTTATATTGAGATAGGACAGTTAGTTGCCAGGAAGCAAATTTAAAGAGAGAGAGGGGGAAGGGATTAAGAAAGGTCCATGAGCTAGGACTCAAACTCAGGTCCCCTGAGGCGCAACCGCACTATGTGTTGAGGCGCTGCCTACAAGGCTATTGGCGCCTGTATACATGTTAGAATTAATTAGAATTAATTAATTAGAGTTAGAATTAATCAAATTAATTCCTTAAAAGCCAACCATTTTAAAAGAGTAAAATTTACATAAAATTTAAACAGAAATATCTGAATAACAGATAGACGTCAAAGATGAATTAAGAACTCTTTTACCTCATTTAAGACACATAATAACAAGCAGAATCACTGAAGAAAAGAGAAACACAAGAACTACAACTGACTTCAGTAACCACCTTAGATGAAATCAACTGAAAAGACATTAAATCTATCTCATACTAACCAGACTGATTTTATTCTGTCATTCTTCAAGAGTTCTTTCTGAGAATTATAACAGAGGTTTAGATGTTGATGTTTTATTGAAAATATTGGTTGCCACTATGGTGATTAGTGTTTCGTGTAGTTGGGCAGTTTCACTTAGCGTTGGACGATTATGGCCTAAAATCTAATTCCTTGATTAATTGAATATTTTACCTTGATTACTATTAATGAACAATTATTTTGTTTGTTTGTTTTTTGCCCTCATAGTTCACTGACAAGATTTGTACTGTAAATATGATTGACTATTAAAGGTGGGATATTTTTTCCTATTGAAAGAGTGCTCTGACCTCATAGCTCACCAACAGCAGTTATTTTATCTATGTTTGTAACATTTCTTACAGATTTCTGCTCGTTGTAAATCAGATAAAGATAAATTAGCACAGTAATGAGAGCGATTGCGTGTATGAATTAGTCATACCGTCTCTGGGTTGTAAATAGTTCCTTCAAAAGTAGAAAAATATATGCTATAATAAGTTTTGAGTTTCTAAGCTACTTTAGTGATAAATCACAGGACAGCGCTGACAACTAGTTTATGCGTTCCTCTCTGTGCACGCGATCTTCACGTTTTGTCGTCTAATCACTTGAATGTCCAAACAGGCAAATCTTAAAACACATAGAACTGACAAAGGTTGACAAAAGACGCAAGGCTCACTGCTCATGCACTGTCTGTGTGTGTTGACTTGGCGTTCACCTCCGTGTTGCTTTTATGCCACTGACTGGATGGGGCGGAGTCCCATGGCTTCATACACAGTAGTATGTTTTTAAGGGGGAAGTATTAACAGGATTAAAAAAACGAAATAACCGACATGGGAAAATTATGTCGGTTAGAGGTTCTGAATTTCGGTTTCGATTATTTTTGGATTAATCGTCCAGCCCTAGTTTCACTCATGCTTTTATGTCAGTCTGTGGTTTTTGTAACAGTGTACAAAATAAAGTCACTAGCATTTAGAAAAAAATAAAGGGGAAGTAATGCATGTGACTCTATGATCCTTGTATGTACCATCATGAGGGTGAGGCTATTAGTTGGTAAACCAGTTCATCAAGTTATTTAGTACAGAGACACACTGAGTAAATGCGAAGAACCGACAGAAAATGCTTAAAGATTCTTTATTTGAATAGAAACGAGAGAACCGAGAAAGACTGAAAACTAAGAAAATAGGACATTGAGAGTAAGAAAAGAGGAGTGGCAGAAAGAAGACTTTGAAGCAAACTTCAAGAACTACAAACTGAGAGTTTGTGGTGCACAATGGAGACAGGAGAGGACTCCGATCATAATGAAAGTGAGTTTTCTTAATGTTGTACATTTAATATTTAAAAGTTTGAAACAAACCTTATATAATTCTTATATAATTAACATACTTTTAGAAGGTAGTTGACACAAAAGTCTTCAAAATATAATTATATCTTTGAACAGAAATGTACATATAACGTCACTACGTGCATTGCTGTTCAAAGGCTGAATTTTTATTTTTTACAAACATCCCCTTATGGATGGCATATCAGATTTTATTCCCCAAAAATTTATTTTCAATGGGAGGTAAGATCTTTCTTACAAACCACATGTACACGAAAATACACAATCTATAAATTTAACTAAACATTTGAAATATGACGATCAATGTTAATTCATGTTTGCTGTTAACTGCAAGTGATAATTAAAGATTCCTTCATTTTCTTTTGCAGCTCTTTCAGGGATAAAGGTCATTGTAATAGGTAGTAAATGTGAATACAAATGCAATGCTGCAAATACCATCCTTGGTCATAATGAATGTATAGTGGGAAGAGAGATAGTCGAGAGTGAGATGAAACAAAGAACGAATCAGAACAGGTCAATTACTTTGGTAATGACACCAGGATGGTGGAAGAGCTTCACACTGGCAGAGAGTGCAAAATACATACAGATGGAGATCATGCACAGTTTAAAACTGTGTCCTGATCCACATGCCTTCCTTCTAGTCATCAATCTACACAAACCATTCACAGAAATGCACCTGAACAGTGTGGTTGAACACATGGAGATTCTGGGAGAGCGGATCTGGAATCACACCATCCTTCTGCTCATGTATAACGATAAAACACAGAGAGATCCAGATAACAAGAAGCTCATTGAGAGAGCAGGACAAGAGCTTGATATTGTAATAAAGAAGTGTGGGAACAGAGTTCATGTGTTCAATTATACTGTCAGAAGAGGGAAACATGTGGAAAAACTGTTTCATGAGATCGAGAGCTTGGTAGCTGAGCATGAAGGACAGGGTTTCAAAATGGACAACAAATTTCTTGAGGATATGGAGGAAAAGAGAAGAACTGTGAAGAAACGAGCTGAAGAGAGAGAGAGAGAGAAAACATGGCAAACCTTGAGAGAACATTTACCAGGTATGGTGAATATTTCCAGAAGAAAAATGCTCAAAAGAATTTTACAATTAATAGAAGATACAGAATTATGTAGGCAATAAAACCAACTGAATGCACTGTTCACAAACTCTCTTTTTTTCTGCAGAGAAAAGTTGTGATTTCGAAGAGTTAAAGATTGTCTTGATGGGTGGAAAAAATTCTGGAAAGACCTCAGTGATGAACATTATCCTGAAAAATAAACAAGAAGTCAGCTGGACTAAAAAGTGTGTGATGAGTAAAGGAAAGGTTGACAAGAGAAAAGTCATTTTGATCGACACTCCCGGATGGTGGCCGTACGCGTCCGTAAAGGAGACTTCAGAGCCAGTCAAGCAGGAGATCATGTCAAGTGTTACGATGTGTCCACCAGGACCTCATGCAGTTTTGCTGGTTCTTCAGTCTGGCGTCGCCTTCACTGAGGCACACAGGAGGACTGTAAAGGAGCACATGGAGCTCCTGGGTCGAAATGTCTGGAAATATTGTATGGTCGTGTTTACTAAGGGTGACTGGATGGGGACGCCTACGATTGAAGAGCACATTGAGAGTGAAGGAGAAGATCTGCAGTGGCTGATCAATAAATGTGGAAACAGGTATCATGTACTTAGCAAAATGCATGATGGGAAACAGGTCAGAGAGTTGATGGAGAAAGTAGTAATAATGGCCAGCATGAACATGGATCTCCTGAAACCTGTGGAAGGAGGAATGGAGGAGAGTGAGAGTGGATGGGCATCTAACATGTCGGACCTAGACAGATTTGAGAGAGGAAGCTTACTTATGGATCCACCTCATAGTAAGTAGCCTGACAGACTCCCTGCAAAACAATCAGTTAGTAAAACATATTTATACAAAATTTATACAAAGTTTTATTAATTGTCAATTTTTTTCCCTATATAGTGGATAAAGAAAATATTGCAAAATGGATTATGGACAATGAGTTTGACTACCACAATGTACCAGACCA
The DNA here is from genome assembly GCA_036281575.1 of Ancherythroculter nigrocauda. Classification (NCBI taxonomy): domain Eukaryota; kingdom Metazoa; phylum Chordata; class Actinopteri; order Cypriniformes; family Xenocyprididae; genus Ancherythroculter; species Ancherythroculter nigrocauda. The sequence continues at coordinate 4,491,101 of VTFQ01000008.1, read as the reverse complement.
TTCTGAGGACATTTCAGAGGATGTCAAACAAAACTAATATCTAACTAATATAGCTAACTACAGCTAATATCACTGATGGCTTCCGGAGGAAAATAAAGAAAACAAAATTTAAAAAATGAAGAAAAAAATATAACACTGCATGCAATAATTTTTACTCATCTGCAGCTAAGTAATGAGAGCAGGACGGTAAACCATTTACTTGCTAATTTAAAACAAATTTGAACTGTAAAAAATGGTCTTGACTTTTGCAACCAGCTTTACTATACCATACTTTACTATACATATACTATCAACTCAACCTCATGACAGATCTACTCATAATGTTTGTAATGGTGTCACACAATTATGCAGTTATTGTGACTGATAATATACTTAGTGTGTATGTGATTTTGTATTTGCTCTTTCATTATTTATATATAAAAAAAAAACAGCAAAATTTGCTTGATTGTATTCTGCAAAATCCACAAACTTGTCTATTTACAAAATACCTATTTTGATTGTGTTTCTTTATCATGGTTCACATTGTAAAGTGCCATACATTAGTGAACTGAAAACTTCTAAAAACGTCTTCATGAACTGTTTTAATACTAATTATTGTTTGTTTTATATTTAATTCCATTCAGTTTTGTTGTCCTGATGTATCTGTGTCTGCTTTAATTCAATAAATAACTGCTATGAATAAAAACCTTGAGTGAGTGAATGCGTTTATCTGTGCACATATGAGTTAATAAGGCTGATAAACCATACAAATACAGATGTATCACATACACGAGAACAAACAGAAAATTATTCTCAAGCCCGTTACTTCTATTTTATAGCATATGATATTTTACAAATATACACTATATTGCCAAAAGTTTTGGGACGCCTGCCTTTACATGCAAATGAACTTTAATAACATCCCATTCTTAATCCGTAGGGTTTAATATGGAGTTGGCCCACCCATTGCAGCTATAACAGCCTCAACTCTTCTGGGAAGGCTTTCCACAAGGTTTAGGAGTGTGTTTATGGGAATTTTTGACCATTCTTCTAGAAGTGCATTTGTGAGGTCAGGCAGTGATGTTGGCGAGAAGGCCTGGCTCACAGTCGCCGCTCTAATTCATCCCAAAGGTGTTATATTGGGTTGAGGTCAGGACTCTGTGCAGGCCAGTCAAGTTCCTCCACACCAAACTCACTCATCCATGTCTTTATGGACCTTGCTTTGTGCACTGGTGCGCAGCCATGTTGGAATAGGAAGGGGCCATCCCCAAACTGTTCCTACAAAGTTGGAAGCATGAAATTGTCCAAAATGTCTTGGTATGCTGAAGCATTAAGAGTTCCTTTCACTGGAACTAAGGGTTCAAGCCCAACCCCTGAAAAACAACCCCACATCATAATCTCCCTCCACTAAACTTTACACATTAGGCACAATGCAGTCAGGCAAGTACCGTTCTCCTGGCAACCACCAAACCCAGATTCGTCCATTGGATTTCCAGACAGAGAAGCGTGATTGGTCACTCCAGAGAACACGTCTCCACTGCTCTAGAGTCCAGTGGCGGTGTGCTTTACACCACTGCATCTTGTGGTTACACCACTTGGTGATGTAAGGCTTGGATGCAGCTGCTTCCACTTTGTTATGATACCACTAACATACCACTTGAAATATGTAGTAGTGAGGAAATTTCATGAATGGACTTATTGCACAGGTGGCAACCTATCACAGTACCACGCTTGAATTCACTGAGCTCCTGAGAGCGACCCATTCTTTTACAAATGTTTGTAGAAGCAGTCTGCATGCCTAGGTGCTTGATTTTATACACCTGTGACCATGAAGTGATTGGAACACCTGAATTCAATGATTTGGAGGGGTGTCCCAATACTTTTGGCACTATAGTGTATCATGGAGATTGTATCTATTCTATTAAATACATTAAATATAACTGTAACACAGTTCGTAGATACAGGAAGAAGGAGGCGGGAACCGGCGAACATTCAACAAAACTTTAATACCAAAATAAACAAAGAACAAAACGAAAGTAATGCCGGCAGACCCTCGCGGACGTCTGCCGGCCACACAAACATAATAAAACATAAAATAATATCCAGGCCTGGTCCTCTCTCGTCCTTCACGGTCGTCGCTCCTCCTTTTATGCTCCCGGAGCTCCTCCGTGAGAGACTCAAGGCCGGTGCGCCTCCCAGGTGATGCTCGTTATCACTTGCGTCACCGGCCTCGCGCCGTTCCCTCACGGCTCTCGCCCGCCCTGGTCGCCACAATAACTATATAAAAATAAAACAATAAAAAGATTTTTAGAGGAGTTACATAATGGAATTTAATTAATTAATTAATTTCATTAATCAAGTCAAAATTGAATATGCTGTGTGTCTTAGGCAAGCTTTAAATCTATAACAATTTCTTACTTTTTTTCTTGAGCATTTTGACATTGTTTACTGTTTCCCAACAGAACTTGAAGTTTGACAATATTTTGACAGGCTGCGTTCCTTGATTGTGAAGTAAAGTAAAAGTGAAAGTTCTTAAACACATCTCACTTGAGAGAACAGACTAAAGAAATGGTTATTTGGTGTATTTTTATTTCTTCAAGTGTCATTTATGTTTCAGTTTAAAAATAACACTTTATTGTCAACACAATGTATAGCAACATTTAGAAAAGGTGTGTATACAGACTCCATCCCTAGTCTTTTCTATTTCACTCCTTTCATTGTTGTTTCTATCTCAGTACTGATGGGGTGGAGTTTGTACTTTAGATTTTCGAGATTGATAAACCAGAACATCAAGTTAACCAGTCCAGAGTTGCATTTAAAAATAAGCACAGGAACAACATAAAATATTTGAGATCATTATCCGAATACAACACAATGAGTGATGAGGGCAGGAAAATGTGAGGGGGAAAAAAGAAAGGAAAGAAACAGAAAGGCAGACGACAGAAAGATCTGTTTTGAGCATTCACACCAACAGCCTGCAACACATGATGGAGGTAAAAGGGAGCTCTGATGGTGAGTTTCTTTTCTTTAAATATATATATATATATTTTTTTTTTTTTTACTGTGGGTGGTCTGACACAAAATCATGAAAATATATGTAAACCAGTTCTGTCACTACAACTTGAGAATATCAGACATACATTGAGTGATGTTTTAAAAAAAATGTTAAAAGGTAACATGTATTATCATATATGATATGTATTATATGCATTACATGTATATTCTTGGATACGAACATCTCCAGAGTGAGGTCCTTAATTCCAATTTACAAGTAGGTTTAATTTGATTGAAACTTGTAATAAGGATAAATATAATTTAATTATGAAAATGCACAATATTTATGTATGTAATAAAGGTGTATCATGACTATGAAGGGATGTTATCAGACGCTCCCAAGCGGTGCTTACACGCAACTAACCACAAAAATGCTGTTTGGTTGGAACAACCTTATAAAATGCATTGTGACGCTGATGAAAACAGCAACAACAGAGTGAACATATTCCACTTCAAACTACTTCAGAGCTGTATGATTTACTTATGTAATTATGGACAATTCAGAATAGATAGGCGGTTACAAAAAAGTTACCAGTTGACAGACTTTTAAAGTATATTACTTATACAAAGTTAATAAACCAAAAGTGAGAATTACATATATATCTTTATATTTTCTTTTGCAGGCTGTCCAACACTCCCAGAAATAAAAGTCATTGTAATAGGTAGTAAATTAGAATACAAATGCGGTGCTGCAAATACCGTCCTTGGTGAGAAAGTCTGGGAAGTAGGCAAAGAAATAGTGGAGAGTGAGATGAAACAGAGGACAGTTCAGGACAGGTCAGTTACTTTGGTAATGACACCAGGATGGTGGAAGAAATTCACACTGGCAGAGAGTGCAAAATACATACAGATGGAAATTGTGCGCAGTTTAAAACTGTGTCCTGATCCACATGCCTTCCTTCTAGTCATCAATCTACACAAACCATTCACAGAAATCCACCTGAACAGTGTGGTTGAACACATGGAGATTCTGGGTAAGCAGATCTGGAATCACACCATCGTTCTGCTCATGTACATCGACAAAACACAGAGACATGCAGATAACAAGAAGCTCATTGAGAGAGCAGGGAAAGATCTTGATATTTTAATAAAGAAGTGTGGGAACAGAGTTCATGTGTTCAATTATACTGTCAGCAAGGGGATAAATGTGGAAAAACTGTTTCATGAGATCGAGAGCTTGGTAGCTGAGCATGAAGGACAGGGTTTCAAAATTGACAGCAAATTGCTTGAGGATATGGAGGAAAAGAGAAGAACTGTGAAGAAACGAGCAGAGGAGAGAGAGATTGAAGCAAAAACAAAGATGCAAACCTTGAAAGAACGTCTCACAGGTATAGTGCATCTTTTGGTAAAAAGAATTTATAAAGAGATGGAATTATGTAGGCAATATAACCCAAACTGAATGCTAAGCATTGTTCATGAACTCTCTCTTTCCAGCAGAAAAAAGTTATGATTTTCCAGAGATAAGGATCGTCTTGATGGGTGGCAATATTGTTGGGAAGACCTCAGTGATGAACACCATCCTGAAAAATACACAATATGCCAGGAGGACTAAAGAGTGTGTGATGAGTGAAGGAAAGGTTGACGAGAGAAAAGTCATTTTGATCGACACTCCTGGATGGTGGCCGTACGCGTCCGTAAAGGAGACTTCAGAGTCAGTCAAGCAGGAGATCATGTCAAGTGTTACGATGTGTCCACCAGGACCTCATGCAGTTTTGCTGGTTCTTCAGTCTGGCGTCGCCTTCACCGAGGCACAAAGAAGGTCTGTAAAGGAGCACATGGAGCTCCTGGGTCAAGATGTCTGGAAATATTGTATAGTGGTGTTCAGCAGGGGTGACTGGATGGGGACGCCTACGATTGAAGAGCATATTGAGAGTGAAGGAGAAGATCTGCAGTGGCTGATCAACAAATGTTTAAACAGGTATCATGTACTAAACAACATGGAGCGGGATGATGAGAAACAGGTCAGACAGTTGATGGAGAAAGTAGTGATGATGGCCAGAGTGAACAATGATCTCCTGAAACCTGTGGAAGGAGGAATGGAGGAGAGTGAGAGTGGATGGGGATCTAACATGTCAGACCTAGACAAGCTCGAGAGAGGAAGCTTAGATCTGGATCCACCTGAGAGTAAGTACAGCCAGCCAAACTCCTTGCAGAACAATGATCTGATTACTGTCAGTCAGTAAAATATGTTTATACAAATTTTATTAATGATAAATTTTCTTTTTATAGTGCATGAAGAAGACTACGTTACAAAATGGCTTGAAAATGGGTTTGACTACTGCAATTTACCAGATGTTTCTGAGGACATTTCAGAGGATGTCAAACAAAACTAATAGTACTGATGGCTTCCAGAGGAAAATATAAAAAACAGAAATAGAAAAATAAAGAAAACAATAATACTGCATTCAATAATATTTCATACTCATTTGCATTTAAGTAATGAGAGCAGGATGGTAAATCATACTTGCAAATTTAAGTTTAGAGTTTTTAAACTCTAAAAATAGGCTTGACTTTTGTAATCAGCTTTACTACCATCAGCTCAAACTCATGACAGATTAAGTCATAATGTTTGTAATGATAATAACACAATGACTGATAATATACCTAGTGTGTATGTGAGTTTGTATTTGCATTTATTGTATTTATAGTGCTGGAAATGTTTATTAAATGTAACCTAAACAGTAACAGTGTACCACATTAGCATAAAAGAGATAAAGTGGCATTTTCCATTCAAGAGCGTTAACATATTATAGACATTGGGCTTGGAAGTGTGTTACTTCCACCCTGCCATATGGGCTTTAATAAACTCTATAGAAAAAAGTGTGTCACACTGCAAAATGTATTTATTTAGTTAGTTACACACATTACTATAAACATGTAAGCCATGAACAACTAAGAAATGAAAACAGAATGCTAAATTGTGTTTTCAAATTTAAATTGTCTATTTTGAATTGTAAAAAAGGCTTGCATTTTAAATTCTAATATGCTGATTTGATGCTCAAGAAACATTTCTGATTATTATCATGTTTTTTCAGGATTCTTTAAATATAAAGTAAAAAAAACATGTAATATTATAAATGCATTTACTGTCACTTTTAAACACTTTAATGCATCCTTGCTGAATAGTCTTATTAATTTCTTTCTTTCAAAATAAAAAAAATAAAAAAAATTGTACTGACCCCAAACTTTTTAATGGTAGTGTATAATGCTACAAAAGCTTTGTATTTCAGATAAATGCTGTTCTTTTGAACTTTCTATTCATCAAATAATTCTGAAAAAAATGTACACACCTATTTTCAACATTGATAATAATAATAAATGTTTCTTGAGCATCAAATCAGCCTATTAGAATGATTTCTGAAGGATCATGTGACACTGAAGACTGCAGTAATGATGCTGAAAATTCAGCTTTGATCACAGAAATAAATTACACTTTAAAATATATTCAAATAGACAAGATATTTTAACATGTAATCATATTTCAAAATATTACTGTTTTTGCTGTACTTTATAATCAAATAAACACATCCTTGGTGAGCAGAAGAGACTTTTTTGTTTAAAAACATTTTTAAAAAAATCTTACCGATCCCAAACAATTTGAATGGTAGTATAGTCTCAGAGTCAATGTTCAGAAATTAATTATTATTGTTATGAATTATACTATATAGCTGTTTTGTGGTGTTCATTGCCAATATTTCATTGCCAATATTCATAATTATTTAAAAATATGTATATAATTATTGTATTTTATTGACAAAATATTTGTCATATATATATATATATATATACACACACATATATCAGATTAGAGAACATTTTAAGCTGTCATAGGGTCATGTTACAACAAACCCCTGACATGCGCCCCATGTATTGGGCATGTTGTCACATTTCCATTCCATTTGTTTGGGGTAAATAAATAAAAGTTGGCATACACACTGTATTAATGAACCAAGACCAAATAATTGTACTATAGAGACGTGCGAAAATAATGTGGGGGGAAAATACTCCGAGTGGATTTACACAAATTAACAAAGACAAAAAGTGTTAGGTTGTGCCACTCTCTGCCATAAAGGGTTCTAACATGTTATTCATGGACTACAACCATTATCCAACTCATCAAGCACATAAACTCACATCCTTGTGGTAGTTGTAGTCCTTTTTTAGCAACTTGTTAGCAACATAGCTACTCAGTGTTACTGAACTCTATAGTAACAATTCTAATATTATGGCTAACACATGTGAAATCAAAGCAAAAAAACAAGGGGATACGTTTACACCATTCTCATAGAAATGCCATTTTTTCTAGCAGCCCAAGAATGATTACCTATAAAATGATCTTCTATAAAAATTTAAATGACATGCTCTTAAAAGAAAATTAGTCAGAGAGCTAAAGCAAAAGTAAAAGCTTCGCACTTTACGCAGTTAAAATGAAAGCAAACATGATTCGTAATGGCTCGTTAATTACTCTGCAGAGACAGTGTCCGGATTGGACCGACAGACTCTCAGACAGACATCCGTCGATGCTGCAGCGCCTGTGTGCTCAACAAAGGCTCAGGCCGGGGAGAGGGCCATTTTTACCAAATACAAAGGAAGCAGAGCAGCGAGGGAGGGGAGGACTATGGGAATGACAGGAATAGCGAAATATCACTTTACGAAATCGCAATGTGCCATTAAACCAAACACTAAACAATGGGTGAGAAGTGACCAGTCACGACTACAACAGAATATACAGTGTTCTAACGACAGTACAGCAAATAAATAATTTAGATGTCGAACTGCCTGCTGTCAAAGACGACTGCGCATCACGGTGGCAAAATGCCGGAACAGCAATGATGATATGACGAGCCAGACACTGTACGACGTAATCTATCCTAATCTTGCAAACAGCCGTGAAATATTGTCGTCTGCTGGTAAGTGTTTATGCCATTTACGATCCGCACACTCCAAATGTCAGTTAACGTCAAAGTATTTCATGTAGTCATAAGAAATATGAATCATAATTGGTTATGATCATAGAGCGCGCGCTCGGAGGACGCAACAGGTCGCGCGTACAGTAGAGCTGTAGTTTCCGCGTGCATTTGGCTGACGTAATTATGACATTTGTGCAAGAATTTTACGAGATGTATTGTAGCATGAATCCAAATGCTAGCTAAACACTTTATTGTGTTTTGGCATTTATAACATTTTTAATAATAAAGTCTAGAGTTTTGATACAAATAATATAATTATATAAATGACATTTGTAAGGAATTAGTGCTGTGAAAGCCAAAAAAAGAAAGAAAGAAAAGAAAAAAAGCATGCACATCATGAAATACATCATACTGAAGAGGACAAGGATGGTTTTCTAAAATAAATACCATGACATAAATTATGCTACTGAAATGCACTCACTTGAAAACATGACACATCTGTATTACAGACAATCAAAACGTTGTAGGTAGTCATTCAGATTCTATTTTCTGGCCTAAATTTTAATAATACAGTTATGCCGTTGACATGAGAAAGACATAATAAACTTAATGCAGGCCTGTTGAATGCATTACTTTATGGAGCTAAAGTTTGCAGTCATGTTTGAGATTAACTTAAAAAGGCAATCACATAACTGAGAATATTATATTATAAAAAATATAATGCTTAACCAAATGCCGTGAAAGCCAAAAAAAAGAAAGAAAGAAAAGAACAAAGCATGCACATCATGAAATACATCATACTGAGGAGGCACATCTGTATTATAGACAATCAAAATGTTGTAGATATTCATTTAGATTCTATTATCTGGCCTAAATTTTAATAATACAGTGATGCCGTTGACATGAGAATGACATATTAAACTTAATGCAGGCCTCTTGAATGCACTAAAGTTTGCAGTCATGTTTGAGATTAACTTAAAAAGGCAATCACATAACTGAGAATATGATATTATAAAGCAATATAACACTATATGATAACTAACATTTGGTCCTCTGCCAGATTTTTGGCAACAGGCACCAAGAAATATGTTAAAAATGTCATACTGTATACTGTATCTCAGTCTTGCATGCTCTTACCTGGTGTCTAATTATTAAATACTCAATACTGAGACTGAGAAAAAAAAGGTTTAGGGGAACGCCTTAAAACTTGGGGGTGTAAGGGAAAGGAGGGGTATATGCATGAGTAGGTGGTGTTCTGCGTTATTTGAATGCAAATGCAGAGAGAACAAGCCGAGGCTGTGTTTGAGAGAGAAACGGGGAAAAAGAGGTGGAGAGTTGTCTTTGGATTTTAGTTAGACACTGAATAGACATAGATTTAGTTTGCCAAGTGCTTAGTTCACTTTTGAGACATTGCTTGCTCATGTATGCACTTGGCATTTGGCCTTGTAGCTCTCTATATAAATGAAACATGGATTTTTGATTGTTTCTCAGAACTGATGCCGTGAGATTTGCTGTAATTTAGTTTAAAGAGAAAGATTTTCACTCATGGGCCATTTAGCCATTGACTTTCCCCTGCATCATGTCACGCCGGAAACAAAAAAGACCTCAGCACTTTTTCAGCCCCATCCTCAACACTTCGTGGCTACTTCAACATGGTGAGAAATGTTTTACTGTTTAGTAAGAGATCTCCATTGTTTCTGCCAGCGAGCCATCTTACAAATGCCATTCGAGATGTTTGCTGTGACATTAACAGATTCAAACGTCTACAATATCTGATTCTAGTTTTAAGAAAAGTAAAAATGAAGCAAAGTAAAACAAATAAAAGGAAATTCAGTAATATTATTTACATATAAATACATCCCAACAGCTTGATGTCCGTTGAATGTCCAATTAGTACTTTTCATCATTTTCTGACCCAAGCTAAGAATTTAGACCACCCACGATATTGTATGAACGGCTAGTGAGAATGATTTAAAGAAAGAGAAGACCAAATAGCAAAGCGAACCTAAAGGGAACAGAGATGTGTAATATGCTGAACTGGATTTTGAAAAGGGGATTAGAAAAAGGTTCTGGAAAAAGGTGGACAACATTGAGAAAGAAGGAGCCACTTGAGCGGGAATGGCATGAGACTTAATTGTCTCTGTGAGGCTTTGTGGTCGTGCAGTCAGGCATTAACTGCCAGGAAGTACGTGCATAACAGTGTGTTGATCTGTGACTTAAATTCTAGAGTTCTTTAAGTACAGGAAACTCTTTATGCATCTCTCGCTAGTATATGAGTGTGTATGGATCGCTAATTAATTTCGTATTCATGCTGTTATGTCCTCATATTGGTTTCTGGATATGGCTCTAATGCTAAAGGTCACTTATTTTAAGCAATTTGGCTGTTTTTAGTGGTTGACTATTGCACTTAGGCTCACTGACCTTTCAGGCTTTGCTAGGTTAGGACAGAAGGTTTGTTTAAATATACATGGGATGTAATAGCATATATTCACTTACTCAGTCTAGAGGGTGGGTAGGTGGGCTGGTAAAGGGGTTTGGGAACTTTGTGGCGAGGTTCATTGTCCATGTTCATTGTTGCTGTGGAAACAAAGTTGGCTGTTAGCAGTGCTAAAAGCATTGTAAGCTGGTCAAGGGATGGGATTTCAGATCAGAGGTAGTGAGGGGATAGGGAGAGAGCGGAGAAGACAGCCATGTACAAGACTGACTTTAAAAAGAGGTAAAAATGAAAAGTACAAATTATGTTCTTCATGCTTTATGAGATATGATAACAGATACATTTTTAATATTAAAAGTTAAATGTTAAAAAAAAAGATTTATGATAATGGGAGGCACATGTTCATGTGGCACAGAAGGTGGGGAGTCTTGGTTAGAACAGCAATACTACACTTTGGTTGGCATTTAAATGAAAAAGAGTGTTACAGGTCAGCCAGAGGTATCCTCTACATGTGTGAGCCTCATATGCTATGTTTCCTTGGTGATGCTTGTGTAAGCAGCGAGTAAAAACAATTGGAAAGCAATCAAGATGACAACAACCTAAATAAAAAGAAAAGTACTAAAGGTTAGAAATCGGGTTAAGACGTTTATAAGGCTAAAAGCATTTGGGTTTGTCGGTTCACATGTGCAATAACAACAAAAATGTAGCACACAACAAACAATGAACATGTAAGAACCTAGAGAGGATAAAATGAATTAAATTACAAGACTAACTGTAAACTATATAATCTATTTTCTCTTTACTCAATTGCCTAATGACTGATTAAAATATAAAATTCTTTTATTAAAGTAATTAAAATAATACAATTAGAATAATTAATCAAACTGTATTGACAACCATAGGCATAATTTGCTGGTGGGACAGGTGGGACTTTTTTTTTTCCAGGGTCAATATTTTTCCCACAATTCTTGAAACATCTCACGGTACACATGTATCTAATACAAATTAAACATCTCTAGTTGACTTGCAGAGTTAAATAAGAGGCGATCCGGCGCTGGAATGTGTGTGTTTTTGAAATCATGCTGAGTGCTTCAATCTCTCTGTTCATTTTGTTGAAATCACAAAACAAAATGCACAGAAACGTGTCCCTGATCACTGATGAACATCTTTTGCTTTAATAAGAAACAAAACCACGAGGGCGGATTAGAAGCCAGAACCTCTGACACGCTTAAGAAAAGTTCTACCACCAGACCATTAGAACTCATGTGTATTAATAGTGGATCTATGCATTTATTCACTAACGTGAAGAATCTAGGGACTAACAACATATTGTTTTATAGTAGATGTAAGAATGAAACTATCACATTAAACATGAGTTCTGTGTTCTGAACTATACTTATTAGTATAGTATGTATAGTATAGTATATGTAGTGGCTACCTTTATCAGTTTCATGATTTGGAATTAAAATGGTGTATGGGTGCATTTTTAACAATATAACTATCTGTTTAGTATCAGTTTCCTGACCGTTTTTTATTCTTGCACCTATTGGACTTGTATTATAACATTAGACTAGACTAGTATCTGTATGGCATAAATTGTTGCATAAATAGTTTCTCTCTGATTTCTTAGAGGAGCAGTTGGCAGTGAAGTCCCTCACCTCTACTCTTGCAAAGAACTCTTCCTGCTCTTCCTCATACTCAACAACTCAAAGCTGCCAATCAACCTTAATCCCAAGTCCACCAATTGAGAGGCTCACAACACCTTCTCTGACCAGACCAAACCATCCTATCTTTCACATCCCCTGCCATCCCATACAATTTCCCTTAAACCTAACAGAGTCTCAACTTTCCCATATCCCTGACATCCCATCCCATTCTACTAATCAGCCTATCACAAGCACTGCACCAACTGTGCTCTCTACCCAAAACCACACTCACTCACCCATGGCTTCTCCAAAGTTAGGCGTGTCAGCAACCACAACCTCTTCTTCATCCTCCTCCACTGCTGCCTCTCTCTGTGTGCCTCCATATCCTGGAAGCCCCAGTTCTGTGCCTCAGGGTCCCCCAAGTCCAGTTACACCCTCTTCCAGCCCAAGCACAGTCCCTTCAGCCCCGGCATGTGCACCCGTCAGTATTGCTTTCATCTTGGAGGAACTACGTGTGCTGCAGCAGAGGCAAATCCATCAGATGCAGATGACAGAGGAAATCTGTAGGCAAGTATTGAGACTGGGAGGAGGATCTTGTGAAGTGGATTCAAAGCCTTTCATACTACCATCGCTGCCACAGCTCTGTTTAAAAAGTTCTGATAACAACCCCAGACCCTCCCGACCAAAGTCATCACCTCCCCCTACCTCTGTGGCTCCTCTTTTGGCCTGTTTCTCATCCCTGCTACCCCCTCAGAGCACTTCTAAATCCTCTAAACATGCCCACCCTCTCTTCAATGTCTTACGCCCCCATAAGGCACAGTATGACAGTGGGGTAGTTACTCCAGCAAACTTCACCAATCATACAAGTGCTGCCACATCCTCATCAATGTCCACACCTGCTGCCTCAAACTATCCACTCACTCTTTCCCTTGGCCTATCATCTCAAAAATCCTCTAACACCACAGGAGCCAGTGGAAACAGTAGTCTTACCTTCCCAAACCAATCTCTCCCAGCAGCAGCTGTCTCTTCTGCTCCCTCACAGGATCCAAAACTCTCTGCTCAAGGAAGTACATCTGTCTTATCGTCAGGACGCATGCAGCACGCATGCCGATTTTGCCGGAAACTCTTCAGCAGTGATTCATCCCTGCAAATACACTTGCGTTCACACACAGGAGAGCGTCCTTACCAGTGCCCTGTATGTTTCAGTCGATTCACCACAAGAGGGAACCTCAAGGTCCACTTCTTGCGCCATCGTGAGCAAAACCCTGAACTCTCGTTTTCGTTGTTTCCCTGCTCGCTTTTTGCATCTGTAACTGGGGGATCAGTGGGAGGATCAGCACAAAAACAAACGATCACCTCCACAAATACAAATGCTATTCAGAAGCATCAGAAACAGCAAGAGGATGATCTGTGTGGTGACAGTCTTGAGGGCACTACTGCCTCAACACGTGCCACAACCTCATCTCTGCCTCCTAGTATTGATTTGGCTCTGCTGACCACTGCACACTCTCTCCTTCAACTCAACCGTGCTGCTGCTGCTGCGGCTGCTGCAGCGTCCACATCCACTACCTCCTCAATAACATCTTCATCATCATCCTCTCTGGCCTCCACCCTTCTTTCATCTCCTGCCTCATCCACCTCCTCCATTGCTGGGGTATATAAAGGAGTGAAACAACAGTGCTTTGATGAGAACACCCCACCTATACCTACTCTGCTCCCCCATTCTGCTTACTCACAGCTCGCCAACTTACCCAAAATCTTCTTCCCAGCATCTTCCACTCACCATCTTCCAGGCCATGGGTTTCTCAGGCAGACAACTCCAACCGGGTCATTCCTGCCATCCCCGCAACAACATATCCCGTTCCCATTCACAGCTTCATCCACTGCCCCTTCCATCTCGACCCCAACCTCGGACACATCAAAGCTGCAGAGACTGGTGGAAAAGTTAGAGAAAGAACCACATAGTCATTCACACTGGGTTTCATCCATTGGGGAGACTTCTACCAGCAGCCACAGTGTAACAGGTGCATTAAGCTATAGCAGCAGTGGTTTAATGAGCACAAGCACATTCAGTACAAATGTGGTCACCTCACTTCCATCATCTACAATCCAAATACCATCATCCCTCTTCAGCAAGGAGTCACCATACCTGGGACTTATGAACTCTGCTGGGACACTTGCCCCAAATCAGTGTAGCGTGTGCCTGCGGGTGTTAAGCTGCCCAAGGGCGTTGCGTTTGCACCAGGCTACTCATTTAGGTGAGCGTCCATTCCCCTGCAAGCTATGTGGTCGTTCCTTCTCAACTAAAGGAAGCCTTCGAGCACACCTTGCCACCCATCGAGCCCGCCCACCAAACAGTCGTGCCCAGAATTCTTGCCCCTTATGCCAACGGAAGTTTACCAATGCCCTTGTGCTGCAACATCATATCCGCATGCATTTAGGAGGACAGCTACCACCAGAGGACATGCCTGATACTTCAACAGAATGTGATACTTTGTCCCATTCCCAGTCTATTGAGCTCTCTGCTTCAGAGATAAGCCCTAGCACGGATGTTCAGTTACTACATGATGATCTACAATCAGTTTCAGATTCTAGATATACCGAATCCCTTGCTGTGAGCACTGCTCCCACAGTATGTCCCGTAACCTCCAGCCTACCTGCTTCATTTAGCTCAGGTCGTATACCAGCTTTCGACCTAAGCCCTGACCCCTCTTTGAATCCAACCCCCCCTTCACCTCCAACATTCAGACCTGATCCCCCTGAGCTCTCTCTCAGTGTATCTTCTCCAGTAGAATCTGCTGCATCCCTTGTCCCTCCTGCCACCCAGTCAGCATCAGCAACAACTGGTCCTTCTGCAAATAATGAACTATCTTTTGAACTTTCCAGTAACACTGCCTCCTTGGAAGATAAAAAGATTTCTGCTCTAATGAAAGCCAGTCCACAAAGAGATGACTGTGAACTCAGTGAAAATACATCTCTCTCACCTATTTCTTGCTCTGGGTCCAGATCAAATCTGGAGGATCTTCTTGGTATACAAGCTCAAAATGCATCCAGGGTTCCTCGGCCACATCAAACATCAACACCACCTTCTCTTCTTGCGCTGAGATCTGAGAGTGTGTCTTCTCATACAGTACGCCTAGAGGAGCCTGACCAAAGCCTTGTCCAAACATCCAAATCAATCCCCCAAGAGGAAGAAAAGACAGATGATAAAATACATAAAACACCAAAGAATGGTCAAAGGGCAACTCCAGATTTGAGTATTAATGCGGATATGGTGTCAGACACTGTAGACAAGACAAATGAGGATGCAGCTGAGACTGAGGAGCCTGACATACATGTGCAGAAGATCATAAAGGAAACTCACTCTAGTTCAACCGCAAAGGATAAAGTAGACCTTAAAGATACAACAGGAACTGAAATGGACAAAACAGACTCAACTGTATGCATATCCCTGACTCCCAGTCTTCCACCTCCCATGCCAGAGAAAAAAATCTACCACTGTTCTGAATGTGGAAAAGAGTATGCAAGTCGCAGTGGACTCAAGGTGAGTGGCCTTAAACAATTTTGTCCATTCAATGTGAATATACAGTTTAAGATGGTACAATGTCTTGATGCAATTTGAGAGATGCATGAAAATAAAATAACATCTAATCACTTCTAGGGACATATGAAGCACCATGGAGGAGTTGTCAAGGCACCTCGAGCTCCTGCAAGGACCAAGGGCCCAGAGAGAGTGTCGCATCATGAGCGCTCACAAACTCACCACCTTGCAAACTTCCTGCCACCGGGGCATCAGTGAGTTTTTTAAACCAAGCCCTCCAAAAACTTCAGCAAGCATCAGAGAGCTCTCCACAAGGATCTGTTAAAGAAATCAGAGACAGTGTTGAGATCAATCTAACAGCTGACAAGAAGAAGGAACTTATGAAGGATAATTATGGACCATAATTCTAGACTGTTCACCAAAAAACAAACAAACAAACAAACACCACACACAATACTGTTTGTACACAGAGTAATCACATCATAGAGGGTCTTAACTTGGTTTAAAAAAATGTTCCTGATCTTTTATATTAAAATACCTGCATTGTGTATTTTAATATATGTAATAATGTCTAAATATATCTTATAGTACTTCCTTGACTATTATGTGATGTTCTTTTTGATGAATGTAAATTATTTTGTCTGTGCAAGGTTGTCATGATGGTTTTTATTTACTCTTCCAAAGTTAAGATCTGAAGGTAGCTAAGGATTTGAACAATAGCTTTGGGTGAGAAACAGAGCAAAATTTCAAAAGCCAATGATGACAATTGACTGGTTCCTCGCTAAAGGTTATTGTATCGGTGTACTATTTCTTTATTAAGGATGGTAAAATGTGTAGGGAGTGCGTTTCATATTAAGAAGAATACCGATTAATCATTTCAAATGTACTAAAAACAGATTCTAAGAAAGTTTTTATTTGGTAAAAGATCTTGTTAGACTACCTTGTCCCATTATGTTTTGGAGGGCGGTCATGCACAAAGTGGACAATGTTATTAACCTTTGGCCAAAAATTCAAGCTCTTATCAATTTTCTTAATAAGCTCAAATGTTTTAAAAAGCTTATAGTACACAGATAGTACAGCTGGAGCCCAGAGGAAATACATATAAAATTGTTTTCCTAGATCCAACCAAGTGTGAACCAGTGTTTTTGACAAGCTGATATTTAAAACACTTAACATTAGATAAATTCACATGATATATTCTTTACTTGTACTAAATCATCAGGCTTTTACTTTTAACAGCTGAAAAGCACCAAAACACCAGACTGTAAATATGACCTGTCAACCTATGTCCATTGTGTCCATGTTTGTCCTGTCCAGCTGTACAGTACTAGACAATATACTGCTCTTAACACCAACTAGTCTAAAGAGTGGGGTAAGATTGTTTAACATGCCTGTATGTTAGTCAGTGTAAGCTCTTGTTACTTTAATATTGTCAGTGTAGCTATTGAAAAAGGTAGAATTTGACTGATTCTGAGATTAACCACTATCTAGCTTAAAAGATAACCCTTTCTATATTTCTTGGTGGAAATGTTTGTTTCTATGGTGATGTTTGTTCTTTGTCTGGATACTTTTACATGTATCTTCCATAGAAATGAATTGGGTGTATGAGTTTGACTGTGAGTTGTAATTTCATGGTACAGCTAAAAGATAAAAATGGAAATAAAAAACAGTGTATACATGACAAGAACCAGAATTTGCCATTCTTTTAATTGCATACACTCTTTGTTGTTGTTGCTTTCTTTTATAAATCTCATTTACAGTGATGTTACTCTTCCTTGGTGGTCTGAGGGAAACAGTTTTCTTCACATACAGGCATCCCTAATCCGCTCACTCCCTAACACAATCAAACTCCTCTGCACTGCTTCTGTGTGTGCCACATCAAGCGCAGTGAGGAAGAAACTGGAGGAAGCGTTGACAATCTGTCTGAGCACTGGCCTCTAATCTCTTGCACCATGACAACCATGCAGAGGCACATAAAGAGGACAGAGGGGGGAAAAGTGTTTAGTCTACGTGTTTGTGTGCAGGGGTATGTGTATATTGGGATGTTAACATTTTGTATGTATGGGTACTAAAACTGTATAAATTGTTCTGTATAAAAAAGAAAAAACCACAAAATTACAGTTACAAATGCAAAGTGAGTCAGTAAGATCACTATTCGTAAACTTCACAAAGCTGGGCTTTATGGCCGTAGTGACATTTGAAAACTGCTTGTATCCAAGGCCAATGCACCAAGTCGCAAAATCTTGGACTTGAGCAATGGAAAAACTTATATGGCTTAATAAATCATCTTTCACTTTGTTACCTACTGAATGGATTTACTATTAGAGAAAGTCAACTTGTATGGATGTGTGCAACACAAGATAAGTGATAATGATATACATAAAGTTTCAGAAACACCAGGATGGTTTCAAAATGTCATCTGAAGTCAACATACCTTGAGAATTTAGCCTTAGATTTGTGAAAAAGTACGTTTTCACAAATCGTTCAGGGCAGCCCAGCAATAAAGAATGAAGCTCTTCTAAAAGTAAAAGATAGGCTCCTGATTAGACGCTTGATATTAAATATATTTATGTTTTTCTCTTTATCAATATATACAACATGCAATGCCAGAATCCCACCAGTGGATGGCAGTGTTGAACCTTAGCTCAAGACTGAAGGCATAAAATCGGTACAAACAAGAAAGGTATAACTGTGTGTCAGATGGCAACTGAAAGACAAAAATAAAAATTCTGTCATCATTTACTCACCCTCAAGTTGTTCCAAACCTGTATTAATGTCTTTCTTCTGTTGAACACGAAGAAAGATATTTTGAAGAATATGGGTAACCAAACAGTTAAAGGGTTAGTTCACCCCAAAATTAAATTTCTGTCATTTATTACTCACCCTCATGTCGTTCCAGACCCGTTCATCTTCACACAGATTAAGATAATTATATTTTTAGCAATGAAATTTCCACATTCAATGTCCAGAAAAGTTGCAAAGACATTGTTAAAATAGTCGACGTGACTGCAGTGGTTCAACCTTAATCTTATGAAGTGACGAGAATACTTTTTGTGCGCCAAAAAAACAAAATAACGACTTATTTAGTGATGGCCGATTTCAAAACACTGCTTTAGGAAGCTTTGGAGCGTTATGAATCAGCGTGTCGAATCAGCGGTTCGGAGCGCCAAAGTCACGTGATTTCAGCAGTTTGCCGGTTTGACACGCGATCTGAATCATGATTCGACGCAAAAGATTCATAACGCTTCGAAGCTTCCTGAAGCAGTGTCTTGAAATCGACCATCACTAAATAAGTCGTTATTTTGTTTTTTGGCGCACCAAAAATATTCTCGTCACTTTATAATATTAATATTGAACCACTGTACTCACATGAACTGATTTAAATATGTTTTTAGTACATTAATGGATCTTGAGAGAGGAAATGTCATGTCAGGCCTCACGGAGCCATCGGATTTCAACAAAAATATCTTAATTTGTGTTAAGAATATTAACGAAGGTCTTACGGGTGTGTAACGGCATGAGGGTGAGTAATAAATGACAGAAATATTCATTTTTGGGTGAACTAACCCTTTAAGGTTGAACCACTGTAGTCACGCTGACTATTTTAACAATGTTTTTACTACTTTTCTAGACATTGAATGTGGTAATTATGTTGCTTTCAATGGAGGATTAAAAAAAAACTCTTGGATTTCATCAAAAAATATCTTAATTTGTGTTCTGAAGATGAACAAAGGTCTTACGGGTGTGGAACGACATGAGGGTGGGTAATTAATGACATGGGTGAACTAACCCTGTAATGGGCCCCATTGACTTCCATAGTAGTATTTTTTTTCCATATGGAAGTCAATGGTGCCCCACAACCGTTTGGTTACCAACATTATTCCTTTGTGTTCAACAGAAGAAAGAAATTCATACAGGTTTGGAACAACATAAGGGTGACGATGATGACAGTTTTCATTTTTGGGTGAACTATGCTATCCTAAATAAAATGCTCCCAATCTAAAAATTGGATTCCTGTAAACCTGAGTCAAAAGAAATAGACATAACATGTTTTTCTATAATGGTAGGGACTTTCAAATGACTTCCATACACACTCATACTTAATTCTAAGACTGTCACAATAACAAAGCCCTGGCATTATGCACATATTTTTCCATTCAGTCAGATGAAATTAATCATTTTGTCATGCTTGTTTTCTTTAACAGTGTTTTGACCTGTCATGCAAGTACCACAAAACACCAAACGAATGTCAAGCAAAACCATGAATTAAAATTGCAAAAGCTAAACAATAGGACAGTCAGGGAGGGGGAAAAAGCTGTGGCAGTATTTTCTCTGTCCACAAGGTCGAGCCAACCAAAGCGGTTGAAGATAGTCAGCAGTAAGGCCATCAGGTTCGAGCAGTGGACGGCAGCGGGATGGGCTAATGTTGACGAGGGAGGGCTTTGGCTTTTCAGGATCAGTTTTTGGCAACACCTATCGAGCGACCACGTCTACAGCCCGGAGAAAGGGGCTGCTGTGCATATGAAACAGAAGATTTGAAGCAACTATCGCAATGAAAGAGAATTAAGACAAGAGATATTTTCCAAGGACAACTGTTTATGTTTACACCGCGTTCTCTTCATGCAACATTTCAGCGCGTAATGCATAAAACAATATGAGTTTATGACTATAGAGTTCCAGTCAATGCGATTCAATCTATAGCAGTAGAATTGTTTACATTTTGATAAACTTCAGTATTCTCCCTTTCTCCTGGAGAAATCAAAGTTCTCGTCGATTTCGCACCACAAAAGTGGTAGTCGCTAGTCTTTTAAAAAGCGTGGTTATGTTTTGACAGTTACAAAGAACAGCCAAACTTTATAAAGAGTAATTATCGTGTTTTCAACAAAGGACTGAAGAATGAGTTGGAGCGGGTTGACGGAGCTGTTGCTCCTATTATTTGTGTGCGCGCACAGATCGTCCTCAAAACAAGACACGAAACCTGAGGTGAGTATCATGCATTATTGTCGAGACGATGTTTATCACTGATAACAGATGTTTTATCTTGTGTTTGGAGATCACAATGCATACTAGAAGCTGTACAGAAATCCATATAAATAAAATAGTCTAACAAAAGTCAAGAGCAAACATACCTCTAAGTAGATAAAACTTTCTTTGGCAATAGTTACTATTCATCACTACTATAATACATGCATGGATACGCTTGACCTGCATTGAAGTAGGTCAGTGCTTGATATAAAAACAGATTGTATGAGATAAGACTCATGCTTACAGATGTAGGGAGATTAAGAAATAAGGGTGCTTGTGAATCTCACAATACCTGTCAAGAATATATGTGTGTCATATTTAACCACAAAATCAGGAAATACAAAATTATATTTGGCATGAAGAAAGTGAAACTTTTTTCGCATTGTGGCATTAAGCATCTCCAATTTTCATTTAGAAGCACAAAAAAATCTCATTCACATTAAAGATATATATATATATATATATATATATATATATATATATATATATATATTAGAGATGCACCGATATATCGGCCAATAAAAGCTAATTTTCACACCATCGGGCGATAGTTTAAAAACAGCCGATATTCAGGGCCGATATATCATGTTAATCAAAAGAGGGCAGGAAAATACACTGAATTTGTGCTTTGTGTAAAGAAAACACTAAGAAATTAGTATGATATTCAATATTAATAGTAATTATATGAATTAATAACATAGTTAATATGTGTTAATATTAATTTGAGTAATGTTTATGTTTATTACTGATACCAGTTACTCTGAAACAAGTTGATGAAATGGAGAGAATAAAGTTTTTATTTGCATTTCTTTCAAAATATAAGAAATAAAGATATAATGGTTAATTAATAATTCTAATGAAACAATCATTAATTTAAAAGAAGGTATTAAAGGCAGAACCACCAAACTATCGGTATCGGCAGATATTACTCGGAATAATCGGCGCATCTCTAATAAATAAATAAATATTATGTCTAGATCTTATTTCACCCTTCATCTTTAATTTATGCTGCTGATTAAATCAATAATCAGTCATTTTGAGAATCTTGTGAGAAACAAAATAATGTCATGATGCAAAACAACTCAATAGTGCTTCATAAAATATAATGTGAAATGTTTTCAAGAGATTTACCCAGTTGAACATTTGAAATGAAAAAGGTTTAATTTATACATCTCTTTATAACTCATCATTCCCTTTTTAACTCTGAAAAGAAGAGTGAAAACCAGAAAGGATTATATTACAGTGTGGATGTTATTAACATGGTGAGGTTCTGAAATCAACTCTTTATATGGGAAAGCCTTTATCAGCTGACAGTCAGCAGCATTCACAGATGTTTAGCTTTTAGTACCTCTGATCTCTCTGCTCAGTGAACAAAGTAAACACTCAGAAAATAGGAGAGGAGTGGAGGATTCTGAATTAAGGTCAAGTGAGACACCGCAGAGATTGAAAGATGCTGAGGATGCAAAAAAGAACGACCAATTACCACAAGAAAACAGGAAGGAAAGTCATGACTGTAATGTGGTGGTCAGAGGGTGGATGGATATGCTGAGGATGAGTTTGGGGGGGAGGTTTTTTTCTGCTCCTATAAGCTGCGGGATGTAATGGATGACATCTGTCCTTAGTTATGGTCAAAAATGAGGAGGCAGAAAACTCCATATGGACTCTTTTGTTCCTCTCTTTGGCTAACAGGAAGTCATCACAATCCTGCAGGAAGTTTTCCTGATTTCTTAAGGATATCCTTGTGCTATAGACTCATCCACATCTGTGGTTTTGAACAATATTAGTGTTTATATCCACACCTCCTTGTGTTGTGAAAGCCAGACTATGGTTAAATACTCCCACACTAACCTCTTAATGCACTTCTCGTCATTGACAGCAGCAGACAGCGGTCATGGATAAGTCACCTGATGAGTGCTACTACATTTATGAAGAACTTCCAGGGAGTTTTGCATCAGAGTACTTTATTGGGATGTGTATTTGGCCACATATATAGCTAGTCACATTCTTTTTTAGGACAGAAGCAGAGGAAATGGCCAAGGGATTTTCCGTACGGCCTTGACCACACGGCTTTAGAACAGATGTGAGATGATGCCAACAGTTAGTGATGTAGTGTCAAAGTTTAAGGAAGGAAGTGGGATGTTGAAGGGGGTGGCATGTTACAGAAAAGAGACACAAAGAGATGGGGAAAAAAATGGGATTGATCTTTTCTGGCAGGAAATGTGGTGGGGTGTGAATGATGCAAGTCTGCATAAAGAATAGAAGTTACTGTAGGCTGAAAAATGATGTCATTTCAGAAACGATAGAATAACAGAGAAATGAAAGGCTGAATTGGACTACAAATTGTCCAGTTCCTGTGTCGCTTCAGGCCAAACAACCCACAGACTATTGCAGTAAGAAAAAGATAGTTTCCAACTGCCTTTCCTATATATCCAAGATCCCCTAATGTTCCTATTATGCACTTTCCATTTAAAAATATTATTTTTCCCGTCATCAAACAGCCAAGTGCTCCAGGTGTAAAAATTTGACCAGTTGATCCATAAAATACATTGGCTGGAAAGATGATTATAACTGTTATATCTTCAGATTTTTCCATTCAACAGTATTCATAAAAAATAATCATTGAAAATAAAACCATAAAGACCACAGAACCACAGAAGAAAATCATTTATTTCCATTAAAATGATATGCAAGGAATTTAGGTGCATGAATTTGCATAGTACATTTTTTTTCTTCTCGTGAAACAAACTCCAGTCCAATGACATTAAGCATTTCTCTTTGACCATCTCTCTCTTGATACATTTAACCAGCTGTTGAGGTTCATTAACGTAACCTGAGCAGCTGAACTGCATTTTTATGATTTGGCTTCACTGGATTTGGATTCACCACATGCTCACCCAGATTCTGTGTTATTCCATTGGCCCAGGGTAAATGGAAGTTGTGACTCATTTTCCCTTAAAATTGCATGTCTTTCTCTCAAGTCTCTCTGATTTTACCGTGCATATGTGCACAAACACAAAATGGTGCCTATTGCTCCTTTTCTTACATCAGAAAAGGTATTGCATGCTGTCGTACCTTTTCAGGCATGTGTCAAGCAAGCTGTTTGTTTGTTTCCATTGCATTGGAAGTGATTTATTACACCCACCTGAAACCACCCTGGTGTGTAAGGGGAGGTGATTTTTTCTTTATAATAAAAATATAGAAATTGGTCAATGAATTCACACTGCACGATTTTCAAAGTGGTCAGATCACTGTTCTTTTCACACTGCACGACTATCTGGGGTAGCATTCAGTCGCTGCTGTGCGCACATTGCATGATGGATCGGCGACAGGAGAATCACGACACTACGCAAACTACGTTTCACAACCAAACACATGCGAGAAGTGATACGGAAATAACGCAAGGTCACAAGTGAGACTGCACGAGACTGGAGTTGTTATTAAAAATGGTAGCCCACAAGATGCTGCTATTTGCTATTTAGCATGCCAAATATCTCACGGGCGTCGGCGATGCATCGTCGATTCTCTCAGAATGCATCTTTGATAATTCACACTGCGTGATTGACGAGCACCGATTTGCCTCAGATTTCGGGCATTTGTCAGCGGTTTCGCGAGTGAAATCGGGGCTAAAATTGTGCAGTGTGAACTCTGCATTAGTCGACCAATATTTTATTAGTCTGTTAGTCGCAGAGAAAAAAAACCTTGTGGCAAAGTCACGCAGTCCATGAGGGACAGGCGGCGGGTCTTTGTGGTAATTACAGTATGTTGGGCAGGAAATCCAAACATTCGCCTATCATCCATCGACCTCATATATGGCTTATCATTTGAAACATGGCTGCTTGCTCTAATGTTAACCTAGATAAATGTGCGCTATTATTAGGCACATATCCAAGTGTTAAAGTACTTTTTTTCTGACAATAGCGGAAACAACTTTTCTTTTTGGTCATACAGATAAGAGTAATACATCATTCAAAACTGTACTTTTTTTTATTTGTGTAAACTCACAATAACAACAAAATGTTGTGTCTTTGTAAAATGAAGAAAGCAAACAGGATGCACTTTCTGCCGTCTCGGCCTCCCTGAATTGAAGCGTGTCACAAAAATGAACGTATAGGCTACATGCCTCACAGCCATGAGAAATATATCTATAGAAAGTTTGAAATGTCTACTTTTAAATGAACCAATTCAAACTGAAAAGAAATACTCTTATGTAATCAGCATGAAAGGTGCATTTCTCTCTATAGGCGCGTCCACTATAATGCGGAGATGGCGATTAAGCATCGTCAACTTCATCTTCGCAACCGATACTGACTCAGAAAACACTAGTTTATTAATAAATAATTAAACACTCAATCATTACTTTTGCTGGTGCTTTGCTATATTACGCCTACATATATTTTAATCAATCAATTGACCCTTCTCAAAGACCCGCTCCCCTTAGTTACTGTTGCTTTGTCGGACAAGCCATGGCGCTGTCACGCCACACAGAGTGAAAAATACATCGCAGAGCAAAGAGGACACTGACAACACGCCGACAGACAAGACAGAGCAGGTTACTTATGATATTAAACAAAGTCCCAGCTTTCAAATTGAGAAATTAGAACAATAAAAACTGTTTTGTGGCTCTTTAACCCTTAAATGCATGACTGTTTCGCCAATCATTCTTACATATTCGGGTCTTTATCAACCCGGACATATATCTAACATAGAAGGATCTCTACCTATCACGATAATATAAAACTCCTCTGATATTAGAGTAACAATTACAAAGGAATAAAATAAATCGTATTTTGTTACCTTTTGGAGCTTGAAAGGGCTCCGTTTGAGCAGATGTTTTATGCCATCATCACTGTCCTCGTCAGAGCTCATTTCACAGTAAATTCAGCAAATAATGGGCTAGTTTTATGTTTGAGGTCACGAATATGAGCCCATTCGCGATCTCAAACATATTCTCTAAACTATATAATTTTCAACATCTTCAAAATCAATATTTCAATCGCTAACAGCTTCACCAGATCCATCCAATAAGAGTTACAGTCATATTTCACTGCGTTCAGTACTTGCTCTGCAGTAAATTGCTGAGCCATTTCATGTTTTTCTTATTATTTCGTTTTCTGTCTGAATGAATCGTCACTTCAGCATTGTGTATCAGACATTGCCACCTTGTGGAATAAAGGTGAATTGCACTTATTCCGTCATCTAAGATTCAATTATTGTTGTGCAGAAAAAATATACGTACACTCGTTTGCGACCCTATACAATTTTTACAAAAAATAAATACAAAAATAGGCATTCTTTTACAATTTTATGATTTTTTTCTTGTTATATTCTTTATAATGAATTGATTGAGGAATACCAAGAAGGTTGATGTCTAACTTTAAAAAATGAAGGAGGAGGAGGGGTAGTGAATGACGTCCCGGGTCACTAAAGACCCGAGGTATGCATTTAAGGGTTAATGTGTTGTGACAGATCGCTGTAGCGCCTCAGCTCAAGCGGCTTGTGAACAGATCATCTCTTCCTACTAGTTCATTTATAGCATCAAATATACATGAATGAACATCAGAAGGTATGTTGTTTCAAACACAGAAAGACGTCACACCATTTTTCAAGTTCAAGTCCACCGAGGTTAATCTTCTAACTCCTGACTGATTTGTCGGACAAAATGACGGATTCGGCGTTATGATTGGCTAGATCACCTGTCAATCAAACTCCCGGCGAAGGGTCAATTATGGTTTAGTATTCTCCTCAGTATATATTTAAGTAATTTAATTAATATAAATGTGCAATTATAGTCGAATAAGGCTTAAATGAAAGATTAATAGTCGACTAGAAAAATTTACAAAAAATATAGAAATTGGTCATTGAAATAAGTGTGGATGGCTATGACAAGATCACCTCATAGGATTACAAATACAAGGGACATCACAATTATTTCAAATGATAAAACATTTGCTATTTTTGGATACTTACAGGTACAAACCCAACATAGATATTTGCCAGTGTAAGTATTCCCGAGTACTTTGTCTTGATTCTTAGTATAATGACATAATCATAGACCAGTCATCTTGTAAAACTGGCACCACCACTTTAGCATACCACAGAAGTCAAGGATGGCACAGCCAGTAATTCATGCAAATCTCATGTCTCCAAATTGTATTTATAACTCCACGGAAGAATGAGTTAACTTTTCTGTGAAAAGTTAAAGATAACTTTTTCACAGAAATGACTTCCTCTATGAGGAAGACAGCAAGTACTTGCAAACAGATGGAGACTCTGCCAGGATGGGGTTGAGTTCCAATTTCGAACTTGTTTTTGAGAGATGCGAGAAATGTTGTGCAACAGCAAAGAAATCACGCATGATGTTTGTCCTGTTTCAGTTAATTTCATCCATCACAATCTCCACCATCCCCCCACCAATCCATATCCCATGAGCAGCCTTCTTTCCCTCATATGGATATAACACACTGAAGCTTTGTTTGTGCTGTGGAGGATTGCGAGTGAGTCACAGACAGCCAGAGAAACTGCACTATTCACTGTCTGATGATAGTAAGGAATGGAGAAGCATTGTGAGGACATTAGGGAAATACAGGCTGCTGAAAAAATAGGCTGAAGGAACTAAATAAATAGATGAATAAAGAGGAATAAAGAGTACGAGAAAACAGGAAGTTCTTACAAAAAACTAAATTTCCAGGATTACATCAACTTGGAATACATGCTCTGAAGCATCTGACTGTGGACGTAATCGCATCAGCGGCCAAAACACACTCTCAAAAACACATTCAGCCAGAGAGCACCATTATAGACATAAAACATGCTGATCATGCTGAGGAGTCTTTCTGTTGACACTTTACTCACAAAGACCACACAAGCTACGACAGCCAAATCATATGATCCACATGTTTTTCTCAGCTGAACGAGGGTGTACTGAGGCCCCACAGGGTGTGTCTGCATTGTTGCCCTTCATTCCTGAAGTTGCATGTGAGACACAGTGGTGGAGGAGGTAGGGAACGGGGGATTACGGGATAAAGGCTCTGTCTCTGAGGTTTCAATGGTATTAACCAGAAATTCCCTGGGAAATTACTGACTGACAGTTTGGTTTAACTGGAGACAGTATCTCGTCTCCCTGAGGGAGTCACAGACAGATAACATTTCACCTTTCATTATCTCATCTATCATCCTATATTACTCAAACAGGAGAAATGCATTTGTGTCGTCACTGGTGCAGTTTCAAGACAGAGATAACGTAGCTTCTTTCTTGAGCCTCAAAGGAAAGCAGGGTCATAAATCAGTCTGGACACATACTTGATATATAGATTTGTTTATACGCATTTCTGTTAAGTGAATTTTGAATAGAAGCCCTGTTACAGTGTGCTTTTGTTTCTTGAATTGTGGTAAAGAACCTCGCCCTCGTTACACTCCTGCCAACTCCAAGTTCTTGTTTTCAACTCAATTTCCAGTTCACTCTCATCAAAGCTATTGATTCAGTGCATAGTCAATTTCAACTGCTAAGATATATGCTGTATATACCATATCTTTATACGAAAAATCAGTATTTTGTCTGGTTGTCCAGTAAAAGAAAAGCTAAACGTCCTTAAAACAAGTTAACATTTGATTAAAGGCTTAGTTCACCCAAAAATGAAACTTAATTACTCACCCTCATGTCGTTCCACACCTATAAGGTCTTTGTTCATCTTTGGAACACAAATTAAGATATTTTGATGAAATCCGAGAGGTTTTTTGTCCTATACTAGCCGATACTGAAAGATGAATGTTGAATAAAGTCGTTATTTTTGCGCACAAAAATTATTCTCGTCGCTTCATAACATTAAGGTTGAACCACTGTAGTCACATGGACTTTAACAATGAATGTGGTAATTTCGTTGCTTTCAATGGAGGATAAAAAAACCTCTCGGATTTCATCAAAATATCTGGTAACACTTTATTTTACAGTGCTATAGTTACAAGTTACTACAATAGTAAATTATGCATAATTACAAGTAACTAACCTTAAACCAAACCCTAACTGTAACTCTATAGTAAGTACATGTAGTTTATGTAGTAGTTACATGTAGTACTCAGTACTTATTGAGTAATTACAATGTAACTACGGCACTGTAAAATAAAGTGTAACCAAATATCAAAGATGAACAAAGGTCTTAATTAATGACAGAAATTTCATTTTTGGGTGAACTAACCCTTTAAGAATTAAAATTGCATAAAATAATAAAAAATATTGCGAATTAAGTTTATTTTTACTTATTGGCAAATTGTTTTTTTCTTGTTTCATAATGAATATATTGTTGAAATGGGGTAAGAGAAATTAAATTAAAAGTTTGGGGTCTTTTAAAATGGTTTTTGAATGAAGTCTCTTATGCTCAACAAGACGGCATTTATTTGATCAAAAAAATGTTATTACAACTTAAAAGAATGGTTTTCTATTTCAATATATTTTAAAGTATATGATGAATTTTAAGCGTAATTACTCCAGTCTCCAGAAATCATTCTGATATGATTTGCTGCTCAGGAAACATTTCTGATTATTATCAATGTTGAATATTCGAAACAGCAATTTTTGTAACAGTCTTTACCATCACTCTCACTTTAAAAAATGTTGGGTTAAAAATAACCCAGTGATTGGGTTGTTTTAACCCAGTTGCTGGGTTAAATGTTTGCCGACGTGCTGGGCAGTTTTATTTAACTATTGTTTAAAAATTACAAAATAGGTTGGAAATTAAAATCAGACACATAATTACTAGTAGAGACAACAATAATAATGAAAAGGTTGCTTATTTATTAATAATCGATTTAATGTTTGTTTAATTATTATTCATTAAACTTATTAATAAATGCTAATTTATTAAACATATTAATAAATGTTAATTTCCAACATACTTTAGGTTCATTTTAAGCAAGCAATGCAATAATTTTTAAACAATTGTTGAGTTAAATAAAACTAGCCAACAGGTTGGGAAAACATTTATCCCAATTACTGGGTTAAAACAACCCAGTTGCTGGATCTGTCCATTTTCAACCCAAATTGGGTTGTTTTTAACCCAGCATTTTTTATAATGATTGACCAACTTTCTGGCCCCAAACCCTTAATTTTGAAAGCTAGTGTGTTCATTAAAAACAAGTCCATTTTTTTTACTTCTCAAATTTAACAATTTGATTAACAATTTACTGAAAAACAAGACAAAATAAGGATTAAGAAAATAATTTTTGCAGATACCTCTAAAAAAACGAATTAGGTAAAAGGGGACAATTTAGCAACTGATTTTAATATTGCAGCCATACAACAGATCTGCATGACAGTATGTCCTCATGCATCTCAACATAAAAAAAGGAAAACATCACTTTAATATCTATTCATATAGTTGTAAAATTAAGTTCAGTAATGAATATTTTTGTCTCTCTTTCCATCCCGTTCTAGGCATGGCTACAGCAATACGGTTATCTGCCACCTGGTGATCTCCGCACACATACGGCCCGCTCTCCTCACTCCGTCTCCTCTGCCATCGCTGCCATGCAGAGTTTCTATGGCCTGACAGTCACTGGCAACATGGATCCCGCTACTCTAGAGTAAGTCAACTACCCACATGCTTGAAGAGACAGCAACAGTATATTACCGTGTAGTGTAATTAGTGCTGCCATGTGGAGGATTGCATTTCATTCAAATAGATATGTATGTTAATGACAAAAAATAAGTCTAGATGATACATTATTTCCTCCATGTGATCCATCTCGCATTTTCTGAACACCTGTGGCTAGTTCAGGAGATTCAAGAGCTTATAGATATCTCTGTGGAATTATTTTGGCCCATCAGTTATGCGGTTGTTAGTCATGGAAGGAGAGAATGGAAAACTAGAGCATTGTGTCAGCAGTCCTCCACTGGTGTGCAATGAGGCACGGAAGATGTAGAATATATGAGGACAGAAATTAACGGCCATCCTGTCCAAAATCACTGAAATTAAATCTGTTGTGCGGTGAATGATCTAATGTATTGGACTTTGATTGCCAGGGCAATGAAGAGGCCCCGCTGTGGCGTCCCAGACAAGTTTGGAGCCGAACTGAAAAGCAACCTGAGAAAGAAGCGCTATGCAATCCAGGGACTGAAATGGGATAAAAATGAGATCACATTCTGGTAAGAGACAAGCTTAACCCTACTCTGCTGGATCAATAAAGGAGAAGTGCATTTTAACTCTCGTCCAAACCATTACCAATTAATTGAGGTTTGCTGTCATAAACGTTTAGATATGGCTGTGGCTATGCTTTAGTAAATACGCACTACACTTATGGAAAAGTCATCTTTGGCCTTACTGTACGATTCTGCTCCACTGCAGCCGGGGCCAAAATTCCTGTGTGACTTGTCTGTAATGTAAATCACTTTCTCTCCCCCTCTCCTTTCTATATTCCTCTTTTTCCTATGGCCTACTTTTCTCTGATTGCCTCTCCAATCCACCCTTTCTTATCTCTTTCTCAGCATACAGAACTACACGCCTAAAGTTGGGGAATACGAGACGTTTGAGGCCATCAGAAAAGCCTTCAAAGTGTGGGAAAGCGTCACTCCTTTGAGATTCCGAGAGATCCCTTACAGTGACATCAGAGATAAGGTTGAAAACTTTGCCGACATCATGCTCTTCTTCGCCGACGGCTTCCATGGAGACGCCAGTCCGTTTGACGGTGAAGGAGGCTTCTTGGCCCATGCTTACTTCCCAGGCAATGGCATAGGAGGAGACACGCACTTCGATGCAGCAGAACCTTGGACCATCGGCAACCGCGACTTGTTGGGTAAGGAGCACAACCACCAGAAGTTAGGGAATGCCTCCCAGGGTTCTCGCTTGTTTGTGTCAGTATGGATGGCGGTTCTTGTTTAGACATGAATAAATTAGCTCTAATAATCTTAAATCTGCTAGGTTTGAATATTTGTGTAAGAAAGAGGAAGGCAAGTCCAAGCAAGTGTTTTTTTAATGAATTGCATTGAATCGGCCTTACCTTTTCATGAGAATGTTTGGAATGTCTGTATCTGAAAAGCTTTATTCATTCTTTGATGTTTCCCTGCTGTGGACCGAATGCCTCAAAACAAGATCTGAGAGAAAAAGAATAATAACTCTCAGCAGTTATTCTGTGCTATCTATTCTTAGCATCTCAGAATTGTTGTTTTTAATGTGCACTGCTCAATTATACAGAATGCTACTTAAGGTTAGCCAAATCTGTCCTGTGCTGACATGGTTATCGCTTACTTTCATTCAGGTAATGATGTGTTCCTGGTGGCTGTGCATGAACTGGGTCACGCCCTGGGAATGGAGCATTCAAATGACCCGTCCGCTATCATGGCTCCCTTCTACCAGTGGATGGACACGGAGAACTTCGACCTTCCTGAAGACGACCGTAAAGGGATTCAGCAACTTTATGGTAAAACAGATAATATCATCGCAAATGTAATTGTTAAACCACACCAAAGTTCTTTTCAAGGCAGGGTTATTATCATTAACTAAAACTATTGTTAAAAACATTTATGTTAAAGGGGTAGTCCACCCAAAAATGAAAATTATCCCATAATTTACTCACCCTGAAGCCATCCTAGGTGTATATGACTTTCTTCTTTCAGTCAAACACTATTGGAGTTATATTAAAAAAATGATCCTGGCACTTCCAAGTAATGGTAGTGAATGGTGCTCGAGACTTTGAAGTGCATCCATTGATCATAAAAGTAATCCACACGACTCCAGGGGGTTAATAAAGGCCTCCTGAAATGAAGTAATGCATTTTTTTAAGAAAAATATCCATGAAATAAAGCTAAAATAATATAAAATATGAATTTTCGTTGAAAAACATAAGCCAAAGGAAAATTAGAAATGTTACCTTGGCAATTAACTGAAATAAGATTCAGGGTTTGTTTACATGACAATGATGTTCTAAAAATGGAAACTTTTTTCCTTTGCATTTTTCACGTACAAACGACAACATTGTCAAAATGATTCCCGTTCACACGGATCTGCAAAAACGATCCTGTTCTTTTATTCATGACAGGCCAGTAGTTGGCGATGTCACTTTGAACACGTAATATCCATGCGCAGGATGTCACTGTTTTTACAAATTTGCGTTTTTGTAGTTTACGGTATCTTTTTCAAAAACTAGCACTTTGAAACCAGTTTTCAGAAGTTTACATTTTCAGGCCGCCAAAACACGTTATAGTGTAAATGAACAGCCAAAACGCATACGTTTTTTTTTTTTTTTGTGTAAACAGCCCCTCAGTTAAATCACTGAAATTAATAACTGAAAATAAAGAAATAACTAAAAATGAACTAAAACTACAACAGAAATAAAAATAAATCAAACCTAAATTGTAATATTTAAAACAAACAAAAAATAAAATTATAATACACTAATAAAATGACAATAGCACATAAAATTATTAAAATTGTAAAAAAATTTAAATGAAAACTGAAAATATAAAAACAAAAGCTAATTCAAAGTGAATAAAAACTATAATAGAATATAAAAAATACTAAAAAAAACACTGGTTTAATGGTATAGATAGTTACTCTTTCTCACTTAATTCAGTGTTAAAGAAACTATGAAAATGTTGATAATCGTCATTTAAAGTTTTACAAACAAAAATAGGTGGCTACATTACACAAAGTAGCTAACTGTATATAGCTATTTAAGAGGACAATATCTAAATAAATCAACTGTCATTATCATACCATTTAATTCTGCAATCAGATCACTTACAAAAACAAAACTAAACCAGCATTGGCAAATTATGCTGCTTTGCTTTCCAAAGCTTATTCGTTTTGGATAAAAGCTAAAATAACACATGCAAATGCAAGTAAGCTGATTAATCATCAAATTGAACATTATACAATATATACAACTAATGAAATCGGTAACACTTTATTTTAGGGTTCACTTCTCACTTTTAACTAGTTGCTTATTAGCTTGCATATTACTAGTATATTGGTTGTTTATTAGTACTTATAAAGCACATAGTAATGCCTTACTCTGCATGACCTTATTCTACATCCCTTAATTGTACTCCATACCTACATTTAAAGGAACACTCCACTTTTTTTGAAAATAGGCTCATTTTCAAACTCCCCTAGAGTTAAACAGTTGAGTTTTACCGTTTTCGAATCCATTCAGCCGATCTCCGGGTCTGGCGGTACCTCTTTTAGCATAGCTTAGCATAGATCATTGAATCTGATTAGACCGTTAGCATCTCGTTCAAAAATGACCAAAGAGTTTTGATATTTTTCCTATTTAAAACTTGACTCTTCTGTAGTTGCATCATGTACTAAGACCGACGGAAAATGAAAAGTTGTGATTTTCTAGGCTGATATGGCTAGGAACTATACTCTCATTCTGGCGTAATAATCAAGGATCGTGCCTTGCAACCATGGAGACATTTGTGAGAGATGCTTAGTACTTATAAAGCAAGTAATGCTTTATTCTGCATGACCTTATTCTCCATCCCTTAATTCTACATTTAAGCGCTACAAAAACTACTTTACTAACTATTAATATGCAGTAAATTAGGAGTTAATTGAGGCAAAAGTTGATAATAGTGAATATGTGTTCCCTATACTGAAGTGTTACCATAAAAATCTAATTATAGTGATGAACATATAAATATTTAGGTGTAATGAATGACCTAAATCACTAAACTGAATTTTGTCTGCAGGACCAAACACGGGAGGACGCCCTCGACCACCCGTCACCCCTCAGACCCCCCATCACACTCCATATCCCACACCATACAGGCCCGGGGGACCTAGCTTTGGTCCTGACATCTGCGAGGGCCATTTTGACACCATTGGCATTTTCAGAGGAGAAATGTTTGTGTTCAAGGTACTAAAAGAATATTTGCGCACGTATCGGGTTGGAGATCATGCAGTATGTGTCTTCATCACGATCCCTGTCCCTGTGTTTTAGGATAAGTGGTTCTGGCGCGTTCGTAATAATCGGGTTATGGAAAATTACCCCATGCCAATTGGACATTTCTGGAGAGGTCTGCCTACAGATATCAATGCTGCCTATGAAAGAGAAGACGGGAAATTTGTCTTCTTTAAAGGTACTTGTAATCTCCCATCACATGATTTCCATGGGGGAAAAAAGGGCTTTGGCTTTAATAAGCCCGCTTATTGCTCCAGAAGTAATATATTTCATCATCTCTGGCTTGCAGGGGATAGGCATTGGGTGTTCACCGAGTCGAATTTGGAGTCAGGTTACCCGAAGACTCTGAGAGAAATGGGTACGGGTCTTCCGAAGGACAAACTGGACGCAGCCCTCCTCTACACGCCTACTGGCTACACCTACTTCTTTAGAGGAAACAAGTCAGTAGCTTTGATATCCCATAATGTAAAGCATGAGCACAAAGGGAGCTTAGATCTGAAACTATTTCTTATCTTCAATCAGATATTATCGTTACAATGAAGACACGCAGTCAGTGGATCCAGATTACCCCAAGCCTATAAGTAAATGGCAAGGCGTTCCAGACAACATAAAGGCTGCCTTCATGAGTCGAGATCAAAGTAAGTGCTTTGCCGCCTTCTGCTTTTTTTAATCAACCTCTAGTCTGTGCGCTTGAACTGTTCTAGCTTTCACTTCACAAAGTAATTTGATTTATAAGCTTCAGACATGTTTGTTCTTTGTCAGTTCCTTATCTGAGTATGCTGTCAATCAGACACAGGAACTAACTCAAGAAACGCTGCTCGTAACCTCTTAAACATACACAGCACATTTCCATTGGCTTTATGCAATTTGTCTATTCATACAGAAAGCAAAAACACTGCATATTATAATAAAATCACAGTCAGTCAACTGTTATCACAGATTTGAATAATGAGATTTCTATTTCAAATAAATGTTGTACTTTTGAACTTTCTCTTAATCTAAGGGTACGTTCACACTTGTCATGTTTGGTTCGATTAAAACGAACCCTGGTGCGATTGCCTGGTTAGTGCGGTTCATTTGAGCATGTGTGAACGCTGCCACCCGAACCCTGGTGCGCACCAAACAAGCGGACCGAGACCACTGAAAAGATGGGTCTCGGTCCGCTTCCAAACGCACTCTGGTGCGGTTCGAATGATATATGAACGCAACATGGACCAAAGACATGAACCAAAAACAGGAAGACAAGACCCTAAAAAGGACAGAATCTTCACGCATGTCGGGTTTTCTTGTCATGAACGCACCCTAAGAAAAAACATTGTTAAAAACAGTCGTGCAGCTAAATATTTTTGTGGCAACATTGACAATAATAAGAAATATTTCTTGAGCACCAAATCAGCATATTGACGTTGTGACTGCTGAAAATTCCATCTTTGCTATCAAAGGAATAAATAAGATTTTATAATACATTTAAAAAAAGATACAGTATATATACTTTTTGAACACATTACTATGTTTTTGAAATAAGCCTTTTATGCTCATCAAGCCTGCAATTATTTGATCAAAGATACAGAAAACAGTAATATTGTGAAATATTATTACAATTTAAAATAATGATTTTCTATTTTAATATACTTTAAAATATAATTTATTTCTGTGATCAAAGCTGAATTTTCAGCATCATTACTCCAGTCTTCAGTGTCACATGATCCTTCAGAAATCATTCAAATATGATTTATTATCAAAAAAAAAAAAAATTATAAAAACAGTTAAGTTTTTTTTATAACCTGTGATATTTTTTTCAAGATTCTTTGATTAATAAAAAGTAAAAACAAAAAAAAAATAATAATAATAACAGCATTTATTTAAAATTGAAAGTTTGGGGTCAGTATTTAAAAAAAAAAAAAAAAACTTTTATTCAGAAA
Organism: Ancherythroculter nigrocauda; assembly: GCA_036281575.1. NCBI lineage: Eukaryota > Metazoa > Chordata > Actinopteri > Cypriniformes > Xenocyprididae > Ancherythroculter > Ancherythroculter nigrocauda. The sequence goes on along the minus strand of VTFQ01000008.1, from coordinate 4,454,697 downwards.
GGATGTGTTAAATTGATAAAAAAAGTGATAGCAAAGATATATACTCCTAGAAAAGATTTCCATTTTGAATAAATGCTGTTCTTTTGAACTTTTTATTAACCAATGAATCCTAAAAAAGTATCACAGGTTATAAAATAATATTAAGCAACACAACAGTTTCCAACATTGATAATAAATCATCATATTAGAATGATCATGTGACTGAAGACTGGAGTAATGATGCTGAAAATTCAGCTTTTCATAACAAAAATAAATTATATTTTAAAGTATATTAAAATAGAAAGCCATTTTTTTAAATTGTAATAATATTTCACAATATTGCTGCATTTTCTGTATTTTTGATTATATAAATGCAGATTTGGTGAGCATAAAAGACTTTTGACTGGTACTGTATACACTTTTTTTCTTTTTCTTTTTTAATATAGTATTTATCACTCATCTCATTGTGCCTTGTTAGGACACAGGTCTGACAAAGTGGCCTATGTCATTTCCTGACTCCCATTCCTTCCTCTTTCCCAGTATTTTCATGCATCCACTATCCTGTTTAATATAAGAGAAAAAATAATTACTGTAGTTTATTGAATAAGTCAGGATGTAGGGCTTTGGGCCAAAGATTACTACTATTGTACTATCCTGACCTTTTCTCTCTTAAATTCTCAGGTTACACCTACTTCTACAAAGCCAATAAGTACTGGAAGTTTAACAACCAGTTATTAAGAGTGGAGCCCGGATACCCCAAGTCTGCACTTAAAGACTGGATGGGCTGCCCTAACGAGGACTCCAATACAGGTGGCGGTGGAGGAGGAGGAAGTGACCGTGATCGTGAGCGTGAAAGGGAACGCGAACGTGAAAGAGAGCGCGAAAGGGAGCGTGAACGGGAGCGTGAACGGGAGCGTGACCGTGACCGCACACACGAGGAAGACAAGACTGAGGAAGAGGACAAAAAGGAGGAGACAGAGGTGATCATAATCGAGGTTGAAGACGCACCCAGCAGTGGGGCCGGAGCAGCTGCCGTCGTGGTGCCGCTAATGTTGCTGTTCTGCGTGATCCTTACGCTCGGAGCACTTCTCTTCTTCCGCAGGTACGGCACACCGAGACGCTTGCTCTACTGCCAACGCTCCCTATTGGACAAGGTTTAAACGTTTAAGAAGGGATAATGGAAGAAAGGGAAGGGGAGGAGAGGAGAGAATTGAGAATATGGAAGAAGGGGACTTAATAGCAAAGCAAAACCAAAATGAGAAGTCTAAAAAAAAATGGTTTTGGTCAAAAAGGGACCCTTTGTTGTTTACTTTAGAAATGATGCCACTCAGACAAATCTCTGCATTTTTATATTTTGTAATTAGTGGACTTGAACGTTTTGCTTTCACACCTGTGCCGAGCTCTTCCTGCACGCCGTACAAAGGCATACGGTACTTGTTTTTCCCCCCGTGTCACTTTCACTTCATCTCTCGCCTCTTCTCTCAATGTCTTTCTCTTCTTTCCCTTCTGGTGTAGAACATGACGCCAGCTCATCGCTGTTTGTTTAGCCGTTTGTAAATGTCATTTTTTAAAAGTTGTGATTGTTGTTGTATGTCTGACTCATTGTGAATTCTTACCCACTGTCGAAAACAGCGTTTGCCCCAATCAGAAGACTTTGTACTTATCTCAGGTTGCAGCCGATGCTTATTACATTTTGCATTCCATGCAACCATAATAACAGAAAAGTACCACTGCCAGGTACAACCGTGGTTTTTGGATGTGGTACCATGGTAAAGGGTCCTCACAGTGATGGGAAACCTGGAAAAAATAACATTTTTTAAAATTATTAATTGTAAAATATCACTAGGAAAAATGTAAATCTAGTTTTAAAAATGATTATATTATAAAATATAGTCAGAAATTGATGTAATTTCTGTTTGTAAATTTCTTCCAGGATGCATGAACTAGAAAAGTCAGTCAAAAAGTGCTGTAGTACCATATAAACACCATAGTGCATGAACCATGGGACCACCATAGTGCTTCCATAGGCACCAGATATCATGAAACATTATCTGCATTGGCTCATGAAAGGTCATTCTTTTAACTAAACCAACACAGGGTCTGTTTCCCACCCCATGTAACTCCCAACTCAGGTTAAGAATCCAAAGTCATGTGCCATTCCAAAGATAATTGATACTTATCCCACTAACAATGCCTGCAAAGCTGTGCTGTCTGTCTGTGTCCTTCAGTAGTATGGCTTTATATTGTACTGTATTTTAAATAATTACCATTATTGATAATGATGATGTCGTTATCATTATGATTATTACTATTGTTATTGTTCTCCATGTCAAGAATGTGTTTTTTTGATTTTAACAATTGTCATTAAAAATGTCCTGCTGGACAGGCAATAATGTATGTCTTATGAAGTGGCCTTAATTTGGGGGAAAAGTGAATGGGTGGGTTTGTATTTTTTTGAAATGAAATAAATTTTAAAATATGAAAAGGACATTTTCACTGCTTGTGTTTACAATTATTGATAACTTGTGGTGCTTTTTTAAAATTGGAATTTTAAAGTTGTATTCAAAAAAACAATAATGATAATAATATTTAAATGATGATGATCATGATCTAATAATAAATTGTGCTTGTTTCAAACCTTTTTTTTATGTTTTAAGTCAAAAAATAAAATATTTTGTAAGTTTTCCTTGCTGTCAGATTTTCCTTTTTTTGACTTTCAATAGCTGCGTCCTGACCCTTCGCAGGGAGTTTGATTGACAGGCGATCTAACCAATCATAACGCCAAATCCGCCATTTGACCTCGGTGGACTTGCAACCATGAAGGACTTGAAAAATGGTGTGACGTCTTTCCGCGTTTGAAACAACAAACCTTCTGATGTTCATTCATGTTTATTTGATGCTATAAATGAACTAGTAGGGCGAGATGATCGGTTCACGAGCCGCTTGAGCTGAGGCGCTACAGCGATCTGTCACGATACAATAAAGAGCCACAAAACGGTTTTTATTGTTTGAAATACTTAATTACACAATTTGAAAGCTGGGACTTTGTTTATATATATCATAAATAACCTGCTCTGTCTTGTCTGTTGACGTGTTGTCAGTGTCCGTCTTTGCGAAGGGTCAATTCAGAGGCTGCATCCTTCGAAGGCCGCAAAGATTGGAATGAGTGTGGTTAAATGCGACAGTCTAGCCTACGGAGGATTGTTCTTGTTGCCTAGCAACTGTTTGCTGCCGTTGACAAGTGGCAGTAACAGTACTTTTTTTGAAAGTTATATTAAACTGTCCGAAAACAAAACAATAATAGTTCACAAACTGTCTAAATATGTTCACAATGATCAATTTCTGTATATAATAAAGAGTATAAACTATATATGTGACCTGTGCTAAGTCGGAATGTGCACAGGCTAATTTTGAGCTACAGGCAAAAGAAGTGAAAATGTCAATTTTTGTCAAAATTGAGGTTTTCATGAATTCATTTGAGTTCATTAAGCCCTCGTCTAGCGATCCCAATGCGGCAAATAGTAATTAAACATCTAAAAATGATCTTTATGTGTACGTTACTGAGAGGAGTACCTTTCCTTTGACCATGAAAAATGGCGTCTTTCTCTGCTCGCTTCTGGGCGAATGGCGCGCTTCCTCTCAGCACAAGTTTGATAACGTTGTAAAGCACAGCATTCCAACTTTATGAATATTCATAGCGAATGCTCGATGGCATGAGTATGAACCAATGAAAACTCATTCAAACTCATGCTGATGTAAACAAAACGATCTTAAATCGCGCTGACTGACTTAAGTTTGAACACAAAGACGCCTCAGAAAGCGTGCGAGCACGATACATAACACATATAGAAATACAGTATTTCAAAAATCTGTCTTGGCAATTATTCATGCAAACATTATCTGTTATGTCTTAAGGGAACTGTTACGACTACGCAGGCATGAAACAGAGTGAGAATCCAAATGCAAGCACCAACGTTTAATAACATAAGGGGTAATCCATAACCAGGAGTAATACACATCAGACGAGAGCAACGACCAACAAACAACAACTGAAGCATAAAGATTTAAATAGACACGTTAACAATGGGCTGATAAGGGACAGGTGTTGGTGATATGATGTCATGGTAACTAATGAGGGTAATGGGTAATAATGACACACAAGGTACAAGGCAAAACAGGAACCAAAACACAGGAAATAAAGATTGAAACAAAGAAAACTAAGATTACACTTCAACATAAAAGTCCTACAAAACACAAGACAACACAGGGATCGTGACAGGAACGTTTGGTTAACTGTTGGGATGAAAAAAATCTGATGTGTAACATTATATTATATCCGTGTGATACGTAGATCCTAATAGGCTAAGGCTGTCTGTTTCAATTATGCTAATCAAAAATTTTGGAATCATGGGGAAAAAAAGTTGAATATATATATATATTTTTTTTATAGACATGGGTTTTGACTTGCCTGGAAAATCCAGCCTCACTGCTGTACCAGCGGATGAGTCTGGTCGCCATTGAATCAATTAGATTTCTAGGGCGGAGCAAATCTGAGCAAACAGGAAGCAGAGTAAACCAATCAGAGAAGGGCGGATATGACGTTAGCAAAGCGACGAGAGTCAACAGCGAAAAGTAAATAATCAATGTGTTTTTGGTCATTTAAAACTGAATTAACGGCTGAATAGAACAAACTCTCGGGTCTCGCGTGCGCAATCTTTGTTGATATTGAAGGGACTTTCGCCACACTACAGCGTCACTGAAAAAAACGAATCTGATTGCACGGTACGGTTTGGAGTTGACTCGAGGCGCGACGGAGGGCGGACTGACCAGACTGATATATCTTGTAGAAGATATATCATTCTGGACTTGCCAGGCAAGGTTTTGACTTGATTTGTGCCAAATTTGGTGGTATTATAAGGGATTTTAAGGTATGGTTGCAATGTGATTTTGTTTTGGAACCTTCAGAAAATTTTAACTTGATTTTTCTCAAAACTGACTTTGCTGACTTCAAACAGGTGTAGCTCATTCGTTTTTTGTCTGATTCCAACAAATCATGTCATTTTGAAGGTGTTTTAATAGAGAATGTGAAAATAACAATAACTAATTTTTGAAAATTTGCTCATTGCGACTCATTTTCCCAGGACGGTTCACGTAAAATTACATCTTAGTACGATATAAGTCGACATTTGAACTAATTTAAAGTTTATTTTTACATTTGTATCATTAGATATTTGAGTAAGTTGAAACCCAATCCTTGCATTTAAGTGTAACTAAGCAATTTCACTCATAATGAATTCTGGGATAGGCAAGTTCCATGAAGGATCCATCTGCTGTATCCTTCACTGCACAAGAAATGTGGAGGGCACAGACTGCATTTGGAGGGCATATTTGAAGGAGCCTTCAATTTGTGACAACCTTCGTTGCACCACTGATGCAATCGCCCTTTGAAGGATGCAGCCTCTGAAAATTTATGTCGACCAAACATTTTAAAACTGTTATAGTCATAGCTGAATAGTTCACCCAAAAATGAAAATTCTGTAATCACTTAAACACCCTCATGTTGTTCTAAACCTGTATGACTTTTTCCTCTGTCAAACACAAAAGAAGATATTTTTTAAATATATCCTTATAATGGAAGTCAATAGTCACCAAAACATTCTGCAGAAAAAAGAAAGCCAAACTCGTTTGAATCAACATGAGGGTGAGTAAATGATGACAGAATTTTTATTTTTAGGTGAACTATCCCCTTTAGCGTGTTTGTTTAGCCCACTCGCTCTCTTGCACAACAGCGAGGTGAAGGAAATGTATCTGTGTCCTAATCTCCAGCTGCTCCTCTTAACCTGCATCCGAGTCCAAGACTTCTTGCCTTCCTTGGCCATATTTTCTAAACTGCTCTTTACCTCCCTGTAAGTAAGAAGCATATCTCACATTAGCGCATCTCATTTTGCTCCTCAACTTATGGTCACAGAATAAGACAAACATCCTACACTTTTCAATTTTGACGCCCCCACATAAGCTTATTTCTTTTGCATAGAACTGCCTTTCTTCATGTCATTTCGATCCATACTTCTTTCTCCTCCCTTTTGCTGGCACTCGGAAACACTTGGCCATATAAATGGGACGGAAAAAGCAAGCTAGGTCCAAGGATTAAGTGAAACCAGGAATGATTATAATTCTGCAAACCCTTTTGGCACTGTTCGCAAGGAAACATATCTCTGTTATAATGCGAGCGTGTGCGTCTTTGGGAATAATTACACTTCCAGATACTGATTGAGGAACAAGTGAGAGATGACACTAAATTCAGAGTGCTGGTATCCATTTTAGTGAAGACAGCCGAATGTATTTGCTGTTTAGAATAAGAGTCTGGAGATGGATAATGTTTTGGCACTCTGGGTCCAGTCACGAGGCTTCGGGGAGGCGGACGTTCGGAGGCCAGCGATCAAGGAGAATTCCATCAACAACATCTGGAATCCAAACTGCCTTAATACCAGCACACTGCAGGAGAGAGAGAGAGAGGAAAACACGGCTTATCTGTGCACACACTGTTGATGTAATACAAATGATCTTCCATCTTTTTATGTCAAAACATAAATGTGCAATACAATCTAATAAGATATACCCAATGACAGGCCTTGTGTATAAAGTATTTGTGAAGCACTGTTCCTAAAGGAACTGACTTTAGTATGTATTTCAGCCAGAGCGTGTCTTGCTACACAAGTACTCAATCTATTTCACTCTCTGCACACATTTTAAGCAAGTTCAATCTTTTCCCAGCTGATTCTGCAGTATGAAGAACAACCTCAGCACTTTCTGCTCTGCCCACAATTCCCTCCATTTCTCTCTCTCTCTCTTTCTCTCCAGGCAAGTAGAGTTGAGTTTCCTCAGTTTCTGCTAAGTGACTCTTTTTTTTTTCTTCAACAAGGCTTACTGAAAACATTAGCAGCACCACAAACATTTCAAGTCTCTCTCTTAAAACACATTCTCTCTTTTTTGAAGGTCTCTGGGTAAAGAAGAGACTTGCGATCCATTTTACGTCCTCACAGCGCTCTGATAGTTTGTGTGAAGTCAGTCACATGCTATTTAACACCCCTAGGCTGTGTCCACTTCTTTCGTCATGGAGAGAATTCCTGTCTTTCCAAGCCTAATGAGAAAACAGACAGACTTTGAAGTGTCAAGTACAATGGATTTAAAAATGTGAGGGGGAAAAAGTCTTTTTGAAATAAATAAATAAATACCTTTAAAAATGTACTTAGCAAAACTTTCTTTTCATACAATAACCCTGTAAAGATTTTTTTTATTTTTAAAGGGGACATATTATGGCCCCTTTTTGATGTAATTTAAGTCTCAGCTGTCCCCAGAATGTGTCTGTGAAGTTTCAGCTCAAAATATCTCAGATAATTTATTATACCATGTTGTAAATGCCCATTTTTGAGTGGAAGGAAAAACGTAAGCCGTTTCTCAATATGCGTACTTGTCTGTACTTGTGTTCTTGTGGACTTGTGAAACGTCATCAGTCACTGCCCAAGTACTGTTCCAATTCAAAGTTCACATCTAGCCAAGTTCAGATCAAATCCCCGGATGTGTTTTTTGATCCGCCCCTTTTATCGAGGATGCATCGAGAGGTGACTTGTGCAGACTTGAGACAGCCAGGTATCCCAGAATGCATCTCGCACTAACCAGCAAGCGTCATAGTAAAGGAGAAAACCCGCATAATTTAAAAATATTACTGTTATTATGTCATGATATGTAGTTTTAAGAGTTTTTCAGGTGAGAATGTGCTGGTTTAAAGCTCAAATTTGTGGTTTATTGATAAAGATAGCGCATTCCTGAAAATTTAATCTGACGTTGTCGGAGTTGTGAGATCCAGGCGATCACCGGACGCTCAGCGCTCATGTACCCAGCCGAGAGCAGCCTTACCTCGGCTAGTCCTTCTGACGTTTGCCGCTGGCTCCGTTTTGGCTGAGGGCAACTTGACATTTCATAACTTTATGGCTATTTAACTTTTGTATCCTACTAAAGCGCTGTTTTTATACGCTTGACTGAATTGTTTGCTTTATTTCTTATTGTATATTCTTATACCTTTTATAATGGCTATTATTGATCATTAAAACTGACATTTAACAAAAAGAGACAGGGTTGTGTTTTATGTTATAGCCTATTTCATTTCATTACAGTGAAGATAATCAGAGTATGCACAAATAGTATTGTTTAATATTTTTGAAATATATACGAAAAGAGGCAGGGTTGTTTAATATTTCGTTTTGTTATAAATATATGCAGACATTGCAGATAATCAATCACTCGTTGTCTGAGGCTATTAATATGTTTTGTTTGGTTTTTAAATAAAACGAAAGGGGGCAGAGTGGTGTTTTATAACACATTTCGTTTTATTGTTGGCTAAAAGACATGCAGAGATAACCGGAGAAGCCAGAGCGAGCTGAGTGACGTTATCGAGTAAGTTACGCTGCTGTTCCATTTGCAGAATCACCGGACTTGTGTTCTCCAGTTCACGGGAGTTCGTTCTCCTGAGTCGAACTTGCCAAGTCCCAACTACCAAGGACGCGAGTCCGAACTTTGCGAACTTGGTTTTGAGAAACGCCTGTAATGTTTTCGTGCATGTAACTTTAAATGCAAATGAGCTGCTTCTCCCAGCCCCCTTTCCAGGACAGCACTTTTTTCAACAGCTCATGTCTGCATCAGATACTCTGTCAAGAACTAACAAAACATCTGCTTGGACTTCTTCATCACAAAAGTTTATTATCTGCATGCGTTTTAAGGCAATATCAATATATATCAATTGCTTACGAGACATTCTTGTCGCTACAACTGCTCCGGCGTTGAGACCAAAGACTATAGATATAGAAAGACGGTCCTATTAAAGGTGCTAAAGAGGATGTTTTGTTTTATACATTTTTGCAATATTACTTGAAACTGTCTTTACTAACTGATAAAAGACTATTTATTAGGTGCACTGAAAGGAATAATATTAATATACATCATCTGTGCACGAGGTAGGGCCTTAAAAACATCAGCCAATCGTTTACGCGATCATCGCGTAAACGATTGGCCCTCTGGCTTGTCAATCACTGCCGTGACGTTCCTTGTGAGAGACGTGCGCAGCTGCGCGCTCCAGTAACTTTCCACACTCTACAGGCGCCGCATGCAATGTTTTTTCAGGAGACAGGAGTAACAACTGCAGATTATGAGTTACCTGCGGTGAGTCCGACATAATGAATCCACTAACACGACACAGCGAATGCCGGTGGTAAACACTCGTGTTCCAATACTCGTGCACGAGTTTTGGGAGGCGTTCCCTCGAAATGAGCTGTGAAGGAGGGGGGTTGTTCTTACGCATGCGCTCATTTCAAAAACTCAGTAACAGTCTTTGGTTTCTCAGTCGACGAAAAGATCCTATTTAGCACCTTTAATTGTGAATGGGAGAAAGTCAATATGGTGGAATACGCCCCACCTTCTAAGTAAAAGAGCCAATCACTGATTGATAAAGTCATTGCGTCACTGCAGCTGCCGTTAGAAGTTCAGTGAAACGCGAGACTCGCGCTTATGACTGCACATGCGCATTGGCTCATCTAGCCTGAAAAATAAGCTTTTTGAACACTATTTGAGCATAAGAAATAACATTTATGAAATAGTTCATGTCAGATTTTGTTGCTGATTTGAAATATGTTATTTAATTGTGAGTTTGCCAAGCAGTTTTTGAGATTTCATTATTCCCCCATTCAAATAGATAGGACTTGGTCTTGGATGCCTGAAATAGCTGCCCGGAGGTGTTGCAAATATGGCCGCCGAGTGAACAGAAACTATAGCTGCATCCGAAATCGCGTACTGATGAGTAGGTACTGCATTTGAATTTAAATTTACTTCACAACCATTGAAAAAGTATGTTCTATATGTAGTATGAATGAATTTGGACATACTACATCCTCCATTTTGTTACTGTCACATGACCTACCAGCGTCAGTCCCTTCAACTGTGGCCTCATGGGATAGTAAGGAAGTCATCTGCGTACTTTTCGCCTGTTTTTCGAATACTTTGAATTCTGACGTACTTCTCTGTTCGCATACTGTTTTTCATGTACTATATAGTAAAGAAGTATTCGATTTTGGAGGCAGCTTATGCTAATACAGCAGACAGTTGTGGGCGGGGCCTGAACAATGTGACATCACACTGTACACAAAATGAAAACAGCTTGTTTTATGAGTCTATTGAGGTTTTATGGGGATTAAAAAAAGGAGTGGGTGAATTTTTATCATTATAGGGTGGTTGTGTACACACACTGCTAACATACATTTGTGTTCAAACACCATGCAAAAGTGAATTTTGCATAATAGGTCCCCTTTGGTGGATCCAAAATGGTCAATATTCATATTCATGCATTTTATTCATATTTTATGTTAATCATTTATGGCTTATGATTTATCAATATTACTTCTGATTTCATATATTCATGTACTCCTACTCTATATATTAATTCTCATCATATTTTCAAGTATTTACTTTTTATTGTACCCTTATGGTTATTCTTATTTTATATTTAAGATTATGTATGCTTGCTATATTCAATTGTTCTTCAAAGTGTTCCAGTGTGACGGGTCACGTTGACATGTTTGTGGTTAGATATTGGACGCCTACCAAGTACTGCAGAAGCGATGTTTTCAGAATTAGTTGCTCTTGTACTTTTTATATCAAAATATGCCTTATTATTTCTGCTGACAATGTAAGATCTGCAAAATTCCATTAAGGGGGTCAAAACAACCCCTATATCTATTTTTGACACTTAACCAGTCTATGACATAATGGGTAAATCCATTTGACATTTTCTCATTAGACCAAAACATAAGTTTTTGCATCACCTTTAAAGAGGTTAAATAGCCAAGGGGACATCTTGGCTATTTTACCTCTTTGAAAAATCTAATATTTTCAGGGAAAACAAAATCAAACCTGAACCACAATAGTGATTAGCCAAATCTATTTTTAGCCATTATGCTAACCATTTTAAGGTTATCACACTTAAAAGGATCTGGGGGGAAAGATTCCTAAGTTAAGGGGAAAATGTGGAATAAATATAGGGCATGTGAATGTGATGCTCCTAAATGCAAACACATGTTTTTCCACAGCCTGATGTACTTTCTGGCCTGTACAGGATGTAAATTAACATAAAAAACACAAGTCTTAATGTAGGATACACATGGTTTTAGTTTCATCAAGCAGCAAATCATGTGTCATTCTGTTCCAATGGGCTTTCTAACACCTACATACAACAACTACAATGAATGCAATCTCACCTCTCTAAATACATTTCCATAAGAAAACTACAATTCAATTCAATTGTTTTTTATTTTGAAAGAAATTAATACTTTTATTCATCAAGGACAGATTAAATTGATCAAAAGCAACACTGAAGACATTTATAATGTTACATAAAACCATTTCAAATAAATGCTGTTCTTCTGAAAAAAGGTATAACGGTTTACATAAATATTAAGCAAGCACAAATGGTTTTAACAGGGAGAGGAGATGTTTCTTGGGCAGCAAATCAGCATATTAAAATGATTTCTGAAGGATCATGTGACATTAAAGACTGGAGTAATGATGCTGTCACCATAAATCTACTGTTTTTACTATATTTTGATCATATAAATGCAGCATTGGTGAGCAAAACCATTAAAAAAAATCCTACCTAGAACATATTTCAGCTGCAAACACATCATATATGTTCCGTTACTAATCAAACACATTATACTTGTTTTCTTGAGAGTTTGCATTTTCTTACATGCCAGTACAGAATAAATCTAGTTAGGTAATGCTGAGTGTGCTAGAAATGTGCATAAAAGAAAAGAGGCACCTGCGTTAACGTGTTGAGCTATGGGAAACATACCGTCTACAGTACACTTAAGACAGGGTGTGGTGAGAGAGTTTTTTTCCGCCGTTCCAGACGAGATTGTGGGGGGAAAAAACAGGTTATAGGAAGTAAAACAATCAACATCTCTAAACTCATAGTGCTGGTTCTTTCCCTCCTCCTTTAAAAGGCAAACACTTCTAAACCGGGCAGGAAAAGACTCCCCACCAGGAGCTGCTGAATCAGTCTTTTACCCTCCCCCACCCTACCTACTGCACCAAACCCTGCTACCCTCACTCTGACCCAGTCACATCCTCCAGGAAACCCCCCTGCTTCAGTTCAGGCCTGCAGCAGTTAACTGGACTCTTTCTTCACCTTATGACTTTAATGACTGGACTGCCACATCAGAAGCATGAGGTATATGTTCCCCTCCTTGTCTGTCTTTAATATTTCCCTTTTTCTCCCCAGTGCTCCCTCTATTCTCGTCAGGTTGACTTGCATTAGTTCCCCTCACCCCTCCTCCAACACTAAACCACATATGGTTCTCATATATAAATCCATGTCATCAAAGTCTAACTCAAAGCAAAGGAAACGGATGAGAAACGTGCACAAATACAAGAAAGTTTACATCGATTCTTTCTAAGCGTGTTCGTAAAACGTCTGAAAAGCAGCGGTTTCCAGCTTTTGTGCTGTAAGCAGAATTTTTGCATGAAGAAATCGAGTTTTTACAGCTTGAACCAAGCGGCTTTAGGGGCAGTGAGAGAAAGAAAGGAGGTTAAAAGGAGTTCTGAGATGCCACATCAGAGGGGGGCTTTGAAAAAGGAGACTTGTGGTTAGTTTCTCCAACTGCTGGACACAAAAGGCAGTGCGGTGGGAAGGGGGCGTCTGCTGAAGATTGCTTAAAATCTGTTTACACTGCTCATTCATCAGCAGTTATCACAGGACTGACAGGATGTGGTAGTGTAGCCTGATCTGAGGCCCGGGGCAGTGGGGGAGTATGCTATCCTTACATTACCCGACCTGTGTGAGATTTAGGACAAAATGCACAGTTGTTCTTCTCCCTGCTTCCATTAAAGGTTTTTTTTTAGGTTCAAATGAAGTTAGAGGGATAGTTCACCCAAAAATGACAATTCTGCTATTTATTCACCCTCATATCGGTTCAAACCAGCATGCTGTTATTTTAGAAGACGAAAAAAAAAAACATTTTGAAGAATGTACATGCTCCGCTTGTCCATACAGTGACAGTTCATAATGACAGAAGATGTCCAGATTAAAAAAAGGACAAAAGTAATAGCACAAAATATTCCATAAACATACCAAATTCAGTAAAACCTGGAGACAATTAAATTGAATCTTGTGAGATTTGTGAACTTTAGTGAAAGGGAAAAACATTACTGAATATATTGCACAAGTCATATGGACTAGGTTTCAATTTTTTAATTTATTTATTAAAGCTTGATCGACGGGTCTGAACTGATGTCATATGGAGCTGCATTTACATTTTGTAATGTTTCATTTTCCCTCAACTTGTAAAATGGTCAATGACATGACTTGCATATTTGTGTCCAAGTGCATTATTTCCTTTATTTGATAAATTCATGACATATATACGGAAGAGGATTAGGGCCAAGCAATAATAAAAAAATAAAACCATCTCGAGATTAAAGTTGTTAAATTAGAGAAAAAACTCGTTAAATTTCGAGAAAAAAGTTGAGATAAAATGTTGAGAATAAACTCGTTAAATTACGAGAAAAAAGTCGTTAGATTATGAGAACAAATTCGTTAAATTATGAGAAAAAAACTGTTAAATTACGAGAACAAATTTGTTAAATTACGACTTAACGACTTTTTTCTCGTAATTTAATGACTTTATCTCAACTTCTTTCTCGAAATTTAACGAATTTTTTCTCGTAATTTAACGAGTTTTTTCTCGTAATTTAACGAGTTTATTCTCAACATTTTATCTCAACTTTTTTTCTTGAAATTCAACGATTTTTTATCATAATTTAACAAATTTGTTCTCGTAATTTAACATATTTTTTCTCGTAATTTATTGACTTTATTCTCAACATTTTATCTTGACTTTTCTCAAAATTTAATGAGTTTTTTCTCATAATTTAATGAGTTTATTCTCAACATTTTATCTCGACTTTTTTTCTTGAAATTTAATGACTTTTCTCATAATTTAACGAATTTGTTCTCGTAATTTAACATATTTTTTCTCGTAATTTATTGACTTTATTCTCAACATTTTATCTCGACTTTTTTCTCAAAATTTAACGAGTTTTTTCTCATAATTTAATGAGTTTATTCTCAACATTTTATCTCGACTTTTTTCTCAAAATTTAACGAGTTTTTTCTCATAATTTAACGAGTTTATTCTCAACATTTTATCTCGACTTTTTTTTCTTGAAATTTAACTACTTTTTTTTTCATAATTTAACGAATTTGTTCTTGTAATTTAACGTATTTTTTCTTGTAATTTAATGACTTTATTCTCAACATTTTATCTCGACTTTTTTCTCGAAATTTAACGAGTTTTTTCTCATAATTTAACGAGTTTATTCTCAACATTTTATCTCGACTTTATTCTTGAAATTTACCGACTTTTTTCTCATAATTTAACGAATTTGTTCTTGTAATTTAATGTATTTTTTCTCATAATTTAATGAGTTTATTCTCAACATTTTATCTCGACTTTTTTTCCTTGAAATTTAACGACTTTTCTCATAATTTAACGAATTTGTTCTTGTAATTTAACATGTTTTTTCTCATAATTTAATGAGTTTATTCTCAACATTTTATCTTGACTTTATTCTTGAAATTTAACGGATTTTTTTCGTAATTTAATGACTTTATTCTCAACATTTTATCTCGACCTTTTTCTCGAAATTTAACGAGTTTTTTCTCGAAATTATCAACTTTAATCTCGAGATGGTTTTATTTTTTTATTATTGCTTGGCCCTAATCCTCTTCCGTACATATATCACTTTATTCTATAAAACCTATTTAATTTGAATACATTTTTTATGGAGCCCCGCACATGATATGCAAGAAAAAAATTTAATTGTGTGCACGATTTACTAATTCGTTCCATCGATTTATAAATCATGCAAAATATTAATAGTAAATTGTGTGCACGTTTTAGTAAATCGAGGGAATCAAATAGTAAATCGTGCGCACATTTTAAAAACTATTTAAAATGGTGTCTTAATAATAACAAATTAAAAACTAAAGACTATGGAATCATTTTAGGTTTGAAACCTTTCATATAAACACATTTTTATAAATATAAGTAGTTTTAAAGCTGTTGAGATAATTGAAAAACATTTGTCCAGCAATTTGAATGTCAGGGTGGCATAAGCGCAAACATGACACTTTTATTATGAATTGACAAGGTAATAACAGTAAACATGATAATGCATCATCCAGAGGACCACAACTGATCCTTGTGGCAGAGTGAAAAGGTGTGTATATCTTTCTCAAATACTGGTAAAATCTGCTCATTTCAAGTATGGGTAGGTTGGTACACTTCCCATGTCAGGTGGTACAACTACAACCAAAGACCCTTTCGAGGAAAGTCTGTTCATTTGGCGGCCATATTTGCAACACCTCCGGGCAGCTATTTCAGGCATCCAAGAACAAGTCCTATCTACTTGAATGAGGGAATCCTGAAATCTCAAAAACTTCTAGGCGAATTCACAATTAAATAACATATTTCAAATCAGCAACAAAATCTGACATGAACTGTCCCATAAATGTTGTTTCTTATGCTCGATAGTGTTAAAAAGCTTATTTTTCACGCTAGACAAGCCAATGCGCATATGCAGTCCTAAGCGCGAGTCTCAGGTTTCAATGGAACCGGAGCTTCTAACGTCAGCTGCAGTGACGCAATGACTTTATCAATCAGTGATTGGCTCTTTTACTTAGAAGGTGGGGCGTATTCCACCATATTGCGTGTTGCAGTTTCTCTCATTCATCTGAACAGTCTTGTGCATCCCAATTCGCATACTTATGCACTATTCTATGACGTTTTTAAGTATAAATAGTGCAAGTAGTGCGTTCACACTGAAAATTCCAAAAAGAAGAAGTACACTTTAAATACCCGGATGATGCACTAAATTAACGGACAAAACGAAGTGTGCAATGTTGGACACTTGATGCACTCAACTGTCGCAGCTTTAATTACGTAGTGGAGGGGGAGGGGCTGTCAGACTCCGTTGTTAAATGACAAAATAACCTTATTCAATTCATGCACTACATGGATAAGTACATAAGTACATAGTGTATAAGTGCATAGTGCGTCATTTGGGACGCTATAGTCTTTGCTACAACTATTTGATTTTACTGCAATGAATTTAAACACTTTGAAATATTATTTAACAACTGAAACTTGTTTAAACATACTGTTCATGACTCAAAAATATGCATTACATCATTTTTGAAAAGATTTTTTTGTTTTGTTTTTTAAAAAAAAAGACCTTTTTTGAAGATTGATTGGTCAATGACCCAAAAAATGTATGCTTTGACAGTAACACACTTACAATGCAAGTACAGGAGGCAATGAGTATTTTTATTTAATAGCTTATATCTGTCTCTTCTGTACAAAGTGTTATTGTTGCTGTAAAGTTGTTTAATTCATCCTTTTAGCACTGGCAATAATGCTCTAGGTGGATGAACATCTGCTTATGCATTATGGACTCGAATTACACGTGTGGATGTATTATTGGTATCATTGCACATTGCTCAAAAGTTTTAGGGTTTACCAGCATTAGCCATGACAGGAATTGAAGAATTGCATATGTGTTTAGACAAGGTTATGAACTGATTTTATCACAGCAGTCACATGTTAAAGACATGTTTAAGTAGTGTGGCTGTGCAGTGTAAATGCCATGCCCCATAAACCTCCATTGTAAATGCATTACTGTAAACGCAATTTTTTGCTTGTTTTTATAAAGCGAGAGAAAAGCCAAAGTAATTCTGTGGTAATCGACTGTATGCTGTCGACAGCTTGAACTAAACCTGGAATATTCCTTTAAGACTTATTCCTATGTGCCCTATATGTGGTCCAGCTGCAGTGTGTTTTGTGAATTACCGCACCGATAACCAAACCCACTTGTGAAGAACTTTTATTTTGGCCCCAAAAAAGTGACTCAAATTCTAAACTTTTGAAAAGAATGATGCAACAAGTGAGTTTCCAAACTGTCTGACACACAAACTCCCAGGAAAAATGAACTCTGGGAAATGGATTTCAAGTTGCGTACTTAGTTAAGTACTAAAAGTGACTTTTCATTCATCAAGAAATGTAAGAACTGCAACAGACTCAAGTAATTCCTCTGAAAGCATCTAGTGTAGAAGCTTACGAGGAGAACAGAAGCGCTGCTGGGCTGGGCTGGGCTGTGTGTGGGCACAGGAGGGTCGACCCAGTTCAGCTGCCCTATGCAGAGTGTGTTGCATCAGGCCGGAAAAATGCTCCACTCAGCCACCAGGGCGCTAATTACAGAGGACCATTGCTGAGCTCGACAGGAAGGACGTCAAAGACCGAGCATGGGGATGGATGGAAGCGAGAGACAGAGAAGGAAGACTAAGCAATGGAGCGAGGAAGCAGCTAACAATGCAATAAAAATAGAAGGGTGGGAGTTGAGACACAGACAGGGTGTGAACA
Source organism: Ancherythroculter nigrocauda (assembly GCA_036281575.1). NCBI lineage: Eukaryota > Metazoa > Chordata > Actinopteri > Cypriniformes > Xenocyprididae > Ancherythroculter > Ancherythroculter nigrocauda. Next base: position 4,437,196 of record VTFQ01000008.1, on the reverse strand, counting down.
TTTGAGGCAGTATATTTACCTGCTTATGTGCGGTACGTAACCAGCCAACAATAGGTTTCAGAGATAATGAGTCTGGAAGTGAAGCAAAACACCTTCCTCCTCACACAACCAATCAGGAGCTGCATGAGGAACACAATCAGCCTATACAGACACTCAGAAAAGACATTATTTTGTTTTGTTGCTTAAAACTGAAGTAAAGGAGCTGCTTTTTTAACCTTCATCTGGACTCAAAGGGCAGTCTAAGAGGCAGAAGCATGTGACTTGTAGATTTAGATTTGTTGAAAGCCTGCCTCCTTGTGGTGTGTGAATAATGGCTCCTGCCATGCAGTGTTAAAATAATACTTTACAATAATTTTCAGTTTGTTCACAGTATTAGCATTTACACTGCAATTCAAAGGTTTGGGGTCAGTAAATTCTATTAAGCAAGGATGCATTAAAGGATTAGTTCACTTTAAAATTAAAATTATCCCATGATTTACTCACCTTCAAGCCATCCTAGGTGTATATGATTTTCTTCTTTCAGATGAATACAGTCGGAGTTATTAATAATCACCCTGATGCTCCTAAGCTTTACAATGGCAGTGCACGGAAACCACCTGTTTGAAAATCAAAAAAGTGCATCCATCCATCATAAACGTACTCCACACGGCTCCGGAGGGTTAATAAAGTCCTTACGAAGCAAAGCGTTTGTCTAAGAAAAATATCCATAAGTACACGTAATAAAGTAAAATATCTATCTTCCTAGATCGCCTTCTGTATTCAACTTAAGAAGAAATAACTGATGTTACGGCAGTTAACGCTTGTTTCATAAGTTGGCGTAGGAAGTAGCATAAACATTTTAAACTGCGAGAGAAGTTACACTTTCTTCTTAAAGGGTTAGTTCACCCAAAAATGAAAATTCTGACATTTATTACCATTTATTTATTTATTAATTATTGTAAGACCTTCATTCATCTTCGGAACACAAATTAAGATATTTTAGTTGAAATCCGATGGCTCAGTGAGGCCTCCATAGGGAGCAATGACATTTCCTCTCTCAAGATCCATTAATGTACTAAAAATTTAAATCGGTTTATGTGAGTACAGTGGTTCAATATTAATATTATAAAGTGACGAGAATTTTTTGTAGCGCCAAAAATAACGACTTATAAAGTGATGGCCGATTTCGAAACACTGCTTCAGGAAGCTTCGGAGCACAGATGAATCAGTGTGTCGAATCATGATTCGGATCGCGTCAAACTGCCAACAGCTGAAATCACGTGACTTTGGCGCTCCGAACAGATGATTCGACATGCTGATTCATTACGCTCCAAAGCTTCCTGAAGCAATGTTTTGAAATCGGCCATCACTTTATAAGTCGTTATTTTTGGCGCTCCAAAAATATTCTCGTCATTTTATAATATTAATATTGAACCACTGAACTCACATGAACTGATTTAAATATGTTTTTAGTACCTTTATGGATCTTGAATGGCTTTGCTCTCATGGAGCCATCGGATTTCATCAACAATATCTTTAATTTGTGCTCTGAAGATGAACGAAGGTCTTACGGGTGTGGAACGACATGAAAGTGAGTAATAAATGACATTACTTTCATTTTTGCGTGAACTACGGAAGGCGGTCTGGCGGAAGCTAGATATTTTAATACACCTAATACTGCTGACTGCAGCAATTCAAGTTCAAAATAAAACTGAAAAATGTTACAACAGTCATAAAACACCAGAAGATCATTTGCTAATCTTTTTACCTGATTGAGTGGAATCTTATATTCTGAAGGATTCAAGCTGGCCATCAACACCATGTTCACGATGCTTGTTCACCATCAAACCAATCAGCCATGAGCTCGAGTCTAGACTTCAGCAACAGTGAAACGATGAGTTCCTACTTCATTTTGACTAAAATACATTGCTATAAGAAGTAAACTGTCTATATTAAGGCAGCTAAATAAATGTGATATGGTTGAAATAATAAACTATAGTAAAAAACAAAATTTAAAGTCCCCCTGTGGTGAAAATGAAGTTTTTAATGTTGTTTATATGTCTATGTGGTAGAGCTGCACGATTAATCGTAGATTGCGATCTCGATTCAAACACGCCATCTTATTTTATTAATGCCGTTTCTCCTAAACCTTTGACAAAACTATACTGGAACATTCAAATGTGTGTTCGTGTTGCCGCGCTGATCCAGAGAGAGCAGTTTGGAACCACAATAGTTATTTCTATTTGTAATTATCACAGTACTACTCAGATACAAGTTTAAATTTAGGATTTAAACACTTATGTCTACGATAACGATCAAAATAAAGCAAATAACCTTTAGACACTAATTTGGCACTTCAAATAAAGGTTGTATTAGTTATATCTTATATGCCACTAGGTGGCGACAAGTGACTGTTAAAAATGTATTTCTCATTGAACCATTCATTCAAAAGATTTGTTCAAAAATACCGATTCATCCAGTAATGAAACAAGTATTCCAAGTCATATTCATTCAAAACCATTTTTTAAAGGTGCACTAGAATCAAAAATTGAATTTACCTCGGCATAGTTGAATAACAAGAGTTCAGTACATGGAAATGACATACAGTGAGTCTCAAACTCCATTGTTTCCTCTTTCTTATGTAAATCTCATTTGTTTAAAAGACCTCCGAAGAACAGGCGAATCTCAACATAACACCGACTGTTACATAACAGTCGGGATCATTAATATGTATGACCCCAATATTTGCATATGCCAGCTCATGTTCAAGGCATTAGACAAGGGCAGCCAGTATTAACGTCTGGATGTGCACAGCTGAATCATCAGACTAGGTAAGCAAGCAAGAACAATAGCGAAAAATGGCAGATGGAGCAATAATAACTGACATGATCCATGATAACATGATATTTTTAGTGATATTTGTGAATTGGCTTTCTAAATGTTTCGTTAGCATGTTGCTAATGTACTGTTAAATGTGGTTAAAGTTACCATCGTTTCTTACTGTATTCACAGAGACAAGAGCCGTCGCTATTTTCATTATTAAACACTTGCAGTCTGTGTAATGCATAAACACAACTTCATTCTTTATTAATCTCTCCAACAGTGTAGCATTAGCCCGTTAGTCACAGAGCATAGCCTCAAACTCATTCAGAATCAAATGTAAACATCCAAATAAATACTATACTCACATGATCCGACGCATGCATGCAGTATGCATGACGAACATCTTGTAAAGATCCATTTGAGGGTTATATTAGCTGTGTGAACTTTGTAAATGCACTGTATTATAGTCGAGAGCTCGGGGGGGCAGGGAGCGCGCAATTTAAAGGGGCCGCAGCCTGAATCGGTGCATAGTTAATGATGCCCCAAAATAGGCAGTTAAAAAAAATTAATTAAAAAAATATATGGGGTATTTTGAGCTGAAACTTCAGACACATTCAGGGGACACCTTAGACTTATATTACATCTTGTAAAAACTGGTTCTAGGGCACCTTTAAATAATTAATTTTTCCAGCAAATAATATTTTGTCAGAACCTCTAATTACGTTATTTTGTTTTTGTTTTTAAAATTGCTTTAAGACAAACCATGTGCAAACCCACAAGTCAACATCGTTGCTGAGTATTTTCTTTAAAACTGCAGGGATCAGACTGCAAAGTCTCAAAAACACGGTTTGAAATCGCTGGTATTCCTTGCGTCACAAACTACCTTGTAACCAATCACGTCAATGAGTGGATCCAATTTGCATATTCATAGAATCACGTATACTAACTGAGGCAAGAATGTAGAGTTATCATCAAGCTATTTTAAGGCATGAAGAAAAAAATGATTTAAATGCATCATTTTGTTGATCAAAGATGAGTTTTAAGGGATAAAATTACTGTCTACAGGGGGACTTTAAAATAACAGGCCAGAGACTAGAAGAATCACCAACTTTCTGATGTAACCAAACCTAGGGAAAGAAATTCATAGAAATCCCATTTATAAAATCTGTCTATTTTATTTCGGACAAACCAGAAAATCAAGTGGCTGAATAAACTCAAAAATAAAAGTGAGACACGTGTCAACTGAAGCTGTGTATTGGGTGGGTGTCACGTGCACAGCTCAGCTGATTATATTCGGAGGGATCTAGATGCATAACAGAAGCAACACAAACCTGTGGATAAACTCCAAACCGGTGGAAGTCGACCCCCTACAAAAACTGACAAAACTTTTTTTTCAGTCCTTAGATGTAACCTTTTTATTATTTGTACATTCAGCACTTACAGGAGTAAACAATAAAATTAAAAGAAAACAAAATGAAGCTTTTATGCTAAAACAATAATAATAATAAAAAAAAAAAAATTTAAAAACCAAATGTGAAAAGGTTAAATATGCATCCCATTCTCCATGGCAGCTTGGCTAAAAACATAGGGGTTGTAAAAGGCAGACAATGGGTGGGGAAAAAAAATGATACAAGGAATGTGAGGGAAACAGAAGAGGAAAACGTAAAGTAGCGATCAGGACTTAAGTGACACTAAAGGCTTTCAGAGCATCTCTTTCTGAACGCAGCTTCACACAGATCGGTGTTGACGCTACACGGAAAGAGAAAGAGGACGTCACCAAACCTGGAGAATGCCTTGCAGTCCGACCCACTTATACCAGAAGTCCATTAACACTGAGGAGGGAAAATGAACACCAGGAGTCTTAAAGCCCAGTCAAGAGACACTGAGACGAGTCTACATGGAGACACAGCACCACCGTGGTCCCAATGTGTGTGTGTGTGAGTGTGTGTGCGCACCCGTGTCTCTTTACGCAGAGTGTGTGTGCATGTGTGTGTTTGAATGAAGTCTGAGTTGGTCCTCAGGAAGGTAGGCATAGAGCTGTTACAGCACATACAGGAACAGGGGTTACAAACTCAACAGTTCCAGACTTCCCTTAGCGTCGTCGATCTCTGGGTGGAGGGCTGCTGCGGCTCCGTGACCTCCTGCTCCCGCTTGCACTGTTTCCACCAGGCCTGCGATATCCCTCCTTCCGCTTGTCCCCCTCTCGCTCCCTCTCTCGACCTCTGTCTCGGTCTCGTTCTCTGTCGCGGTCTCGCTCACCTTCCCCTCCGGCGGCCCCGCTGGTCTTCATCCTCTCCCGGTGCTCCTCCTCACGTTTCTTATCCTCCTCTTCCATCTCCTTCCACCTCTTCTCTCTTTCCCTCATGCGCTCGGCACGAGCCGCTACCCTCTGTGCTGCCTGCAATGCAAAGCGTGTTGGGTAATGAGTATCACTGGCATTATATTCTAAAATCAGTTTTTTCCCTTAGCAAATACCACTTTATAAGCAACTAAAATGTGTGAAGTAATGTACCTGCTCCTCGGTGAGGGGGAGCCAGTATATGCATGGAGCAGCTTTGGTTTTGCGGAAGAGGTCATCCAGCAGTTTAGCGGGTGGCTCCTCAGGTCCTTTTTCTAAAAAGAAAAAAATATATATATATAAAACATTTATATTTTAGCAATTTATTTTAATGCACAGCTTGTCAGTGAAGCACGGCTCTGTGTAAATGCTGCTCCATGTGAAATCACTGCGAGAGAGTCACTTATAACATGCATTTGAAAAAGCAATGCGTCAAACATCTTTCCAAACATAAGCATTTATGAACCTCTTGTCCAACAAAAGACAACATTTAATAACATGTTTTGCCTCCAAACTCACTTCATAAAATCATATGAGTGTTTGAAAACATCCTTCTGTGAAATTATGTGGATTCTTATGAAGAATAAGGCACACAACATATTTCATAGTATTGTATACAGTGATTGTCTATGTTATATACTTTATTATCATGAAAATATCCGAGAAGGCTTGAAAAACTCAGATAAACAATATATTGTCATATTTGTGTTTATTAGTCATGTTTAATCAATCAAAGCATTTCAATCTTCTGTTTATTCAGCTATAGTGATAGTATGATGCCCATAGGGATTTCCTGGAACGACGTGCGTTATCTTCTTATTTGGAGTTTCTGTGTGAGAGCGCCCTCTAGACTTCAGATGGAGCAGCATTTACTGCTGCTTTTAGCAATTCACCGACACGCCATGCATTTAAAAAGCAAAAGCAAAAAAATGCAGCCTTTGCCAAATCACATTCGATTTAATTTTCCTTAATCGTGCAGCCCTAATATATACATTTTTATTTAAGATGTAAATATATACAGTACTGTGCAAAAGTCTTAGGCACATCAGTATTTTCACCCCCCCAAAAATGATTTTAAGCTAGTTAAAGAATAAATATATATTATTTATTTATTAAAGATTTATTTTTGGCGCCTTATCGTAGATTCAGATCTATAAATCAAATTGTATTTCAATTATGAAGAAAAGGTTCAGCACCCAAGGCTCAATCGCTATTGCCTCAATGGTGTACAGTGTCTTTGGGTGGATTAGGACTGTTTGTGATTTGGTCTTAGTGATTTAGGAGTCCTCTTGACTACTCTTAATGTTTCACAGACTTAGGAGCTAGTTTTAGCGCTAAAATGCTTTGTGAAATACTCAGAGAAAAAAATTTAGGACTCCTAAAATTAGGACTGACACGCCCATTATTTTTAAGAGTTTCTCCTAAATCGGCAAGTTAGGAGCTACTTTTAGCCTTAAGATGTTTTGTGATTACGGCCCCAGATCTCAGTGTGGAGCACCAGCTGTTGTCAGACTCCTTGTGCATACAAAAATGACTGGATAATTACAATTAATGGCAAAATTAATGTTTGGAATTGTGAACTGATATTTCCTATTGACACACTATAGCAAAAGATATGAATAACTGGCTTAAAACCATTTTTTGGGGGTGAAAATAATGACGTGCCTAAGACTTTTCCACAGTATTGTATATAAAAGATAAATAATATAAAATGTACATGTATCCAAGTTTACAAATAATAATAATAATAGACTATAATTTATATAATGCATATTTATAATTTAAATATAAATTGGCAAATAATAAAACAAATATATAAATAATAAATTTAAATATCAAATAATAATAAGTTACTATAATGCAAAAAAAAAAAAAAAGACTAAGGAAAAAGATTTTTTAAATTCTCACCCTTCTTATCGGTTTTCCTCTCTTTGCTCTTCCCTCTTTCCTTGCGCCGCCTCTCGCGTTCTCGTGAACGTGATCTTCTGGCGCCAGCTTCCCGCTCCTCTCCAGGTTTGCTGAAGTCTCTCACCTTATCTCTGTCCCATTCCCTTTCCGCACGCGATCTCTCCCTCCTTTCCATTTCCCTCTCTCGTTCTGCCCACTGGTCACGTTCTGGCAGGAGAGGCGGGGGTACCGGACGGCCAGGTCCAGCGGCTGCCGCCCCACGGGGCTCTTCTGGTGGCTTTTCTCCTGCTGGACCCAAACCCCTGTGAAAGTCCACCTGATGGGAATGAAAGGGAATTAGTTTTCATAGACAGAAAAAAAAGGATATTAAATTCTGCAGATGAAGAAGGCCTTTACCTCCTCTTGCGTGCAGAAGTCAACACTGAGGAACTTAGGGTTACTCTGGGGCCATTTAACCCCATGTAATGCTGTGCGAGTGGCCATCGCCTCTTCTGTATTTGAGTACTGAGGGAAAGCAAAGATGGTGAATGGGTAAGCGGGTATGAAGAAAAAATTCCCAAAAAAATCCAGAGGGATGCAGGAAAGAGACTTACTGTGACATAACAGTGAGATTTAATCTTGTCGATCCAGAAACCTTCCTCCACTAAAGTCCCTGTGCGGTTCAACAGCTCCTTCAGCTGCCCCAAGGTAAACGGCCTCACCTTAGAAACATCACAAAACAAGTCTTAGGTCACTAAACCTGGGACAACTCTCTGCATGTAGCATCTTTAGCTTATTAAAACATCGATGTGCACATTTATACGTACCAGGTTGCAGACATGGACAATGTTCGACAGCTTGCCACGAGGAGGAGAGGGTTGTTTGGCTGTGCGGACCGGGTCATCAATGGTGATACTCACTCCTGACTTCTGCTGACTAATCGAACGCCGAATCAGCGTGTCACTGGGAGCGACTTTAAGCAGGAAACAAAACAGGAAAAAAAGGGAGAGAGATTGTTCAAGATGTCAGACTTTTCTATCCAAAACTCAAGTCACTTTTTGGGACTTACAGCAGTAATTGCTTTCAAGTTTGAATCCTAAAATGTTTTGTTGATTCAGGAGATTAAAGTAGCCGCTTGAATATTTTCTTTCAGCTGTATGATCAAACAGATGAAGTCACAACTAACCATAGCGACAGTATCAAACATGGCGATGCCCATAAAACTGTGAAGTTTTACCATGCAGGGCTCCAGACTAACATTTTAGAAGCACAAGCAGAAAATTTAATGGCACACCATAAATCGACCTGCAGCAGTTATTCACATTCCCCCCATGTTGACTGCATTACTGACAAATGCCTTAGTAATAAACAGACTTAAAGGGTTACTTCAGGATTTAGCATTAAGCTTTGTATTAGTAGAATACCACTAGTATTTTCGAATTAGCGTGCTTTCCCCCTTCATATCAGCCCGAGATGAGAGATTTATGCATTTTTATTCTGTAAAAAAGCCTCCGATGACGCAAAAATCGTCATTTTGCGTCATCGGAGGCTTTTTTGGCCAGAGGCTTAAAACTACAGCCAGTAATAGCAAGTAGTTCCGCATTTTTTCACCACGCCCATACATATGCGCGTTTGAGGTTACTCACGGACATAGATCAGGCCAGGCTGTTCGTCCTCTGGGAAAGTGAATATTGATGGTATCGCGGTGTTCTTCAGAATGGTTCTCTTCATTGCAAAGATATTTGGTTCGTAGTCCTCGTGCTTGAAATGGAGACTACATATTCTGCGGTTTATGTTTTCTATAACGGTGTCATCTCCAAACTTCGGGTGTTTGATGGCCCGCAGCCACTGTTTACATCGCTCCAAATCTTTAACTTAATCGGAAAATGATGGAAACTTACTTGTCCTTTCCTGGTTTTGGGTGTACATCCAGAAAAAAAAAAACCAGGTACAAAGCAATTTAGCACCATTTCGCTGTAAATGTATGAACTAACTCACGATTTATTTGTTTGAATTTTCCTGAATGCCGCTGTAACCGATAGGCGTGGTTTAGGCGTGGCCTCGCAAGGGCAGCAAAACAAGTGCATTCTGGGAGTTGTTCTCTTTCATCCACATTAGTCAAAAATACATTTTCTGCCTTTTCTCAGTCTAGAAAGCTCCAAATTCAAAAATAATTTCACATTTCTACTACATAAATGACCAATTTTAAATACACATTCATCTTTCCAGGGGTGAAGTACCCCTTTAACTTACGGAAATTACACTGCACAGTTTTATTTTAAGTTTGCAAGGCTTCAGGTTAACATTTGAGGGCAGCATTATTATTCATAATGTCTAAATAATTCAAAAACAAAATTATTGAAAATGTAATTTGGGAGTGGAAATGGCAGCCACCTACTGGTTACAATGAGAATTTAATGTCTTTTTTATTTTTAAATAAGTGAGAGTTTTCCTACATGTTGAAACTTTTAGTTTTATAAATGGGGGTAATCTATGAAGGATGAACAAATAATGTTTTGGTCATCACATTATAATATAAATATAATATATATATTTTATATATAATATAAAATAATATTTTAAATATTAGAGTAAATTAAATATTGATAATATTAGAGTTTTGAAGTGCTGGAAAAAGATGTTTGAAGCACTTGAAAGCATTTTACTCTTCCTGCCAAAATTCCATGGTTACAGTTAGTGTTACTACATTAAATCCATGGCGAATGTTAATTTGTGGACTGAAAGCCCTCTATAACTGGTTCATTCATGGCACAATGTTTCTCCTGGTTTCCATGTCAGCGCTGTTTGATCTTATATCTATGGTTAATAACGGAGAACTCTGTGCTGAATTTGAATGCTTCTCATTAACGTTAGATCTCGCAGTGATGTTATTAATTCTGTGGCAAATTCAAATGCTTTCTTTACTAGATCTCCCAGCGCTGTGTAGTAAACTGACATTGGTCCAAACTGGTAAATGATCCATGAAGCACAAATGAGTAGCGCAGTCTCTTTCCGCTTTCATTACATTTGCCATTAGGCAACGTTGTGGCAGTTGCGTCAGCGTGACTGCTAACAAATTTGATCGCACCGACAGAAAGCAAAATGCGACCATTTAGACAGTGCGTAAATAAATGAGTCCAATAGGTTGTTTGCAATCACATGGTTCTGGTGACGCGCGAAATTCCGGTGATGGGCAAGCAGTGAAAATTAGAATGGAAGAGATGGAGAAAAGTCCTTTCTTTGCTGGTTTAGAAAGGTATAAACAGAAAATCACAACATATGTTGGACGCGATCCTTATGTTATGAAGAGGAGCGACTTTTCCGCTGAATTAAAAGACTTCCTGCCATCGAGGAGGCAGATATAGAGGATGTGAAGCTGCCGTCACGCCGTGTTCAGTTCTAGTCTGGGTTTGTTTATATTGCACTGCCTTTCTGCTAGTGAAGTTAGAGCAGTATTTTGATTTTCTTTCGTGATTGTGAAAAATGTCGCCATTGTAGGTAATTTATGCTGAATCGGGAATTGTAATCGGAACTCATGATATCCTTCATGGAAAAAAAAAAAGGACGGTAATACAATTTTCGCCTTGGTTGAGAAGGTGAGGGAAGACGACTAGCAAATGTAATAATGTCACTAAATAAACCCACTGCCTTTCACTCAAAATAATCACATACTTTGCTGAGTTTTGTATTTGGTTTTTGTGTAATGATTAACATTATGTTTTAGAGTATGATCACTCGGCTTGTGAATGATTATAACTTGCACACAGCCACTTCAAAACTGTTCACGAGCTTCTATGGGTTTGATTTTGGTTGTCATTTGTTCATATAAATACAAAAATACAGCGTGTCTGTGTCCTGAACGTGACCCTCCGATTATCCTCCGTGGTCATATGGGAAAGTGAATATTTACAAAAACAACATTAAAACTAGTTACATTTACACGCTTCCAACAAATAAATGGATCGACTTCAGTCAGCTTGTTGAACACATTTTTTTATTTGGACATTTTCTACCATACGATGGCTGAAGCAGTGGCGCGTGACACTGTTCTCATGGTAACCAGATCAACATTGTGAACACAAAACTACAAAACTGAAGTGAAAATACCAAATTATAATTAAATAGGATAAAATATCTTCTCCTCCCTGCAAACGATAGCATGAAGAATGTGAATATTTAACCAAGTCAAAAAGTTAAGCAGGTATCCATATCCATTTAACTATCAGCAGATGCAAAACACTATAAAAGGCGACAACTTTTAAAGTTAAAAAACGAAATAAGTTATAAAAAACAGTATAAGTTATAAACGATATAAACACCTTCTGGGATCTCGATTTTATCGATTTGAGCAACCATAAACGACGCAAAACATGCGAATTTTGAGTTTTGATAGGATTCCTATATAGAAACATCACTCCCTGCCCTCCAGACTCATTTGCGCTGCTGCTGTGACGTCATGTGCAAACAACCTATTGAGGCGAGTTCATCCATTAGATATTTTAAATAATCAACAGCAGCTTTAAATGCTTTGTAACCGGTTGCAGAGAGTACGTTTGAGCTGCGCCTCGCACCAATTGCAGCTAGTAAAAAACAATGCTGTATGAACACAGCCGTATGAAGCACAAAATATGAGACTGACGACCATATTCTAGTGCTGTGTCAAACTTTACTATAATAGTCCAAATACTTGTGCTGCCGTCTCATCGTTTTGAGTAGGAGAGCCCCGCATAGACGACGTGCTGCTGTGGTTTGCCATTTCAGTTTTAGAGAGCACCATTTTATCTGGTCTCCCTTTAAAAAAAATAGAGTCAGAACCGCCATTACTGGGGATAGTGTTGCACGATATACCGGTACTAGAAAGGTATCGCGATACCCTGCTTTTAAAAACGGTTCGGTTCTTCATTTTATTAGTACCGGTACTTTGAGTGCCAGCTGTATTTCCTAATGTTTATTCCTCTCAACTGCGCAACGGCTTTTATGGTGACGGAACGAGAATTATGGTTGCAAATACAGGTGCTCTTGCAGACCGTGCACAAATTGTTGAGAAAGCAGATGCACGAAGCGAAATATGGCATTATTTTGCCTACAATGCAAGCCCACGGACACCACAAAGCCCGTCTGCAAAAGATGTTACAAAATAACACAAGCGAAGGGAGTCAACGCATCCAACTTGGCAAAGCATCTTGCCGACAAACATCTCGATTTGTACAAAGAATATAAAGAGCGACAGGTTAGTGAATGTGATACCAGCATTATGTTTATGCTCTCAAACATTAAATGAGTGTTATTTATTTATTTTACTCGTGCAAGCAGACCTCCGCAAAGAGGTGTATTATTGAGTGTAAGTTTAATAAGTGATTTTTAAAATTAAATAATAAAATTAATTTAAAAATACATAAATATGTGAAGGTATATAGGCTACGGTTATTTTAAACCAATTTATGCATGAATAACATTGCTCTAAGTATTTACAGTAATCTAATATTTACAATAATCTTACTGTCAAAAACACCTACATGTATAAAAAAGGGGAAAAAACATAACAGCAAATAATTTACAATTTTATTGAGCATGAAAATAATAAACATTAAAAATTATATTAAATCTAACTCTAACTTCATGGCAATGAAGCGCAAATCCAGAATTATCAGCCTGCACACTGGTGAAGAAAGAAGTTCTGTCATATGTTATTTCCTGCTGTTTTAGATTTTTGCCATAGTATCGTTTAAGTATCGGTATCGTGATATTTAAGTTGGGTATCGTACTGAAGTCAAAATTTTGGTATCGTGACAACACTAACTGGGGATGACCATAAACAGCGCAATTCTGCGTGATTCCAGTCCTAGTTCACTTAAGACAACCAACATTTTGCATTAACATATTTCTTATTAACAGTTTGTCCGTGTTCCACTCCGTCTCAGAGCGCGCACACAGAAAGCCGCTTGGAAAACAGCATCTCTTTCACGGCTTAATGCAGTTTTAAAAACTCTTTATTATCGTGCACGTCATGCAGTTTAGCAATAGTAGACTGCATTTTACGCCAAACTAGCTGATTTGGACGTTAAGTTTGGGCTTTTAGGGACGAATGAAAGTGCGCCGCTATCAAAGAAAGAAATGCACTAAAGTTGCACAGCCCTAGTTTCTTGCTCTCATTGCAATGTCTCTGAATGACGGTGCAAATTTGTCTTTTTCAGACATCCAGTAGAACTGCCAGACGAGTCCGGTGAATGTAGTGAAGCAATTTTTGCAGTACATAGAAAAATTCTCACCAGTTTTGCATCATCTGATCGGCCTTTAAAGAGTCCATTGATCAAATTATATAAAACGATTATCGACCAATAACAATCAGTGCCCGATCGATCAGTTCACCCAAATATTTGAATCTGTTCCTTCTGTAATTCTCACCTGGCTTCACATCTACGTCTCGCCAAGGGGGCGATGGCTCCGTCTCCATGGAAACCTGTATGGAGCCTTCCATTTTCTCCTCCTGGCTAAGTCTGTCCCGCCCTTCACTTCTTTCTTCCTCATCCTCTTGCTCACTTCTTTTGGATTCTTTCTGTCCGTTCTCTTGTGTGTCAGAGGGCACAACCTGTTTTAGTGAAGAAACCATGGATGTTTACCAAAACGCATAAGCAAACAAACAAATATTTACTCACATCAGAATAACGACATGTACCTGTGTTACAGTTCGTCTAATTTTCAGCTCCTGGTCACCCCTTTCTCCTCCTTCCTCTTCCCCAGAGAGATGCATCTCCTCCGGATGCAGGTCTAACACAGCCTCCTGCCCCAAACTAGGCTTGATGTCTGGTATTAAAGACTGGAAAGAGTAAGGATTGCATTATGGCACTGTTCATCAGATGAAGCAAGACAGGAATAGATTTTTGGGAGGGGCATTTTTTCAGCATTAAAACATCTTTTTAACTCATTTTTATTTCATATTTCTCTGACCTTCAAAGAGTCTGTGGTGATACTGATGGAGGGTTTCTTGGCAGTGACGGCTGTACTGGAGCCCCATCTTCTCTTCCTGCCAGCGCTAGCACCGCTTGCGGTCTCCGCTTCCCCTTCCGAACTCACCACCCCAGGAGACGGTTTGCTGCCTGAGGACAGATAGCATATGGCCGTCTTTTTTGATTTCGAACATATCAACATTGAATGTTAATAAAACCCTGTAAAATCATGCACTACTGTTCAAGAGTTTGGGGTCAGTGAAATTTTTTGAAAGAAATGAATACTTATTTTCAGGGATGCATTAAATTGCTCAAGAACGAAAAGACTAAAAGATTTATAATGTCATAAAAGTACTTTCAAAAAAATGCTGTTCTTTTCAACATTCTTTCATGCAAGCAAATGTAATCTTAATTTTTTAATATAGGTTGCAGCATCCAGAAAAGCACGAGTGCCGTTTAGATGAACAATTCAACATGAGCGTAATCCCTCTCTGTTGTAAACAAACACAGCGTCAGCTCACGTGTTAGTTTGCTCCCGCGCAAATGTCATAATGCGACAGGAACTGCCGTGAACACTCCTAGATGCCTCAACTATATAAAAAATTAAGACTACATTTGTTTGCGCAATCTCAATCGGGAAACGGCAACCTTCAGGTCCAACACGGAAGTCGAATTCAACGACTGGCCACTAAAGACAGGCTCCAAAGGGATCAATCCCATAGACCCCCTCATGTTAAAATGTCCAACTTTACAGCAGAAAAAAACATGTTTACAGCTTGGTACAAGAAGTGATTTTGGTGTATACAGCTATTTTTACCCTTCATGACAACGAGGGCAAATGAGGGGGGTGATTTTTTTTATAACTCGTCCGTTTAAATTATATTAAGCCTTAAAGTTCTGCATAATTAAGGGAGTGGCCACTTGAGTGACAGGTAGATTGCCGCTGCTGTCACGCACGGTCAAGATGGCAATGGCTGGCACTACAGACACTACGTCCATTGTTTTATACAGTCTATGCTTTTCACAGTTTCCCTACATTTGAGCTCCCGCACATACATCATTATGCGACAGGAAGCTTGTGCTCCAGAGTGTCGTGAATGCGCTCAGGACTAGGGCTGTCGCGGTTAAGGATTTTCCCTTGCTGTATTTTTGATTGGCTCAATAGACCCCTTAATAGCCTACGTCACTGTGACGTCACCGCTCTAGCTGGAGGCAAAACACAAATAAGAACTTATAGGCGCGCTAAAAGTTTGAGGTTTTGACTTTAAAATGTCGTCTTGTTGTGTTTTTGGCTGCCAGAATAGAAGGAACAGGACTTTTGGTTCAAAACTAAAGTTTTACCGGATCCCGGCAGACATTCCTTCACAGAAATCAAAAAGATAATTGTGGTTGAAAGCAATACGGAGTACAGACTGGACGGAGACGATCATAATACCCGTGTTTGCAGTGCACACTTCATATCAGGTAAAATAATCGATGCATATGTAATGGTGTGTTGGTTTTATCTAGTACAAATCAGCAAGTTTCTGTTTTATAGGTGAAAAGTCGCCAACTTTCAGCGCACTAGCTAGCTTAAATGTTAAACAAACATACAGCGATAGATGAGTGTGCCATCCTTTGAATAGTCTCTTAAAATAATCCACATTGCTAGCCATAATCATAGTTAGCCCAGCGTTAGGTTACATTAGACAATAAGCCTTGACACAATTCCCCGAACCACCCGAAAGTAATTCACATGTTGTCTAGGAAATATCCAAAACTTAAGTTAATTTACAAAAATAGCTGTCATGGTCCTGCAGAGTCAGTGACTGTACATATTCGGACAGTTCTGAACCTTCTTCTGCATCTATGTTTAATAAATCCCTCCTAAAACATGCTAGCTTACGCTTGTCAACGTTGAGTTCAGCGTCTCTTTTTGCCTCCAGCTAAGCCACGCCCACCAGGAAACGTTGCAATGTTTACAAACTTTTAAGCTTTTGATATGCGGTTTTGCCACAATATATTAGTTCCGATCCTCAAATCTAACTAAACGAGAGACTTTCTGCTGATATTTCACGAGTATAAGCAGAACTAACGTTACTCATCTCTGCACATTCCAGACAGGCTGTCAGTCAGTGCAGTTACACTGTTGTGCCACAAGGTGGCGGCAAGGGACTGTCTTTGAGTCTTTAAACCATTCATTGAACTGCACGTTCAAAAACCCTGATTCATTTAGAGAGCGATGTAATGAAACAAGCTGTTGAAATCATTTTAATTGTGAGCGCCACTTTATAAGGCTCAGCTGACCAGTAATGACCAGATGCTAAGGTAGAGATTTCTATCCTTGGACATGACAACCTTTTTTCACAAATATATGTCTTGGCCTGAAGGACAGATGCAGGTAATTGCACACAAGTACAAATTACCATGGTACACATTATGCTATCATTATTAACTTATTTAATATTTAGTACACATGCATGAAGTGTAAGACGAGAAGGACATACCTTTCAAAAAATAAAAAACATGCAAATATTTCGGTTGCTGCGGTATTTGCAGTCCTCTGCGGTTGGCTCGTAAATAGCGCGGCATTCCGATATTGCGGTTATCGCGACAGCCCTACTCAGGACCTTATAAGTGTATAAGTAATTTGACACCTTATAAGTGTAGCCATTGACTCACAGGGGATCACGGTTTCAGCTAAAAATCTTCTTTACTGTTCTACTAAAGAAAAAGTCACAACAGCACTTGCAAATTTTCATTTTAGGGTGAACTATCCCTTTAAGCAGCTCAAACTGTTAACATTTATAAGAAATATTTGTGAGCACCAAATCAGCATATTAGAATGATGAAGACTAAAGTAATGGCTGCTCAAAATTCAGCTTCGCCAACTCAGGAATAAACATTTAAAAATTATTAAAATAGAAACGTTTTTAAATTGTATTAATTTGACAACATTAATTAAATGCAACCCTGGTGAGCATAAGACTCTTGTTTGTCTTACCAACCACAAACTTTTCAACAGTGAATTCAATGAAAGATCACTCAAGGGAAAACCTGTGGAGATACTCACTGCCGAGAGAGATCTTTCGGGCCGAGAAGGTCTTTGGCGTGGTGCTCTGAAAGAGAACAAACACACCCAAGCCAGGAGAAAAGGTGAGATAGATAGAATATATGGGGGGAAAAAAACACAGTGGGGGAAAACGTGTGTATGTACGAGGGAGGTAATAAGACTGAACGACAAATAGAGACCAAAATCTCAATTACTTGTTGATGGCTCACTCTATTTGTCGTTCAGTTTCTCTATTTGTCGTTAGGAAAGACCGCCTCTTCAGTCACAGGTTCTTTATGTGGTTAGAGGTCTTCTGTCAATTTCAAAAGGTCTATTTCTGCTCTGAAGATGCGGTCTTGTCCTCTCCTACACCAAAATACTTTCTTTTTAAAGCCATGCTGCAGTTATCAATCACCCCTCGGGTTAAAAAATCATTTTAGGCAGTTAGTCTAGTGGGGAATTAAAATAAAGGACTGCTTTACATTAGCTCTGCAATATAAACATACATCTATCCTGTAGTCAATAGCTCCATTTTAGGGTTACCAGGAAGTATGGGCAAATATCTGCATTGTCTAAGCAAAACGTTTAAAGTAGAAAATGGAGAATGACTACTTATTTCCCGGTACCATTGACACATGTTCTTCACTGGGTTGGGATTGGCCCAATCGCACGTCTGTATGTACTGTATCTAGGCAACAACAGTCCAATGAAAGAAGGCTGGGAAGTTTGGGCAGAGATCTGAGAGCTGGATGGCAGAAGAGCTCTTATGTAGAACAATGTGGGTAGAGTTTGCAAGGCTCTGAGTGTCTTTTATTAAGTCCATTGTATTGGCATGAAACTGGAACGTGGGTGGAGTCTTTCAGGGACTTCAATCTATCGTCCGATTTATTTGCGAAGCTGTCCATAACTGCACATGGTTTCTGTCTGTTCAGGCTGAATGAACCGGGTTTTAGTCAAGCAGCCACAAAACAGAGTCCATTTTCAAACTAACAGTTAAGTTTGATTGTGGTAGTCCAGATGAAAATGCAAAAGCAGTAAAATCCAAATGTTGTGGCTGCAGTGCAATGATAAGAGTCCAAAGAGTTTCCTTGGGTATAAAGAGAAAACTAGTCCCATGATATAGCAAGCAACTGGAACATGTCTCCGTTAAAACAAGTCCTGAAAGAAGTCCATTTATATATGGTTTCTGATAATCTCTTTTCCACCCTTGCTGCCATCTTGAGCCAAACTGACACTCAGCGATACGGCAAACCCACATTGCACAGCCTTTCATTATCAGTCCAATCAACAGGTCCCAGCCAACGCCATTCTGGAAATGTGGCCATTTTTGACAGGTGTGTTGCAGACTCAAGGCTTATCAGGTAAAGCCATGGCACTTGGAGACAGTGGAACAGGTGCTGTAGTAGAAGTAGTTGTATGCAGGTACCAATAAGGGCAATGGAAGAGGCATGAGCACCTTTATAACAAAGCAATCAAGGGGGTTTTAAACATCAGCCAAAGTGACAGAGTGCCCCCTGCTGCTTCTGTCTATGACAGCTTCAGCAAAGGTTCACACAACATCATCTGTGACCACAAAGAGGGCAAACAAAACATAGAGCTGCTAGATTAGCTTGTGACAACCAGATTTGAAATGCATACAAGGGCTTAGTAATGCCTGCATATACCTGTAATAATGATTAATTTGCACTGAATAAGGGGGAAGGGTGGCAGCCCTTTATAAAATGTTGTTTGCCTCTTTATGTGGAGGATATCTGGCGAATGGTAGAGTTGGGTCAGCCCAGCACTCCTCTGCGCTCTTACCTCCTCACTGCTCTCTGGAACCTTCTCAGGCTCCGCCATGACAGCCTCCTTCACCTCACTACTGAGACAGACAGGAGCAAAGAGAACAAAACAATTATAAGTCATAAAAATTCACAAAAGCCACAGTAAACAGCCCCCACAGTAAAAGTGGTTTTGGAATTTAACCCAAAAATTAAAGTTCAGTCATTAATTACTCACCCTCATGTCGTTCCACACCCGTAAGTAGGCCTGTCACGATAACTACTTTTTGATGTGCGATATATTGCCCCAGAAATAATTGCAATATGCAATATTATTGTTATTATGATATTTAACGCCACTGAATATATAACAGCTTAATAATGCAAGTAAGCCTACACACCTTCAAATGACAATGAATTGAACTCTTAAGAATATTTAGACTATATTTAGGCTATTGAAGCGTAAAAACAATAATAATGTTGAAATAATAAATGAACCTTTGCCAACAAAAACAAGTAGAAAAAAAAAAAAAAAAAACTTTCAAATACAAAAAAGCCACTTATATGGAGATTTTCCATTTATAGGTTTTTCCCTGACCTTATTTTCTCAGTAAAGTAAGGGTGCACGCTATTGTCAGATGTCCATATGAACAAAAACACAGATTTAGCAGTCAGATTGGCCTGTTGAGGTATCTGTTTTTCTAGAGGTGTGTTTGAAAAACTTATTTTAACTTGAGCGCCGCGTCATGCACGAGACGCTGCTAAAGACGCGAGTGCAACAGTCAAACGAACATGTTTCCATGGAAAAACGGTGCAGTGGAATGCAAAAACGTGTTCCCTATGAAAACGAACTAGACATTCGCGACTGCCGCGTCTTGTGTGAAACTAGCTGTGAGTGTGCACCATTTCACGCTGTCATGTTTATATTTGCACCAGTGAATTGCGGAAACTGAGTGCATTCACTATTCTTCCCAACTGTCTGTAGTTGTCAGGAAAACACTAACGACTTGAATTGGCATTTTCCGCCTGTCAATGTCAGCCTCGGAGAGCAGACGAGATGACAGAGGCAGCATGATCGGCAAAATGTTGGTGACATTTATTTTTGTGTAAACATAATGGGCAATATATCGCGTCACCAAAAATTATCGAGGTCATGTTCATATATCGTGCGATAAGTCGATATATCGACTATCACGACAGGGCTACCAGTAAGACCTTCGTTCATCTTCGGAACACAAATTAAGATATTTTTGATAAAATCTGAGCGCTTTCTGTCTCTCCATAGAGATCCAACGCAACTACCACTCCAAGGAAAGAAAGAAAAGGTACTCCAGTGGCTTTAACTCAATTTTATGAAACAACATGAGTGAGATTTGTTTGTGCAAAACAAACATAAAAACATAATTCACCACTTTACTTGAATTTACAAAAATACTGATCTGTTAATGAGAGCATCACAACTAGGGTTGCAAAGGGCCGGAAAGTTTCCGGTAAATTTCCTGAAACTTTCCGGAAACTTTCCATGGGAACTTAACTGGGGGAATTTTGGAAATATTCCAATCAATTCCAATCAATTTCACACATCCTTGCTGAATAAAAGTATTAATTTCTTTCCAAAAAAAAAAAAGGAAAAAATTACTGACCCCAAAATTTTGATTGGTAGTGTATATTGTTACAAAAGATTTCTATTTTAAATAAATGCTGTTCTTTACATTTTTATTCAAAGAATCCTGAAAAAAAGTATCACAGCTTATAATATTAAGCAGCACAACTGTTTCCAACATTGATAATTGAGTATCAAATTATCATATTAGAATAACTTCTGAAGGATCATGTGACACTGAAGACTGGAGTAATGATGCTGTAAATTCAGCTTTGCATCACAGAAATAAATTATATTTTAATGTATATTAAAATAGAAAACCATTATTTTGAATTGTAGTTATATTTCACAATATTACTGTTTTTTCTGTATTTTTGATCAAATGTGCATGTTATGGACTGGGGCAATGCACAGTGCATGCAGGGGGTGTGTCCTCAATAGCCCTGCAGTATATAGTGTGCTGTGTGAATGTCAGGGTAAAAATTCAACTGAAATTGCATTAAATATGGTTGTTTTAACCAAAATTATGCTGCAAGATGTTTTTTTCAACTACATTTAAGTACCCTGTTATAGACTAACCTGCAATTTTGCAAATTCCCTGTTTATTCCCATAAATTCCCGTTGAAAGTTCCCAGCCTTGAAAATTCCCGGAATATTGCAACCCTAATCACAACGCATGTTGTGTTCAGACACGCACATAAACTCAATGCACATGCACGAGTGTTCACGAGAGCATCATGACGCATGCACTTTGTGTTCACGCGAGAGCTGACATTGTCCAAACATGCTTTGGATATTATTTTGTAAATAAAGTGGTAATTTATGTGTTTTTTGCACAAGCAAAGCACTCATAAAATTGAGTTTAAGCCACTGGAGTCACATGGAGTACTTTAACGATGTCTGTTTCCTACCTTTCTGGACCTTGGAGTGGTAGTTGCACTGGATCTCTATGGAGATTATCAAGATTTGAAATCTCTCAGATTTCATCAAAAAGATCTTAATTTGTGTTCCAATAATGAATGAAGGATGTGAAATGACATAAGGGTGAGTAATTAATGTGAACTAACACTTTTATAGGAATAAAAAGTAATTTTACTCACCCTCAACACAAAAGATGTTAAACAGTCTCAGTCACCATTCACTTTCATTGTATGTAAAAAAAATTCAATGCAAGTGCATGGTGACTGAGGTTAATATTCTGCCTAACATCTCATCTTGTGTTTCATGCAAGAAAAATGTCATGCACATTGAAACAGCATTACAGTGAATAAATGATAATATTGATTTTTGGGTGAACTATCCCTTTAAGTGACACTTTTGCTACTAATCTGCTAGATTCATGATCAATTCCAGATGGGGGAAAAACAAATATGCCAACAATATCCACTACATCCAAAACAGAGATTGATCAATCACCTCTACAATCACAGGCCTGCTTTTACAACAAAATAAGAGCTCCAGAAAGAAAGCATTAGGAATTCTGGGCTGTATCTATATCCTTGCGAATAGTTTCACATTGACCTCCAAATTAAAGCTCCAGGCTACATGTCGACTAAACGCAGCGCTCTTCCCACAGAGTTTAGAGGCACGCGTGGCGAGGCGTCGCTGTTTTACTCTCATTCCCTTTTAGATCGCTCGAACGGCCAACAAAATACTAGTCGATTCAAATAAAGTTCGCCCTGATACTAACACACAAGCACATAAAGATGCATAAGACAAACAGCGCTCCGCCGCATTGTGGGGTGCGAGTGCACGAGCGTAGCGCTGAGCATCGTCTCTTTCCTCCCCGGTGAGCAGTGAGATCACGCACCTATCAGCGCCTCTCTAATGACTACAAACGGACGGGACTTCGCGAATTCATTGAAAACCGCTCGCCCAACGCTATCGGGCCACCTTGAGCCCCGTGTTATTGGTCAAACGCGCAGTACAGCCATGTTTGGATGAGAGAAAGGGAGGTGCGCGAGACTCACTGCAGCAGGACCCCATTATCACCGGCCGAGAGGCAGCCGCACTGATTGCCTGTCAGTAATCTACACATACTTCAATAACGCGCTCTTACAATGACGTAAGTGCCGGTTTGGGTAGGATTAAATATTCTAGCGATGCTTCTATCTTAACTACATTAGTAGCACAATAGTAAACAGAGCATCTTTAAAGGGCTAGTTCACCCAAAAATGAAAATAATGTCATTAATTATGTCGTTCCACACCCGTAAGACCTTCGTTCATCTTCAGAACACAAATTAAGATATCTTTTATTAAATCCGATGGCTCAGTGAGGCCTGCATAGGGAACAATGATATTTCCTCTCTCAAGATCCATTAATGTACTAAAAACATATTTAAATCAGTTCATGTGAGTTCAGTGGTTCTACCTTAATATTATAAAGCGACGAGAATATTTTTTGTGCGCCAAAACAAAACAAAATAACGATTTTTTTTAACAATATCTAGTGATGGCCGATATCAAAACACTGCTTCAGCATTATGAATCTTTTGAATCGAATCAGTGATTCGGATCGCGTATCAAACCGCCGAACTGCTGAAATCACGTGACTTTGGCGCTCCGAACCACCGATTCGATTCGTAAAGCTTCGAAGCTTCATGAAGCAGTGTTTTGAAATCGGCCATCAATAGATATTGTTAAAAAGTAGTTATTTTGTTTTTGGGGCACAAACAGTATTCTCGTCGCTTTATAATATTAATATTGAACCACTGTACTCACATGAACTGATTTAAATATGTGTTTAGTACCTTTATGGATCTTGAGAGAGGAAATGTCATTGCTGTGAATGCAGGCCTCACTGAGCCATCGGATTTAATCAAAAATATCTTAATTTGTGTTCTGAAGATTAATGAAGGTCTTACGGGTGTGGAACGACATGAGGGTAAGTAATAAATTACATTATTTTCATTTTTGGGGCGAACTAACCCTTTAAACTGTGGCGATTTATTGTATTGTCTTGGAAAGTCCAAATCGTTTGAGGTGAATCGGTTTGTTCGATCAAGTGGTTCAAAAACGATTCGCAGATTTATTTGATTTGATTAAATCTTCAGTTTTGTCGCAAAATACAAAACATTCCCCACATAAAAAAATAATATAGTAATTTATAGTAAAGTACGCAATTAGTTTGTTGTGGTAATTCTATAGTTGATGTTGTAATATATCAACTATAGTAATATAAACAAATTACCCAATACTGTATTTAATTTTTATACAACTATAGGGTATATTATACTACAATATACACTACAGTTTACTGTAGTAAAGACTAAAGTACTACAGTATTTATTACAGTTTATCTAAAGTTCATACTACAGTATGCTGTAGCATTCAATAAAGTGTTGTAAATACTATAATATATACAGTATACTACAATTTACTATAGTAAATAGTATTTACTATAAATTACTATAGTATTCTTGTCATGTGGATCAACTTAGTAAGATAAATTAAGGGTTTGCTGGTTGGTTTTACATGTTGTATTTGGTTTCTTTATTCGTCCATAAAAACATGAAATTCTCATGGGTAAAATTCAGTTACATACTACAAAGGTGATGCATTTAATGAAGTAGAGACGTGAAATTAATCGTTAAAAGATTGCAATCTCAATTCAGACAAACACCGAAGCGATCTTATTCCGATTCGCCCGACTATTAAACCTTTGACAAGTACGATCACATTCAGATCTGTGTTTGCGCTGCCGCTGACCCAGAGAGAGCATTTCTCATGTAAAGGTATGAAACGGCTTCAAAAACAGTCTTTTCAACCACACAGTATCATTATTTCTGTTTTACAATAATTCAAATGATCACAGAAGTACTGTGATAAAAGTTTATATTTCGGATATGAACACTGATGTCTAAGGTAGTGATGAAATTAGAATAAATCACCTTTTGAAAGTAACTTGAGCTTCAAGTAAAGATTGTATCAATTACATTGTTACACCAGTAGGTGGCGACAAGTGACTTAAATTTGTCACTGAATCATTCATTCAAGAGATTCATTCAAAACACTGATTCATCAAGTCATTAAATCATTAATTTAAACACATTTAAAAAAAAATAAGGAATTCAAATGAGTTAAATATTAGTAAATTAACTACAGCAATAAACATTTTGTCAGAACCTGTAGTAAATAATGTTATTCTGTTTAGTTGTCTATTCAGAAACATGAGAGATTTGTGATCTAAAATTAAGCAGCTCTAATGTGAAGTGGGAAAACAGCCATGCAATGACAACAATTATAATTCCCCATCTGCTTTCTCATTATGCATTTCCTCACACAGCTATTTGGGTGATTTAAAGATGCATGAAATTTTAAAATACTTTATCCTATCAAAGTTTAATGTGCAACTAAGATATTTGTAGCATAGCATAAACAATGGCTCTTTGATGCTTCAACAATGTTCTGTCTTTAAATAATTGGTTGTTGCATATTGCTGGCGTAACTTGATCCAATTGGCAGTACATGACAATTACTTAATTTCACATGACAAGATAAAATTTTGTATTTACAGGTACTTGAGCAGCCAAAACTTTTCACCAACTTCACACTGTACAAGACGACCTTACAACTGTAAAATAACATGCTTTCATCTTAACCCATCTCATAATGACCATATTTCATCTCTGTTTGTATGTTTATCCCTTTTTAGTTGCTAAGTAATGTGTTCATTCAATCCCTCATTTCTGGTGCACAAGTATAATCAAAGTAGAAAACAAACAGACCTGGTAGTGTCTTTGTTAGTGTCATCTTCCTCAATATCATCCTTTCTCCTTGTTTCCATCTTCTCATCGTGGAGTTCAAGGCAGGGTTTCTAAAGTGTATAGAAAAAGTACAGTTTATAAAAATGTTTATGGCCAGTTTCTTAGAGTAGACTGAAGGCCCCGATATACTTTAAACTAAATTGAAGAATGAACAGCGACGTAATTTTGAACAAAATCAGGCCAAAATGAAGTTCATTTTGTGAGTTTGAAATGGCTGGAAGTTCGTTCCAGCTGCAAAAACACCTTTGTACTACCATTGGTCCGTTACAATAACATAATCAGAGGTGTGCGCTGAGGCTCCACCTTCTTTCACACTGAACTCTTCTCTGACTCATTTCATCTGTTGAGTCCATCAAGGTAAGATCTCCACGGGTGAAAACATGTCAGATGTTCGATAACAGTATATCGCTTCTCACGTATTTTGAACTTCCGTTTTACTCCTAAACGAAGAACGAAAAAGAACTTTGCCATGAGTATACTGGGGCCTTGAGTCTAGCAGATGACAATCTAAGAAAGTAGCAGAAGATAATTACTGCTACTAGACTTAGGGTGTAAGAACCAAGTAATATTACCAAAATTAGGTTGCTTACTGACCTTGGTTTTGATGACATCCTCATTGCACACGTCTTTCTCCTCCTGCTCTGTGAAGACTCGTTTTTTGCGCTGGGATGTAGGAGGCTTTTCAGTCACAGCCACAGTTTGACCAACTTTTTCTGTGGGCTGAGATGAAGAATCTTTCTGGACCTCTTTAGACTGAGGAAGATGGAAAGTAAATGTTTAAGAAATGCTTTTGTGGGCACATAAAAGAGAGTTGCATGTAGGCATAATAGCATGCAATTTAAGCCAATTAAGTGAATGATTAACAATTCAATTATATTAAAATCACAGAAAATAATTTAAACTATTTTCTTTTCAATTTGCATAAAAAAACACCACATACAGACAGTTATGTGCTTACACTGCAAGTCTATGGAGCAACACACCCCATTTTGGCCTCATAGACTTCCATTGTAAGTGGACAATTGTTTTCTTTGAGATAATAGAACAATTGACTCATTAACTCAGTATTCGAAGTTAACACATTCAGAGGAATGCAAAAGACAAGGGTTAAAAAAAAAAATGGAGTCATGAAATAAAAAAATCCTAATAGCTCAGGCAATCTATCTTAAGTTCATGCAACTCTATGCCAGCACTCTAATGTTCTTCTGCCACTTATTGTACCGCATAGCTGTCTGAAGCTATTTGAGAAGCATGTAATTTGGACACTTAATGATTACGATACTCATGAGGGATGTCTCCAAAGTGTTTAGCGAAAGAGCGAGCAAGAACATTTGAACCACTCACCCTCCTACCACCTGAAGTGGGACGACTTTTCTCCTCCTCCGATGATGATGATGATGATGAACTGGAGGAGCGAGAGGAGGATGAAGACCCAGAATCCGAGTCAGATGAAGATGAATCGCTAGAGGATGATGATTTTCTTTCTTTTTTCTCCACCTCCTTCTTTACCCTTTCCCTTCCTCTTTTCTTCTCATCCTCAATTTTTTTGAGCATCTCATGTTTAGTGTCTCTGCTTGCCTCACTGTCCTTTGATGTCTCTATCTTTTCTTCCTCTTGTGGTGCATGTTTTTTGGCAGCCAACTCGGGGGTCTTGCTCTCAAGCTCATGAGGTGCTGCAACTAGGATTGATGTTTGAGGGGCGGGAACAGCATCTTCATGCACTGGTTCCCCAGATTTAGATGCTAATGGAATTGAGGGGGCTTGTGGCATCGGGCTGTCTGAGAAAGTACGAGGCCTCTTCAGCACAGAAGTTGGAGAGCATGGGAGAGGAACCGCCAGAGGAGCATCTCTAAGGAAGCGGGACTTCTTAGAGGAAGATTGAGGGGATAGTGGTGTTGCAAGTGTGGGTGACTGTTGTGGGACAGACTCTGAAGATCGAGCATCTTTGCCGGCACTCTGTGGTTCCCCAGCCTCACTTTCGTCTGGCTTCTCCGATGGACTCTCGAGAGAAACAGGATGGGGAGCTGGACAAGAGAAACCACCGATATCACGACCACGTTTCCATGGAGGAAGACGGCTTTCTTTCTCTCGTTCCTCCTCTTTTTCATGCGTTTCTTTTTCGTGTTTCAAAGCCTTTTCTTTCTCCTCCTGCACTCT
Source organism: Ancherythroculter nigrocauda (assembly GCA_036281575.1). Lineage (NCBI taxonomy): Eukaryota > Metazoa > Chordata > Actinopteri > Cypriniformes > Xenocyprididae > Ancherythroculter > Ancherythroculter nigrocauda. Next base: position 4,409,903 of record VTFQ01000008.1, on the reverse strand, counting down.
TTTTTGCTCCAACAACCTTTCGCTCTCCTTCAAGGCTCTCTGCTTCTCTTCTTTCAAAGCACTCTCCTGCTTCTCTCTCTGTTTTTCCAATGCTCGCTCTTCCTCTGCTTTTCTCTGCGCTTCTCTTTCACGCTCTTCTTCCAAAGCTTTCTCCTTCTCAAGCCTTTCTCGCTCCTGCCTCTTGCGTTCCAGAGCAGCTTCTTTTTCCAAAGCCCTCTCTTTCTCCAGCCTTTCCTGTTCTTTGGCCCTCTCAATTTCTTGTCTCTCTTTCTCCAAAGCAGCTTCTCTTTCCAGTCTCTCTCTCTCCAAAGCTTGCTCTCGTTCTTGCATTTCTTTCTCCTTCCTCTCCTTCTCTAGGGCTTGTTCTCTTTCTTGTCTCTCTCTCTCCAAAGCTTGCTCTCGTTCTTGCCTTTCCTTCTCAAGACGCTCTTTCTCCAATCTCTCCCTCTCTAGAGCTTGTTCTCGTTCTTGCCTTTCCTTCTCAAGCCGCTCTTTCTCCAATCTATCCCTCTCTAGAGCTTGTTCTCGTTCTTGCCTTTCCTTCTCAAGCCGCTCTTTCTCCAATCTCTCCCTCTCTAGAGCTTGTTCCCGTTCTTTTCTTTCCTTCTCAAGCCGCTCTTTCTCCAATCTCTCCCTCTCTAGAGCTTGTTCCCGTTCTTGCCTTTCCTTCTCAAGCCGCTCTTTCTCCAATCTCTCCCTCTCTAGAGCTTGTTCTCGTTCTTGCCTTTCCTTCTCAAGCCGCTCTTTCTCCAATCGCTCCCTCTCCAGAGCTTGTTCTCGTTCTTGCCTTTCCCTCTCAAGCCGCTCTTTCTCCAATCTCTCCCTCTCCAGAGCTTGCTCTCTTTCTTGCCTTTCCTTCTCAAGCCGCTCTTTCTCCAATCTCTCCCTCTCTAGAGCTTGCTCTCGTTCTTGTCTTTCCTTCTCAAGCCGCTCTTTCTCCAATCTCTCCCTCTCCAGAGCTTGTTCTCGTTCTTGTCGTTCCTTCTCAAGGCGCTCTCTCTCCAATCTCTCCCTCTCTAGAGCTCGTTCTCGTTCTTGTCTCTCCCTCTCTAAGGCTTGTTCTCGTTCTTGCCTTTCTTTCTCCAGCCTCTCTTTCTCCAATCTCTCCTTTTCTTGCCTCTCTCGTTCCAAAGCTTCTCTCTTGAGTCGTTCTTGCTCTAATGCTCTTTCTCTCTCTAACCTCTCCCTCTCTTCTCTCTCCCGCTGCAAGGCCTTTTCTTTCTCCTCCCTTTCCCGCTGTAAAGCCCTCTCCCTCTCCTGTTTCAGAGCTTCTTCTCGTTCCTGTCTTTCCCGTTCCAAAATGCGTGCTCGCTCTTCTTCCAATACCCTCTCCCTTTCCTTTCTCTCCTTCTCTAGGGCTTTCAGCCTCTCTTGTTCTCTGTGCCTTTCCTTCTTTTTGCTATCTTGCTCCCATAATAGATGACTACCCTCATCCTGCTTTGTTCCATCACTCTCCTCTGTCACAGCTGTCCTAACGACACTAACACCTTGGTTGGAGATCACTGAACTAGGGTATGACAGAACTGACGCTGCATTAGCTGTATGGGTAATTGCGGATACAACGCCCTCTTGGTGGCTTCTCTGTCCATCAATTCCCTCCCTATCACGCTTTCCCGCCCCAGAGAAAGCTCCCTCAGACTCCATTTTGCGTGCCAGTAAGGTCAACGGGCCTGGTCTGCGTTCTGTGGAGTCACCTGCTGGTTCAGGGCTACTGCTACGACTGTCACTACTGGAACTACCAGAGCTCGAAGAGCTAGATATGCGCTGCCTAGATGGGGGCTCTCCAGGACTAGGGGGGCTCTGTTTAGGGGTGTCTGGGAGAGGGAAAGAGAGTTCAGGAGGAGGAGATGGGGGAGGAGTGGGCTGTCTGAGCTGCTGTGATAGTAAAGGTATGTGTTGGGGGGGCGGCTGCTGCTGTTGCTGCTGCGAGCCACCAGATCTTTCCCTCACCGGTTGGCTTTTTGGAGGCTGTGCTCGACGACTCCGTTGAGCTTTGGCGTTCCACTCTTCCTCTTCGCCATCATTGTCATCCCCACCTTCGCTGTCATCATCACTGTCGGCCAGTACATGGCTTGAAGTCGGTCCTCTTTCACCAACAACCCGCACCGACAAAGAGGCTATTGCGCCAGGCTGGGCAGGTGTGGAGGGGGATGGCTGCCCGGGTGATTCTTTTTCTCTGAGCTCATCATTCTCACTGGCAGTCACCCCAACTGCTGCACCTCCTTTGTGTTGGTCGACTAAGGAGGGAGCAACATCCTGGTGGAAATACATGTGATGGACGTGGAAGGTAAGTTTAGGCCCAACAAGGTCTCTTTTGATCCCAAGTTAACAATCTGGACAATGCAACAAATGTCTAAAGAAATAATATTTTTCCTTACCTTGCATGACTACAAAAAATATTTATTTTGTAAGAAATCAAACCTGAGCAAACACTGTGGAAACAAAGGATTGATAATATTTCTAACCTGGTTAGGGGCAGCACAGATGCTGTCATTGGCCTCTGTGTGGTCTTCATGGTCTGTTCCTAAATATAAATAAATAACGAAGTCTAAATGATGAATAACTTGAATCAATGATAATTGACAGGTTCACGGCCATTTCAGGTCTAAACAGTACAATTATTTTTTTAAATGAAATGTTTTAATAAAATGTTAGTATTTCAAGATATTTTAATAATTTAAAATGTATTTCAGAATAACATATTAGAAATAAAAGTACAAAAGATTACTGTGCAAAGATTTCAATAAAGAATTTATATACAGAATTTCACATAATTTCATATAATTTGTTTACTTGAATCAAAATGCAACAAAAAATACCTTGCATAATAACCATGTTCTACAAAAAAAAAAAAAAAAAACAAGACCAATTTGGCATGCCACATCCCTATGCAATACCAAAACATTGTGCATTAAGAAAAACTACGTGTTAGCATATGTTGAATGTATTTGTACATTTTAGAGTCATTAGTGCTTCTATAGTTCACCTTTACCACTATTTATGCAAGGATGCATCATCTGTGTTGGCTAACAACATTTGTTACAGACATTCAGCTTAAAAAACACACACACACTGGTACAAGTTAATTTTATTTGCGTTATTTGGTTTCAGATACTCACCATCAGTTTCAGCTGCCTCTCGTGCCTCTCTCTCCAATCGTTGCCTGAGAAGCTCTTGCTGTTTGGCCAGGTACTGTTTAATGAAGCTGTTCTGACTCATTTCCTCCCCAATCTAAACAAACACACAGGAAATCCAAAATGGTACACTTGTTGTAGTGCAGTTAAGTCATCCACACAAGAACAAACAGTAACACGCTTATTTCGACTGTAAAACATCTCAGCTGAGCTCACCCGGGAGTTAGGCTGCAGGCCAATGTGATGAGTGGAGGTTTTCTGAAGGTTCTCCAACATGAGAGCCTGTTGCACATGCAGAATGACAAACACACTTCAGTTATCTATACTAAATACTTAAGTACACTTTGCACAAGTAGAAGTAAACAGTGCTGATTATATTTCTTAACTTCATGGACACATACACAAGTGGCCAAAAGTGATGTCAAAAGGGGATATTTGTTTTTAATAACCATACAAGTTCAATTTAAAGCGTTAGTTCACCCAAAAATGAAAATTCTGTCATTTATTACTTACTCTCATGCTGTTTCACACCCGTAAGACCTTCATTAATCTTCAGAACACAATTTAAGATATTTTAGTTGAAATCCGATGGCTCCATGAGGCCTCCATAGGGAGCAATGACATTTCCTCTCTCAAGATCCATTAATGTACTAAAAACATATTTAAATCAGTTCATGTGAGTAGAGTGGTTCAATATTAATATTATAAAGCGACGAGAATTTTTTTGGTGCGCCAAAAAAACAAAATAATGACTTATATAGTGATGGCTTATTTCAAACACTGCTTCAGGAAGCTTTGGAGCATAATGAATCAGCATGCAGAATCAGCAGTTCGGAGCGCCAAAGTCACGTGATTTCAGCAGTTTGGCTGTTTGACACACGATCTGAATCATGAATCGATACACTGATTCATTATGCTCCGAATCTTCCTGAAGCAGTGTTTTGAAATCGTCCATCACTAAATAAGTCGTTATTTTGTTATTTTTGGCGCTCCAAAAATATTCTCGTCGCTTTATAATATTAATATTGAACCACTGTACTCACATGAACTGATTTAAATATGTTTTTAGTACATTAATGGATCTTGAGAGAGGAAATGTCATTGCTCCCTATGGAGGCCTCACTGAGCCATCGGATTTCAACTAAAATATCTTAATTTGTGTTCAGAAGATGAATGAAGGTCTTACAGGTGTGGAACGACATAAGGGAGAGTTTAATGACAGAATTTTCATATATATATATATATATATATATATATATATATATATATATATATATATATATATATTTATATTTATATTAATATTTTATTACTTCTCTATTTTTGCATGCATTCATAATTTCTGACAGCCTGGCCAAAAATTATATCCACACAAGTTTCATTGCAATACAAATAAACCAACTGTACAATATGCTTACAAAATATTTAGCACATTTTTAATAATATTTGTATAAGATATCACAGACATCACTTTTGCCCACTACTGTACACAAGCAGTTATTATTCATCATGAATATCTGAGGTTTGCATGGATCAGAGTGAACGACCTAAGAATAAAGGCAGTATCAATGCAAAAAAGAATTCATTGATTGTTTATTGGTGTTGATTAATGAATCATGCACCATAAATAACTTGATTTCATCATACATCAAAAAAGCAAGTGCACGAAAGAAGATAATAAAGAGCCCAAACAGGAAAGTGACATATGTTTACATCTGTTCAGTAACAGCAACTTCAGATCAAACTTCAAAGCAGCTGCTGCGCGCGCGGCACATCAATCAATCAAATCCTCCCACCGACGCAAAGCAACTGCGATGCGACCTCACTGTTTATTTCAGCAAAAGCACATGACATTCAAGAGGTAAGACGCGTTTATTCTTTAAAAAAAAATAACATTTAAAAGGACTTTTTGGTAAGCGCGCCCCCGTCTCATAACCCCCACCCCCCAACACCTTATGCACTAACAAAGCGCGAACCCGCCGACAACTTAAAAACCTCACAGTTCACAGCCATCCAGAGACTTGTAAACACAACCGCATCGCCCCGAACACTCCGCGGCGTCTGGGCCATCCCAAAACTCACATGCTTAGAAAATAAACGGCGCTTTTACGTGTCACACACATACACACAAACAAGCAATAGCGGGGGGGCATGATGACACACTACAAACTGCATGAGCACCCCAGCTAGTGCGCGCTAGCAGCTAGCCAGAGACCACCGACGCTCGGCCTCCGAATCACGGTCTTCGGACTCTGCGGAGCCGAGAAAACAGCATCTCCCACTCACCCCTTTGAGCCTCTTGATGAGAGCATTCTTCTGTCCGCTTTTCGGAAGCCCTCTTTCTTCCAATGCCGCTTTTAAATCCGCCACCCGGAGCGAATGGAGCGGCCTCCCGTCCAGCGTAACGTCTTCGAGGTCCGCCATCTTGATTCCCTTCGCTCGTTCTGTAGCTCGCGCGGACCGCAACGCCTTCCTCACCGACGTCAGCGCGCCACGAGCGCTTCCGGAAGAGGCGGAGGGAGAACATCAAAGTTGTTTTTGATGTTTTAGGAAGTAACAGGCAATAAACATGTATTCTTGTCAGATAATTGTAATGCTTCTAGTTATTTCATATTCCTTTTTAACATAAGACAAACAAATGTCTATGCGTTTATACTGTTTATGTGCTTGTATGCATCATCAATAAGATATTATTTATATTACATCAATAAGATATATTTTCTGTATAGGCTTAATAGGTTTTTTTATGTAGAGAAAAATGCTGATAGCGCGCAACTTCATATTCTGGGTTCATTTGCTTACCTGTAGGCTATATAGTAGGGGGCAGTGGGGTAAGATGAGCCGTTTTTTTAACTTATGTGGTCCTCAAGATAAGGGAAAATGGGGCAGAAGTTCAATGAAAGTATCTAAAGCAATTTCAGGATGTTTCATATCATTTTAAAGGGTTAGTTCACCCAAAAATGACAATTCTGTCATTTATTACTCACCCTCATGTTGTTCCACACCTTCGTTAATCTTCGGAACACAAATTAAGATATTTTTGTTGAAATCCGGTGGCTCAGTGAGGCCTGCATAGCCAGCAATGACATTTCCTCTCTCAAGATCCATTAATGTACTAAAAACATATTTAAATCAGTTCATGTGAGTACAGTGGTTCGATATTAATATTATAAAACGAAGAGAATATTTTCGGTGCGCCAAAAAAACAAAATAACGACTTATATAGTGATGGCTGATTTCAAAACACTGCTTCAGGAAGCTTATGAATCAGCGTGTCGAATCATGATTTGGATCAGGTGTCAAACCGCCAAACTGCTGAAATCACGTGACTTTGGCGCTCCGAACAGCTGATTCGACACGCTGATTCATTATGCTCCGAAGCTTCCTGAAGCAGTGTTTTGAAATCGGCCATCACTAAATAAGTCGTTATTTAGTTTTTTTGGCGCACCGAAAATATTATCTTCGCTTTATAATATTAATATTGAACCACTGTACTCACATGAACTGATTTAAATATGTTTTTAGTACATTAATGGATCTTGAGAGAGGAAATGTCATTGCTGGCTATGCAGGCCTCACTGAGCCATCGGATTTCATCAAAAATATCTTAATTTGTGTTCCGAAGATTAACGAAGGACTTAAGGGTATGAGGGTAAGAATACATCTATGACAAAGGGTTTTAAAAATGTGGTTAAATATTTATTTAAAAAAAAAAGTGTTCCTGTGGCTCAGTTTACCCCAGGTTAGGGGTAAGTTGCACCATCTGGGTGTAAACTGACCATCTACATCTGAATCAAACCCATGTGAAATTGTAAAGATAATTTACCTCTTTTAAAAACTAATTTAATAATCAAATTTAATTTTCATAAATAATCATATTTCTTTTCTTAAAGCTAACTTAAACAACATAAAACCAACCAAATGAAGCTGAAATTTCAGTATCTTTAATTGTTTGTATTTCTGTTGAACACCAAAGTTGTAACCTTCCCAAAAACAGACTGAACAGAGAGATTTTTGAGTAAAATTAAATAAAAACTCAATTAGCATGAAGAAATGTCACTGAAATTAATAAACATTTTAGTCAAAAGGTTCTTGGCATGGTCGTTTTTCTGCAATGTCGACCATGTTAGGCCATTAGGGACTACAGGTAGAATGATATATATGATTAAACATTATCTGGTTTGTATCAGAGAAGAATTTGGTGTACTTCCTATCAAATAAACTCAATAAAAAAGATAAACTAAAGCAGTTGGGTAATATTACATTGAAATTATACCAGTTTATACTTGAGATTTAACTTAAGTCATTGCCTTATGGTAGGGTAAGTTAAAACACTGGCTCAATTTACCCCACAACATTTGGCTCACTTTGCCCCATAGCTGCCATTTTGGGGAAAAAATAAATAGCTTACCAATTCAGGCTAATATTTATTAGCTAAATGATTTGCATGTTTGCTAAATCACCAATATGCATCATAAATATTTTTAGATTTGGGAAAAATGTGCTTTGATGAAACAGCCATTTCATCTGTTATCCTAAAATTTTACTTTGAAAATTTTACTTTTACTTTTAATTTACACTCGTCCCATGTGCTTCTTCCTATTCACAGCCTGGCAGAAATTATGGGTAGTTTCAAAATATATGGTCACATAACAATAAAAGTGTACGGTTACCAAGATACAAGGGGTGGGTCAACTTACCCACTGGCTCATCTTACCCCACACTTCCCTATGTATTGTTAAAGGTGCAATATGTAATATTTTTGCAGTAAAATATCCAAAAACCACTAGGCCAGTGTTATATATTTTGTTCACTTGAGGTCAAGGTCAAGTTTATTTATATGGCCCTTTAAAACAGCATAAATGCTGACCAAAGTGCTGCACAATATACCAAACAAAACATCCTCATACAATCAAATTTAAACACTAATAATAAAATATCAAAAGAAACCAAAACAAAATTAATAAAATTAAGACAGGAACATCTCAAAAAAAATAATTGAAAAACAATCGAGGTACATCCTGAACCGTCATGTTTATGTACTGTTACCTGTAATATATAATAACAATGAGGCAATAATAATTGTTTCAAATAAAGTATCAAAAGCAAAAAATCATAAGGTTTTATAAAACAACACTGATAAAATACATAATGTAATATACATAATATAAACAATTAACTTTTGTACATTATGTATTATAACAAATGCCTGCAGAGGGTGCTGGTGATTGTTGTTATTACACTTTACAGCATGATCAAATCAATGTTTAATATTGGCTAAACATCATTTAATTCAAATGTCCACTTAATCTTTAATATCTGGCCACTTCTTGATAATGTAAATGCTACAGCCACTATCATTTCTTAAACAACAATGTGGACTTTAAAACATGCAATTCAGAGCAAGGGGTTAAACTTTTATTTTGAAATCGTGATAAACAACAAATTACTCCAAAACCCGCAGCACATGTATTTAGTTAACATCATGCAATATAAAACAATATTTAAGACTAAAAATTAATATCAAATTACACATATGCCTGAGAAAAAAAGTATGTTTTGAGAGAAGATTTAAATGTAGAAAGAGTAGGGGAAAGTCTAATAGACACAGGTAGGGAATTCCAGAGCTTAGGACCATGAACTGAGAAAGCTCTGTCACCTTTGGATTTAAGTCGGGATTTTGGAACATTTAATATCATCTGGGTGGAAGATCTGAGCGTTCTCACTGGGGAATACGAGTGGATAAGTTCTGAAATATAAGAAGGGGCAAGACCATGAATTGATTTAAATACAAATACTAAAACCTTAAAATCAACTCTGAAACGAACGGGTAGCCAATGAAGTGATGACAGCACAGGTGTAATATGTTCTCTCTTTTTTGTCCCTGTTAAAAAACGAGTCGCAGCATTCTGTACCAGTTGTAATCGCGAAAGCGAGGACTGATTTATTCCAGCATATAGAGCATTGCAATAATCCAGCCTGGTTGAAATAAACGCATGAATAACAGTCTCCAAATCACTAAAGCTCAGAATATTTTTCAGCTTGCGAAGTCCCCTAAGCTGCAGAAAACTGGCTCTAACTACAGAGTTGATTTGTTTATCAAATTTTAACTCAGGGTCAAGGGTAACTCCCAGATTTTTAACTTTATCACGAATGTTATCTTGAAGGGGGCCTAGGGTAGAACTTATGCTATTTAAAAGGTGTGAAGGGCCAAACAACATAACATCAGTCTTCTTCTGATTTAATTGAAGGAAATTATTGTCCATCCAAACCTTAATGTCCTCTAAACTTGAGTACTTACAATATCCCAAATGTTTCCAACTATTTGTAAATCGTGAGAAAATTGCAATTTTAACCAAACCGGTTTCCGGTTTTATTTTGTAGAAACCATGAAAACACCAAAGGCGCTTTAATATTTACAAGCGAACAACTGTTTTGATATATTTATAGACAGAAAACTAATTATTGTTATATAGCTCAACACGTTTAGTCTTATTGTTTAAATCTAATTTTCGTGATTTTTTTCGAGTACCATGCTTTACCATGCCTCAGAGAAAAACACTATTTTGTGAAGTAGCTAACATAGCATAATCAGATGCAGCTTTATTTTTAGTAACAGTAATACAGCATTTTCTCCATCATACAATACGTTTTAAAATTAATTGCATGCCATTTATCAACACAAGCCATCCAGCATTTAATATGATATTGTAAAATCGATCTATCTTACTGCAGTGTGTAACAGTGTCTCACAGCAGCCGCCGAGTGAACGCACAGAGTAACGTTATAACATCATTTTCAACACACTCAAATGTATCTAATATGATAAACAGAGCTGCGTTACCTCATACTCATGACCAGAAAAGCGGAAGCGGTGCCGGCGACTGTGTCATAATAAAAGTCCCGCTGCTCGTGAGGCGTGTGTTGTAGAGGTCTACAAAGAAGACCCGAGACCCGAGGACCCGGGACCCGACCCGGGACCCGTACGGGTTCGGGACTATATTTTAAATGGTCAGCCGGGTCCGGGTCGGGTCCTAATCTATTACTTCGGTTCCCGGGTCTGATTAACATTGTGTGTATACCCGAGCCGATTTGATTCGGAGATCACCCGGCCGTGTTGGGAGTCAGTCAGCGCTGTGCGTGTTTTGTAACTTGCAAAGTATGAGCCGGGAAATAAGGTGAAAAAACATGTGACCCCAGCCATCAGAAGCAGAGCGGGCGGAGTTAATGCAAGCAAACGGTGATCATCGAGTTTTCCTATTCCTATCGTGTGCAACAGTAATGCAAACAAACTTCAAATCTCAAGAACTGCTTGTAGCCTTGCACATTCGCATTTAAATAACATAGCCTATTTCAAATCATTAACAAAATATGAACTATCACACGAATGTCGAATCTGTGACGCTTAAAGCTATGTTTCAGGTTGCTCCAGCCAACGCGCATGTCTCATGCGAGCACACTTTCTTTCTCCTGTTTTTTATAATAACATTATGCCGTCTTGTTATATCTAAAGTTTTGGTCAGACTCGGCTCAGAAAGCACAGAAATGACCGCAAATAAGTAATGCTAACGTCAGCGGCCATGTCACTGAACAAGCAATCGTTATTATAATTCAAAAGGGCAAACAGTCAAAGTTATTTTATAATGTGAGTCTCGAGTCTCTAGATACAACGAAATAATGCAATTGTCATCTGCATTTGTCATCGTGACAGCAAGTGAACTTTTAAAGCTGGAATAATGAGTGGATTAAGCATTTCAACCGGCAAGAGAGGAATAACGGATGAACTTTCTTGGCAAGTGCATCAGTCAGGTACAAGGGAGAACCCCTACTAATATTAGGTAAGACAACACGTTTTATTTTCGCAACTTGTTTATTGACTTATTAATAGCAATTTGCTGCGGAATAGACCTATGTGCGATCGGGTCCGGTCGGGTTCGGGTCCAGCTTAGACGGGTCCGGGTACTACATTTATGGCATTTCTCGGTTCTGCACGGGTTCGGGTCCAACTTTCAAAATAATAGTCGGGCCGGGTCGGTTCCTTGTAGCACATTTACGGGTCTCTTCGGGTTCGGGTATGAATTTTTGGACCCGTGAAGACCTCTAGTGTGTTGATCAATCGCTCCAGCTCCTCATTCAGCTCCACAACACTCGCTCCTGCTCTGCTTCATACTACAGTAACGTTAATAATCACATCCATGAACATGATTTCTTCCCGAGTCCTATCCCTATTCTTTTACACCGGCTGTGATGTGAAGACCACATGTCCCAAGATTCCGCGCTCAAACTTGGCATCATCAAGCTACGGCTTTGTTTTGAACAGGCCTCTAGCAGACAGAAAATATTACATATTGCACCTTTAATAAGAAGTTGTAGCCTATACTGAATATGGCAATTTAATATAATTGTATTAGCACAGCCGCGTTACGTACTTGTTATGTAATGGTTTTCTATATTTTTGGTGTGCCAAAAATATATATAGTGATGGCCGATTTCAAAACACTGCTTCAGGAAGCTTCGGAGCGTTATGAATCTTTTGTGTCGAATCATGATTCGGATCGCGTGTTAAACTGCCAAACTGCTGAAATCACGTGACTTTGGCGCTCCGAACCGCTGATTTGATACACTGATTCATTATGCTCTGAAGCTTCCTGAAGCAGTGTTTTATTATTTCGTTTTTTTTTGCCACACCAAAAATATTCTCGTCGCTTTATAATATTAATATTGAACCACTGTACTCACATAAACATTTAAATATGTTTTTAGTACATTAATGGATCTTGAGAGAGGAAATGTCATTGCTGGCTATGGAGGCCTCACTGAGCCATCAGATTTCACCTAAAATATCTTAATTTGTGTTTAGAAGATGAACAAAGGTTTTACAGGTGTGGAAAGCCATAAGGGTAAGTAGTAAATGACAGAATTTTCAATTTTGGGTGAACTAACCCTTTAAGTGTTAAGAATGTCCCTTTCGTCATAGTTAACCAGAATTTCCACTATATGTGGAAAATCTTCTTATTTATTTATTTTTTATAAAAAAAGAAGAAGAAATACAATTTCGGATCTTGAGATTCAGTGTATCACATGGCATTGCCCTGTTTCTTCATTTTTCCGAATCATGTTCAAAAGAACCGATTCTCAGTTCAACGAGTCGAACAAGTTGACTCGAAAGAATGATTCAGTAAATTCCAGTAAACTCGTTCAGTCCGATTCGTCAGCGAGACGTTCAGACAGGTTTTGTGAACAATGTGAAAAGATCCGATCCAAAAGAACGGTTCGTTTCACGAAAAGGACATCACAACATTGCAAACCCCCCGCTGTTACAGCCAAAGCGAGCGGCTTATTGAACACATCGAGCGGCTCCGCTTTCGAGATTATTTCCCCTACCGACGTTGAAAGTAACAACATGCTTTTTTCGACGGAAGGTGACAAATCCAACTAAGAAAAGGTGACGTTTTATTTAAAATGACATTTTGACTCAAGTAGTATTTACAAAACTGAGTTTACTCGTTTGTTTTGGTCGGCTAGCAATCTGACGTTAGCAAACACAGTGTGTCATAACAAGGAAGTGTTGCATACTAACATTACAGTCGTGATACGATGCAAAACTAACAGTTTTACGAAGCAATGATGAATGTTAAAATGCTTTATTCAATTTCAGTTCAACTGTAAGTACAACAACCTGTTTCTTCATGAAGATAAAGATAAGCCCACTGAAACCCTCCTTTTTCTGACCTTATCAGAAATGGCTTGGTTCCACCAGGCTTTACAAGGCTCAGGCCAGCCAGATGCATCCATGACAGTGGAGGATCTGTCCCATACACAGGTCTCTAAGCACACCATTACACAGTTAGGAATGTCTGATGGACAAGGTTGGTCAACCCATCCTCCAGTCTCCATCACAGACTTTCCCCCTGCCTCAGGAGGCATCGTCCCCCAACGTCTGGAAGCACTGTCCTGCACATCCCTCAACGTGTCCTCCAGAGAAGACTCTGTGCCGCTGTCTTTCGTGACGCTTCAGGAGCAAAGATGTGTACTCGGTTGGTTTTTCGGATGGAACACGGTCCAGAAGCACCGCTTTCTGGAAGATCTGATCTCAAAGGCCGTGCCTGGAAAGGTGTCTAGTTTATTAGACCAGCTCAACACACTACAGGTGACTTATTTTTTTTCTTTCTATCCATCCATGCATATCAAAAGATGTTTGTAGGCAGATCTGTATGTTAACACGGGTATCCTCTCTGCATTTCAGGTGAACGATCGCCCACCCAACATTTTTGAATGCCAGTTAAGACTATGGACTCAGTGGTTTGATTCATGGAGTGAAGGGGAGAGAAATGCCTTTGTGACCAGCTTAGAGGAAAAGGACCCAGCCTTTGTCGCGCACTTCTATAGCCGGGTGGCCGGAACAGCAGGCAGAGATTGAACATACAGTGTTTTTAATTTGTATGTCCTTTTCACTCTTCAAAATGTAACTGAAATCAAGTCTCCTATGGACTATACTGGGGTTTGAACAGCTGAGCTTGGTATGCATGTGACCATTGTTCAAGCACTGTGTTGACTCTCAAAAAGTTTGTGTTTGGAAGCAAAAATCTGTTTTTTGTTTTGTTTTCTAAAATAAAAAAATAATGTTTTTCACTATTTGTTTCCTCTGTGTTGATTTGCTGCTTCAGACATTCACTCTTCTGATTTTAAAGTGATCGCTTGCCTAAAAATGAACATTTTGTCATGGTTTACTCACTGTTTTGTCGTTCCAATCCTGTATGCACTTATTTCTTCTATGGGACACATAATAAGATATTTTGAAGAATGTTGGTAACAGTTTTGACTTCCATTGTATGGATAAAAAGACATAATTTTCTACATAAATATCAACAAGACATAATTATCTTCTTTTATGAGTAAAGATACAGGTTTGGATCATTATGAAAGTGAGTAATGATGACAAATTTTGCATTTTTGCATGAATTTATCCTTTTAAATGTTAAAAGCTATATTTAATAATCAAATTTCCTTTTACAAATAATCATATTTCTTTTCTTAAAGGGTTAGTTCACACAAAAGTTAAATTTCCATCATTAATTTCTCACCCTTATGACGTTCCACACCCGCAAGACCTTCGTTCATCTTTTAAACACAAATTAAGATATTTTTGATGAAATCCGAGAGGTATATGACTCGACCATAGACAGCAATACAATCAACACTTTCAAAGTCCAGAAAGGTACTAAAGACATCGTTAAAAACTGCAGTGGTTCAACCTTAAAGGATTAGTTCACTTTCAAATAATATTTTCCTGATAATTTACTCACCCTCATGTCATCCAAGATGTTCATGTCTTTCTTTCTTCAGTCAAAAAGAAATTAAGGTTTTTGATGAAAATATTCCAGGATTTTTCTCCTTATAGTGGACTTCAATGGCCTCCAAACGGTTGAAGGTCAAAATTACAGTTTCAGTGCAGCTTTAAATAATACCAGATGAGGAATAAGGGTTCCATTTTAATAATAATAATAAAAAATAATATATATATTTTTAAAAATAATAATAAAAGTTCAGTTTTTTCCATAAGTAGAATAGGGAAGGTGTAGGACATACACCGTAAGCTTTTTGAAGAATACGGAAAGCGGAAGCACGTACAAGCTGATCATTTGTATTTATAAAGCATATACAGTTGTATTTTTTTCGGAAATGAGCGATGGTTTCTCTAGATAAGACTCTTATTCCTCGTCTGGTATCGTTTAAAGCTCTTTGAAGCTGCACTGAAACTGTAATTTTGACCTTCAACCGTTTGGAGGCCATTGAAGTCCACTATAAGGAGAATAATCCTGGAATGTTTTCATCAAAAACCTTCATTTCTTTTCGACTGAAGAAAGAAAGACATGAACATCTTGGATGACATGGGGGTGAGTAAATTATCAGGAAAAGTTTATTTAAAAGTGGACTAATCCTTTAAACAACATAAAACCAACCAAATTAAGCTAAAAAAATTTCAATATCTTTAATTGTTTGTATTTCTGTTGAACACCAAAGTTGTATCCGTCCCAAAAACAGACTAAAAAAAACAAAACAGTTTGTTGAGTAAAATTAAATAAAAACTAAATTAGAATTAATGAATAAATGTCACTGAAACTAATAAACATTTTAGTCAAAAGGTTCTTGGCATGGTATAGTTCTCCTGCAATGTTGACCATGTTTGGCCATTAGGGACTAAGATGTATATGATTAAGCATCTTCTGGTTTGTATCAGAGAAGAATTTGGTCTACTTAAACTTGAGAAAAATAAAAGATAAACTAAACCAGTTACATAATATGATGTTAAAATTATACCAGATTATACTTCTGAGATTTAACCTAATTGCCTTATGGTGGGGTAAGTTAAAACACTGGCTCAATTTACCCCACAGCATTTGGCTCACTTTGCCCCATAACTGCCATTTTGAGAGAGAGAGAGAGAGCGAGAGAGAGAGAGAGAGAGAGAGAGAGAGAAAAAACTAGCTAGCTTACCAATTCAAGCTAATATTTATCCAAATGATTTGCATGGTTTTACATGTTGCAAAATCACCAATATGCAACATGCATAAATATTTTTAGACCTAGACAAATTTGCTTTGACGTAACAGCCATTAAATCAGCCAATAAAACAACATTTAAACCTTTTAAATGTTAAAGGACACCAACATTCTGTAGTATATGCATTTCAAATGTAAATGTTTTATTAAACTGAAAGATGCAAGACATTCAAGAATGCAGTTGAGAGTACAATCAGAAATATTAAAGCAGAGAGCATTTTCTTTGCATACATTAACAGACTCCTAATTTATGGAGATCATGGCTTGAGCCAGTCGGTGGATTTAACTTGCTTTAAGATCAAGGGAGGGTCATTAATATTAGAGTTGCTGCAGGTCTCTACATACGGATAAACTTTACCCTGCAGCTCACTGCCAGTGAACCTATAGATTTCCTGCTTCCTTTCTGCATTATAAAAAATCACCACATTATTTTTAAAATCCACCTGGACGCCGATTGCAGAAGGTGTTCCACGAGGATCTATTTGAACCTGCCTGTCAGCAAGGGCAACAAGTACTCCATCTCTTTTCTGCAGAATAACCCAATAGCCAGCCGAAGGGCCATATGTCATAATACCTTTTCTCTGAGCGGACGATTTGGCCACTCCCAAAACATAACAATTTCTTCCAACCACACCTATTTCCCAGTAATGTTTTCCAGAATCATATCCGTCTTTTGCCAGAACTGCAATAGCGGTGTCGTAGCGCTCAGGGTTGTTTGGTACAGGCTGAGCCAATAAAGAGGTACGTGCCTCTTTCTCATTCTGCGACAGGATGAGTCTGCGGTGGGCAGTGTTTGCGTCGAACCCTGGCCATTCTGGCATGGGCACACAGACAGGCATTTTTCAGTTTAATTGCATTTTTACAGATTGTAGCTTATTCTGTATATTATAACCAGACTGAGATCACAAACTTACCTTCCTTAGGAAGTTCTTCCTTTTCTTCTTTTTCTTCTAGATAAAGAGTTATAAAAGAAACAAAACCATACAATGTTAATTGTGATGATAAATGAAGCTAATAATAATATTTTTTGCTCAGAAAAAAAGAAATATCTTACTCTCAAGTTCTTCCACTTTCTTTTCAGCCTTATTTAGTTTTTCTTTAAGATTCTCATTCTCGTTGACTGCATCTATAAATATTGTGAAAATATTAAAACCTGTCAGATTTCCTTCAGGTGCATGCAAAATTGGCAGTTTTTGATTAAGGTTTTTGACCCCAGACCAAATATGCATTATTTTTTTGACTGTACCAAAAGATGATTGCACCCCACTCACTGTTGTATTTATCTTTCTCTTGTATGATCTCTTTCTTTATATTAACATTTTCCTTTTGCAATTCAGCAACTTCTTTGTCCTTCTCCTTGAGTTTCTGTTCCTTCTTAGCAAGTTCTTGTTCTTGTGTTTCCAATGTATTTTCTAAGTCTTAAAAAAGGGATGAAAAATACTTATTAGGCTAAGAAAACAATAGACCAAATTCTGAAATATAAAGCTCCAGAGCACATCCAAATCAATATAATGCAATTAAAAAGTGGAAAACATAATGGACATGTGAAATTTATCATGAAACGGAGGTTTGATTTTTGTTTGATGTTTTGACAGTATTGCCATACCAGAGATTTGTTTCTGTAAGTTATTTTGCAAAGTGTTTTTCTCCTCTGTGATTTTTTTTAGGTCCTTTTCAAGTTTCTCCTGCTTGTGAACTAAAACAAAGGGCAAAAAATAGAAATAATTAATAACTTTAATGGATTTTGTAAATTTTATGTTGGGTCAACACCTGTCCTTCATTACTAGATTTTTTTCTTACTCAAGGCTTGATTTTCATCATTTTTCTCCTGAAGTTTGGAGTCAGCTTTAGCAAGTTGCTGGTCCTTTGTTTTAAGCTCCGTCTCTAGTTCTGGACAAAAAAAAAAAAAAAAAAAGTGTAATTTGCAGAATCATATTATATATATATATCTGTAGCAAATTTGATTGACACTTCTCTGAATTTGCCCCAGGTTTTGAACCAAATATTCCTTTTGAAGCTCTTCTCACTGACCTTTGTTTTCCTTCTTCGCCTTTTCAAGCTCAGTCTGCATATTGTCACGTTCCTCTTTCAATGCAGAAATGGTATCATCCTTCTCCTTCAGGTTCAGGTTCTGTTTAGCAAGCGTATTTTCCAGTCTTTTCACTTTGTCATTTAAATCTGATAGGGGACAAAAATACATTTTTACATTTACAATAAGAAATTGTCAAATTGATTCTACCTTAGTATAATGGATCAAATTTGAGGCTAAAGCAAAAAGCACACGAAGACTTCAATGGAAATGAGTATTATAGAGAGAACCCCAATAGCCAGTACATACTTCACTTCCCTACTTTATTTGAATGAGACACACTGTACAGACTAGGGGCCCTATGATACACCTGGCCCAAAGTGGCACCAGGCGCGATGCAAGTGTTTTTTGCTAGTTTCAGCCTGACGCAGTTACCATTTTCATGTCCTGAGCCACGTTGTTTAAATGGCAAATGTATTTGCGCCCATTTGTGCGCCCATGGGCGTGCTGGTCTGAAAACGAGGTGTGTTGAGATGCATTGTTGGCGTGTTGCTATTTTGAGGCAACTGAAATAGACTGCGCCAATGACCAACAAAAACCTGCTCTAAAGTCAATGACGCAATAATTTTTTGTTATTTAAAGAGCGAGTTAGTAATATGCGTCTATATGCGGGTGCACAATTAATGCGCGTACACTCTGCTTGTTATACACAGACAAACATGCCAAATATTAAAAATAAAAGGACTACAATGTAAAAGATTATTATTGTGTGCATAAAGATAAAAATGTTTGGGTGGAATTCAGCTTGTCCCGTAGTTTTTCCGCTTGCAAATTCCGCCATGTTAATAGTGAATCTGCCATGTATCAAATGCAACTGGCTTTTAAAGGGAATAGAAGATGAGACTCTGATTGGTTTATTACACGTTATGCTCAAAACACACCTATTACTCATTAAGAGAATAGGTGCAACCCTTTTAGACCGTGCACCGTGTCGTTAAACTAGCAAAAGTGTATTCGGACACACCCTAAGTGCACTTGCACTGTGCGCTTTAGACCATTCGCTTAGAACGTTAAAATAGGGCCCAAGAAGTTTATCATCATAGCACTATTGTCATGTACATTTTTCATTCACTGTACAGAAAACTATTACTCTCTGGATTTTCTCACCATATATTTATCAAGACCAACACATCTAATCACTTTAGCAATCTTAAAGGTGCCCAAGAATGCTTTTTCACAAGATGTAATATAAGTCTAAGGTGTCTCCTGAATGTGTCTGTGAAGTTTCAGCTCAAAATACCCCATAGATTTTTTTTAATTAATTTTTTTAACTGCCTATTTTGGGGCATCATTAACTATGCACTGATTTTGGCAGCGCGCCGCCCCTTTAAATCGCGTGCTCCCTGCCCCCCCGAGCTCTGGACTATATTACAGTGCATTTACAAAGTTCACACAGCTAATATAACCCTGAAATGGATCTTTACAAGATGTTCGTCATGCATGCTGTATGCATGCTTCGAATTATGTGAGTAAAGTATTTATTTTGATGTTTACGTTTGATTCTGAATGAGTTTGAGGCTGTGCTCCGTGACTAATGGGCTAATGCTACACTGTTGGAGAGATTTATAAAGAATGAAGTTGTGTTTATGAATTATACAGACTGCAAGTGTTTAAAAATGAAAATAACGACAGTCTTGTCTTCGTGAATACAGTAAGAAACGATGGTAACTTTAACCACATTTAACAGTACATTAGCAACATGCTAACGAATCATTTAGAAAGAAAATTCACAAATATCACTAAAAATATCATGTAATCATGGATCATGTCAGTTATTATTGCTCCATCTGCCATTTTTCACTGTTGTTCTTGCTTGCTTACCTTGTCTGTGCACAGATCCAGACATTAATACTGCCTTTCCTTGTCTGATGCCTTGAACATGAGCTGGCATATGCAAATATTGGGGTCATACATATTAATGATCCCGACTGTTACGTAACAGTCGGTGTTATGTTGAGATTCGCGTGTTTTCCGGAAGTCTTTTAAACAAATGAGATCTACATAAGAAGGAGGAAGCAATGGAGTTTGAAACTCACTGTATGTCTTTTCCATGTACTGAACTCTTGTTATTCAACTATGCCGAGGCAAATTCAAATTTTGATTCTAGGGCACCTTTAAAGATATAGTATGGTATTAGAAAAGTGAACTTGAAAATGAATTCAAGCACGTCTCTGGTGTTTTGGCAGTGTGGTCATACCGTCAATTTCTTCTTTTGCTTTCTGTAGTGCGTTATTTTTCTCCTCTGTGATTTTCTGTATGTTGTCATTCAGACCGTTCAGCTTTTTGACTAAAACAAAAGACACGAAAATGAAATTCATGGAAGGACTAATCATGCATAGGTGACAATACAATATGGAATCAAACATAAATAATATTTTTTCTTACTCAAAGCAGCATTTTCAGCATTTGTCTCCTGAAGTTTATCTTCAGTGTTTTCAAGCTGCTGGTTCTTTGTTTTAATTTGTTTCTCTAGCGCTGAGAAAAAAAATGACATGATAATATTTAATAACACAAAGCTATATTTAATAAGCATCATAATTTTCCCTCAGTTTATTAAAGGGTTAATTGAAAATTCTGTCATTTATTACTCACCCTCATGTCGTTCCACACCCGTAAGACCTTCGTTCATCTTCAGAGCACAAATTAAGATATTATTGATGAAATCCGAGAGGACTCGTCCATAGACAGCAATATAATCAACACTTTCAAAGTCCAGAAAGGCACTAAAGACATCGTTAAAACAGTCGACGTGACTGCAGTGGTTCAACCTTAATGTTATGAAGCGACGAGAATACTTTTTGTGCGCAAAAAAAAAACAAAACGCTGTTTACGCTTTCAGGTTCTACGTCAGAACGCTGGCTCAGTATTGGCCAAAGCTGATCATGTGATCAGCATGACGCATACGTGCGATGCTGATGCAATAATGAGTCAGCGTTCTGACGTAGAACCTGGAAGCGCTGGACGTAAACAACGTATGAGAATGACACAGAAGTTAAGATATTGT
Organism: Ancherythroculter nigrocauda; assembly: GCA_036281575.1. Taxonomy (NCBI): domain Eukaryota; kingdom Metazoa; phylum Chordata; class Actinopteri; order Cypriniformes; family Xenocyprididae; genus Ancherythroculter; species Ancherythroculter nigrocauda. The sequence continues at coordinate 4,389,113 of VTFQ01000008.1, read as the reverse complement.
TGAATAAAGTCGTTATTTTTGTTTTGTTTTTGCGCACAAAAAGTATTCTCATCGCTTCATAACATTAAGGTTGAACCACTGCAGTCACATTGACTGTTTTAATGATGTCTTTAGTAGCTTTCTGGACCTTGAAAGTGTTGATTATACAGCTCTGGAAAAAATTAAGAGACCACTTAACATTGATTTCTGAACTTGGAGTGGTCTCTTAATTTTTTCCAGAGCTGTATTGGTGTCTATGGACGAGTCAGATACCTCTCGGATTTCATCAAAAATATCTTAATTTGTGGAATGACATGAGGGTGAGTAATTAATGACAGAAATGTCATTTTTGGGTGAACTAACCCTTTAAGTTATTTGTGATGGTACCCCAACAGGATGCGTTCCCTCTGATCTGTCCTTTATGAGTCTCAACATTCAACTCCAGTAATTTAATAGCACATCAAGGGTAAAACGTACCTGCAATCTTATCGCTTGATTCTTGTTGTAGTGTTTTCATTTTTTGTTTGCTTTCCTCAGCCTCCTTCTCTAGTTGTTTTATCCTCTTCTCTGATAAATAATAAAGAAGCAACATGTTTCTAATAACAATATACTGGGTTAAAATGCAAAGGACATCTCTGGTAGGAACTAAACAGTTAAAATGCAATATTAAAGAATAGGTAAAATCTCCTCCATTTACTTACGCAGCTGAGTGGTGATCTGACCACAGTTAGCCTTCAAAAGCAAAATCTCTTTTTCTTTGTCCTCTATTTGATTCTTTAGACCTGACCAACAACAAGAAATTTGTTTAGTAGTCTTCAGCACTCTTCAGATCATTTAATGGCAATATTGATGCATTTAAGACTGACTTACCATTGATTTCTCTTTTGTATTCCTCTTGCATTTTTACTTGTGCTTGTTTTAGACTGGACATTGATTCCTTTATGGAAATGATCTTCAAGGCTGTATAATTTTATAAGAAAGATCCAGAGTGACTTACATTGCATTCAAGGTATACATTTTATCACTTAATGCATTCCCTGAAAATCAAACCCAGGATCTTGGCATTGTTAGCATCATTCTCCACTCTTTAAGCTACAACAATGCTATTATATTAAACAGATTAAGATAATGACCACAAGTTTTTATCCAAGTGCAACGTAAAAGGAAATGAGACTTAAACTCACTCAGTCCAAGCCCCTTCTCTCCAGACCTTTGCAACTCAGTCAGCAAATCGTTTAATCTAGCATCCAGTTCTAAACGAAGAGAAGAACATCACTAATTGTGAGCTAATGGATGATCTGTTTTTGAAGGGAAGAAATGGAAATGCTTATGACAGTAGCTACTAAAATGGATTTGTTTCAACTTACTCTGGATCTTTTCTGAATTGTCCACAGCTGGATTTTCTTGCAGCTTCCCTATCTCAGCTAGTAACTCAAGTACTTCCAGAGCTGTAACAAACCATTGAGTAAGTATGAGATGGTCTCTCTTCAGATGAAGCAGGCCCAAGATTCAGTAAAATGGGGTTTGACTCACTTTTGACTGCCATGGATCCCTGATCTTTCAATTGCTGCTTTGCCTCCTCCAATTCTCTTTTCTTTTCATCCAGTTCTTCCCTCAGTTCTGAAGAGCAGATAACCATTGATGGAGCAAAAGTTACACTGGGTTAAAAATGACCCAAGTTGGGTTAAAAATGGACAACCCCAGCAGTTGGGCTGTTTTGACCAACCTGCTGGGTAGTATTATTTAAAGGATTAGTTCACTTTCAAATGGAAATTATCCCAAGCTTTACTCACCCTCAAGCCATCCTAGGAGTATATGACTTTCTTCTTTCTGATGAACACAATCCGAGAAATATTAATAAATATCTTGACGTATCCGAGCTTTCTAATGGCAGTAAACGGGACCAACGAGTATAAAGCTCAAGAATGCACATCCATCCATCCATCATAAATGTACTCCACACGGCTCCGGGGGGTTAATAAAGTTGAATACGGAAGACGATCTGGCGTAAGCTAGATATTTTACTTCATAACTTGTTAAATAAGGATATTTGTCTTACACAAACACATCACTTCACTTCAGAAGGCCTTTATTAACCCCCCGGAGCCGTGTGGAGTACGTTTATGGTGGATGGATGTGCATTCTTGAGCTTTATACTCGTTCACTGCCATTATAAATCTCGGATGCATCAGGATATTTATTAATATTTCTCAGATTGTGTTCATCAGAAAGAAGAAAGTCATATACACCTAGGATGGCTTGAGGGTGAATAAAGCTTGGGCTAATGAAAATTCTTTAAAAATGACTATATTGCTTGCTTAAAATGAACCCAAAATAGGTTGGAAGTGAACATTTATTATTATGTTTAATAAATGAACATTTATTAATAAGTTTATTATTAATAATAAAACATTTATTAAATTGCTTATTAATAAATGTTCACCTTTTTATTATTATTGTTGCTTCTTGTAATTATGAGTCTGATTTTTAATTTCCAACCTATTTTGGGTTCATTTTAAGACAGCCATATAATATTATTAAAAAATAGATGAGTTAAATAAAACTGCCCAGCAGTCTGGGTTAAACATTTAAGAGTGTACAAAAACACGTAAATCCTTGGTCTTTTTCCCTTACTCATTTTTCGTTTAAATTCACATAAAGTGAAAAACCAAATTAATAGATGAATGAGTTTTGGGTATTCTGAAGGTCAAGTTTTTGGAAAGGTGCAGTGAAGATGCAGTCTGTGCATAATTTGTTCAACTGTCATGAATGCTGCTCATTGATCTGAACAATTACGGACAATCTTAAAGGTGCCCTAGAACCAGTTTTCACAAGATGTAATATAAGTCTAAGGTGTCCCCTGAATGTGTCTGTGAAGTTTCAGCTCAAAATACCCCATAGATTTTTTTTAATTCATTTTTTTAACTGCCTATTTTGGGGCATCATTAACTATACACTGATTTTGGCAGCGCGCCGCCACTTTAATTCGCCTGCTCCCTGCCACACGAGCTCTCGACTATATTACAGTGCATTTACAAAGTTCACACAGCTAATATAACCTTCAAATGGATCTTTACAAGATGTTCATCATGCATGCTGTATGCATGCTTCGAATTATGTGAGTAAAGTATTTATTTTGATGTTTACATTTGATTCTGAATGAGTTTGAGGCTGTGCTCTGTGGCTAACGGCTAATGCTACACTGTTGGAGAGATTTATAAAGAATGAAGTTGTGTTTATGAATTATACAGACTGCACGTTTAAAAATGAAAATAGCGACAGCTCTTGTCTCCGTGAATACAGTAAGAATCTATGGTAACTTTAACCACATTTAACAGTACATTAGCAACATGCTAACGAAACATTTAGAAAGACAATTTACAAATATCACTAAAAATATCATGCTATCATGGATCATGTCAGTTATTATTGCTCCATCTGCCATTTTTTGCTGTTGTTCTTGCTTGCTTACCTAGTCTGTGCACAGATCCAGATGTTAATACTGCCTTTCCTTGTCTAATGCCTTGAACATGGGCTGGCATATATGCAAATATTGGGGGCGTACATATTAATGATCTCGACTGTTATGTAACAGTCGGTGTTATGTTGAGATCTGCGTGTTTTCCGGAAGTCTTTTAAACAAATGAGATTTACATAAGAAAGAGGAAGCAATGGTGTTTGACACTCAGAGGTAAATTCAAATTTTGATTCTAGGGCACCTTTAAACCTGCAGAGCTGATGTCAAATTGTATGAAATGTACACTACCAGTCAAATGTTTGGGGTCCGTAAGAGATTTTTTTAAAATGAAATTAATACATTTATTCAGCAGGTAAATTGATCAAAGAATTTTACATTGCAACAAAAATATATACATATATACATTTCAAATGAACAGCATTTATTTGAAATGTATATATTTTTGTTGCAATGTAAAATTCTTTGATCAATTTACCTGCTGAATAAATGTATTAATTGCATTAAAAAAAAAATCCCTTTTCATTTATTTGATCCAAAATACAGTAAAAACAGTAATATTGTGAAATATTTTTACAAATTAAAAGAACAGTTTTCTATTTGAATATATTTTAAAATACATTGTATTCCTGTGATCAAAGCTGAATTTTTAAGCATCATTACTGCAGTCTTCAGTGTCACATGATCCTTCAGAAATCATTCTGATATGACTATTATCAATGTTGGAAACAGCATCATTTTTTTTTTTCAGGATTATTTTGATGAATAGAAAGTTCAAAAGAACAGCATTTATCTGAAATATAAAGCTTTTGTAACATTATAAATGTCTATACTGTCATTTTTGATCAATTTAATGCAATCTTGCTGAATACAAGTATTAATTTCTTTTATTTCTTTCCAAAAAACACAGACCCTAAATTTTTGAATGGTAGTGTATAATGTTACAAAAGCTTTATATTTCAGATAAATGCTGTTCTTTTAAACATTCTACTCATCAAATAATCCTGAAAAAAATTGTACACACCTATTTTCAACATTGATAATAATAAAAATGTTTCATCATATCAGAATGATTTCTGAAGGATCATGTGACACTGAAGACTGGAGTAATGAAAATTCAACTTTGATCAAAGAAATAAACTGCATTTTAAAATATATTTAAATAGAAAACAGTTTTTTAAATTGTACAAATATTTTACAATATTACTGTTTTTGCTGTATACAGGATCAAATAAATGAAGCAGAAGAGACTTCTTTTAAAAACATTAAAAATCTTACGGTTTAAAAACTTTTAATGTCTAAAAGTATTGAAGTTTGTGATATTACCTGGGGATCCATGTGCAATTTGCTTATCCAGGTACTTCACTTCTTCAATTAGACTTGTAATAAAAAAAACTGAAAACATATACATTATGTGACAATATTAGAGTGATGTTACATGAGGTTTAACACAATTTGATGTTTCTTCACTCACCCTTCTGAAGAATGTCACTGTTCAATTTAGCAATGGTATCGTTATATTGAGCCTGCATTTCTGTAACACACAGTCACACAGTATCCTGTTTACACAACTGTCCAAATGTTATGAGAGAACGATCTCTTTACAGCAGAGAGAGAGAGAAAACGCACCTTTATATTTCTTCTGGAGTTCAGGGCATTCTTGGGTGCCCACGCAACTTTTTTTCAGCTCTAGAGAGAGGCAGAATAAGGAAGATGGGTAATTTGTTCTGTAGACAATGACTTTAAATGCCCTGTATTGTTGAAGATTTTACTGCTGAAGGATTTACTTTCATTCTCGTCACGAATTTTGGAGTTTTCTTCCTGCTTCTTCTTCAGGCTCCTTTCAAGTTCTAAAAAGAACAACAGCAAGTTGTGTGCATGAATTATCATTTTGTTAGCATGAATTAGTATGTTGCTAGCATGAATTAGTATGTTGCTAGCATGATTTAGCATCTTACTAACAAGTTTTAGCAGTAATTAACATGTTGCTAGCATGTTTTAACATAAATCTTTGTTGATAGCATGATTAAATACTGCTAGTATTATTAAAGATGTATCTAACATGTTTTAGCACACTGCTAACATGAATTAGCATTTAGTTAGCGTGAATTATCATTTTGTAAGCATGTTTTAACATGTTAACATGAATTAACATGTTAACATTTTGTTAGCATGAATTAGCATTTTTTAGCTTGATTTATCATGTTGCTAGCATGTTTTAATGTTGATAACATGAATCAGCATGTTAGTATGTATTAGAATGTTGCTAGCAAGAATTAACATGTTGCTAACATGTTTTACCATGAATTATGTTGATTTAACATCTAACATGTTTTAGCAAGTTGCTAATATTTTGTTAGCATGAATTAGTATGTTGCTCGCATGAATTAGCATCTTTCTAACATGTTTTAGCATGAATTAGCATGTTTTGCTAGCTTTATTTATCATGTTTGCTAACATGTTTTAATGTTGCTAACACGAATCAGCATGTTGTTAGTATTTATTAGAATGTTGCTATCATGAAATAGCACGTTGTTAGCGTGTTGTTAGCATGAATAAGTATGTTGTTAACATGATTTAACATTTTGCTAACATGTTTTAGCAAGAATTATCATTTTGCTTGCATGTTTTAACATTTTTTATGTTGATAACATGATTAAACATATTTTAACACACTGCTAACATGAATTTGAATTTTGATAACATAATATGTTAACATGAATTAACTTGTTAACATTTTGTTAGTATGAATATGTGTTTTGGTTGCATGATTTAACATCTTTCGAACATGTTTTAACATGAATTATCATGTTTTGCTAGCATGTCTCAATGTCGCTAAGACTGTTGTTAAGTATGTATTAGAATGTTGCTACCAAGAATTAGCATGTTGCTAACAAGCTTTAACATTAATTTTTATGTTGATAAAACATCTAACATGTTTTAGCACGTTGCTAGCCTTTTGTTAACATGTTGCTAACATGATTTAACATCTTTTTAACATGAACTAGCATGTTTTGCTAGCTTGATTTAACATGTTGCTAACATGTCTTAATGTTGCTAAGCATGTTGTTAATATGTATTAGAATGTTGCTAGCAAGAATTAACATGTTGCTAGCATGCTTTAACATTAATTTTTATGTTGATAAAACTAACATGTTTTAGCACATTGCTAGCATGTTGTTAGCATTAATTAGTATGTTGCTAACGATTTAGCATATTTCTAACATGTTTTAACATGAATTAGCATGTTTTGCTAGCTTGATTTAACATGTTAACATGTTTTAATCTGTTAGCATAAATTAGCATGTTGCTAGCATTAATTAGCATCATGTTAACATGCTTTTAGCAATAATTAACATGTTGCTAGCATGTTTTAACATGAATTTGTATGTTGATAGCATGATTAAACAAATCCACATTCGATGCATCCTCGATATCAAGAACACATGTGGGTACTTTCATGCCTCTGTCATTTGGACCTTTCTGGATTACAATCCACCATCAAAATGATAAGTTTAAAGGATTAGTCCACTTTCAAATTAAAATTTCCTGATAATTTACCATGTCATCCAATGTTCATGTCTTTCTTTCTTCAGTCGAAAAGAAATTAAGGTTTTTGATGAAAACATTCCAGGATTTTTCTCCTTATAGTGGACTTCAGTGGCCAACAAACGGTTGAAGGTCAAAATTACAGTTTACAGCGATCCCAGACGAGAAATAAGGGAGAAACCATCACTCATTTTCTAAAAAAATAAATAAAAATTATATACATTTTAACCATAAATGCTCATCTTGAACTAGCTCTATTCTTCTTCTTCTTCTTCTCTATTTGAATTCCAGCAGTGTAGACACTGCTAAGTGTATTACTGCCCTCCACAGGTCAAAGTTTGAACTAAATTGTCATATACAATATGCTAGTGCAAGTATATAACAATTAGTTCAAACTTTGAAGGCAGTAATACCCTTAGCAGTGTCTACACTGCTGGAATTCAAATAGAGAAGAAGAAGAGAGCTAGTTCAAGATGAGCATTTATGGTTAAAATGTATATAATTTTTTTTTTTTTTTTTGAGCGAAGGTTTCTCTAGATCAGGGATGGGCAACTCCGGTCCTGGAGGGCCACTGCCCAGCAGAGTTTAGCTCCAACCCTAATCAAACACACCTGAACCAGCTAATCAAGGTCTTTAGGATTAGTAGAAAGTTATAGGCAAGTGAGTTTTTAATCAGGGATGGAGATAAACTCTGCAGGACACTGGCCCTCCAGGACCGGAGTTGCCCATCCCTGCTCTAGATAAGACTCTTATTCCTCGTCTGGTATCATTTTAAGCCCTTTGAAGCTGCACTGAAACTGTAATTTTGACCTTCAACCGTTTGGTGCCCATTGAAGTCCACTATAAGGAGAATAATCCTGTAATGTTTTTATCAAAAACCTTAATTTCTTTTTGACTGAAGAAAGAAAGACATGGACATGGGGGTGAGTAAATTATCAGGAAATTTTAATTTGAAAGTGAACTAATCCTTTAATTATTGCAGCTGATGTGAGAAAAGGCTATAAATGATCCTCACATGTGATTTAGCCTACTAGCTGTGACTCGTTCTTTATGTAAACAGACGTGACGTAATGACACAAATGCTCAAATGTTCTGCTGAAACCCACCAGTGAATTAGAAAACATTAGTACAATCTCACCGATGTGAATGGGGCTAAGGTAAGGAGATAGTTTTGAACACAGGCTGGTTATGTACTTGCTCAAAAATTGATTTTGGATCATTTTTAACCCACAAAAGTCACAGACAGCAGCTTTAAATGATTGAGGGAGGTTGTAACTGATGGATGAATGAAACTCACCAGCTATTCTAGCATTTACTAGCGAATCTTTTTCTTGCACTTGCTGTTTCAAGGTTTTCGCTTCGTCGAAGAGTTTGCTGATCTTTTCAACTAAGGGGACATCATAAAACATGATCAAGCAATGATCTGATGTTCTGACCAGACAAATCCACAAATGCATGTTTATTTATTCCAAACAGACATCATTTTCTGATTGGCTGAATCTCTTTACTGCTTGTCCACTTACGTTGTTGTGCTAGAATGGCGTCCTTGTCTTTCAGAGATTTATTTGCATCCTCCAATGCTTTGTTACTCTGTTTTAGGTTTCCTTCAAGATCTGTGACAGAGACAAACATTAAACTGATCAATACGTTTTAACCAAAGAAAGAATAATCGTGAAAAACATGTTGTTGAATTAACTGAGAAGAAAAACAAATATGGTTGAAACCTTTGATCTTCTGCTGTGCAGTCTTTTCAGCCGATTCTTTTTCCTTTTTCAGCTTCAAAACTTCTTTATTCAGTACATCAATGTCTTTCCCTGCAAATAAAGCATTTTAATGACAGTTATACATTTCCATTCAGTTTCTGTTTCAGCTCTCAAAATGAAAGGTTTCACTCACGTAGCTGACTGGTGTCACCGCTCGCAGCAGCTAGCTCTTTTTGTTTTTCGTTCAGTGTACGTTTCACGTCGTCCAGTGCTTTTTGGAGCTCTGTCAGAAGTCAGTGTAAATAACCAATATTAACAATAATCCAATATGAGCAGTTACAATCTCTCCATTTGTGACACTTCGATTTATTCATAATGTAAAAAGAATATTAAAGGGGTCCTGACATGGATTTTTTTTTTTAATTATTATTTTAATGTTCTTTGAGGTTCACTTATAATGTTAATATTTTTTTTTGCAGAATTTTTTTTTGCCACAGCTGCCCTAAACTTACAATATTGGTGATTACCAAAATCATTTTCTGTAATGGTTAAAGGGATAGTTCACCCAAAATTGAAAATTATCCCATGATTTATTCACCCTCAAACCATCCTAGGTGTATATGACTATCTTCTTTCAGACGAACACAGTCGGAGTTATATTAAATAATATCAATAGTCCTCTAGGTTTATATTGGTTGTGAATGGGGGGGGGGTCACGTTTTGAAGCCAAAATTAATGCATCCATCCGTAAAAAAAGTAATACACACGGCTCCAGGGGTTAATAAAGGTATTATGAAGTGAAGTGATGCGTTTTTGTAAGAAAAATATCCATATTTAAAACTTTATCCATATTTAAAACGCGATGTATGACGCAGGATGTAGGAGTATCATAAGCTAAAGCCCGGAACACACCAAGCCGATGGTTGGCTGTCGGGCAGTTTTTGTTCATTGGCTGACTGAGTTTTCTCAGTGTGTTCTGGCACCGTCGGCTTAAGTTGGTCCTCGTCGGCTTTTTTCAGCCAATTCGACATGTTGAATCGGCGTCGGAGCTCGTCGGTCAGTCGGACCATCTGATCATTCTGATTGGCTGTTAAACTACCGCCACCTGCTGGTACGGAAAGGCATTTCTTCTTATGGGGCGTTCACACCAGACTCGACTTGCGCGAATAAATCGCGCTATTTGCGTGTAGCTGGACACTTGAACATTTTGAGCTTACTCGCTTCATTTGCGTGTGAAATTCACTTCACAACAGATGCGAATTCGCGTCATGAGAGGGGCTTCTGCCAGATGGCTCCAGTCTCGTTTCTGCACACTTCCTCTGAATAAACACATCAACTCGTCAGCGGGAAAGTAGTCGTAAAATACAGCAAATAAGCTCAATTTGCCGGCTTTAGCTAGCCTGTAGTCTCAATATGTATATATAGCTCAAATTGAGTAAAGAGCATTTTTTAGCATTGTCCGACATCCTCACTCACTTTCTTCCAAGCAAGATCCTTTTTATTCCTGTTTCTACAAAAGTACAAAGATGTATCGTACAGCGACAATGATTTTGTCCTCCATTGTTATTTCGGATTTCTGCCTCCGCTCGTTACGTAGTAATCACATCACTACTAGAGCAAATTCCTGATTGGTTAAAGCAGGCGAATATTTGCCAAAGTTCAGATTTTTCAACTTGCGCGATTCGCGCGAATTACACGTTACGTGCGTCAAACGCCCCAAACGCTCAATTCACGCCATGTCATTCGTGCCGCCTCATTCGAGGGATCGCGCCGCAGGATGTCTATTCACGTCTTTGCATTGACTTAACATGTAAATCACTCGCGCTTAACGCTTTATTCGCGTCTGGTGTGAATGCACTATTACGAAGTTGCAGAACGGACATGCTACTTGGCCGTCAAGTGTCGGTTTGGTGTGTCAGGGCAACTTTGGACCCAGACGCTGGTGACATGTGCCAACCCCGCAGTCTGTTTTCGTCGCCACTAGTTTGTCGGCGTCGGCTTGGTGTGTTCCAGGCTTTAGACGCCTCTCGCGGTTAAAACAAATAAGGCTGTGCAACAAACTCAAGCTCCTCTTTTCTTATATTGAAATCCTCCAACATTTCTCTTTAAAAAATATTGTTTTAGACTTATAATCCTTGACCGATGGTTTGTTTTGCTCTATACTCTGCGCCTTTGCTTTCGTCATTGTGTTGTGAGTCAGGTCAATGGATACTCTTCCGCCGCAAATCGACTTGTGCATTCTGCGTACGGTCATCCGCGGGAATCTAGTTATCTGAATTTATAAATATATATATTTTAAATACTTGTTTCATTATTGGATGAAACTGTGTTTTTGAACAAATCTCTTGAATGAATGATTCAAAGACAAATACTTTTAACAGTCACTTGTCGCCACCTAGTTGTGAAAGATGTAATTGATACAACCGTTATTTGAAGCATCAGCGTCAGTGTTTATATCCTAACTTTAAACTTGTATCTCAGTACTTATGTGAAATTTGTAACAGAAATATCTTCTGTGTGGCTCAAAATGTTTGAATGTGATTTTGTCAAAGGTTTAATAGACGCAGGAGAATCATTGTAATTAATAAAATAAGATTGCGTGGGTGTTTGAATCGTGATCGCGATATTTTTTTGATTGATCATGCAGCTCTATTTCACTTTGACTTGTTTACAAAACAAAATGCTCCGAACAAACATAATCCTCTGATGCATTCTGGAATGCCATTAAAATAACCCATCTGTTTGTTTCCGACACCGGGATCCTTCTGAAGTCTCTACAGAGAAGCAAACGAGCCGTTTAAACTGGATGCGTCAAATCGAACGTTCTTTCACTCTTCCATTTGTCCTGTTTTTGACAGACTCAAGTGCATGGAGTACGTCAGAAACTGAACATCTGTATACTGTATCCAGTGTAGACAGTGTCAGCGATTATAATGGCTTCTATTGCTTTTAATGTGACACGGCGCTCACATCCAGTGCAAATGTCAGCCGTTAAGTGACTGAATGCCAGTGGGCGGAGCCTATGGTGCAATGATGTATAACTATTCGTCAATGTCTTGCTCTGCAGGCAATCATATGCAATTGTATTTGCCCATGTGATGTCACAGATCCCACAGACATTTTTGGAGCTTCATTAAACAAATGCTTTGTTAATAATGAGTAGAATGTTTTAAGCTATAAATCTTGCAGGATGTTTTAAAATGGTACAAAGACCTCTTATATGTTTTACACAGATCAAGGCACATTTCTCATGTCATGACCCCTTTAAGAAATGTCACCACTTCTTTTAAAGTAATGCAAAGTATCAGTGCCAACCAATTTTCTGCATCTCAGCCTGTTTATTCACTGTTTTCAGCATTTCACTTATCCAGGTCACATCATATTGGAGAGCCATGATTTTCAGCGCTGAGACAAACAAAAAGAAAGTAATTTAGATTGTTCTGACAAAAATATCTGAAGAAATGATGAATTTGGTATAATAAAACTTAGATGAACTGATTTGAGCTTATGTAATACTCATAAAGACCCGTTCACACCAAGAACAATAGCTATAAAGATAACTATAACAATAACTATATTAGCATCCACAACAAACTTATGATAATATTGTTTATGATATTGTTACGGATGCAGCTTTTGTTTTACATCTTTATCATATAGTTCTCATCCTTGGTGTGAGCTGGCCTTAAGGCATTAGAAAGTGTAATTATTTAACTATCTATTTGTATGAATGTGAACATAAATAACGCAAATAACGTCATGAGCCAAACAAGAACCATAATTCTCCACTCACTTGGTTTTGCAGTCAATTTATCATCTAATTCTGTAATCAGTTTCAAGAGATCCTTCTGCAGATCTGAAACCAGAATAAAACGTGAGTCTTGAGAACTTTACTGTCCATTTAGTATGCAAGTACTGCATTATACACTCACTGCTGATCTGATTTAAGTTATCTGGTTTTTCCCTCTGTAGCTTCCAGATTTCCTCCATCTGCGATATCACCTTAAGAACTGACAAACAGAGACAAAAACATGCATGCTTAGATGTGAGTCAATAGATCTTTATAGCAGATATTAATGCAAAGAGAACCAGTCACACTTTTTTCAGGGCTAGTGCCACTTTTCTGAAGTTCCTCCTTTTTCGCCGTAAGATCTTTGAGTTTTTCATCCCGAATTCGCTTCAAATCTAATGTACAAAAATATAATAAATATTATTTTAACAGTAAAACTGGAGAAAAATCTAAAAAGCAGAGCAGTTCAATGTGCTTTAGAATGATTTTTAATTCTGTCAAATCGACAGAATCACAAGAAGTACAAAAAAGGTTCAGAGAGACATACCGTCATTAGATGAAGATGCTTTCATTTTTTTCATTATTTGGTCTATTTCAGAGCTCAGCAAAATAACCTGGATAGCTGTGAAAATGAAATGTTGCTATTAAATGTATATAAATTTTAACTAAAACTTTTTTTGGTGACACTTTACAATAAGGTCTCATTTGTTAACACTGGTTAATGTATTAACTAACACGAAGAAACAATGAGCAATACATTTGTTACTGTATTTATTAATCTTTGTTTATATTAGTTAATAAAAATAAAGATGTTCTTTGTTCATGTCAGTTCACATGCAAATTTTGATTTTAATAACATATGAGCAAATGTTGAAATTAACATCAACTAAGATTAATTACTGTAAAGTGTTACCATTTTTAAAAAATATTTTATGTGTGTCTACAGTTTCACTCAACTTGCCTATCTTTGAGGTTGGATCTGATATTTCATTTACTTGAGCTTCCAGCTCAGCTTCTGCATCTGGAAAAGATCATACATAAATAAATTAACACAATATAATAGATGAACATTTATGTTTTTAGCCGAATCTGCACATAACATTACTAATTCCTTTCAAATTTATCCTGTTGCTTTCATGTCAATAGCGCTGTCAAACAATTAATTGTGATTAATCGCATCCAAAATAAAAGTTTGTTTACATAATATAATATGCACTGTGTATAATTATTATGTATATAAATACACACACATACATGTATATTTAAGAAATATGTGCATATATATATATATATATACACATTTATATTATATATAAATATATTTGATATATAAATAACAATTTTTATATTTATATTTATTATTTTATTTTTTATATATAATAATTATACACAGTACACATATATTATGTAATCACAAACTTTCATTTTGGATGCAATTAAGCCCTACAATAAAGCTTTTATATTGTCACTTGCTGGGAGGAAAGGAGAGTAAAATGTCTTACTGATGTACATATCCATCATGTCTTTGCATTCTTCTCCTTGGGCAAACAGCTTTCTTCGTAAACCTGGGTGTAAAGAAGATTACAGATCACTCATCAATAAATCTTTTATTTTGGAATGAAGGACCCAACAATAAACAATGCACATTGTTGGCTCCTATGACAAATTGCTTCGATTTCTTCTCATTTGTGAATCACATTGGACAAAATCATCTGCTAAATGAATAAATTAAACATTTATAGATTTTTTTTTTTTCATCAGTAGGCTATAAACGATTGATTCAAAAGCATTCGTGGTTGGAAGTCACGATATATCAATCTTACCTTTGTTTTCAGTATCCAGATAAAGTGCCCTGTCCTGTTCCTTTCCAAGCTCTTTCTGGAGATCTGAGAAGGCATGATCCAAAATCACATAAACATCACAATTCTATTAAAGCCTGGAAATCAATCAATCAATATTATTTAAAAAAAATATAATAATAATTAAAACATTCAGTTCTCACCAGCTAACACAAAGTCGTCTGCATCCTTTTGTCCATTTGCAGTGATTAGCGCCTCCATAAATTCAAACTGGAGTGTAAGAATTCTAGAAACTAAGAATTGCAAAATATTATATTATATATATAGGCCTATATATAGCTACGAACAGCAATTATCGGGGTTCAAGCGCTTTAAGGCCTTTAAGCATGTCACAGTTCCCTTCTGTCCCGGACTCCAACTCCCATCATCCTCCCTGTCTCACACCTGCACGCACTTCCTAATCAGCACTACATCATTACGGATTCCCCGCACCTGGACTACCTCATTATCTCTCCCTTTTAATGGACTCACTTGCCTGCACTCTTTGTCGGTTCTATTGTTTGCTTTATGTTGGTTTGTTACGTTCCTTTTGTGGTCAAAACCCTTTTTACGTTGAAGTCCGTGTCTGTGCATTCTCTACTACAACCAACTGTAACAAAGCACATGCGTAAAAAGGTATAATGTTTTAATTAGCAAGCCTATCACCATCATAGATGGAAAAGACCATTTACAGCCAATACAGGCAATTTACCATAGGAAATATATGGTTTATAAAGCTTTTTAACAGTAGGCCAAAAACCTAGGACTAGTTTGCCAAAGTTGTTTTTTGAAATAATCTCCAATATTTAATGAACGATTTGATGGACAGCGGCGGTCCTAAAGGCATAGTTGCTCAGAATGAGGAGTTCTACCATGTGGTATGAATGTCTTGGGCGTGTGCGAAAAATCACGTGATATACAATCCTTTACGCATGTGAAAAACGTGAAGGCAGCCCTCGGGAGCCAATTTCTTTCAAATTTCTCACAGGCCTCTAGGGCCGTGAGGGCCAGCGAGTTTTGCTCCGATCCGCCTCCACTAACCTTACGATAGCTGCTCAATCTTCATTGGCTGATGGCGGCCATGTTTTTTGAGATACATCAATGTCCTCAAAGACAGTCATGGCACCTTGGACAAAAACACCGCACGCCAATTTTCAAGTCAATCGGACTAACAGTTAAGTAGTTATAGCCATCTTCTAGTTTTTTTTTCCTGTTATAGCGCCACCAAGTGACCAATCGGCGTGATTTTATTCACCTGACCAAAGATCGAGCCTGTACACCCATGTTCCAATTTTGGTGAAAATATATCATTTTGTTCAAGAGTTAAAGCCATTTTAGTAAAAGTGGCTCCTCCCACTTCAAACGTTTTTGCAGCCCTTAGGGACTGTGAATCAAAATTTCAAATCTTTTTTTGATAATTATTGACAATCAGACTACAGAAAATGTTGCTGCACTGTTTTACACGCTTGAACCCCTAATAATTCATGAGAAATGAGAATCAGGTATGTTAAAATCAAAGAAACTTACTTAACTCATCCTTCACTTTGGCAATTTTGTCCATTACTTCAGTTCTTTTCCCATCAAATTCTTTGGCCTGTCCTACAAGATACAAGTCACTGGCAGGATGAAGTATTGATTCACAGATCTAAATACAAAATGCTCAATTAATCATAAACCAATACTAGTCTGATACCAGTACCATTTAGTTTATCAAGTGTTTGTTTAAGCGCTGATAATTCGTTATTCAGGTCCAATATTTCTTTCTCCAGTTCTGCAATGAGTTTATCTGTGAATGGGAAGGATATGCTGCAGTTATCGTGTACCTCTTATTTGTCACATAACATGAATTAAAGATGCTATAAATTTATTGTAGAGCTAAAAAAAAAAGACATAACTGGAAAGCAAACCCTGAATAATAACATACCAATTTTTTGTATGTTTTCTTTCCTTTCTTCTCGCTCCTCCTTTAAATCTGACAGGATGTCATTTTTGTGCTCCAGTTTGCTTGTAGTTGCTGTCAAACATTCAATGACATTATCCAGACCATCTCACAAGTGCAACTTCACAATTCCTAAGCCTTATAAGAGTTTTGTAAACATCAAAAAACGAACACTCACCATCTATCTGCGCTTGCGTCTTATATTTACCAGAGAGACGTATCTTTAGTTGCATTGCTTCAATTTGCAATGTGACAATCTGCATCACTAAAAAAACGAAACAAACTGTATTGAGTCATCTGTTGTGAAAAAGACTCAAAATGCAATGGCACGTTTTCAAAATCTTTCAGAACTTTCCCCACAATCACTGATTAAAGTATTTCTGATCCAGATCGAAAGGCTCCACAGTTCTCATTCTCATTAAACTCACCTTGGTTTGCAAAGGCACCTTGTTCCCCTGGTTGTTTAAGCTTGGTTGCAAGGTATTTCTTTAGCTCTGTAGATTAGATACAGATAAATATAATAAGAACGTGCAAAACTCAATGTAAAGGCAACATTCATACATATTTTCATTATACACACCATTAAGAGCGGTTGATGTTGCCTTATCACTTCTCAATGTATCTGCGCTTCTCTTTGAAACTAGATGGGAAAAAATGAACAAAGTATTACTTCTAGTTCTGCTGGTTAACCCTTGTGCGTCCTTATGGACATTTTTGTCTTTTTCAGGGTTTTTTTTAACCATTTTGCCTGTGTTAATGACAACTGCATAAATTTTGGCACAAGTGTGTGTTTTTTTTTTTATTATTATTATTGGAATTTTACTATTTCACATCCATTTCCTTTAATAAATTTATTTTGCACTAGTAATACAAAATAATACCACTTAGGACCTCAAGGACAAAAATGTTCCCATTGAAACCCATTAAAACTGCAAGTTTTAATCCCATTTAATTATAAAATGATGCAGTCTTTGTTAATAGGCTTTCATTCTGTTGGCAAGGCTTCAACATTAAAATTTTGACTATTTTTTACCAGATGGTGCCTATAAAGCAAATACTCACTTTATTCCTGTTTTCTGCTTATGCATATTATAGAGCCAATTAAATAAATTATGCCGTTATAATTGTGTGGGTGTGTTGGTATGGATGTCAGAGTGTGGTTTGTGTGTGTGTAATAAAAAAAAAATATTGTGTGTGTTTGTGTAATATTTGAGAGAGAAAAAAACTCTACTGCAGCCAACCACTGTGTGTACCAGTGGAGTTTTGCTGGCATCTAATGGGGAAAATTTGGTACTGCGGCCAAACAAAATCTTACTGAAAGCTAATTTTTTCAGATATCAACCTCAAATTTGGAACACAACTTGTTTAGATTTATGGCTTTGATTTTCTAGCAGTTTTAGAGTTCATAGAGTTTCATAAAATATATATTTTATAAAAAATAATGTTCAAAAATAATAACTAACAATAAATAACAGCGAGAGAGCGCGTGAGAGAGACTGTGCATGTCCGTTGGCACAGAGCGAGCGTTTTCAGTTCATTCCTACAGAAGTTGAGCCCTTACGCTCACGCATAAGTTAAGCATGATGCTCAACTTCCATAGGAATGAATCTAAAAACGCTCTGGTCACTTGCTCTGCTCCTGTGGACATGCAGCCTGATTGACTAAGTGGTTCCTCCATCAGGTTCCTTTCAATGTTTGAGGGTACTGTACACCCCAATGACTGCATCAGCCCCAGCGACAGCATTTTCCCCTTATGTCACTGGATCTGCTGGCAGTTCCAGTTAGCTCCGCCCTCGCGCCATAGCATGTGACAGGAAGAGACGATGAGTCGTTTTGAGGGGGAAGGGCAGGTTAATGTTTTTGATTAAAGATTATGAGGGCACATGAATTTAAAAAAAATAATGAAGTGCACGGATAAATTATTGATAATAAATACTACAGTATTCCAAAAAAAATAAGAGTTGTCAATTTTGATTTCATGCTGACTTTAAACCTCTTAAACTTTTTTTACTTCAACAATTTTACTTCTTTAAAATGAGACTGAACTTAATTTTTTATGACAGTTTTTGGACATGGACATTTTCGTCCTCTATGGACCTATGTGTAACCTTTTTTTAATTGATGCAAAAAGGTTAAGAATTGAGCAAGGGCACAAAACGCAGTGTCAGTGTGCTATTGCGCCATGCAAAGGGGGTTATCTGTACCTGCACGCTTGAACATTTCAACACTTCCTAAAAATTCTTTCTTCATCTCTGCCAAGTCTCTCTCTGCTTCCTTCCGACGCTGCTCCAGTCCTGTTGATTGTTAAAAACACCTGCATGACTATACAGTACACGGAGGAAATTTACAGGTTTTGAAGTTAATAATAAAATACTGTAATATTGTTGGAACACACCTTCGATCTTTGCGCCATCTCTCTCAGTGATCGTAAGTGCATCCAGCTCCTGCAGGTCGATGACTTTCTGGAGAATGTTTAAGACTGAATGGGTGGAACACAAGAGTAATAAGTGTCAATCTAATGTCTTTTCACAATGTGTTGCAAAAAAGTACATAAATTAAATTTCCCCAATTAATTATTTCATTATTTTAAAGCTTCTATGTGTATCATTTTTCACATACCATCCTTGGCTGGATTCTTGGTGGCACTGACTTGTTTAAAAAGATCATCCAGTTGCTTTTTAAGACCTGAAAACATATCCACCAGACCAATATAAACATTGAGATGAAGATGGAAGTGCGTGGTTAATATATACTTTAGGTTTGAGCAGACTCACCATCAATATTGTCCTTCGCTACCTTGTAAGAATCCCCACATTTAATCTTCATCTCATCCAGATCTTTCTGAAGGCCTAAAGAAGTACAGATAATAAGAATGACACTTTTTAGTCATGTTGTACAATGTGAAAACTCAGAACTGGCCTGGGTTGAGAACTAATCTAATCTCCAAATATCAAAATAAAATGCTTCTGAATAAAATATAATAAATAAAATATAATTCACGTACCTGAGCAGTCCTTAGTAGTTTACAGAAAGATAATGAAAAAGGTATTTTAAAAAAAACATACATTTAAAAGTGCATACCTATAAAATAAATATGCAAAAACAACATAAAGATAAAAAACAGCCCCACCTCTATGGCTCTTCTTTCTCTTGTGAAGTCCCTGCGTGCCTAAAATGTGTGGAAAATTTCACTTTAGACTAAAATGAGTGAGCAGTTTTTGCACTGTGAAAGACATTACAATATATAAATAGGCAATTTCCCAATTATATAATTCTTAAGATGCATTTTTATATTAGAAACAACTTCTCATGTACAATACCAGTTAAACTTCTTATGTACAATATTTGATGAAGTTTGCATAATTGTTTTTTTATTACTGTAAAGCCACTTTAATCTGTATTGAATAAAGCCTTATGACGTGACTTGGCATAAAAGTTTAGGATCAGAAATTAATACTTTTATTCAGCAAGGATGCATTAAATTGATCAAAAGTGACAGTAAAGACATTTATAATGTTGCAAAAGATTTCATGTCAAATAAATTACTGTTCTTTCTATTCATCAAAGAGTCCGGAAAGACAAATGCATCACAGTTTCAACAAAATTATTAAGCTGTTTTCAACATTGATAATAATAAGAATTGTTTCTTGATCACTAAATCAGCATCTTAGTATGATTTCTGAAGGATCATGTGATATAAAAACTTCACATTTGTCCTCACAGGAATAAATTATGTTTTTAAAATAAAAAAAAATTAAAATAATAAAATTATTTTAAAATGTAATAATATTCACAAATTCACATTATTACTGTTTTACTGCATTTTGATCAAATAAATGCAGCAATATTTTGAAAATCTTACAACCCCAAACATTTGAACAGTGTATATTGATTCAAGCATAGACCAGAAATGAAATCATACAAGTAGTCATTCATGTCTGTTTAACCAGCTGCACATGAAACCTACCATAAACTCTTCTTCATCACTCAAAGATGAGGCTGCATTCACAGGACCTAAATCACAATCAAAATGTCAAAGCATGTCTTACAATTATTCTTTCTCTCGATAGAAAGGAAACAATCAAAGCGATGCTGGCCTTACCGCATTTAGCCTGTGTCAGCAGGTAAGCTGACACAAAGAAAGAACAAATCAGGAGATTATCTTTCCACCCCATTATTGTGTGTGAAAATAATCTCGCAGTGAGCTTTTGCGCTTTATATACGAAAACAGATTGGTCCGTTATTGCCCAACTCTCGTTTTCACGAGGTTATTTGACCTCTCATGCCGGAAGAAGACACTGTTAGACTGACTTAGCTGGTTCTGAATAACTCCTTATATGACCTAAGACAGGACAAGAAGAATGAGAGTTTCGGCCAAATGTATTTTGCCATTTGTCATCTGCACTGTCACTTGTTTTCATCATGTACATGCAATTTTATTCTGCTGTTTTAAATATGTCGTTTAGCTGGCTTTAAAGGGATGGTTCACCTGAAAATTAAAATTCTGCCATCATTTACTCACCCTCACATTGTTCCAAACCTGTATGAATTTCTGTCTTCTGCTGAACACAAAAGAAGATATTTTGAAGAATGTCGGAAACCAAACAGTAGGCCCTTCTATAGTATGGGAAAAAGAAAAATACTATGGATACTAAATACTATTACGGACATTCTTTATAATATCTTCTTTTGTGTTCAGCAGAAGAAAAACTCATACAGGTTTGGAACAACTTGAGGGTGAGTAAATGATTTTAGGTCAGCTATCTCTTTAATATAGATGAGGTTGTGTCAAAATTGCGATGTCATCATTGTCCAGCATTTGGGTTTATGAATTTATTGCCACCATCACAGAGTTGTGGTTCAGTTTCTTGCTATTGTTACTAATTTAACTATTAAATTAAAAGAACATATCAATTAAATATATTTCTGTTTAAAATGTTTTAAAACATTTATATTTTATGCTCTTTTGTTCCATTTATGCAAACCACAAAGTTTGAGAATCAAAAATATGCTGTCAAAAGCAGTTTTACAGAACTATTTGCATGAGCACAAATTCCATCTAACTGTGGTAACACTGGCAGTGATCTTCATTGCAAAAACTAGCATTGCAAAAGAGGAAAATATGTGTATAAGGCACACCCAGCCCTGAGCATGGTGATAACAGAGTGGTTTTGAATTTAGCAAATGTCAATGACACGGTCACTTTTATTTTTAATGCAAATTCATCAGCAGTTCACTAAAAAAGAAAAAAGAAAAACAGAACCTTGCTTCATAGTCGGCAACAGTTCTGAATTTTAAAATATTTTATCATTTTGACTACTCAAAATGTTAGTTTCATATTAAATATTACTTAAGCTACATTTTAATTTATTTGACATCATACATGGACTCACAATTTGGAATTATTAGGGTTAAAAATAAAAAATATAGCAGGAATTAACAGGGTTCAAGCATTTTAAGGCCTTTAAGCACATGCGTAAAAAGAATTTTTGATTTATTTAGGAAGCCTATAACCATTTCGATCATACATGGAAAATACCATTTACAGCCAATACGGGCAATTTACCATAGGAAATATATGGTTTTTAAAGCTTTTTAACAGTTATCAAAGTTATCAAACCTATGACTAGTTCGCCAGTGTTGGTTTTTTAAATTGAAATGATCATGGCTGATGGCAATGATATGCGTCAATGTCCACAAAGACAATCATGGCCCCTCGGACGAAAACACTGCATGCCAATTTTCAAGTCGATCGGACTAACGGTGACGTAGTTATACCCGTTTTCATGGTTTTTGTCCTGTTATAGTGCCACCTAGTGGCCGATCACCTCTGTGTTTTTACTGTGACCAAAGATTGAGTCCATAGACAGGTGTTCCAAGTTTGGTGAAAATATCTCATTCTGTTCACGAGTTATAGCCATTTTAGTAAAAGTTTTGGCGCCCCTTAGCGACTTTGGCATGAGCCATTATGAGGCATTTCGTACTTTTGATCGCTGTAGCGCTGCCATCAGGTGACGTAGACACTGTGAATACTACCAGCCCTCAATGTTTCAAGTCTAAATGACTTACGGTTTGGTATGACCGATCACTTTTAGGGGAGAATGCTGATCCTTGGAAATTTGACAATTACAAAAGGCTTTTAGTGCTACGCTTGAACCCCTAAAAATAATGCAAGTCACCTATGGTTTGTGTAACTGCTGGAGATGAAGATGTATTCGAAGGTTTTCTAGTGCTTAAACGTATAAATTATGTGTTTGAGACTATTAATATTAATAAAAATGCTTCTTCTAAGTTCAAACATTATTTGGTGTACTGTAACAGCAATATATGACATCTGCTCGAATGATGATGCTTGTCACTGAACATCTCTGAACTTTACTGCTTAGTTTTTATTGCTAAGATTAAATCACTATCTTTTTTATTAAGCCTTTATCTGTGTGAGGAAAACACACAGGGCTTCGACTGAATCTAACCACGGTTTGGTGATGCCACAAACTATTAAAAAGGGGTAGATGTTTTGGACTTTGGTGTTTAATTCTCTTATAATGGTAACATGCAAGCAGTGGTGACTCTGCAGATTGACATCAAAGTAGATTTAGAGTAAAGGTTATTTGGAAATAATAAATGGCAAAGTTCACAATAATTGTCATAAATCCAAGCTCTGTAGGGTAAATGAAGTGACTACATAAACAATTCAGTGAATACCACTATTTGGTAGTGGTTTAATTATGTAATTAAATGACCATTGTCAGAGTGGTGGCCTTGAAGTCAATGTGACTGCTCAGAAATATTGAGCTGTTGTGCTCATGGGAAACTCATGGGTCTCCAATGCATCTGAATATGCTTCCTTGCATAGTACACCAGTAGAGTAGTATGTCCGAATGCATATTGCTTGAAAAACAGTAGCCAAAAAGTACTCGGATGACTACAACATTGAACTATTTTGGTTCTGCAAAGAACCTTTTAGTGAACAGTTCTTAAAAGAAACAAGTTTTTCTCAGTGTGAAGAACATTAATCTAAAGAACCTTTATTCCGCTATAAAGAACCTTTTATGGAATGAAAAGGTTCCATGGATGTTAAAGGCGTTATTTTTGTTTTGTTTTTGCGCACAAAAAGTATTCTTGCCGCTTCATAACATTAAGTTTGAACCACTGTAGTCACGTTGACTATTTTACCCACGTTTTTACTACTTTTCTGAACACTGAATGTGGTAATTTCATTGCTTTCAATGGAGGATAAAAAAAACCTCTCGGATTTCATCAAAATATCTTCATTTGTGTTCTGAAGATGAATGAAGGTCTTACGGGTGTGGAACGACATGAGGGTGAGTAATTAATGACAGAAATTAAATTTTTGGGTGAACTAACCCTTTAAGAGTGTATAGATCAGAGGACCATAACCTTATTTTGCAGTAAACAAAAATGTTTGAACAAAGTCCTGGATTTCCTGCTTTGTGATTAGGCTAAAGTTGAACAAATGGAAAAGAATGGCATTATTGTACATTTGTGTTCATAGGCTGGGTGATTTATGGTTTAAATAGGCTTGTAAAAGCACTGTTTACATTTGCGAAACGCATTGGCTTTATATTAGGCGCATTACGGGAATGGGAGGATGACCATAAACAGGACTGCCTTATCTGCACGTTATATGTGCAGCAGTTCATCATTTCACCACACTTTGTTGGAGATTTCAAGTTTAGGCAAGAGTTCCTGAGCGACAATTCCGTTCAAACGCAGCGTCGAACAGGTACGGGTTTCGTTTGCATACATATGTAGCCTATGTAAATGAAGGTCACAATAGGTTTTCATTATAATGTCATATGCAGGGGCGTGTTTAGGTTATTGGGGGCCCAAAGCAAATCTCCGGGATGGGGCCTTGTAATCACGTTCCAGCCATACGCGACACCCCATAAGCATCACCACACTCACTAATGCCTATATAGTATGCATCTGATCTAGGTTACATGTAATTAAGAGCATTTTGAAACAATGCTTATGTGTGTGTTATCAACATGTCAATTTATTATAAGCAACACATGACTTTAACAGCCAATGACATTCACAGCTGGAGAGACTGGACTGATTTTCTACTGTTTCCGAAGATTAACGAAGGTCTTACGGGTGTGGAACGGGTGAGGGTGAGTAATAAATGACATTATTTTCTTTTTTTGGGTGAACTAACCCTTTAACTAGTGACTCATTTTTGCAAATCGGTTCTTTAGGTACAGTTCGGACAAAAAAACAGCGGACAAAAAAACTAAACAACATGAGCTCTGGAAAGTTTTAAGTGATCTGGGAGCTTTATACAGCTTTTTACAGCGGATGCCATTGAAAGACGTCTATCCCTCACAGCCTCGCTTCATACCTGTCATGACGCTGCTCTGAATAAGGTCTGTGGGAGGAGCTTGATGCCCAGCCCCACCTCTTTCAGCCATTTTTACCAAAATTCCATTCAAAAAACCCATTGACTTTGGGAAGATGGAACCAAGAAGTGCTAAAATGCTACATGTTTCCACGTTTTGGCCTACAAAGTGATGTCATACTCGCACTACTTTACTATTTAGGTCAGGCTATCTCCATTAATCCTACAAAGGTGGAGCTGGACCCATGACGTCCAGAGAGTGATTTCTGAAAGTGATTCCAGCAATATCATACTATATTGTTATAGTTATCGTCCTTGGTGTGAAAAGGCCTTTGGTTGTAGTTTTAAATGAATCATTTAAATGGGTTGTGTGAACCAATTCAATTCACTTTATGAATCAGACATTGCCATTGCTGGCATCAATCTGTGTTTGTCAGATGGCACTATCAGGATGGATTTGCGTGGTGACTGGTGCTTCCAGAGGAATTGGAAGAGGTATTGCCCTTCAGTTATCTGAGGCTGGCGCTACCGTGTACATCACTGGTCGACAGGAGAAAACTTTAAAGCAGACAGCAGCTGAGGTTTGGAAACTGGCTATCGATTGTACCATTAATAACCCCCTGTGGTTTGTGCAATTTGGGGAAGGTGATACTGATTTCATGCTTCTTTTATTTTCATGATGACAGGTGACTGAGAGAGGTGGCCAGTGTCTCCCTGTGGTCTGTGACTCATCTAAAGAGGATGACATCAAGGAGCTGTTTGAACGTGTCCAGCGTGAGCAGAATGGCAGGCTTGACATGTTGGTGAATAATGCTTACGCTGGTGTACAGGTCTGTTACAGCTAACAATGGAACAAGTATTCCGATTTTATAAACTTGATTTATCTTTAGTTTGTTTAATAAAAGTACAGTTTTATTATTGTTGCGTTTATGTTTATGCATTAGGCTATTTTCGATAACATGAACAAAAAGTTCTGGGAGCAGGATCCAGAAATTTGGGACACATCAACAACACTGGACTCAGGTACAGTAAAGATCTGGAGGTCACTCCAAATGACATAATTAAATGTTATGCAGAAAGAGATGTATAAATAAAGAATTTTGAATACATTTCAAGACATTTTGTCATTTCTCTAGAGATAGCCTCATATTTACTACCGTTCAAAAGTTTGGGGATTGTAAGATTTTTAAAATGTTTTTGAAAGAAGTCTCTTATACTCACCAAGGCTGCATTTAATTGCTCAAAAATACAGTAAAACAGCAATATTGTGAAATATTACAATTTTAAATAACTGTTTTAAAGGGTTAGTTCACCCAAAAATGAAAATTCTGTCATTAATTACTCACCTTCATGTCGTTCCACATCCGTAAGACCTTCGTTCATCTTCTAAACACAAATTAAGATATTTTCATTTTTTCAGATATTTTTTCTCCATAGAGATCCATAGAGATTTGTTTGTGACTCGCGCATGTGCGTTGAGTCGACGCGTGAGTCTGAACACCGCGCGTGCATTATTATGCTCTCCTGAACACTCGCGCACGTGCGTTGAGTTGACGCGCGAGTCTGAACACAACACGCATGCGTCGTGCTCTCGTGAACTTTCGTACATGTTCGTTGAGTTGACGCATGAGTGAACAACACGCATCTGTATTGAAGCTTTCGCGAACGTGCGTTGCAGATCAATATTTTTGTGAATAAAGTGGTAAATTATGTTTTTTGGCGTAAACAAAGCACTCACGTCATGTCATAAAATTGAGTAAGATTTTGAACGGTAGTATATGACAACTTTAAGACCCCGATATACTTATTGTTTATATATTTTTGATGACGTTTGAGAGCTTTCTGTCTCTCCATAGAGATTTGCTTGTGACTTGCGCATGTGTGTTGAGTCGACGCGTGAGTCTGAACACCGCGCGTGCATTGGTAGTGTCTACTGGCCTGGGGCAGCGATTTCAATTAATTCCTATGGAAGCCGAGCTTCACAATCCCACAATGCACCTCGCAAGCGTGAAGCTCGTCTTCCATAGGAATGAATTGAAATTGCTCGCTCTGCTCCACCAGCTCCGCGCCAGTGGATACCTACCGTAACAATGCACGCGCGGTTACGATACCGTAACCTACCATTATGCTCTCGTCAATACAACACGTGCGTCGTGATGCTCACTTGAACTCTCGCGCATGTGCGTTGAGTTGACGTGTGAGTCTGAACACCGCGCGTGCATTATTATGCTCTCGTGAACACTCGCGCACGTGCGTTGAGTTGACGTGTGAGTCTGAACACCGCGCGTGCATTGTTATGATCGTGAACACTCGCGCACGTGCGTTGAGTTGCCGCGCGAGTCTGAACACAACACGCATGCGTCGTGATGCTCTTGTGAATGTGAACTTTCGCACATGTTCGTTGAGTTGACGCACAATGAACAACACGCATCTGTCTTGAAGCTTTCGCGAACGTGCGTTGCAGATCAATATTTTTGTAAATAAAGTGGTAAATTATGATTTTTGCCGTAAACAAAGCACTCATGTCATGTCATAAAATTGAGTTTAAGCTACTTTAATGATGTCTTTTTCCTAATTTTCTGGACCTTGGAGTGGTTGTGTTGGATTTCTATGGAGAGACAGAAAGCTCTCAGACTTAACCCTTAAACATATTTTAAAATGTTCATTTCTTTAAAAGAAAGATTTCTTTCCCCAAACTTTTGAACGGTAGTATATGACAACTTTAAGACCCCAATATACTTATTGTTTATATATAAGCAAAATCAAAGAATTAACTGGTGTGACATAATTTCGAACAAAATCAGGCTAAAACAATGCTTGTTTGGGGTTCATTTCGGGAGTTTGAAACAGCTTGCCAAAGCAAACTTCTGGGAAAACCTTCATCGGGATGTTTGGTAACAGTATACCGTAGAAATATCTTTTTCCCCAAAGCGAAGGAGGACCCATGACAAAGAACTTCATTGTTGTGCATATATTGGGGCATTTAGTATCGAACCACAACAAAATTTGACTAATATGACTCTTTAAAGCAGGGCTGAACAATGAATTGAATCAAATTGAAAAATCACGATATGACTTATTCATAACAATTAATTTACTTAGTCCTTTCAGAGCCATATCAGAGATCATGGTCATTGTGTTTTTACAGGGGTCACTATTTCTGCTCAGTGTATGCTGCAAGGATGATGGTGGCTCAGGGCAAGGGCTTGATTGTGTTCATATCATCCATGGGTGGCCTGCGCTATCTCTTTAATGTATCCTATGGGGTCGGCAAGGCTGCAGTGAGTCACAACATTACAGATTCTTGCAGTCCTTCTCAGTGTATCATATTTGAAAGCCAGATTATTTCAGTTGCACAGAGTGTGTTGCATACTATTCCTTCATTATTCTCAGAGCATTTATGCTCCATCTTTCTTTCGGTTCTGTTTTTCAGTGTGACAGAATGGCAGCGGACATGGCAATAGAGCTGAAGAAGAAAGGTGTGGTTTCTGTAAGCCTCTGGCCAGGAGCAGTTCAGACTGAGTTAATTAGTCAGTATACATCTCAGGATGAGGCGCCTCCAGGTTTTGATCCCAAAGTAAGCAATTTTTATTTGTCCCAGATATTAATTAGCATTGTTTATGTGAAATGGGTATGATTATGATATAAAAAATATCATGCTAAATATTTGTTTACAATCTGTTTCTCAGTTCAAGGAAGTTTTCAGTAAGGGTGAAACAACAGAGTTTAGTGGACGATGCATAGTTGAGCTGGCCAAAGGTTGGTTGTTGTTGTTTTTTTAGATTTAATGAGCAGTTAATGTGATAGTTCACCCAAAAATGAATTTCTCACCCCCATGTCGTTCCAAACCTGTCAGACTTTCGTTCATCTTCAGAACACAAATTAAGATCTTTTTGATGAAATCTAAGAGCTTTCTGTCCCTCCATAGACAGCTACACAACTACCACTTTGATGCTTCAAAAAGTTCATAAAGAGATCGTGAAACTAATCCATATGAATTGAGCGGTTTAGCCCAAATTTTCTGAAGAGACTCGATTGATTTATATGATTAACAGATTTAATTTAGGCTTACCAAAGAGGTTTGATCTCGCGTGTCAAGCAGGTTGAGCTTCTGTTTATGTTTGCTGATCAATATTTATATGTGAATAAAAACCTAAATTAAATCTGTTCATCATAAAAAACAATCAAGTCTTTTAAGAAAATTTGGACTAAACGGCTTAATTCATGATTTTTCACGATCTCCTTATGAACTTTGAAACGTCAAAGTGGTAGTTGCGTTGCTGTAAATGGACAGAAAGATTTTATCAAAAAGATCTTCTTTTGTGTTCCAAAGATGAACAAAAGTCTTACGGCATGAGGGTGAGTATTTAAAGACAGAATTTTTGGGTGAACTAACTCTTTAAATTGAACAAGGTTGTGAATTACCATGAAAGGCAAATTGGTGAAAAATGAATTGCTTGGAGGCTCTTGCTCATGTGTTACTTTCTGCTACTTGGTGACAAACAGATAAAAGTCTGATGTCCATGACCGGGCAAGTGTTGATGACTTGTGACCTGGCTCGGCGCTATGGAGTCAAGGATGTTGATGGTACGGAGATAAGATGTTTATGCTGGAGTGATGGTGCTTCCATTTATGAACAAAGATACATGGATGTAAATATTCCAAACTCCTACACAGTGTTTTTGATGCACTCCTTGTCTTTCCAGGCAGCAGTGTCGTGGACTACACCTCTCTGAAGTTCGTTGTTTCCCAGGTACCCTACGTGTCCTGGCTCTCCGTATTCACTCCTTCATTCATCAGAGTGCCTCGTTCCATGCTGAGTCTTGGCAGTGGCAAATTCTAACATGTCTCAGTGCAGAGACAGTGTCTATTTTTATAATCCTGTCTCTTTTTTTTAATTGTTTCTAAAATTATTGTAATGTCCATCTTTACAAATGAGCAAGCACTGATTAAAGTAGTTGCAGTTGAGTCTGGAAGACACTTATTGCACAATTCATCAGCATTGTTGTCACAACAAGAACAAGAAAAATGTACAATTCCTTTTAATATATACTGGTTTTAACTTGGAAGAGAATAATCAATTCTGTTATAAATGAATGTATAATTAGCAAACAATTTATTGCAATAAATACTGACATTTGACTAGTCTTTTGTGTTGTATTTTTTATGGATTGATATATCGTTCATGAATACTTGATACATCTGGGAAGTCTTACACAGTTATGCTCATGTTATGCTTCTCTGTTTTCTATAAATATGCTAAATAATTTAAATCAATATTTCTTGTATGTTGTTACTTAGCCATGTATCCAATAAGTTGGATAATGATCAGTCAGCTGGTCATTAGCGCAAAAAAAACAACTCAATTAGGGGTTTTCCTGGACACTCAGCTGTGTCAAATTCAAAATTACTTAAAGGATTAGTTCACTTTCAAATGAAAATTAGCCCAAGCTTTACTCACCCTCAAGCAATCCTATACATTTAGGAAGCCTGTAACCATTTCGATCATACATGGAAAATAGCATTTACAGCCGATACAGGCAATTTACCATAGGAAATATATGGTTTTTAAAGCTTTTTAACAGTTATCAAAGTTGAGCCAAAAACCTAGGACTAGTTTGCCAAAGTTGGTTTTTGAAATTGAAATTCATTGGCCGATGGCAGACATGTTTTTTGAGATGCGTCAATGTCCTCAAAGACAATCATGGCCCCTCGGATGAAGACACTACACGCCAATTTTCAAGTCAATCAGACTAATGGTGTAGTAGTTATACCTGTTTTCATGTTTTTGTCCTGTTATAGCACCAGCTAGTGGCCAATCGCCAAGATTTTTTTTTACTGTGATCAAAGATAGAGCCCATAGACAGGTGTTCCAAGATTGGTGAAAATATCTAATTTCGTTCAAGAGTTATAGCCATTTTAGTGAAAGTGGCCCCACCCACTTCAAACGTTTTGGTGCCCCTTAGGAACTGTGAAGAAAAATTTCAACTTTTTTTTGATAGCTTTTGATATTCAGACTCCAGAGAATGTTGCTGCACTGGTTTGGTACCTAGGACTATAGTTTTGATGATGATTTTCAAAAAAAACAAAATACCCGAAAATTTTGCATTTTGTCTGCCTTGAGCCAAGGATTCCAATGATATAAGACACTTGAGCCTAACGGTTCAGGAGTTATTAGCAATTTTGTACTTTTGGCCGCTATAGCGCCGCCATCAGGCCGATCGGGCGAGCTTCGGTGATGTTGTAGGCGGTGTGAGTACTGCCATCCCTCAGTTTCAAGTCTCTTCGACTCTTTGACGGTTCCGATCACTTTTAGGGGAGAATGCTGATCCTTGGAAAATGTAACAATTACAAAAGTGTTTTAGTGCTACGCTTGAACCCCTAAAAATAATGCAAGTCACCTATGGTTTGTGTAACTGCTGGAGATGAAGATGTATTCGAAGGTTTTCTAGTGCTTAAACGTATAAATTATGTGTTTGAGACTATTAATATTAATAAAAATGCTTCTTCTAAGTTCAAACATTATTTGGTGTACTGTGACAGCAATATATGACATCTGCTCGAATAATGATGTTTGTCACTGAACATCTCTGAACTTTACTGCTTAGTTTTTATTGCTAAGATTGAATCACTATCTTTTTTATTAAGCCTTTATCTGTGTGAGTGTGTGAGGAAAACACACAGGGCTTCGACTGAATCTAACCACGGTTTGGTAGCTTCTTATTAAACCGTGTGTACTTTGCACCTTTAAAAAAACAATGAAAAGGGGCTACTGGGAGACAGTGTGATGCCACAAACTATTAAAAAGGGAAATTCCAGTGACCTTAGGTAGATGTTTTGAACTTTGGTCTTTAATTCTCTTATAATGGTAACAATGCAAGCAGTGGTGACTCTGCAGAGTGACATCAAAGTAGATTTAGAGTAAAGGTTATTTGGAAATAATAAATGGCAAAGTTCACAATAATTGTCATAAATCCAAGCTCTGAAGGGTAAATGAAGTGACTACATAAACAATTCAGTGAATACCACTATTTGGTAGTGGTTTAATTATGTAATTAAATGACCATTGTCAGAGTGGTGGCCTTGAAGTCAATGTGATTGCTCAGAAATATTGAGCTGTTGTGCTCATGGGAAACTCATGGGTCTCCAATGCATCTGAATATACTTCCTTGCATAGTACACCAGAAGAGTGTTATATTGTTTGAAAATTAGTAGCCAAAAACTACCCATATGACTACCATTTTGAAAGGTCCCATGGATGTTCAAGGGTTAGTTCACCCAAAAATGACATTAATTACTCACCCTCATGTCATTCCACACCCATAAACCTTCGTTCATCTTCAGAATACAAATTAAGATATTTCTGATGAAATCCGAGAGCTTCTGACCTCCCTATACATAGCAGAGTCATAAACAATTTAAAGGCCCAGAAAGGTAGTAAAGACATCAATAAAATCGTCATCAAAAATAACGACTTTATTCAACAATTTATTTCCTTTCCTGTCAGTCTCCTACGGTGTTGATGTTGTAAACACAGTGCAGCGCTTCCAGGTTCTACGTCAGAACACCGACTCATTATTGGCCAAAGCTGATCATGTGATCAACATGATGCATGCATGTGATGCTGACACAGGCGTTCAGATGTATAAAGGCAGGAACACACCAAGCCGACAGTTGGCAGTTTTTGTTCGTCGGCCGACTTAGTTTTCTCAGTGTGTTCAGCACCGTCGGCTGAAGTTAGTCCTCATCTGCTTTTTTTCAGCCGATTCGACATGTTGAATCAGCGTTGGAGCTCGTCGCTCCGTTGGCCATCTGATCATTCTGATTGGCTGTTCAGCTACTGCCACCTGCTGGTACAGAAAGGCATTTCATCTTACGCACGCGCAGAATGGACGTGCTACTTGGCCGTCGGCTGTCAAGTGTATGGGTTTGGTGTGTCAGGGCAACTTTGGACCCAGACACTGCCGACGTGAGCCAACCTCGCAGTCTGCTTTCATCACCACTAGTTCGTCGGCGTCGGCTTGGTGTGTTCCTTTCTTAACACTGAAGCGCTGCACTGTGTTTTCCTAAACAGTGTAGGAGACTGACAGGAAAGAAAAGAAATGGTTGAATAGTCGTTATCTTTTTTTTTTGTTTTTGAGCACAAAAAGTATTCTCTTCGCTTCATAACATTAAGGTTGAACCACTGCAGTCACATGGACTATTTTAATGATGTCTTTAATACCTTGAAATTGGTTATGACATTGCTGTGTATAGGGAGGTCAGAAGCTCTCGAGTTTCATCAAAAATATCTTAATTTGTGTTCTGAAGATGAATGAAGGGCTTACGGGTGTGGAACGACATGAGGGTGAGTAATAAATGACAGAATTTTCATTTTTGGGTGAACTAACCCTTTATGGAACCATCAATGCCAATAAAAAACCTTCCCACTTTTTAAAAGTGCAGTTGGCAGATCAGTAGACTGGATAAACCCAGCCTGAGGCAATTTGATTTCCCCCAGCAACTCAGTCTGGAAACCCATACATTCATTTCTACTGCTTCTGTTACACTTTTGCGGGAACCACTTACAGACTGGCTTATCCACCTTGCTCGCTATTGGCGGGTATAACACGATGACGTCTACCCGTTTCTCGCACGACCGTCAATCCAATTCCTTTTACCCTCTCGACGATGCTGAATGACTTCTTTAATTTAGCAAACAAATTGCTCGAGTGGGTGTAAATACCACTCACTTTCATGTTTTGTTTTGCACAACCTGCAAAAATCGCTCGATGCCATTGCTACAATGCTACAAACCAATGCAAACCATGCAAACTAAACCTGTCTGGAGTTTTCGCGTCGCTCTGCAAAGTACGTCACCCGGATCGTTGATCTGATTGGTTGAAGGACTATCCAATTGCATGAATAATGCTCGTTGATCACGCCTCTTGTGCAGTTGAAAATACATAGCAAACTCCCCAGACCAATGTTCAATTTTAAATTGAGCTTGGTCTGGTGATAGCCAGACAAGCAGATCAGAGGACCATAACCATATTTTGCTGTAAAAAAAAAAAAAAAAAAAAGTCCAGGATTTCCTGCTATGTAATTAGGCTAAAGTTGAATAAAAGCTGAAGAAATGGAAAATAACTACATTATAAAGTACATTTGTTTACATAGGGTGGGTGATTTATGGTTCAAATAGGCTTGTAAAAGCACTGTTTACATTTGCAAACAGCATTGGCATTATATTAGGCGCATTACGGGAATGGGAGGATAAACAGGACTGTCTTATCTGCACGTTATATGTGCAGCAGTTCATCATTTCACCACACTTTGCCTGTTGTTGGAGATTTCAAGTTTAGGCAACAGTTCCTGAGCAACAAATACCGTTCAAACGCAGCGTCGAACAGGTACGTGTTTCGTTTGCATAAATGTAGCCCATGTAAATGAAAGGCGCAATAGGTTTTCATGACATACGGAAATGATATATTCTGTCCATCGCATTAAACACATAAGTCGACAAGTTGTCAAACGAGTGGCACAAGAATTCAGATGTACCCTTCCATCTGCACGACGCTTAGATAAATAATTGTGACGCATAAATTTATTTCGGGCCAATTAATTTTTGCTGCAATGGATGCATGTGACCACAGGGTGACGTGCTTGTATTTCTCTCCGCTTGCTTCCCTGTTATTAACTAGTGACTCATTTTCGCGAATCGGTTCTTTAGGAACAGTTCGTTTTAAAGAACCGACAACAAAATGATTCAGCTGTTCATACCGCCATCATGTAATTACGTCATCGCGTTTCTGACGTTCTGCATATTACTTAACTTAATAATGTGTGTTAACCACAGTCTATGGTGTTAACACATAGTTATGTCGTCTTTAAATGCTCAAGCTCTTTAAATGAAGAGCTGTTCACAGCAGCGCCATCTTTGATTTAATGAAAGTGAGGGTGTGAGGGATATACATACACCTCCGCAGTGGGTTGTACTGTTATTTAATGTGTTTTTGGATTGTTCTGCTTACAAAACACTGCAAAAATATCTTTCAAAGAAATTACAGTAGACAAGAAAGAAAACATGAGCTCTGGGAAGTTTTAAGCCTCACTTTCATACCTGTCATGGCGCTGCTCTGAATAAGGTCTATGGGCGTAGCTTGACGCCCAGTTCCCCCACTTGATGTAATGGGTGTAGCTACAGCTTGAAGGTCTAGCCACACCCAATCCCTAAACCTAATAGAGTACGTCAGGGATATGTGTTTATGTAGGCAAAACCCGGAAGTGAGTTAGCATTTTAGGACTTCCAGTTCATCGCCCTTAAGTCAATGGGTTTTTTTCAAATGTGTTTTTGCTAAATCGCCTGAAATAAGGTCTGTGGTTAACAAAGCCTCTAAATACTTTCACATTTTGATCTATGACATAAAACACACCAGTTATAACCCGCTTGTGATTATTTAAACCTTTATTGTATCTTAAAGGTGCCCTAGAATTGAAAATTGAATTTGCCTCGGCATAGTTAAATAATTAAGAGTTCTGTACCTGGAAATGACATACAGTGAGTCTCAAACACTATTGTTTCCTCCTTTTTATGTAAATTTGATTTGTGCAAAAGACCTCTGAAGAACAGGCGAATCTCAACATAACACCGACTGTGACGCAACAGTCAGGATCATTAATATGTACGCCCCCAATATTTGCATATGCCAGCCCACGTTCAAGGCATTAGACAAGCTAGTATTAACGTCTGGAGCAGCACAGCCAAACCAACAGACTTTATGCAGGTAAGCAAGCAAGAACAACAGCGAAAAATGGCAGATGGAGCAATAATAACTGACATGATCCATGATATCATGATATTTTTAGTGATATTTGTAAATTGTCTTTCTAAATGTTTCGTTAACATGTTGCTAATGTACTGTTAAATGTGGTTAAAGTTACCATTGTTTCTTACTGTATTCACGGAGACGAGACATGTCGTTATTTTCATTTTTAAACACTTGCAGTCTGTAAGAACTTTATTCTTTATAAATCTCTCCAACAGTGTGCAACGTTAGCTTTAGCCACGGAGCATAGCCTCAAATTCATTCAGAATCAAATGTAAACATCCAAATAAATACCATACTCACATGATCTGATGATGAACACTTTGTAAAGATCCATTTTGAGGGTTATATTAGCTGTGTGAACTTTGTTTATGCAATGTATTATAGAGTTACGAGCTTGGGGCGGGGAGCGCGAGCATTTAAAGGCGAAGCGCGCTGAATCGGCGCATATTTAATTATGCCCCAAAATAGGCAGAATAATAAAAAATCTGTGGGGTATTTTGAGCTGAAACTTCACAGACTCATTCAGGGGACACCTTAGACTTATATTACATCTTGTGAAAAAGGGTTTTAGGGCCTTTAAAAATGGCGGTTGCTAACAAGTTGCTAAAAGGAACTACTTTCTTTTGGCGGGGACTTTAGACGTCATCATGACAAACAGGACATTTGGACAGCATTTCTCATGAAAACGTGGATAAGTATTCATACACAGTGCAGATCATAATCAGCGAGCATGTTTTTAAATAAAGTTGTTTTTTAAATAAAGTTTGAGGAAGCTTAGTGGTGGTGACGTTGATCCACGACCATGGTGTGCTGTAGTCCGTTTATAGCCTACTGTTAGCTTCTTATATCTGACGACTTTATTTAGGCTTCAGAATGTATAAATGTTGTGTTAACTTGTAAAGATTATCTCAATAGACAAAACATGTAAGTGTCATAACCCTTTGTTAAACACAGAGCTTATTTTTTGCGATTTTCCGAAAGTCTATGGGAAAAATTAATAGGCTTTCGATCGAGGGAACCCGTGCGCCACTAACTTCTGAGTTGGCCTACAAAAACATGTCATCCCTGAGGTACGCTATAGAGTGGTGCAGGTATGACGTCACTTTGTAGGCCAATCAGCAGTTAGCATCACACTGGTTCCCTCGACAATAAACCAACAGGATTTTTCTATGTGATCAACAAAAGTTTATACTTGCACGTTTTGTCCAACAAGATCATTTTCACAGATGAACACAACTTTTATGAATTTTGAAGCCCAAATGCAGTTGCCAGAAGAAGCTAAAGGTAGGCTATAAGCGAACTACACCACGGTAGCGTCACCAACACTAAGACCTCTTTCAGTTTTTATCTAAAAAAATTTTTTTCCCAGAAAGTTTGATCTAGAATAGTTTATAAGAGCACAATGAGGCTGTAAAAGCTTACCTGTTCAGCGCGATTATGTTTAATATCCCCGACAGCCTCTGTAGTCCCATTTAGCCACTTGTTAGCTGCCTTTTTCAAGACACGCAACAGCTTAAAAAAAGTCACAAGTGGGGTAATACTAATGTATTTTATGTTGTAGAATAAAACATGAAAGTGTCTTGAGCTCATATTGACTTCGGGACGATGGAACTGGAAGTGCTAAAATGCTAACTTGTTTCTGTGTTTTGGCCTACAAAGTAATGTCATACACGCAGCACTTAATTAGGTCAGGCTACCATAGCAGCCACGTTATTTAATGCCATTCACTCGCTAACTTCCCTCAGTCTCGTTGACTCGGATATCATTGCTAACGTTGCACGAGTGCTCATTACTGGTGGAACTCATGCAATGGGCTGAATTGGAACATCCTAAGCCCTTGATCACATGGAATCCACCATGGAGTTGATTTATTATTTAATTTTTTCCCTTACAAAATTGTTTAATGTAGCATATGTATGGGTAGTATTAAATATTTTTAAAAAAAATAATTAATATACACTATATTGCCAAAAGTTTTGGGACACCTGCCTTTACATGCACTTTAATGACATCCAATTCTTAATCCGTAGGGTTTAATATGGAGTTGGCCCACCCTTTGCAGCTATAACAGCTTCAACTCTTCTGGGAAGGCTTTCCACAAGGTTTAGGAGTGTGTTTATGGGAATTTTTGACCATTCTTCTAGAAGCGCAATTGTGAGGTCAGGCAGTGATGTTGGCGAGAAGGCCTGACTCACAGTCTCCTCTCTAATTCATCCCAAAGGTGTTATATTGGGTTGAGGTCAGGACTCTGTGCAGGCCAATCAAGTTCCTCCACACCAAACTCGCTCATCCATGTCTTTATGGAGCTTGCTTTGTGCACTGGTGCGCAGCCATGTTGGAACAGGAAGGGGCCATCCCCAAACTGTTCCCACAAAGTTGGGAGCATGAAATTGTCCAAAATGTCTTGGTATGCTGAAGCATTAAGAGTTCCTTTCACTGGAACTAAGGGGCCAAGCCCAACCCCTGAAAAACAACCCCACATCATAATCCCCGCTCCACCAAACTTTACACTTGGCACAATGCTGTCAGGCAAGTACCGTTCTCCTGGTAACTGCCAGACTCGTCCATCGGATTGCCAGACAGAGAAGCGTGATTCATACACCTGTGGCCATGGAAGTGATTGGAACACCTGAATTCAACGATTTGGAGGGGTGTCCCAATACTTTTGGCAATATAGTGTATCATAGAGTTGTTTGTGGTGGGGTAAATTAAACGTGATATGCGGTGACGTCACAATCATGTTGCATTGTGGTATATGGAGCTGCCTGAAGTGTACATATGAAGTAGACTCGATTTTAAACGAGTGAGCGAGGGTCTGTCCATATAAACTTCCCTCGTCCACTTTATGAAGTGGAACGCACTAGGGCTGGGCGATGTATCGAATGCTTTTGTCACGCGCATTTCTTCAGTAAAGCCGGTTCCCTGATTACCGCTAAATCGCCATCACCTGCTTTCAAATGAAGCGGCATTTAATAGACAGAACCGTAGATCACTGATAAGACACGCAATATCGCGTTCAATATCGATATGTATCGGCGTCGATATTGAACGCGATATTGCGTGTCTTATCAGTGATCTACGGCTCTGTCTATTAAATGCCGCTTCATTTGAAAGCAGGTGATGGCGATTTAGCGGTAATCAGGGAACCGGCTTTACTGAAGAAATGCGCGTGACAAAAGCATTCGATACATCGCCCAGCCCTAGAACGCACTTCAAAATAGCAGCAGGGATTACCTTGAGGGAAAGTGCTTAGGGAAGTTTGTGAGTGTGTGTCTACTAGTGGAGTGGAACGCAGCCAAGATCATTATAGTTATCATTCTTGGTGTGAACAGGCCTTTAGTTGTAGTTTTAAATGA
The DNA here is from genome assembly GCA_036281575.1 of Ancherythroculter nigrocauda. Lineage (NCBI taxonomy): Eukaryota > Metazoa > Chordata > Actinopteri > Cypriniformes > Xenocyprididae > Ancherythroculter > Ancherythroculter nigrocauda. Next base: position 4,350,314 of record VTFQ01000008.1, on the reverse strand, counting down.
ATCATTTAAATGGGTTGTGTAACCAATTCAAAAGAACAACTTTATGAATCAGACATCTGTGTTTGTCAGATGGCACTATCAGGATGGATTTGTGTGGTGACTGGTGCTTCCAGAGGAATTGGAAGAGGTATTGCCCTTCAGTTATCTGAGGCTGGCGCTACCGTGTACATCACTGGTCGACAGGAGAAAACTCTAAAGCAGACAGCAGCTGAGGTTTGGAAACTGGCTATCGATTGTACCATTAATAACCCCCTGTGGTTTGTGCAATTTGGGGAAGGTGATACTGATTTCATGCTTCTTTTATTTTCATGATGACAGGTGACTGAGAGAGGTGGCCAGTGTCTCCCTGTGGTCTGTGACTCATCTAAAGAGGATGACATCAAGGAGCTGTTTGAACGTGTCCAGCGTGAGCAGAATGGCAGGCTTGACATGTTGGTGAATAATGCTTACGCTGGTGTACAGGTCTGTTACAGCTAACAATGGAACAAGTATTCCGATTTTATAAACTTGATTTATCTTTAGTTTGTTTAATAAAAGTACAGTTTTATTATTGTTGTGTTTATGTTTATGCATTAGGCTATTTTCGATAACATGAACAAAAAGTTCTGGGAGCAGGATCCAGAAATTTGGGACACCATCAACAACACTGGACTCAGGTACAGTAAAGATCTGGAGGTCACTCCAAATGACATAATTAAATGTTATGCAGAAAGAGATGTATAAATAAAGAATTTTGAATACATTTCAAGACATTTTGTCATTTCTCTAGAGATAGCCTCATATTTACTACTGTTCAAAAGTTTGGGGATTGTAAGATTTTTAAAATGTTTTTGAAAGAAGTCTCTTATACTCACCAAGGCTGCATTTAATTGCTCAAAAATACAGCAAAACAATATTGTGAAATATTATTACAATTTTAAGTAACTGTTTTAAAGTTTTGTTCTGTCATTAATTATTCGCCCTCATGTCGTTTCACACCTGTATGACCTTCGTTCATCTTCAGAACACAAATTAAGATATTTTTGATGAAGTCTGAGAGGTTTCTGTCCCTGCATAGAGATCCAACGCAACTACCACTCCAAGGTCCAGAAAAGTAAGAAAAAGACATCATTAAAGTACTCCATGTGACTCCAGTGGCTTAAACTCAATTTTATAAAATGTTGTGGTTTGTAATTTCTTTGCGTAAAACAATTTACCACTTTACTTACAAAATAATATTATCCAAAGCGTGTTCACGCAACAGTGCCAGCTCTCGTGTGAACACAAAATGCATGTTGTGATGCTCTCGGGAAGAGCACTTGTGCATGTGCGTTGAGTTGACGCGCGAGTCCGAACACAAAACGCATGTGTCAAGATGCTCTTGTGAACACTTGCGCATGTGCGTTATGTGGGAGTCTGAACACAACACTTGCGCATATGCGTTGAGTTGAAGCGCGAGTCTGAACACAAACGCATGAGCCGTGAGGCTCGTGAACACTTGCGCATGTGCGTTGAGTTGACGCGCGAGTCTGAACACAAACGCATGAGCCGTGAGGCTCGTGAACACTTGCGCATATGCGTTGAGTTGAAGCGCGAGTCTGAACACAAACGCATGAGCCGTGAGGCTCGTAAACACTTGCACATGTGCGTTGAGTTGAGTTGACGCGCGAGTCTGAACACAAAATGCATGCGTCATGATGCTCTTGTGAACACTTGCGCATATGCGTTGAGTTGAAGCGCGAGTCTGAACACAAACGCATGAGCCGTGAGGCTCGTAAACACTTGCACATGTGCGTTGAGTTGAGTTGACGCGCGAGTCTGAACACAAAATGCATGCGTCATGATGCTCTTGTGAACACTTGCGCATGTGCGTTAACGCGCAAGTCTGAACACAAACGCATGCGTCATGATGCTCTTGTGAATGCATGTGTTGAGTTTACACGTGAGTCTGTACACAACGCGTCGTGGCGCTCGTGAACACTTGCGCATGTGCGTTGATGCGCAAGTCTGATCACAAAACGCACGCATCATGATGCTCTTGTAAACACTTGCGCATGTGCGTTGAGTTGAAGCGCGAGTCTGAACACAAACGCATGAGTCATGACGCTCTTGTAAACACTTGCGCATGTGCGTTGAGTTGAAGCGCGAGTCTGAACACAAACGCATGAGTCATGACGCTCTTGTGAACACTTGCGCATGTGCGTTGACGTGTAAGTCTGAACACAAACGCATGCGTCATGATGCTCTTGTGAATGCATGTGTTGAGTTTACACGTGAGTCTGTACACAACACGTGTGTAGTGACGCTCGTGAACACTTGCGCATGTGCGTTGACGCGCAAGTCTAATCACAAAAAGCATGCATCATGATGCTCTTGTAAACACTTGCACATGTGCGTTATGCGTGAGTCTGAACACAATGCTTATGCATGTGCGTTGAGTTGAAGCACGAGTCTGAACACAAACGCATGAGTCATGATGCTCTTGTGAACACTTGCACATGTGCGTTGACGCGCAAGTCTGAACACAAAACACATGCGTCATGATGCTCTTGTGAACACTTGTGCATGTGCATTGAGTTTACGTGCGAGTCTGAACACAAGCGCATGTGCTTTGACGCGTGAGTCTGCACACAACACACATGCGTCTTGAAGCTCTCATGAATGCGGGTTGCTGGTCAATATTTTATATTTATATTAAAGTGGTAAATTATGTTTTTTGAGCAAACAAAACACTCACGTCACTTCATAAAATTGAGTTTAAGCCACTGGAGTTACATGGAGTACTTTAATAATGTCTTTTTCCTACCTTTCTGGACCTTGGAGTGGTAGATGCATTGGATCTCTATGGAGAGACAGAAACCTCTCAGACTTCATCAAAAATATCTTCATTTGTGTTCCGAAGATGAACAAAGGTCTTACGGGTTTGGAACAACATGAGGGTGAGTAATTAATTTTTTAAATAATTTTTGGGTGAACTAAGCCTTTAACATATATTAAAATATATGAATAAAAATATTCATTAAAAAATCTTTCCCCAAACTTGTGAATGGTAGTATATGACAGCTTGAAGACCCCTATATACTTATCGCTTATATACTTTTAATTATCGCGAAATCAAAGAACGAACTGGTGTGACGTCATTTCGAAACAAAATCAGGCCAAAACAATGTTCGTTTGGGGTTCATTTCAGGAGTTTGAAACAGCTTGCCAAAGCAAACTTCTAGGATAACCATCATCAGGATGTTCACTAATAGTATACCGCGGCAATTTCTTTTTACCCCACAACGAAGAAGGAAAAATAACTTTGTTGTTGTGAGAATATCAGGGCATTTAGTACCGAACCAGATCAAAATATTTGACTTATTTGACCCTTTAAAGCAGGGCTACATCATGAATTAAATCGAAATGGGGGAAAAAAAAAAAAAAAAATTCACAAAATGACAGTCCTTTCAGAGCCATATCAGAGATCATGGTCATTGTGTTTTTACAGGGGTCACTATTTCTGCTCAGTGTATGCTGCAAGGATGATGGTGGCTCAGGGCAAGGGCTTGATTGTGTTCATATCATCCATGGGTGGCCTGCGCTATCTCTTTAATGTATCCTATGGGGTCGGCAAGGCTGCAGTGAGTCACAACATTACAGATTCTTGCAGTCCTTCTCAGTGTATCATATTTGAAAGCCAGATTATTTCAGTTGCACAGAGTGTGTTGCATACTATTCCTTCATTATTCTCAGAGCATTTATGCTCCATCTTTCTTTCGGTTCTGTTTTTCAGTGTGACAGAATGGCAGCGGACATGGCAATAGAGCTGAAGAAGAAAGGTGTGGTTTCTGTAAGCCTCTGGCCAGGGGCAGTTCAGACTGAGTTAATTAGTCAGTATACATCTCAGGATGAGGCGCCTCCAGGTTTTGATCCCAAAGTAAGCATTTTTTTTGTCCCAGATATTAATTAGCATTGTTTATGTGAAATGGGTATGATTATGATATAAAAATATCATGCTAAATATTTGTTTACAATCTGTTTCTCAGTTCAAGGAAGTTTTCAGTAAGGGTGAAACAACAGAGTTTAGTGGACGATGCATAGTTGAGCTGGCCAAAGGTTGGATTTTTTTATTTTTTATTTAATGAGCAGTTAATGTGATAGTTCACCCAAAAATGAATTTCTCACCCCCATGTCGTACCAAACCTGTCAGACTTTCGTTCATCTTCAGAACACAAATGAAGATCTTTTTAATGAAATCTGAGAGCTTTCTGTCCCTCCATAGACAGCTACACAACTACCACTTTGACGGTTTAAAAAGTTCATAAAGAGATCGTGAAACTAATCCATATGAATTGAGCGGTTTAGCCCAAATTTTCTGAAGAGACTCAATTGATTTATATGATAAACAGATTTAATTTAGGCTTTTATTCAGATAAAAATGTATCAACTCACATCAGTTGTGGTAAATGGAATCTCAAGCATGTTTGCTTAATGCGTACGAAAACCAGTGAGGTTCATTCTCGTGTTACACATCACATTTGAGCTTCAGCAAGAGGTTTGTTCTCGCATGTCAAACAGGTTCGGCTTCTTTTTATGTTCACTAATGAATGTTTATATCTGAATAAAAGCCTAAATCAAATCTGTTTATCATATAAAGAGATCGAGTCTCGTCAGAAAATTTGGATTAAACCGCTCAATTCATATGGATTAGTTTTATAATCTCTTTATGAACTTTTTGAAGCGTCAAAGTTGTAGTTGCGTTGCTGTCAATGCAGGGACAGAAAGCTCTCAGATTTCATTTGTGTTCTGAAGGCTGAATGAAGCTGAATGAAGGTCTTACGGGTTTAGAACGGCATGAGGGTGAGTAATTAATTTTGGGTGAACTAACCCTTTAAAGTGAACATGGTTGTGAATTACCATGAAAGGCAAGCTGGTAAAAAATGAATTGCTTGGAGGCTCTTGCTCATGTGTTACTTTCTGCTTCTTGGTGACAAACAGATAAAAGTCTGATGTCCATGACCGGGCAAGTATTGATGACCTGTGACCTGGCTCGGCGCTATGGACTCAAGGATGTTGATGGTACGGAGATAAGATGTTTATGCTGGAGTGATGGTGCTTCCATTTATGAACAAAGATACATAAAGTGTTTTTGATGCACTCCTTGTCTTTCTAGGCCGCAGTGTCGTGGACTACACCTCTATGAAGTTCATCCTTTCCCAGGTACCCTACGTGTCCTGGCTCTCCGTATTGACTCCTTCATTCATCAGAGTGCCTCGTTCCATGCTGAGTTTTGGCAGTGGCAAATTCTAAATGCAGAGACAGTGCCTATTTTTATAATCCTGTCTTTTATTGTTTCTTTACACTAATTAAAATTGCAGTAGCTGAGTCTGGAAGACACTTATTGCACAATTCACATTTACATTTAGTCATTTAGCAGATGCTTTTCTCCAAAGCGACTTACAAATGAGAATAGTAGAAGCAATCAAATCAACATGAGTACAACAGTATGTAAGTGCTCTGTCAAGTCACAGTTTCATCAGTAAAGTGCTCGTAGCAAGGATTTTTTTATATATAAATAGATGGAAACTTCCTAGCAACGACACAGCACTGAAATCAAACTAGAAACAACACAAAAACACTTACAGTATGTAGATCCTCCTGTTGCTTGACTGCTTCTCTCATCAGCATTACTGTTGTTACAACTCATTGTTTTCCACAACGAATGTACACTTACCATACAATAAATACTGACATTTTACTAGTCTTTTGTGTTGTATATTTGATAGATTGATATATCGCTCTTGAATACTTGTGATTGGTCAACCACAGCACTCAGGGTAACGCTGCATAACTGTCCACTCATCTGGGAAATCATACACAGATGTGCTCAATTTATGCCTCTCCATTCTCTACAAATATGCTAAATAATTTAAATCAAATCAATTTTTCTTGTACGTTGTTATTTAACTGTGTAATAAGTTGAAAAATGACCAGTCAGCCGGCCATTAGTGCAAAATAAACAGCTCAATTAGGAGTTTTCCTGGACACCAGGCTGTATCAAATTCAAAATTAAAGGATTAGTTCACTTTCAAATAAAATTTTCCTGATAATTTACTCACCCCCATGTCATCCAAGATGTTCATGTCTTTCTTTCTTCAGTCGAAAAGAAATTAAGGTTTTTGATGAAAACATTCCAGGATTATTCTCCTTATAGTGGACTTCAATGGCCTCCAAACGGTTGAAGGTCAAAATTACAGTTTCAGTGCAGCTTCAAAGGGCTTTAAACGATACCAGACGAGGAATAAGGGTCTTATCTAGTGAAACAATCGACCATTTTCGAAAAAAATACAACTGTATATGCTTTATAAACACAAATTATCGCCTTGCACTTGCTTCCACTTTCCATATTCTTCAAAAAGCTTATGCTGTATGTCCTACGCCTTCCCTATTCAACTTACGGAATGAACGCAGCGCCAGTTACATTTTTTCCCGTAAGTTGAATAGGGAAGGCGTAGGGCATACAGCATAAGCTTTTTGAAGAATATGGAAAGTGGAAGCAAGTGCAAGGCGATAATTTGTGTTTATAAAGCATATACAGTTGTATTTTTTTTTAAATGACCGATCGTTTCGCTATATAAGACCCTTATTTCTCGTCTGGTATCATTTAAAGCTCTTTGAAGCTGCACTGAAACTGTAATTTTGACCTTCAACCGTTTGGTGCCCATTGAAGTCCACTATAAGGAGTATTAATTTTAATTAATTTCTTTTCGACTGAAGAAAGAAAGACATGAACATCTTGGATGATATGGGGGTGAGTAAGGCTACGTCCACACGAAGTCGGAGCTTACCCTAAACCGATCTTTTTTTTTTCCTCGTCTCAAAAAATATCTGCGTCCACACAAAACCACTGAAATGACTCAAAATGTAGTATACATGCCAGACCATTATGTGGCGCTGTAATTCTGCCACAGAGATGCACTTAAAGCAGCGAACAAGACTTGGAGCATGCGCATAAACCTTGCGTGCTGTATACAATCTGTAGTAAAGCTTAGAAATAACGCTTTATTTTGGTTCAGTAGCACAAACAAAAGCATCTAGAGTCTGCTATTGCTGTTATATAATATACGGATAGGCTGTCCACACGAAAACGCAGATTTATCCACTCTGGGACACGGTTTCAAAAAATAGCACCTTTCGAAAACGCCGGATCCATGTAGACGAAATGCCTATCCGATACAAAATTTGTGCGTATTCACAAAAACACGTCTCCGTGTGGACGGGGCCTAAATTATCAGGAAAATTTTATTTGAAAGTGAACTAATCCTTTAACCTCAAATCAATAATTCATGTCTATTCATATATTTGGTGGGTACAGTCAAAGTAAGCAAATTAAGGGCCCCTATGCAAGGTGAAGGGCTCTTGTGTTACTCTAAAGGGATTTGTGGATTCAGTTAACTCTAACATTCATAAAGTTAATCATAAACTTATCTCTGACATGTCTGATCAAAGAATAATGATTTGCAGCCTTACCTGGAGACTCCTAAAACATTTCATGTGGCACAATTCACATGGTAATCACTTCCCAGATGGGAAGTGCATTCACGGGGCCAAGTTTCAGCTGTGCTCCTCCTCCCATTCCTCTCCTTCCCGGATTGGACCTGCACGAGCAATGCACCGTCGTTTCATGAGAAAGAGGGGGCTGGTCCGAGAGTTTCCTGATCCTCTCTGTCTAGCCTCGGTCTGACCGGACAGGCGAAAAACACTTCGGGATTTCCAGAACAAAAGCGACAACGGACGATACAGACCAGCTGAAGTGGCGTATGCACATACAGCCTTGGGAGAAATTCAAGCGGTGAGTTGCTCTTTAACGCGAAATGCTTCACTGTTTACATTCGTAAAGTTTTAAAGCGTAGGCGAGACGGAATTAAAGCTCTCGAAGCTTGTTATTGGATCCTGGAAGCCACGCGATGGGTCAGGCGATTTTGTTTAGCGTCGCGTCGTGTTCACACTATATGAAGCATTTGTTTTGAACGAGGAATTCGTTTAAGTGGGACAACGGGAGTTTATGTGAAGCGTGAGCGGATCCTGCGCCACGAATGCGCTTGTGTACAAACACTCTTTAGGCAGAAACCCTTGTTAATTATAGAAGCATTCGGCTTATCATGGCCCTTACACCTGCTTACTGTTTGTTGGATGAATACATACTGTAGTGATCTCATCTCACGTCCTTCGACCTGCGTCAAAAGTTCCCCACATAAGCTGATTATAAGAGAGGCCATGGACAAACATCGGCCAATGACGCAATTTCCAACAAGTCTAACCAAGTTTATTTAACGTTGTATTTCTGATTCATAGAGAGGCATGTATGATAGACCATTGTTCATGTTGAAAAATATTACAATTAAATATTAATACTTAAAAATTATTAATATGTAATATAAAATAGTAAATTCTCACATTATTTTGGACCACATTAATATCAAATATCTTACATTGTGAATGTATTTGTAAAATATATATTTCATAAGGTCAAATATTTCCAAATTGTACGCTAAAGTATAAATGGTAACAATGCGATGACAAAAGCTACTCTGACTTCAAGGGACTTTACGCTTAGTCGAGTCATTCCAAGTCATCATCTGATAAATGAGGTCACCACAGGCGGTCTGGAATTTATCCTGTCAAGTTCACCTCCAACTTGTTTTGTAGATGACTGGCCTGCTCGTTGCGTGTAGTGGTAAATTGCCTAACATTGGCAAAGCTTTTCCAAGCAGTATTGCCTAACGGTGTGTTCACGTGGACTACTGGCAAAATCGGTTTCTGTGGTTCGTGGCTTTGTTTTGGGCTCATTAAAGTCATAGGATGCTGCTTCAACAAACTTAAAGGATTAGTTCATTTTCAAATAAACTTTTCCTGATAATTTACTCAACTAAACATTCCAGAATTATTCTCCTTATAGTGGACTTCAATGGCCAACAAACGGTTGAAGGTCAAAATTAGTTTCAGTGCAGCTTCAAAGGGCTTTAAACGATACCAGACGAGGAATAAGGGTCTTAGCTAGTGAAACGATCGGTCACTTTCTAAAAAAAAGTAGGGCTGGGCGATATATCGCATGCGATTGCCACGCGCATTTCGTCAGTAAAGCCGGTTCCCTGATTACCGCTAAATCGCCATCACCTGCTTTCAAATGGAGCGGCATTTAATAGACAGCGCCGTAGATCACTGACAAGCCACGCAATATCGCGTTCATTATCGAAGGCGATTCATCTGCGATAATGAACGCGATATTGCGTAGCTTTTCAGTGATCTACGTTTCTGTCTATAAAATGCTGCTCCATTTGAAAGCAGGTGATGGCGATTTAGCGGTAATCAGAGAACCGGCTTTACTGACGAAATGTGACAATCGCATGCGACATATCGCCCAGCCCTAAAAAAAAAAAAAGTAAATATATACGCTTTATATAAACAAATGATCGCCTTCTAAGTGCCTCCACCAAAACGCGTTTCCGTATTCTCCAAAAAGCTTACGCTGTATGTCCTACACCTTCCCTATTTTACTTACAGAACGAACGCGGTGCCAGTTACATTTTTTCCGTAACTAGAATAGGGAAGGTGTAGGACATACAGCGTAAGCTTTTTGGAGAATACGGAAACGCGTTTTGGCGGAGGCACTTGGAAGGCGAACATTTGTTTATATAAAGCATATACATTTACATTGTTTTCGAAAATGACCGATCATTTCTCTAGATAAGACCCTTATTCCTCGTCTGGTATCGTTTAAAGCCCTTTGAAGCTGCACTGAAACTGTAATTTTGACCTTCAACCGTCTGGAGGCCATTGAAGTCCACTATAAGGAGAATAATCCTGGAATGTTTTCATCAAAAAACTTCATTTCTTTTCGACTGAAGAAAGAAAGACATGAACATCTTGGATGACATGGGGGTGAGTAAATTATCAGGAAAAGTTTATTTAAAAGTGGACTAATCCTTTAACGTACTGTGCCGTTCATTTAGAAATTGGAGACCATAATCAGTTAAGTTCAGGACAAACACTGAGAAATCATCTTTTAAGCACAGACCCATTATAAGTTAGTTGACAAACGTGTGCTCTGTAGACTTTGCTGTTTTGGGTAGGCTAGGCAAACTGCAAAACTGGCAAACAAACCAACTTGACAAACTGCACTTTTGTTACCTTTATTTAACCGAGACAGGCTCCTGCTATCTTTTTGGCCATCTGTTGGAAGGTTAAACGAACTTCTATATGGTTCTACGAGGTTAGGCAAACGGGGGAAGTGGAGCATTACGTGCGCTGGAAAGGGGCAAGGGAGCTGTGAAGGGCAGGGCCCCCATCTCTCTTTTGCCCAAGTCTGCCAAAGTGGGGGTTGGGTGTGCATTGGTGTAGAGTATACGACGGGCTTTAATAAAAGGCTAATGTGTGGAAGAGAACGGCAGGGGGAAGGGGGTGACATCTGTCCTTCTTTCAACTTTAAGAGAGGAAAGTCAATGGCTGGACGGTAGACTTGACCGTAAAGTTCCAGTTTAACGACTTTTAGGGAGTTTGATGAATGCCGTTCCTTGAAACTCAGTCTCTGGATTGGTATCAGTAATGTCAGATTTCCTGAGGTTATGTTGGCTGCATCTTGCAAATGATTTGAACAATTCTGTTGTTGATTTGACCAACCAAAGACTGACCAGAACCCTACCCATTAACCCCCTCCCCAAAGCATCATCCTAGCACCCATCAGCCAGCAACAGCCCACTACCCCCCAGCATTCCAACCTCTTCACCCCTCACAAATTTGGCTTACAAACAAGCAGGAATTAACAGTTCACAAAAATTAACTGTTCAATGGGTCTCATTCATGAAACATTCGTAAATATACGAGTAAATATGTGAGTGATTTGCGAGTAAAGAGACCTTCCAGAAAATTCTTCTCCTGATTCACCAATACTTTGTAAATGTCAGAAGTGATAGTGAAATGTGTGTGTGTTAATGAATTCCAATCAGTCCTAAATGGGACGCGCGTGCACGCTCATTCTCAATTACCATAAATCCCGCCCATTAAATCCGACTGACAACTATATATGGGCATCATATTATGACACCAAACGAAGGATTTTGGCCATTTTATAGGAAACAATTTCCATAACAATTAAGGGGCCATTAGTTTGCCCAGCCCAATTGAAATCAATTAATTATTTGATTAAAGTGCTCCTTTTGCAGATGCAATTACTGGCTCTCACAATAAAAGTAAAAAGAAAAAACGTATGTAATTACTATATATAATATTTTTTCAAAATGCTGTGTAAATATGTACCTTAAGGTGAATTAAAATGCAGCCTTATTAATGAGCAAAACGTTCGGATGTTAAACGCACTATTTACGCGTGGCTGGGAGCAGGTGTAGATTTCTTTCGTACCAACTAACATTTGGAAAATACGAACATTTTAATGAATCTGAAAATTTATGCCAGAACCACTTTACACACGATTTACACAAAAATTCGTTCTGCTCGTGTTTCATGAATGAGACCCAATAAACGCAAAAAAAAAGCATTGTGGGTAGTGCACATGCCCTACTATGCTCTGTGATGGTGCTTATGAAGGCAACTGCAGTTTCTAATCTGGCCATGAGTGTAAAAAGTCACAATTTATGCCATGATTGACTTGTGTTCATCCATAAAGTGCTGCGCTGATCAGCTTTTACCAGTTTTACACACACCCCAAACCACAAAAAACATCCAACTCGAATGACTACAAATCCAGATTGTACTGGTATGTGTTGTAATATACACTGTATTATTTCCATTGTACATTTTGATGGTTTGATAATTACCAAAACAAATTTATTATGAGAGCAATCTTACTCTGCCAATAAACTTATTTTTTATGCTGTACTTTATCATTAGAAAGCATTTAAAAAAAAAAAACTTCCAAAATATTCCTAAGGCCCTGTTTCCACCTGGTATTAAAGGATTAGTCCACTTTCAAATAAAATTTTCCTGATAATTTACTCATCCCCATGTCATCCAAGATTTTCATGTTTTTCTTTCGTCAGTCGAGAAGAAATTAAGGTTTTTGATGAAAACATTCCAGGATTATTCTCCTTATAGTGGACTTCAGTGGCCTCCAGACGGTTGAAGATCAAAATGTCAAAAAACAGTTTCAGTGCAGCTTCAAAGGGCTTTAAACGATACCAGACAAGGAATAAGGGTCTTATCTAGCAAAACGATCGGTCATTTTTGAAAAATATATAACTGTATATTAGGGCTGCACGATTTATCGCAAATTTATCGCACGTGATTTGGCAAAGGCTGCGATTATTTCATGCGTAGCTTGTCAGAGTTGTACAGCTCTGTGATCAGTAGTAAATGCTTCTCCATCTGAAAGCCAGAGGGCGCTCTTGGGCAAAAACTGCAAATATGCATTGCTGCCGAAGTAGAACACGCGTCATTCCAGGAAATCTTATACAATCGCTGTAGCTGAATAAACAGAAGATTGAAACGTTTTGATTGATTAAACATGATTAATAAACACACAACTGCCATATTCTGTGTAAGAACCCACTTCATCTGACAGAAGGATGCTCAACTATTGTTATGAAGTGAGTTTGGAGTAGAACATATTATTAAATGTTTTCTTTTGTTGGACAAGATGTTAATAAATGCTTCTCATGTCTGGAAAGATGTTTTACGCATGTTGTTTTTTGAAATGCACATTATAAGCGATTCAAACTTTCAGATGGATTAGCATTTGGAGCCATAATTCATTGACAAGCCACGCATAAAAAAATAATTGCAGCTTTGCAATTTCATAATCGCACTAAGACAAATCGTTTAAGCGTGATTTCAATGTTTTTTTTCAAATCGTATGATTAATCGTGCAGCCCTACTGCATATGCTTTATAAACACAAATGATCGCCTTGCACGTGCTTCCGCATTGCGTATTCTTCAAAAAGTTTACGCTGCATGTCCTACGCCTTCCCTATTCTACTTACGCAAAAAAATGGAACTGGCACCGCGTTCATTCCGTAAGTTGAATAGGGAAGGCGTAGGGCATACAGCGTAAGCTTTTTGAAGAATACGGAAAGCGGAAGCACGTGCAAGGTGGTCATTTGTGTTTATAAAGCATATACAGTTGTATTTTTTTTTAATTTTTTTTTGAAGAGGACCGATCATTTTCCCTAGATAAGAACCTTATTCCTCGTCTGGTATCGTTTAAAGCCCTTTGAAGCTGCACTGAAACTGTAATTTTGACCTTCAACCATCTGGAGGCCATTGAAGTCCACTATAAGGAGAAAAATCCTGGAATGTTTTCATCAAAAACCTTAATTTCTTTTCGAAGAAAGAAAGGCATGAACATTATGGATGACATGGGGGTGAGTAAATTATCACAAATTTTGAAAGAATTTTGAATTTGAAAATTATCTAATCCTTTTAAGATGTGTTTCGGTCGATCGGATCACAAAGGGACGAGGGAGACGCATTCCCGTTTACACCTGGTATTTTAATCCATCTCTTTTATCCACTTTCAACTACTTCTGTCCTGATTTCTTCAAGGGGAGGGTAAATGTATGGGCTTTTTTAGACTTTTCGATCTAATGGACGAAATAAGCTTGTGCAATTTACATATGAACGCTACCGGAGATGACGGAAAAACATAGAGACCAGCTTTCGTTTCTGCTCTGATAGCCGTAAGAACACGCCAAACGCTGTGAGTGTGTGTTAGAAATGAGGAATGATGAGAGAACATTGTGCTTGGTATGTTTTTCATCTTCAAACCAAACTTGTGTCTTCAGTTTAAATCCTGTCTGGCTAGCCCGCTTCCCATAATGTTTACGCGGAGAGTAGGCGGTCTTTTGCTGGTTCAAATGCATTCGTCCACATGAGCGTTTCCACTACAAAAGCAATCCGGTCGAATGCGTTTTCGACTACCTCTGGAAGTGGTCGTAAGTAGACAAGCTCAAAACGTTTTACACCCCATTTACACCTGTATTTAATCCGATTGACCAAAATGCATCTTAATATCATGTAGAAACAGGGCTTAAACTGTATTCCTTGTTATTTGACTCAGTTTTTTTTGTGTTATTCTTTCAGTCTGTGGCAATAGAGGTGTGACATCTCTGATGGCGACGCACACTGACCATGACTTGAAAGTTATCTCTCCAAGAGGGGTGGCAGCAAAAAGACAAGACGGAAACCTCAACAGTCCACGGCTGCAAAAATCAGCATACCACATTTCCGACGGAAACCTCACCGGTCCACGGCCGCAAAAATCAACACACCACAATTTCGATGAAAAGGAATATGCAAGCCCCTCTAATCGCAGACCAAAAGAGAGCAATGGCAGCTCTGCAGTAAGCTTCAGCACTAATAATAACTCTGTAGTATGTCTTCCTTTGGTATCTGAAGGACTGAAGCTAGTGTGGACCCAGTCCGATCAAACACGTGAGCTGGATAGTGTCCCTCAACTTGTTCAGGCCTTCAACACCTTCCCCTATCCAACATCTCAAGAGGTCAGCACTCTTGCCCGTGTCTGTGCTCTTCCCTTAGATAAAGTCAAAGTGTGGTTTATGGTGCAACGCATCAAGTATGGAATCAGCTGGGCATCGGAGGACATTGAAGAGACGCGGCGCAAGCTGTCTAGGCCAGGGCAAACAAGTGAGACTGAACACAAAGAGAGCACTATGAAGAAGAAAAATGGAATTGAGGATTTTATAAAAACAGAAGACCATGTAGAAGATCTAGCACAAAGTACACAAGTGCCTCGCAAAAGACAAAAAACTGAAAGCACAGAACCAGCAAAGCTCTCTCCTGCTCCCTCACGTTTCCGTTCATCTCTCCCTCCTCCTCAGGATTCGTACTACTACCGACAACCAGTAGAAATGCCAGAAACACCTCAAGCAGCTACCCCACCTACTTCTACAGAGTCTCCTGTTGGATCTGAGCAGCCACGGCATGGCCGCTACAAAAAGTCCAAAGCCCAGTTAACTGTATTGCGTAAGAGTTTTCTGCAGGAGAACTGGCCTGATGAGACAGAGCTCCAGCGCTTACAAGAGGAGACTGGCCTAACTCGTAATGAGATTCGAAAATGGTTTAGTGACAGTCGCTACCAGCTGCGAAATGGTAGGGGATTGACAATGTCATTACCCGCTTCTCAAGGAGAAAAAACTGAACCCAACTGTAGTCTATCATCTCAGTCTCAGGAGGTTCAGCCTCTTCCTCTCACCACTAAAAAGCAAACTACACAGCATGCTGACATCGAAGGCAAAGAACAGACCAGGCAAAAAACAGGATCACGAAAGAATCGGTCAAGGAGCTCTCAGTTTTTCCAGCTTTTCCTGTCTAACACTCTTGAGGCATTTGAAGACGGAGCATTAGGAGCAGACGAGGAGAAATGTTCAGAGGAAAGTGAGATACAGAATAATGATGAAGTTGGAAGCGAACAGGAAAGCGAGGGACATTGTGTGACTCCTCTAGAGCCAGCTGCACCCACTTCCTCCTCCTCTCCTCCATCCATTACCCCATCTAAAAAACACTCAGCCAGGTCTTCGAAATCTGCACGCTCTGTCAAAGCAAATGCTTTGAACAACTCCCTAAACTCCTTGGACAACTCTTCACCTACTTCAGTATTAACAGTGGCGGGACGACCAAGGAAAACAAAGGAGCAACTGGCCATCCTAAAGGAATACTTCCAGAAATGCCCATGGCCAAAGAGTGACTTATACACACAGCTAGTTGAAATAACATCTTTGCCTCGTGCTGACATTATCCAGTGGTTTGGGGACACGCGTTATGCTGTAAAAAATGGACATGTACGCTGGGTGCATTCTGACGTACGTGAACAAGTGCTTGCCGAGATAGCATTGTTACAAAGTGGAGCAGCTGCTGCCGATGTCAGTGGAACCCCAGGAAGTGAAGGCAACAGGAAACGTAAGTCACAAGGGAACAGCACAACAAAAACACAGAAGTCTGCCATGGATTCTGTAGACATCAGTCCGTTAGAGCTGTATTATCAACAGACGGGACCATTGCAAGAGAAAGACCTTGACCATCTCTGCCGAAAGTCAAAAATGAGTTACCAACAGGTGCGAGACTGGTTTGCGTCTAAAGACAGTACAACACTGGACCCAGAGCTCACTATTATTGATTAATATAAAGAAGAAAACTGTTTGTGCTCATGTCTGTTAATCTGCTGTGAGTCCGGTAATTTAGCAAGACCCCAGTTATAAAATTACTTAATGCAATGCCCTCTTTTCCACTGTTAGAAAACAGCAATGTGAAATATTTTCTTCAACAGCCACTACATCATTTATCTATCTGACAGGCAGTATTGAAAATGCAAAACTTTAATGTATTTTTGGTCTTTACCGACTATTTGACTACATTCGTTACCAAGTATTACCCTTGTTATGCTATGGGTGGGGGGTCATCTGTACACTGGCTGTTCCTCCACTTCTTATGTTTGTGTTGTTGGTATTATTGTTAGTAATCTTTTAGAGCCTTAACTGCTGCTTCTTAGAACTGATATGATGCTCAAACTGTTTAATTTTCCAGGAACTTTGGTTTGGTTATCTATTAGGTACTGTAGTTTAGATGTTTAGGCCAGAAATGTTAGCAATTTGAGAGTATGTTTTTGTAAAAGTTTTTGTTTGATTCATTGAAGATCCATATGGCACTGCATATTGATTCCCTCTCAAATGATTTAAAACTGAAGTTTACAATATTTTTTTCCCCTTCCAATGAGCTAACATTCCGCACTTAGAGGTTTATGGATCCATCTCTCTAATCATGCTACTTCATTGTGAATAAACATTTCATTTCAATACATCCCTCAACTGCAGATTTGTTCAGTTTCCAATGAAAAGACAACAAAAGCCATGGCTTTTGTAAAATCTTGTGCCTTATTGTCTGTAAATTTGTGTTTCAGGGAGGCAAAATAAAACATGACCAATTGTTTAACTCACTGTTGCATTCTGTCCAATAATCTTCTTAACATTATCAAAGATGTCTCATCAAATGTGGTAATTGGAGTGGTCAAAAATGAAAACTATAGTTTAATACTAAATATAGTTCTACTCCAGATATTTTGAATAATTTGCCATTCAAGCCATTTCATATCCCATTTGCCTAATTCAAATGTGATATAATTACCACTAGAGTTGTCAAAAGTACCGACTTCGGTACCAACAAAGACTATAGAATAACACAAGACGCGAAATGGGAGAAAGTGCAATGCGCAATATGGTGGAATAAGTCCCGCCTTCTAAATAAGAGCCAATCGCTGATTGGTAAAGTCATTGTGTCACTGCAGCTGCCATTAAAAACTCCGGTTCCTATAGAAACAGTCAGACGTGCACTTCCTTTAGAGACACGCACTTAGGACTGCGGATTAGCTTGATCCAGCCTGAAAAATATTGTTTTTTGCCATGATTCGAGCGTTTAGAAACTACATTTATGAGACGGTTGTTGTCAGATTTCATTGGTGATTTCAAATATGAAATTTAATCGAAAGCTTGACAAACAGCTTTGGAGAATTTGATGGTTCCCCATTCAAAGAGATAGGAGCTGCACTTACATGTATGCCCGAGAGGCGTTTCAATGATGGCTGCAGAGTGAAATGACTTGTCGTAAAGGGACTTTGGTACCAATCAGTACTGAAATTTTAAAAATGTGATGCTTTGAGCACTGTTGAGTAGATTAGTAAACACCTCTGATTGGCCATTGTGTTGATGCGCTCATCTGATACATCTGTGATTGGCTTCAATGATCAGTGCTTCAAAACGTTGTAAATAGTCATCAATGAAGCTCTTCACCTAGCGCTTGCACAGATACACATGGGAGCATTTGAAAGCAGGCATCTATCACGGACTGGGGTGCGTTTCCCAAAAGCATCGTTAGTCAACTATGGTGGTAAATCCCACTGAACTCTATTGGAAACGACAGAACTTGCAACCATAGTATGCTTTGGGAAACGCACCCCAGTCCACTGATAGACGGCTGCTTTCAAACGCTCCCGCTTTCAAATTCAAACACTTCCGTGTGCTTTCAAACGCTCCCGTGCGTTGATCATTGTAGCCAATCACAGTGGTCAATCAGAGGTGTTTACAAATCCACTCAACAGCGTTCAAAGCGCCACATTTTTAAAAATTTAAGTACAGATTGGTACCAAAGTCAGTACTTTTGACAACTCTAGAATTATATCACATTTGAATTGGGCAAATGGGGAATGAAATGGTATGACCTGCAAATTATTCACAATATCTGGAGTAGAACTATATTTAGTATAAAAAACTAAGGTTTAAATTAGATCAATATTTCACTTAACACAGACACCCAAGTGTTGGTTATGTGTGCTAGAAGCTCAGATCTTTTGTACATATGTAGAACCATGTCTAAGTTTTGTTATCAAATCTATAAAAAAAAGGGACCACAATACAGCTGTTAGTTATAATTATACAATAAATCAATAATTCTGGAGAGTTTTTGAAGACATTCCTCTTTCTCGTTCCTTTCATATTGTAGCTTTTGTTTGTTTCGCTTTCTTTTATAATACACTGGAAAAATTCACTTCATATATTTCTGACATCCTTTTTTTTTTAACTGAGCCAAGCTTATAAAAACGTTGAGATGTTTTTGATTTTCGCATTTCTTTTAATTGCAATTCTACTGGGAAATGAAAGCAAGTTACATTTTGTCTATATGTATCATTTCAATTCTAGCAATAGCCTCATTCAACAAATGAGAAAATTTGTGAAACTGAAAGGCAAAAGTACATTAAAAACATTTATGTCTTATATTGCTTTTATTTGTGCCACCTTTAAATTATTTTTCAAATGAAAGAATGCCAATATAATTTTATCCACTAATATGATGCAAAGGTTATCACTCATCTATCGGGTGATGTAGGTACATTAGTGATAAAGTAGCTTTCTAATGACCTGTATTAGCTGCAAATGCTTATTGGTTATGGCCGTGGAGACTGGAGTGTATGTCTAGCCAGAAGCTGGAACTGAAAGTTGTTTGGGGTTGTATGTTGGGACCTAAAAATTATGAGAAGAGAAGATGAACAGTGCAATTTCCTTTCAATTTGGGGCATTAAAAATAATGTTTAGTCTTAGTAAATGCATAAAACGTTACCTTGTCGGAGTGTGAACTGAGCTGGGTGTCCCTTTAAGATAAAAAGAGAACATACGCATACAATGAGTATAATCAGTAGAGGATACTTTATGAACTCAAATAATGATATCTGACAGATATGATTAACAATATCACTATTTTGTCACTTACTAAAACCATGTTCATGTACTGAATTTACGCTTGACATAGAGATGGACGACCCTGGGGGTGTCTAGAACAAATGAGACGCAAAACAGTCACACAAGGATTGCTTATTTTGCTTATATTGATAACTGATATATTATTATACTAAATAAACTATATGCTAGAATATATTAGAGACGATAACTCACTGTCATGCCAAGTCTGGAATATCTAAACCTCTCCAAAGTGTCACCCGAACTTGCAAGACATTTAGAATGGGATTGCATTATTTGAGAGAAAGCAAATCTACTGTATAAAATAACTGAGATGATAGAATGCAATGTACCTGAGAACTCTAGAGCGAGGTGTGACTGGAAGTGTAATGGGAGATGAAATGTGATAAGAACAAAATATAAAGAGCTTTACAGTTTTTATAAGAGGTGAGGTTTCAAGCTATGACACTTGCTACCTGGTGATGTAACAGCCACAGGAAGAATCATTCTTGGAGTTCCTCTGAATAGGGAAAGATTATATGTTAAAAGTTTTATATTATATTATATTATATTATATAGTAATATATAGATATAATTCATTTTGAAGTTTTATTAAGTGTTAACAATGAGATTATGTGTTTTTTGTAATCAATTAACACTGCTTTTGTCATTTTTTACAAGATGGACAAAATTTGTCACCAAAAAAGTCATTCGTTTAAACCAAAATTTCAGTTATACCGAATGATGATATTTTTCAAACAATGCTAACAGACTGATATCTAGCTAGCTAGCAAAAGTACAATCAAACATTTTATATTTAGTACAAGTTTTTTAAATATTACAACATTTTCCATGTTTTATAGCGGTTGTACCGAATGACCTGATATTTCGGGATGTGAGCACGTGAAAACATGAATTTTTCAAATTTAGTTACTTTCATGACCATGTGGTCCTTTGCAGGTGTCTGAATGATGTCACATCCTGTCACATGACGCTGACCGCATGACTTGATCCAAAATGGTCCCTTTATATTGGTTACTCCAAATGACATCAATGAAATTCATTTTTCCGGACATTCTTTCTCATAACAAACGACTTCTGCAAATAATTTTAATATCATTTTGCACTATGTTGATATACGATGTTATAAAATCATGCCGGAATAAAAAATATATACATTTATTACATTTTAAGATGTTTTAATCACAAATGAAATGGCTGTTGGCCTTTGGACAGTTAAACCAAATGACCTTTTGACACTTCAAAATCTTTAAAATACCTTTATATGTAGCAAAATATAATTAAAACCTTTTGGATTCAATAAAAGAGATCTAGTTGTACTACCTTACGTACTTTGAATGTCGCATCTTTGGTTTTTATTATTATTAAGGCCTTTGGACAAAAAAATGACCCGTCACGTCATTGACCCACTATATTATGGCACTCATCTACGCACAATTATCTGTACTTACCCATTAATCGGAAACCTCCCTGGAGAAGTCTGTGGAGGGGAGAAAAATGATCACATCTGAAGAGAATGGAAGTTAGAAGGCAAGTGAGGGACATGCAATAAGAAACTCTTACCCTCCTCTGAGAGAGCGGTTTCTTTAGTTCTTCGTTCTCTTGTTTCAGCGCAGAGACTTGCCTTAAACAAAGCAAAAGTAACTAAACAGTCTCATTTTAAGTGCCACTGAATATATCTCAAATCTAAGCCTCAAATTACCACCTGTGACACTCATCACGAACTTCTTTCAGCTTTCGTTCCAGTTCCACATTCCTGCTTCTTAAGAAAGCGAAGACTCGCTCCTTCTGCCTTTTCTGAAAAATAGCAATCTGAAAAACATTTTAATTTTATTTATTTGTGTTTGCTTAGGGCTTGATGTCACTGTGATGATTTTGTGAGTTCACAGCAAATGTTTGTTTGTTTTTAGCCTTCCAAATGCAGTCGAATATGAATGAATTGGGACAAATAGATATATTTGATGAGGAGAAAATGACTGAGACCTGTGAAATACGTTCCAGACGAGCCTGAATGAGTTTCTCTGGATCTCTGAAAAACATCTTTTCCTGAGGCTTCATCTTCACAAAATAAAAAGAATATGTAAGAAACAGAGGTTGGAAGGAATGGGTGAAAAATATTGTTTGTATAAGTAACTTAACCTGTTAACTGTCACCCCCACTTTTTTTTAAGACATGAAAATGCACTATCCATACTTAATGGTCGTAATTCAAGAATACTTTGGTATATAGACATAAGGCTTTCACTTACAAAAATAACTTATGTAAGTGAAAGAGAAAAAAATTAAGTTTAAGTTTATGAAAATGTAAAAATATAATATTTTATATAAAATATAAAATATGTATTTTACAAAACAAGTTTTACTCTAAAACTGAAAGGAAATCAAAGCCAAAAATCTGAACAAGTTGTGTTCCAAATTTCAGGTTGATATCTTAAAAAAATGAGCTTTCAGTAAGATTTTGTTTGGCCACAGTACCACACTTTTTCACTAGATGACAACCAAGCTCCATTACTGACAATATAATGGCGCCTCCATTTTCATATATGGTTTGAGTGATCTGAACCATATATTTCCATTATTTTCATACAATTTATGAAGCAGACATCATATATAGAAGTAGTATGGGAAGTTTGGCAGAATTCTAATAAACATAAAAACAACATATGTGGGTTATAGATCGCCGCCACAATCATAAATATATTTTTTAAACACATTCAATAATAAATATTAATGGTTTTCATTTTTATTCTAAGCTATTTAAGACAACTCCATCTGCTTTCATCAAACAATTTGAAAAAATCTGCACAATACCGCTATTTTCTGCAGTTTTTCATTACTTGAGAGGTTGACAAAAATGACAAAATGGCTTCTTAGCATGTAGGTCACCTTATATGTCGCATACAACTTGTTCATGTTGTCACTCTCTTTAATAACCAAGGTGTATGAACAGAAATGTATTTATCACTCCAAACAACAAGTCCAGATGTGTGAATGTGCCATCAGGTTTCTTGAACTCACCTGATCAGATATTTGTAGGTAGTTACAGTTGGCATGACAAACTCGGCACTGACCTTTAGAAGAACATATTACACTTTCTTAATGATTTAGCTTATCTTCGCAAATAATAAATGAAATCACAACACACAAAATCACGAAATTAGTGTTTTTCGGACTCACTTGTATTTACGCAGTTCTCACAAAATATATGGCCACAGCTGGACACTATGAATTTTTTCCCTTCTCTCACGAAACAGTTGTTACAGTGAAACCAGTTCATTTCACCACCTAAAAAATAAAAAATATATAACATTAACGGATGATACCGGATGTAACGTCATATTACTAAATACGTTTTATGCTAATCATGTTGTATGTGCAAGGCTAGCAAAATGTCTAATGCGTTAAAAAGCATTTGTCATAGTATAAACAATTTTTATCGTAATAATTCACCAGAAGTTGGTAAAGTAACGTAGTAAATTTATCTCAAGGCAAGCTGGCGTCGAGTGAGCGGCGTCGTCACGTCACTGAATGGCGCCAAAACAAAATCCTGAGGAAAACTACAGCAGAAATCAAAACAGTTCAAAGTTGTCCTAAGAACTACGAGAGAGAGAGAGAGAGAGAGAAGAAGGTTTTAGGACAACTTTAATGAAAAATGTTCACTTCAGATGTTGACTACTGTATTTCGGCGCCATCTCTTGGCCAGTTTAGTGAAGTTAGAAAACGTAGTTTTAAAACAATATTAGTGCAAATGCTCAAAAGTCTGTCATTAAAGGATTAGTTCACTTTTAAATAAAATTTTCCTGATAACCCTTATGAAAATGAACCATGGTTTTACTACAAATAAAACCAAAAAAACATGGTTATTATAGTTAAACCACGGTAACCACAAATTAACCTTGCTACTCTAATCACAGTTTAACCATGGTATTTGTGGTAAAACTGTGGTTATATAAATGGTAATCAATTAGCCAAAAAAACATGGTTACTACACTTTTACTATAATAAAACCATGGTTAATTTTCGTAAGGGAATTTACTCACCCCAAATTATCGTCTTGCACGTGCTTCCGCTTTCCGCATTCTTCAAAAAGCTTAAGCTGTATGTCTATGCCTTCCCTATTCTACTTACGGAAAAAAATGACACTGGCGCCGCGTTCGTTCCGTAGCCTAAGCAGAATAGGCCCTTTGAAGCTGCACTGAAACTGTAATTTTGACCTTCAACCGTTTGGGCTCCATTGAAGTCCAATATGGAGAATAATCCTGGAATGTTTTCATCAAAAACCTTAATTTCTTTTCAACTGAAGAAAGAAAGACATGAACATCTTGGATGACATGGGGGTGAGTAAATCAGGAAAATTTTATGGTGGACTAATCCTTTAACCAAATTCATACTCCCTATGTTCATCAAAACAGCAGGAGAAGCACATTGTCACTTGTTTTCAAAAGCTTGATTGAAAAGTATTCTGGATTTCCAATATTTTCAGCAGCATTTGCAGTTTGTATTAAAATTTTTTTTTTTTTTTTCCCTGTCACAGTCATTCATTCACACTAAAAACAAATGTTTGAAGGCAGCTATAAAAGTTGATTGTAAGGGGAGCCTGACAGTAAATTTCACTCTTCACTAATAAGGGTACTAAAGCAATTATAAGTAAGCTTACCAACAAAGCAAAGGTTTATGAACAATGTTTTGACATGCTCTTTCAAAAAAAAAAAAAAAAAAAAAAAAAAAACCTTGATATGTATCCATACCTTAAACGTCCTTTAAAAAAAAAAAAAAAGAATGCATTGCAGACAGTATGGCAGGAGGACAAGCAAAGAAAGGAAGGTGTCCGTACGAGTTAAGACCTATAGCTAAAGGAAATGTTATCTTTTGTTTTGTCAAAGACGTTCTAATTAACAAAACACTTGACAGATATTTGACAAGCATACACACAAAACACCTATACAACATGATCAGTTCATTTTTAATTGTATTTAAAGTATTTGTTCAACTTTTTTAATGAAATAAACTTATGGTGTTGTTGTTACTATGGCACACAGACAATAGTGTCAATTTACTGTTAAAATGATTTCAGCTGAAATTACCTGTTCTTTTTATATTGGCCCATTTTACCTGAATGTTGTGCCATGGCTCAAGTAGTAACCTGCTGATACTCTAACTCAATTTTAAAATTATACTTTTCGCTATATCTATATACAATTTTTTTTTTTTTTTTTTTTTTTTTTTTTTTTAAAGAGCCCCATACTAATGTGTAAAAACCTTATGCATAGCTTATTTGATGGTATTACAAGTCATTTACCAAAACATGGCCCATTTCATCAGACTTCACCCTATAAATAAAGAACAGCATCCACTTTATAATAGTTTATTTCTCTCAAGAAACAAGTTGAACAGGCACCGGTAGAGAGCTCCACCCTTAGGACGTCCAGAACAACTCCAGTGGTTTGGAGGCACCCATCTTTGGAAACAATTAAACATGAAACAGAGGTCACAATGGAAAAATGAATAATAATAATAATAATAATAATAATAATAATAACCACCAACAAATATAGCAAACCTTGTCAAATCCATAAGGCATGACCCAGTCCTTAGTTTTCAATAATAACAAGAGGCCCAAGCACAGAAGTTGAAGTAAAGGAATCTGTAGATCATGCAGTCAGTTTATGTCCAGTAAAACTCATCGATAAATAATTATTCTTCACATGAACTCTTGAAATGGTGCCCACATATTTATTTTTCACCTCATGGTAGCGTCATTCAATCATGGTTTGTATTTTAAGCAAAAATGGGGAACATTCACCTGCTGTTATTTCTCTTTTCCTTCTTCCTTGACAGTTTGTGTCACAGCAGCTGCAGAGAGAACTCTGGGATGGATCATCAAACAACACCCATCTGCAAAAAGAAGAGCCTACATTTTTTTTTAAAGCCTACTGGCACATAAAAATGGTTATTTTAAGAACTGTTCATTGAAAGGTTCTTTGGGGAACCTGAAATTGTTCTATGGCATACACTGAGAAAACCCCCTTTAGGAAACTTAATTTTAAATTAAAGTATTCAGCATTCAATTTAAGTTATCATACCTTGAGCTGTTCCTGTCATACTGACAAGCTTTCTTGCTACTACCCAGGTCTCTTGGGTCCCATGCCACAAGCGTGCAATGCAGGTACACCTGAGGATGGTGCAAAAGAAAAGTCAGACAGACACCCAGCCAGCCAGACAGACAGACGCCCAGACGCCCAGACAGACAGACGCACAGACAGACAGACGCCCAGACAGACAGACAGACAGACGCCCAGACAGACGCCCAGACAGACAGACGCCCAGACAGACAGACTTGCATCTTGTCCGATGGCAAACTTGAAAGCTTGAAGACTTAGCCTGATCTCTGACAACTGGTTTCTTGGCAGAAACCTGGAATTTGTCTTTTTGCTGTCTACCAGACACCTTTAAAAAAATAATTACAGGTAATTACACAGGAATCAATTTTAAAAAGGTAGTAAAACCAAGAACTGCATCAATCACTCCACTGCTGTGGAATTAGAAAACATTTTATAGCTCCAGAAAAAGCACACCATGTCTTCACACATACCCCATATTGGTAATGAGTGGGTAAATTTGAGAATCTGGACCCAGTTCTGGTGTTGTGGAAGCCACACATTCATCCAGGAGCAGTATTAATGGCTGATGGGTCTTCTGGTCAACTGAAGCAGCAATTGGGATTGTTGTGCCTAGTGAGAACGTTGTGGTAGTGGCCACACCACTGAAGTCATCTACAATTAGAAAATTAGTCATAAGATCATTGTATATTCAAGAAGAAAGTCAAGAATGTTTCATTACAAGTATATACACACCCTTCATGAGAGCCATATGAAAGGTCAGATCTCCCTGGCCATGTATATGAAACAACAGTGGATCATACAGAGGCGGCGCCCAGTCTTCTGGCCTGAGAAAAAGACAACCGTTTTGATCTTCATTAATGATTGAAGGTCTTCAAGCAGCAAATGGAGCACGAGGTCTTGATTAAATGAATGGATAAAGCCATCACCTTTCATATTTACAGGCCACAGGGTAATAAATTGGTTGAGCTTTTGACAACATTGTAGAAGTGATCTCAGTCTCATATATAAGCTCATTGATTGTCACCTATGAAGGGGAAGAGATTGAGGAGAGACTAATGAATAGATTTTGTGATTTCAATACATTAAAGTTCATAAAAACAACCTTTTGTCATTCACACCACTGATGAAACCAATATATACAAGGAACGTTACTTTTGTCAGCACTGCAAAGATAGCCCAATCACAGCAATCTTTGTGTCACATGTAGAGTTGTCAAATGTATTTTGGTACCAAGTCAGGACTGAAATTTTAAAACGTGAAGCTTTGCACACCATTGAGTGGCTTTATAAACACCTCTGATTGGCCAATGTGTTGACATGCTCGTCAAATTCAAACACTTCAGTGTACTTTCAAACGCTGCCGTGCGTTGATCATTGTAGCCAATCACAGACATACAGACATCCGCTCAACTGCTTGTCAACACAATGGCCATTCAGAGGCGTTTATGAAACTGCTCACCAGAGCTCAAAGGGTCACATTTTTAAAATTTCAGTACCGACTTGTTCTGAAGTCTATGTTTTCCATGTACAGATGTCTCCAAAGCGATTTTAAGATTTGATTGTGGCACAATGAATTCCCTATTAGGACAGCAAGTACAACTTACCATCCTCCGAATATCACAGGCCCCAAACTCAGCATAGAAGATGGCCTCGGACCCTTGAGGTTTTACAGAAACCTGGGTTGGAGAACAGCCACCCAGGCGGAGAAGGGACAGATCCACTTGAGAGTTTGCTTCGGTCCATCGCACAGACATAGAGTTTTTGCCACAGTCCACAGTAACTGCTGGAGGGGGATGAATTTGGAGATAGCCTTAGAATCAGTGTGTACAAAATTCAGCAAAAGTGTGCAATTCTTGGTATTAAAATGCTCCATCTGCTACAAGCTGCATATTACCTGCTTGTGCCACTAAGAAAACAGCCAGACTTAAAAACACAACAAGCATCAAAAAGGAAGCCATTTTGACAACATGCTGTTGCATACTTCCAGGAAATACTTATGCACTTTGATTGATATACCTAATTAAAGGATTCCCATCTGAAATGCATTGTTTGGAGGAGCTTAATGAACATCAGCTGCTAATGTTCTGGTTGGTCAAGTGGGTTAGTTTTATGCTGATGGCATTCATCTTGGTTGTGAATTATATGAATGCCAGATAAAGGGGTTTTGCAACATGCAAATTTAATTAGAACCAATCCACTAGCATTTTGAAACTTCTGGCAATGTTTGCAAAAACAAAAACTAGTCTTTGCGTCCAAATGTAATTGCTCCCTGGCAGTAGCCTATTACAGCAGGTTGCAAAAACATACTGTTTTTTACTATCTCAGACTCTGATAGTGATCATATAATCCAAGGGGCCGTTTACATGATGCTGTTTAAACTAAAAACGTATGTATTTTGGCCATTCGTTTACACAACAACAGCATTTACGGGGCCTGAAAATGGAAACCTTTTGTTTTTGGAGACGATACCATTATCGTCTCCATGTAAACTACAAAAACGTGAATTTGTGAAAACAGTGAGGTCATGTGCATGCGTATTACGTGTTCAGTTTATAGGTGTGTAATGATTCTTCACAAAGTGTCATCGCCAACTACTGGCCTGGCATGCTTAATACAGCATTTATGATCATTTCTGCAAACCCGTGTTAGTCAGTATGCAAAAAAAAAAAGCGCAAAGGTTTTTGTCTATTTTTAGAGAGTACACAGTTTTTAAAGAGTTTTAACTTTCCTAACGCGTGTCATAACCTGCTCCCTTATAGCTGGAAGTAATCAGAGCGAAATATTGAGATTTCATGAGCCATTTATGAAGACAAATTGATGCATCACTTTCTTTATTTTGGTCAAAGAGATCACAGCATGGAAAAGTTTCAAATAATAGACTCAAAAGATGTTTCAGTCTTTTAATGAACAACATCAAGATGTTTAAAATTTAAAGCAGTCAAAATTGGCTGCTCCTAATGACTCCTTCAGACCACGAATAAAGAGCCTAAAGTAAAGACAGAACAAAGTTAGTTCACTGTACACAATGGTTATTCATTCAGCACAAGAATATCTTGTACAGAGTAAACACCACTGACCCGTCCATTATCCAGTGCATCACCAGACAATTACTCAGCCTACCAATGAGAAAAACAAACCACTGCTATATGCATAATCCGAAATACTACCATAGGACAGTATTAAACATTTCTAAGAACATAATTACAAACCTTTCTCTGAGATGATGGATGGCATGTCAGAGTAAAATCATGCTGAATCTTCAGTGATTCTCAAAGGCCCCAACACAGACTTTAGTACCAGTCCTTGAGGAGCTGTAATACCAACACAATGCATGTTAACTTTAACCCATTTGCAATATATATCAGTTATTCTGCATCATGCTTTTTATTTACCGGAATCCGTGTCCCTCTTTTCACGAACTCCACATGTTGAATCACAGCACTGACAAAGAGAACTCTGGAAAGGGTCATCCAAAAGCTCCCATCTGTCAATGAAGGATTATATTTTCCAATAAATCACATCAGCATGTTGAAGGAATTTAAAGGGTTAGTTCACCCAAATATGAAATTTCTGTCATTAATTTCTCACCCTCATGTCGTTCCACACCCAGAAGACCTTCGTTCATCCTCGGAACACAAATTAAGATATTTTTGATGAAATCCGAGATGTATAGGACTCGTCCATAGACAGCAATATAAATCAACATTTTCAAGGTCCAGAAAGGTACTAAAGACATTGTTAAAACTGCAGTGGTTCAACCTTAATGTTATGAAGTGACAAGAATACTTTGTGTGCAAAAACAACAACTTTATTCAACAATATCGGTCATTATCCTTACACAGTGAAGGCTTCCGTGTTTACGTCCAAACGCTGACTCAGTATTGGCCAAAGCTGATCACGTGATCAGCACAACGTATGCGTGTGATGCTGACGCAGGAGCCGGCCAATCATGAGTCTGACATAGAACCTAGAAGCGCTGGATGTAAACAACATATGAGAATGACACAGAAGAGAAGATATTGTTGAATAGTATCATTTTTGTTTTGTTTTTGCGTACAAAAAGTATTCTCATCACTTCATAACATTAAGGTTGAACCACTGCAGTCACATGACTGTTTTGATGTCTTTAGTACCTTTCTGGATCTTGGAAGTCCTGGATCTTAATTTGTGTTCCAAAGATGAACGAAGGTCTTACGGTTTTGGAACGACACGAGGGTGAGTAATTAATAACAAATTTCATTTTTGGGTGAACTAACCCTTTAAATACAAATCAACTATATACACTTACTCTCCTGTGGCTTTATTATAATTGCAGGCCTTCTTCACATCGTTGAGGTTGTCAGGGTCCCATGCAATTAATTTGCAATGGATATAGACCTGCGGAGTGGGTGAGGGTTATTAAACAGATGTTTAACAAGTTACCGCATTCCTATGAAGAGACTCCCTCACCTCTTGTCCCACGGCGAATCTGAATGCTTGAAGGTGAAGCAGGAGCGAGGAGGAGTGAGATCTTGGTAAAAACTTGGAGAAACTTTTCTGACCATCCACAAGACACCTAAGATGGGTTCACATTAAAGGATTAGTCAATTTTTAAATAAAATTTTCCTTATAATTTACTCACCCCCCATGTCATCCAAGATGTTCATGTCTTTCTTTCTTCAGTCGAAAAGAAATGAAGGTTTTTGATGAAAAATTCCAGGATTATTCTCCTTATAGTGGACTTCAATGGACTCCAAACGGTTGAAGGTCAAAATTACAGTTTCAGTGCAGCTTCAAAAGATACCAGACGAGGAATAAGGGTCTTATCTAGCAAAATGATCAGTCATTTTTGAAAAAAAAAATACAACTGTATATGCTTTATAAACACAGATTATCGCCTTGCACTACTTACGGAACGAACATGGTGCCAGTTTCGTTTTTTTTCCATAAGTAGAATAGGGAAGGTGTAGGACATACAGCGTACGCTTTTTGAAGTATACAGAAAGTGGAAGCACATGCAAGGCGATAATTTGTGTTTATAAAGCATATACAGTTGTATTTTTTTCAAAAATGACCGATTGTTTCGCTAGATAAGACCCTTATTCCTCGTCTGGTATCGTTTAAAGCCCTTTGAAGCTGCACTGAAACTGTCATTTTGACCTTCAACCGTTTGGAGGCCACTGAAGTCCACTATAAGGAGAATAATCCTGGAATGTTTTCATCAAAAACCTTCATTTCTTTCTGACTGAAGAAAAAGACATGAACATCTTGGATGACATGGGGGTGAGTAAAAGATCAGGAAAATTTTATTTAAAAGTGGACTAATCCTTTAAGTCAGTTATAAAATACGGCCACTAAATTGCAGCAAATAAGGAAGATCTAACTTTGGATGTTTCAAATAATCACAAATATACACACCCTTTATTGGTGATGATTGGATACAGGAGAGTATCCGGGTAGATTTCAAGGGTTGTAGAGGCTACGCATTCCTCCAGAAGCAACACCAGTGGCTGATGGCCTTGCTGATCAACACCAGCCCAAATAGGTACAAAAGATCCCAGTGGAAAGACACTGGATTCTGCAGGGCCACTGAAATCATCTGGAGAGAAGGTTATTGTAGGCGAATTATTGTTAGAATGAGAATCCAAGACAATATATCAAGATCCGCCTACATACGATTGAGAATCGCCATTTGAAAAGCCAGTTCTCCATGACCTTGTATTACACCAGTAGAAAGGCTCTGGAAGGCAGGAGTCCAACCCTTTGGCCTGAAGACAGAATCTAAATCATTGTACATCATAGATGGGGATGATTTGGGATTGAGTGTCCTGTTTTTTTGAAGATGTTACCTGTCATTCACACATGTAACTGGATAGGTGAAAGAAGGGGGGTTGGGTTTTGGCAATGGCCTGTAGCTTAGAGTGTTCTCGTACACCAAGTATTTCCATGTAGCCTAATCAGAAGGGAAGGAAAAAAATGTTTTTCCATCACCATATTTTCAGGATTCTATGATTACCAAAATCAGAATGTGAACTCACCGTCCGTCTAAACTCACACCTACTAAGCGAATAGTGAAAGTCTGCCTCTGCTTCTCCATTTGACATGTTTAAGAACTGTGAAGGAAAGCAGCTACCCAAGAAAAGACGAGCAGGATTTCCAGTCATCGATTTGTCCAGTTTCCACTTAACATGAATAGACTGTTCCTCACATGTAACTTGGATATCTATAGGAAAAGAAGAGAGGAAGTACTTTATCGTACGCCTCAAAGTTGAACAACTTTGGTATCTGTGTTTGGGACCTGGTCTCAAAGCAGGTTATTAGCAAGCAGACCAACAACAAACAAACTAATAATTATCTCCTGGTCTTTAAAACATGGTTTTACATGATAAGAACTTATTATATTTTTCTTGTGCCATGATAAACATTACCAGGATTACTATCTTCGGACTTCTCAAGTGCTGTGGCAACTACAAAAACAAAAAAACACAGGTAATTCATGATCAGACAGTGGACAAACCAAGGTGCAAACCAAACTATGAGCAGCTGAATCGGTTATCAGTAATTTACCACAGCTGACACACCTGACAGGGGAGGAAACGAAAAAAGCAATATTTACACACTAATTGGAAGGCATGCTACTCTATATTTGCATTATAATTAGTTTTGTAGAAATCTACAATTCTGTATATAATTTTGGCGGGACTTATTTAGTTGGATCGAGCAAAAGCGGAACCATCGCTATAATTGCACAAAACTACCCGGAGTTTATTTCGGATACACGGGAAGTCGGACAGTTTTCCCCCGTTGAAGCGTTTTAGCCGGTTCATTTGCATTAGGTTTTAACAAATACTACTGTTAAATTAATAAAAATCAGATTATCTAGTTCTGTTAAACTTGTATGAGTTAACTTACCTCCTTCAATATGTTGATTAAAGTTAAGGTAAGCGATTTTTGTCCTAGCATTTAGCATCTATGCTTTCCTGTATTAATAACATGCTTAAACTGTATTTGATTTGGGTTGAATTTCTACTTATAATCCTGAATATTTTCTTGAATTAGTGATTCAGATGTCTCAAATACTTATATTTTATTATCTCAGACTCTCACAGGCAAAGAAATAGAAATTGACATCGAGCCTACAGACAAGGTATGAATGTTCATGTCCTTAAAATGTGAATCAGATGTCTGTGGGAATATTTGTATAAGTATACTTTTTTTTTTTTTTTTTCCCAACAAGGTGGAAAGAATCAAAGAAAGGGTGGAAGAAAAGGAGGGGATCCCACCACAACAGCAAAGGCTCATTTACAGCGGAAAACAAATGTAAAGATTCCCATTAATATTAGGCATGAAAACTTTGTCCGATACCGATAATTCTATATAATTGAAAGCCGATAACCGATATATTGGCCGATAAATCGAAATCAAATTTTTTAATATAATTTTTGAGAGCCTGCAAACAAAAGTCTCACTGTGTCACAAGCACACAATTATAAAGATGTTATATTATATCATCATAATATTATGTAGCATATATGACTTGCGCTGCACGTTGCACTTAACTGTAATTTCCTTTTTGAAGTGATTTCAATCATATTTTAAGCAATTCAAAACCATCATGGCGAACAGTGCATATGTGAAGGAAATAATCCATTATTTATCGGCTTTAAAGGATTAGTTCACTTTTAAATAAAATTTTCCTGATAATTTACTCACCCCCATGTCATCCAAGATGTCCATGTCTTTCTTTCTTCAGTCGAAAAGAAATTAAGGTTTTTAATGAAAACATTCCAGGATTATTCTCCTTATAGTGGACTTCAATGGACTCCAAACGGTTGAAGATCAAAATTACAGTTTCAGTGCAGCTTCAAAGAGCTTTAAACGATACCAGACGAGGAATAAGGGTCTTATCTAGAGAAACCATCGCTCATTTTCTAAAAAAAAAAAAAAAAACGTTTTAACCATAAATGCTCATCTTGAACTAGCTCTGCATCCCAATGCCCATACTATCCATCCTAAATAGTATGTGAGATTAAAATAAGTGTCCCAAAGCATAGTATGTTGAAAAGAGTATGCCAAAAGTCCCCGGATGGTCTACTATTTCTGGTGGGTTTTTGAAGTGTGGATCCGTGCACACTATAAAGGCTAATACTGCCCACAACCCATTGCGCGTTGTACGAGGATTCAGTTCAGAACTACAAACACGAGTAAAAAGTGTTAAACTACAAAACAAAGACTCGCGACTGCAGATCAACGTGCTGCATTTCTCTCCGATACGGTAGGAAATTAGCTAAATGAAATGTGGAGGATGTAAGATGATTGACAGGCCAGTTCACGGTGACAGGATGCGACAGAGAGAAAAGATGCAATTGTATGATGTGATAGTATGTCCCAAAGCTTGTCTACTCTTTTGTTACACACTCAAAAGTAAGTACTTTTTGTTCACAAAAAGAGTACATACTTTTAGGGCGTAGTATAAGTAGGCGAATTGGGATGCAGCACATCTCTCTTCTTCTTCTCTATTTGAATTCCAGCAGTGTAGACACTGCTAAGTGTATTACTGCCCTCCACAGGTCAAACTAATTGTTATATACTTGCACTAGCATATTATATATGACAATTTAATTCAAAATTTGACCTGTGGAGGGCAGTAATACACTTAGCAGTGTCTACACTGCCGGAATTCAAATAGAGAAGAAGAAGAGAGCTAGTTCAAGATGAGCATTTATGATTAAAAAGTATAAAATCTTTATTTTTATTTTTTTTTTAGAAAATGAGTGATGGTTTCTCTAGATAAGACCCTTATTCCTCATTTAGGATCATGTAGAAAGCTTTGAAGCTGCACTGAAACTAATTTTGACATTCAACCATTTGGAGGCCATTGAAGTCCACTATAAGGAGAAAAATCCTGGAATGTTTTCATCAAAAACCTTAATTTCTTTTCGACTGAAGAAAGAACGACATGAACATCTTGGATGATATGGGGGTGAGTAAATTATCAGTAAAATTTTATTTGAAAATGATTTAATCTTTTAATATATCGGCCAAATTTTCTTTTCTGGCCGATAACATTAAAAATGAACATATCAGCCGATACTGATATGGTGGCTGATATATCGTGCATCCCTAATATGAATGAATTAATAATATATTGAGGAAAATGCTGTTCTCACCCGTCTTTCTTTATTCCAGGAATGATGAGAAGACTGCTGCTGACTACAAGATTCAGGGAGGATCTGTCCTGCATTTAGTTCTGGCTCTCCGAGGAGGGGAAAACCTGCACAATCAACCAGTGTCTTTCCTCTAATCTATTCTCTTAAGCTTGTAAATAGTAGAAATCTGTGTTATCATGACTTGCCAGGTGCCACAAGAGGACGTTCGGCTTTGCGTACATCACTCTCTAAATCATACTGTTGTGATCGCAGATGCATTCTGAACAGTTTACGCGAGTTAATGTTTCTGCTGTACACTTTAGCAGGTTAAGAACTGTTATTCATGTTTTAAGATAAGACACTGCTCCCTTATAAGGGCTCATAACTTAGTTTGCATTATCCCTGGCTATTTTAAATCCAGCTCCTGAACATGCATCAAGACACGTTGTTTCATAAAAGAGGTCCTAAAACTAATTTCTTGAATGCAGTGCATTATACCATATATGTTTTATTGTATTGTGTTTGGATAAAGGAGGAATAAACATATTGGACAAATGGATATTTGTGGTTTCACACACACACACAATGAGGCTGTTTGAGAAGTATGATTAAGACATGTGAGATGGAAAGTTCAAATTCACAATTTCAGCAAAAATATGATGAGAACAATAAGGCAATTGGAGCTCAACTGACCTTCACTTCTGATGTTAATTCCCAGAAAGTATGAGTAATTAGGGCATATGAAGGATATCTGTAATTCAAGTTCTTCAACTTGTTGACAGGGTTGTTCAGTGACAGTGCATAAAGGAGCTTATTGTACAATAGTTTGACTGTTCACTCTTGTGCAGTAATGACAGCACATCAAAACACACTTTGTTCTAGACAATTCAAACCAAGATAACACTTCATAGAAACCTGCTGTATCATATCTGTGCTGGGAGAGCGTTCAGTCCATATTAGAGAGGTTTACAGAGAGCTGCCTATTTCCGTAGATTTCCATCTCAATGGGAAAGACAGTCATGGAGATTCAGGACTTGTGTAGGGCGGTCACAAGGGGCTGATTGATGGCTGACCGTTCCAGGCCGGACTAGGAAAGGAGTCAATTTGTACTGTGTCCTGATGCACTGCGCCCTGATTTGAGTAAGACACTCGAACCCGCATCTTAAGGCTGACCTGTAGGGCGGAAAATAAAAGTATAGTCAAGCTTGTTCATGTATAGCACTGGTAAGTTTAGTGAGAAACACAGTCGCGCAAAACTAAAGCAGGGTGGACTTGCCTTGTTAGGGTTGTTGAGTAAAATAGTCTGCGTGACTTGACCAAGGCCATGTGCTGGAATCACGTTACCACTCGGAGCCTTCATCTGCAGCTGAACGCTCTAAAAAGAAATAACATTGCGTCCACTTAAAAAAAGTTACTCGGAGATCCTTAGAGGACAAAAATATCTGTGTCAAAAAAATGTGAAGCTTGGGAGTACAGACTTAAAGCTGCAGTCTGTTAGTTTTGCCTCTTTGTCGCCATCTCTGTTTGAAACCTGCAATTGCAGTTATTTGCAAAATTTTAATCTTTACGTGGGTTGTGCGTCGGCACGGCTCCTCAGCGCGGATGAATCTAATGTTTGCTGTCATTCACCACATCGGTGTGGATACTGTACTTCAGAATCACAGATTCTGCATCTTGAAGTATGACCAAAATAATAATTTTCACCAGAAAATGTCATCTGAACAAGTAACATGTCTGCCACTTTTGTTCTGACCAACTGAGAAAAAAAGCATTATAATAAATCGCGTTTCCAATGGTGATTAAATCTAACGATCGCTTGGCTCGGATCACGTCAAACCGTGCAAATTATTAATATTTATTATACTTTGTTCTCAAATTGTTAATGTTAACAACATCAGCATTGCGTGACTACGTGTGTTTAGTGTGTCACTGATGATTGTCATTTGAATCTTTCTGGATTACAATCCGCCATCAAAATGATAAATTTAAGTATTGCAGCTGCTGTGAGAAAAGGCTATAAATGATCCGCCGCCTGCAGCATCCTCACATGTGATATAGCCGACTAGCTGGGACTCGTACTTTATGTAAACAGACTTTATGTAAATGGCGGCATGCTCAAATTTCCCACGGAAACCCACCAGTACCACCCGAATTAGAAAACATTATTACAAGCTTACCGTTGTGAATCGGGCTAAGGTAAGGAGATAGTTTTGAACACTGGCTGGTTATGTACTTGCTCAAAAATTGATTTTGGATCATTTTTAACCAAAAAAAGTTATGGACTGCAGCTTTAAGTTTGGTCTCATTTTAAAGAAGACCCTTGGCAGATTATTGTTGAAGTAAAAAAAGTCAGGAGGTTTTAGTTGATGAAAACAGGGTTAAAGGGTTAGTTCACCAAAAAATGAAAATCATTATGAATGAATCATTAATTACTCACCCTCATGTCGTTCCACACCCATAAGACCTTCGTTCATCTTCAGAACACAAATTAAGATATTTTTGATAAAAATCTGTGGCTCAGTGAGGGCTCCATTGATAGCAATGTCACCGAACCTCTCAAGATCCAGAAAGCTCCTAAAGACATATTTAAAACAGTTCATGTGACTACAGTGGTTCAACCTTAAAGGGATAGTTCTAGAGCTTAGATTCTCTGCCCGAGCCCGAGCCGCGGGCCGATATTTCCCGCCAGCGTCCTCGGGCCGGGTCGGGTTGGGCCCTTGATAAAGCACATCACGTGTCACGCGCAGCGTCTCGTCCACTCGCACTCGCAGTCTCGCACGCGTGACGCATCACACCTGCTGTGCAGCTTAAGAGCAAAATGGAGCTTGAAGAAGCAAAGCAAAAAAATTAAAACAGGAGAATTAACTTTGAGCAAGTTTGGAGGAAAATCGGAGGTATGGAAACATTTTAAACTAGTCGTGGGGAGTGACAACATATGTGTTGGCTTTGTCTCGTGCATTAAATGCGGCACGCTGCTCGCCTATGACAGCAAAAAAAACGAAAAAAAAAAAAAAAAAAAAAACGGGGACTTCTGAATAAACAAGCGCAGTTTACATGCTTCTTCCTTGTCCTATTATTCATTAAGATAATAATGAATAAATGCACGCACAATTATGAACTTGATAAATGATGTTTTACTATGCACAAACAAATGCTTTTCAACTTACATGTGCAAAATTCAGAATTAAATGAATGTGCTGCAATTTGTAAAAAAAGAGAGTCTACGTGTTTTAGCCATTAACATTTAGTTTCAAGTTTGTTAAGTTTTGTTTTGAAGAAAGATTTTTTTTTAAAGTGAATTTCGTTTAGTATAAATTGTATCTTAATTTTAATACATTTTTCATCAACCAATTGCCTGGATTTAATACATAAAAGCAATATAGCAGACAATATAATAATGACAGGAGGCGCCGGCGCACTGCGGTCACACTTACACCATTTGAAACTCGTAACACACGCTGTCACCGAATTTACAAATGCACATCTTGCTTGTTGCTCACACACATATTATGTTGAAATAACAATATGTTGAAGTAACGTTATTGATAATAATTAATCTTTAAGAATATTTGATTGAATGCTGAATGTTGTGCTTGTTCAATTTAATACAATTAAAACTTTAATTATTATAATAAAAATAATTGAATATTTAATATTGAGTGGCCAATTTTTGCTCATTTATTAATAGTATTTATATATATATATATATATATCTGCGCAGCTCCCCCCTGTAGCCTAAATGATTTCGCACACCAGCACCTGCGTTAAAAAAATCTGGCGCCGCCTCTGGTTATAACGGCCCACATATTAAAAATGGTCGGGTTTAAATCGGGCTCGGGCTCGGGCTCATAATTACAGTGGACGTGTCGGGCCGGGCCGGGCTCGGACACAACGTGCTCGGGCTCGGGTAGGGTCGGGCTTGATTTGTTGGGCCCGATCTAAGCTCTAGATAGTTCACCCAAAAATGAAAATTCAGTCATCATTTACTCACCCTCATGTTGTTCCAAACCTGTATGAGTTTCTTTGTTCTGCTGAACACAAAAGATGATATGAATGTTTGTAACCAAGCAGATCTCGCCCCACATTGACTGCCATAGTATTTATTTTTTCCTTCTATGGTAGTCAATGGTGGGCGAAATCTGCTTGGTTACAAACATTCTTCCAAATATCATCTTTTGTGTTCAGCAGAACAAAGAAATTCATACAGGTTTGGAACAACTTGAGGGTGAATAAAAGATGACTGAATTTTAATTTTTGGGTGAACTGTCCCTTTAAGGTTGAACCACTGTAGTCACATGAACTGTTTTAAATATGTTTTAGAAGCTTTCTGGATCTTGAGAGGTTCGGTGACATCGCTGTCAATGCAGGCCTCACTGAGCCATCAGATTTCATCAAAAATATCTTAATTTGTGTTCTGAAGATGAACGAAGGTGTGGAACGACATGAGAGTGAGTAATAAATGACATTATTTTAATTTTTGGGTGAACTAACCCTTTAAGTGGAGCAGGTACAGACCTTAGGCACTGCTGCTTGAAGAGTGAAGTTGGTGATGTCACTCTGAGTGGAGTTTGAGGCAATAAGGGTGACCGTGATGTCAGTTTCTGTCTGTTTGTCACACTGCATCTTCAGACTCAATCCATTCTTCTCATACACCGTCACAGAGGGAACTACATGCAAACACACCAACACTGAGGTGAAAACTGTAAAATTAAACAACCGTTCTCTATTTTAATATACTTATAAATGTCATTTATTCCTGAATTTTCAGCATCATTACTCCAGTCTTCAGTGTCACATGATCCTTCAGAAATTTACTGCTCAACAACAAAATCTTATTATCATCAATGTTGAAAACAGTTGTGCTGGTTAATAATTTGTGAAAACAGTAATCATTTTTTCAGGATTCTTTGATGAATATAAAGTTTTTAAGAGGTGTTAATTTTGACAGCAAATTTTCATTTAGTTTTAGTCATATTTTAGTCATCTGAATTGTTTTAGTTTCAATCAACTAAAATCGAATGTGTTTAGTTAAACTGTAATGCATTCATTAAGAATTTCTCTAAAATTAAAATTAAATTTGTTTTTGTTAACAACTGTTTATTGAGTTTTCTAAATTATATTCAAATTTGAACATGCAATACAGACAGAGATTTAACTGCTGTGACATAAAAATATCTTCATCAAGCATCAAGCGTATGCCAACATATGTCCCGCCAGGTAGATCAGCACATTACACTTTAAATGTGTGCATCTTCCACACAGGACAGTTCTGACTGGACCTCTTCCCAAATCGTCCCTCCCTAACATTTTCATCTCATTTTTATTCGTTGACGTTAATTGATTTGTCATAATTTTTGTCATTCAAAGCTGGTTTTTAATTTAGTAATTGCCTCTTTTTTGTCAAAAAAATACTAACCCAAAAGTTTGAATGGTGATTTATCTTTCAGGGCTTTTTTTAAGGTCCAACACGAGTGGAGAAATCATCAGTGCTTCACTGTTCTCACCTGGTGTCGGCTCCAGTCCTCCCAGCAGGTCAAGAAGATCGGCACTAGAGGTAGTTGTTGAAGTGCTGGTTGGGGCGGGGCTGGGCTGAAGAGGTGTGTCCGTCCCACCCAAGAGATCCAGAAGGTCACACACCTTTAACAAAAGTATAAATACAAAAAATATGCATCTATCTATTTTTAACAGTTTAGTGTCTAAATACAATATATAATAACTAGATGAGTAAAGTTTAATGACAAACTTTAAAGTTGGCTTGAGAAAGCCAGACCAGAAAGTTTGAAAAAGTTTGAAGTAGTTTAAAGTTTAAACTCAATCAGAGTTTATGTTAGGCTTTATTAGTGATAAATACATAGTGAATGAAGCTTAAACTCTATTAGAATTATTGTATAAAGTTTTAAAACCCTCTACTTTTATGATTTTAATCAAATTTTAAAGTTGAAAACATGTAGCACCCCAAGTCAGAACAGTCTGAAGGTCTGACCTGAGTTTGGTGGTTGTAGCTTTAAAGCTCTAGGAGGAGAAACTACTCAAAATTTGGCTCAGAAGAAGAAGTTTAAATAGTAGATTACCTGGCTTACTGGTTCTGAGAGCAAACCTGCCTCCACCGGTTTGGGTCTGGATGTGTCCGGCTCCTTAATCTCTCCTGATGTGTCTCCATTAGTGTGTCCAGGTGAGTTCTTATCAATCACAGGCATTCTTTCCAGCACTGCAGCTCTGAGAGGAAGACAGTGAACTCGATCGCTTGATCATGAACTGCTTAAGAGCTGCACCATTCTTTATTATTTTAACTGGAAAACAGTAGGCTAATAAAGCACACAGCGGTACCTCATGTGGTCATATTTCTTGAAGAGCGCGTTATATTCGACCGCTCTCTGCTGAAGTTCCAGGTCAATGCAGCTGCCGTAAATACTGACAATACTTCTGATTCGACTGATGGAGAGAAAAACAGAAAGATGAACAAGATCCAAGACAAAACAGACTCAAAGAAACAAGTGAATACACAGAGAGAGGATGTGATGTATGATATATCAGTACCATAACAGTCCAAATTGTACTTTTTTTTTTATATTTACAATAACTGTTTTCTATTTTTAGTATGTTAAAATGTAATTTATTCCTGTGATCAAAGCTGAATTTTCAGCATCATTACTCCAGTCTTCAGTGTCACATGATCCTTCAGAAATCCTTCTGATATGATATCATCTTATTATAATTACAATGTTGAAAACAGATGTGCTTTTTAATATTCTTCTTTTTTTTTGTAACTATGTAAGTCTTTGTCACTTTTGATCAATTTAATGTGTCCATGCTGAATAAAAATATTAATTTATTTAAAAAAACAAACACCAAAAAACTTTACTGATATTGATACTAGATATTTAAAGGATTAGTCCACTTTCAAATTAAAATTTCCTGATAATTTACTCACCCCCATGTCATCCAAGATGTTCATGTCTTTCTTTCTTCAGTCGAAAAGAAATTAAGGTTTTTGATGAAAACATTCCAGGATTATTCTCCTTATAGTGGACTTCAATGGCCTCCAAACGGTTGAAGGTCAAAATTACAGTTTCAGTGCAGCTTCAAAGAGCTTTAAATGATACCAGACGAGGAATAAGGGTCTTATCTAGCGAAACGATCGGTCATTTTCTAAAAATAAATAAATACAAATTATATACGTTTTAACAATAAAGTTTGAACTAATTGTTATATACTTGCACTAGCATATTGAATATGACAATTTAGTTCAAACTTTGACCTGTGGAGGGCAGTAATACACTTAGCAGTGTCTACACTCAAATAGAGAAGACGAAGAGAGCTAGTTCAAGATGAGCATTTATGGTTAAAACCTATATAATTAAATTTTTTTTAGAAAATGAGTGATGGTTTCGCTAGATAAGACCCTTATTCCTCGTCTGGTATCGTTTAAAGCTCTTTAAAGCTGCACTGAAACTGTAATTTTGACCTTCAACCGTCTGGAGGCCATTGAAGTCCACTATAAGGAGAATAATCCTGGAATGTTTTCATCAAAAACCTTAATTTCTTTTCGACTGAAGAAAGAAAGACATGGACATCTTGGATGACATGGGGGTGAGTAAATTATCAGGAAAATTTTATTTGAAAGTGAACTAATCCTTTAAATATTCTTGTGATGCCATTATTTCTCATATTCATTCATTTTTGCCAGTATTTCATAATAACGTTTCTCACTCGACGTTGTCAGTGATACGAGTGCTCAGCTTCATGGTAGCAGTGAGGGCGAAGCCTCTGGTTGCCGGCGATGACATGTGAGACTGTAGGACCGTTTCCAAGGCCTCCAGGACGTCATCTTCCGAAACCTAAAGACAGAAAAGGCTCAAAACACAATGTAGAGGCTCCTTACGCAACAAGTACTGTGGTGGTAACGGGGATGAAATCAGATATCAGTACCATGGTCATTTGTTTTACACCATGATGTGCAAAACTACACATTTTAAAAACTTAAAGGGTTAGTTCACCCAAAAATAAAATTTCCATAATTAATTACTCAACTTCATGTCGTTCCACACCTGTAAGATTTAAAATTAAGATATTTTTGATGAAATCCTGGAGTTTTTTATTTTTATTTTTTATCCCTAATAGAAAGCAACATAATTACCACATTCAAGGTCCAGAAAGCTACTAAAGACATCATTAAAACAGTCATGTGACTGCAGTGGTTCAACCTTAATGTAATGAAGCGCCGAGAATACTTTTTGTGCGCAAAAACAAAACAAAAATAACGACTTCATTCAACAATTTTGCCTCTCCTACGCTGTTTACGTTGCACAGACAGTGCAGTGCTTCCGTGTTTACATCTGAATGCCAACTCATTATTGGTCAAAGCTGATGACTAAAGGGTTCCCACTCTAAGCCAAATGTCAAATTCCCTGACTTTTTCCTGACTGTCACTGACTAAAAAGCTGCATTTCCATGACCTATAATGAGCGGAAAAACTGTTGTGATGAGCACTGAGCAGACAAAAATCAGCCACAGACAGTATTTTGAATCCATCCATTTGCAAGCTTTATTTACTAGTACAAAACTAAGTTAAACACTCATACACACTACTTTTTTTTTTGCACAAATGGACTTTGATATTTTTCTGTACCATTTCTAGAGAAATTAATTTATAGTTTTTATGCTTTCAGGGGTTAAACGCTTTAGAGTATTTTCTGTTTCTCATCAAGTTCATTATTCAATCTTTTGATTTCTTCACATTTAGTTTTTGCAGGCCATCTCAGACTGATTGACAGTAGGCTATTTCTGTTAGGGTTGGGGTTATGTGTAATAAATACTTTTCTTTGTGCATTTATGTCCTTGTTCCCTCTCTATGACCTGAACTATTAGCTGCAAAATCCCAGAAATATAGAAACCATTTCAAAAATAGAATCCTTTGTCGTGTCACGGCTGTTAGGACAGTCTTTGAAGTGGTCATTTTGTAGCCAAAGCTCTTGAAATTTACATTTTCCTGGCATGTTTGCCTTAGTTAACATGTACAGGTGTATGCTTTTGACTTAAGTTGATGAGCAGGAATAAGCCTAACTATAGCAATACGCAAAACACATGAAACAACTCAATAAAAAATAAAAAATGCGGTATAGAAAAATTACATTTTGATAAATGGAAACTAAAATTTAAAGTGACAAACAAAAATCCCTGATATTCCATGACTTGGACAAAAAAAAAAAAAAATTGAATTCCCTGACTTTCAATGTCTGCAATAGACCTTTTAAAATTCCATGATATTCCAGAAATTCCATGACCCGTAGGAACCCTGTGACTAACACAATGCATGCATGTGATGCTCACGCAGGAGCCGGCCAATAATGAGTCGGCGTTCTGACGTAGAACCCGGAAGCACTGGACGTAAACAACGTATGAGAATGACACATAAGTTAAGATATTGTTGAATAAAGTCATTATTTTTGTTTTGTTTTTGCGCACAAAAAGTATTCTCGTCGCTCCATAACATTAAGGTTGAACCACTGCAGTCACATGACTGTTTTAATGATGTCTTTAGTACCTTTCTGGCCTTGAAAGTGTTGATTATATTGCTGTCTATGGATGAGTCATCTACCTTTCATCAAAAAATATCTTACGGAAACAACATGAGGGTGAGTAATTAATGACAGAATTTTTATTTTTGGGTGAACTAACCCTTTAAATTTAG
The DNA here is from genome assembly GCA_036281575.1 of Ancherythroculter nigrocauda. Classification (NCBI taxonomy): domain Eukaryota; kingdom Metazoa; phylum Chordata; class Actinopteri; order Cypriniformes; family Xenocyprididae; genus Ancherythroculter; species Ancherythroculter nigrocauda. The sequence continues at coordinate 4,306,139 of VTFQ01000008.1, read as the reverse complement.
AAAACCATTGAACTTTACACACAAAAGTACAGCATGCTAGTCTAGTGAAACTTCATGACCCATCCCTACCACAATAATGCATAAGGTAATCCAAGGCACTTCAAAAAAAGAACACATTTGTGCTATCATGGTATGTGTTAAAAAGTAATTTTGTTAGTGTCTTGCGACATAAAAATACATTGTATCATGTATCAATTTATATGTCAGATTCACATTGATCCAGTATTGACACTGATTATTAGTGCACCAAATGTGCTTCCTCCATCATTTTACAGTTACCAGCACTGTATTTCTGTTTACCTGCACAGGCTCAATCTCCTCACACTCGCCCTTCAGCAGCAGGTCTCCATACTCCCCTATACACCAGCACGCAACTTGGACCAAGGATTGCTATGAAAATAAACTGTTAATTACACACAAGCACTTACAAAGGTCATGTACGAATCAAAACACTTGTGATACTGTTGTTCACATATGCATCTTACATTTTTAACCTGTGTGAATGGCCCCTTAAAAACACATCCTTACCTGTGAAATATCTTTTACAAGCGCTCTATAAAGCTTGTGAACAGTGTAACAGTGGAGCTCAGACGCAGTAGAGATGAGTTGGATTAGATTGGGCACAGTCTCATCTCTTACATCGCCCCCTGCCTGAAAGAGAAAGTACTACATTTAAACATGGTTGAAAAGATACAGTAGTTCACCTAATACATTCTAACCCAGTATCATTTTCTTTTTTATGAGTTTTTAGGAGATTTCTATTCAGTCTGTTCCTCACACAAAGCTATCTTATGGCTTTAGAAGACTTAAAATAAAGTTCACCGGTCATATGGGCTACTCTGTTGTCACATATGAGCTACTTATGGACTATGCTACTTTCTTGTTATTTTTCGAGCTTGGCATTTAAAAAAAAAAAAAAAGACCATTTACTTGCATTGTATGGAAAAGCTGCCAAACATTGTGCTTAAGGTTTCACAAAAGAATGAAAATAATACTGAGTTGAAATGGATGAGAACTTTAACAAACACTAAGACGTATGTCATTGTTTATTTGCAAATGCAAGACTTTGTGTCATATCTTTAGGAGGCATGTGACCGTTTTGGTGGTGTAGCAGTGGCTATTTACCGTAGTGAGCACATGCAGGATGGTATCAATGTGCCAGCGCTTGGAAGGGGAATACCTGACCAAGACACAGAGAGAGACACACAAAGACAAAGTGCTGTTCAGTGCCTGTGACAGGTTAACACAGGGGAAAATAAACAAATTGGGATTCCTCCACATGACACGATTTAGAATGGGTTAGCCAATGAGCTTAGTCTATCACTACAGCAAAGACTGTGCTCATGAATATTAATTAGCTCGAGCAGGTTGCCTAATTAATATTCACGAGCCAAACCGTAACCTTGGTACTTTTATAGACTTGTGTACAGATGTGTTTGAGTCACATGGTCTTGTAGATGTTTGTCACTGAGACTTTCCACATGCGAGTTTACCGAGATGTGTTTACATATTGTTTTTGCATATTATTTAATAATTAATCTGAGGAGCAGATCTGTAGTAGAGCTCAACAATTTACCATGAAGATATGAGTATAAAACGTTTGAAGTTTGTTCTTTTTGCTCAATTCACATGCTCAAATAAATGATAACATACTTTATTTGATAAACTTTTACCTGCCAGAGTATATAAACTACAATGTAAAGATTCTTTGATAATATAAATATGTAGAGATTTAGCACCTCACATTATCTGATATCCTTAGTTACCTCTCTAAGTTACACTCTCTATGTTCGTTTATCTTCTGAAAACAAATTAAGATATTTTTGATGAAATCCGAGCTTTTTTTTTTAAAATCCTCAATAGAAAGTAAGGAAATGACCACATTCAAGGTCCAGAAAAGTAGTAAAAACATGGTTAAAATAGTCAACGTGACTGCCGTGGTTCAACCTTAATGTTATGAAGTGACGAGAATACTTTTTGTGCGCAAAAACAAAAAAAATAAAAAGCTCCCGTCATTCTCCTACATTATATTTGTTACACTGCTTCAGTGTTTACGTCAGAACACCGACTCATTATCCAATTTCGTTGGATAAATGGAGGATAAATAAACTCTTGGATTTCATCAAAAATATCTTAAAGGTGCCATCGAATTGAAAATTGAATTTACTTCGGCATAGTTAAATAACAAGAGTTCAGTACATGGAAATGACATACAGTGAGTCTCAAACTCCATTGTTTCCTCCTTCTTATATAAATCTCATTTGTTTAAAAGACTTCCGGAAAACAGGCGAATCTCAACATAACACCGACTGTTACGTAACAGTCAGGATCATTAATATGTACGCCCCCAATATTTGCATATGCCAGCTCATGTTCAAGGCATTACACAAGGGCAGCCAGTATTAACGTCTGGATCTGTGCACAGCTGAATCATCAGACTAGGTAAGCAAGCAAGAACAATAGCGAAAAATGGCAGATGGAACGATAATGACTGACATGATCCATGATAACATGATATTTTTAGTGACATTTGTAAATTGTCTTTCTAAATGTTTCGTTAGCATGTTGCTAATGTACTGTTAAATGTGGTTAAAGTTACCATCGTTTATTACTGTATTCACGGAGACAAGAGCCGTCGCTATTTTCATTTTTAAACACTTGCAGTCTGTATAATTCATAAACACAACTTCATTCTTTATAAATCTCTCCAACAGTGTGTAATGTTAGCTTTAGCCACGGAGCACTATCAAACTCATTCAGAATCAAATGTAAACATCCAATTAAATACCATACTTACGCAATTAGACATGCAGCATGACGAACACTTTGTAAAGATCCATTTTGAGGGTTATATTAGCTGTGTGAACTTTGTTTATGCAATGATAGAGTCGAGAGCTCGGGAGGGGGTGGAGAGCGCGCGATTTAAAGGGGCCGCAGCCTGAATCGGCGCATTTCTAATTATGCCTCAAAATAGGCAGTTAAAAAATTAATAAAAAAAATCTATGGGGTATTTTGAGCTGAAACTTCACAGACACATTTAGGGAACACCTTAGACTTATATTACATCTTGTAAAAAAAAACATTCGATGGCACCTTTAATTGTGTTCTGAAGATGAACGAAGGACTTACGGGTGTGGAACGACATGAGAGTGAGAATTTCATTTTTGGGTGAACTAACCCTTTAATATCAAGTGATGGGTATGTTCATTAAACGTAGGCATGTCTTTCAGAAACCAACACTGACACTGTCCAGTATGAGAGAGGTATGTAAAGGAAAGTACTTTCTTAGATGTGAGTGACAGTGTTTAATAGGAGAGATGCACTGACAAATGAGTCAGACATATAATGGATGAAACTAACAGGTAGATGTGAAGTACAGAGGACTGATGATACCTCTCAGCAGCGTTGAAGATGCCAGAAGCGGTTTGAGATCGAAGCTCTAGGGGACAGGTTGAAAGAAAAATGAGGAGCTCCTTCATCATTGAGCGAATGTTCACAGCCGACACAAGGGCGAGTGACAGCTCCAGTGCGCGTCTGCACAAGAAAAAGAGCAGGATGACTAACTGTAATTATACCTCAATTTACATGCATCTGTATTATCTATATGCATTCTCATTTTTATCACTTAAAGTACCGTTTCACCGAGGTGTCTTGATCTTTCAGGCAGTCCACAATGGTGCCTCTGTGCCGCTGCACTGCATTGTGGTCTGTCTGCACTATCTTCTGGAGAGATGTCATTGATATGTAGCTGTAAAAGATGAGAGAAAATTAGCATGAGTTGGATTGAGAAACTGAATTTACATTTTCTACTCAAAAACACTTCACGAAGCCCCTAAAGCCCAATCCTGCTCCTGGAGGTCCACTGTCCTGCAAAGTTTAGCTTCAACCCCAATTAAACACACCTGAAACAGCTAATCAAGGTCTAATTAGGCATACTAGAAACTTCCAGGCAGGTGTGTCGAGGCAAGTTGGAGCTAAACTCTTCAGGACCGAGTTTGGACACCCCTGCCCTAAAGGGACATGGTGGTGGAAAAAAATACGAGATGAGAAGAAAAATAAGTCAATGCTTATGCTTTCTCTCGCAAATGTTTTGCATTCCCTCGAGAAACGGTGTATTCGTTCTGAGTTTGAGCATTGACAAATAATTTTTCCTCCAGCTCATATTTCTTTTTCCACCACCATGTCCCTTTAGGGGCTCTGCATGGTGTAATGTAAGTATATAAAAAACATCTTTTCATCAAAAGAAACTTTGAAGACACACAAATCTGATTTAACATTAAATAAAAATTCTGAAAAGGATCTGCTCTCATTTCTACAGAAGAGGATTAGGGCCAAGCAATAATAAAAAATAAAACCATCTCAAGATTAAAGTTGTTAAATTTTGAGAAAAAACTTGTTAAATTACGAGAAAAATGTCGAGATAAAATGTTGAGAATAAACTCATTAAATTACGAGAAAAAACTTGTTAAATTTCGAGAAAAAAGTCGAGATAAAATGTTGAGAATAAACTCATTAAATTACGAGAAAAAAGTCGAGATAAAATGTTGAGAATAAACTCGTTAAATTACGAGAAAAAAGTCGAGATAAAATGTTGAGAAAAAACTCATTAAATTACGAGAAAAAAGTCGAGATAAAATGTTGAGAAAAAACTCATTAAATTACGAGAAAAAAGTCGAGATAAAATGTTGAGAATAAACTCGTTAAATTACGAGAAAAAACTCGTTACATTTCGAGAAAAAAGTCAAGATAAAATGTTGAGAATAAACTCATTAAATTACGAGAAAAAACTCGTTAAATTTTGAGAAAAAAGTCGAGATAAAATGTTGAGAATAAACTCATTAAATTACGAGAAAAAAGTTGTTCTCAATTCTGAGAACAAATTTGTAATTTAACGACTTTTTCTCATAATTTAATGAGTTTATTCTCAACATTTTATCTCGACTTTTTTCTCTAAATTTAACGAGTTTTTTCTCTAAATTTAACGAGTTTTTTCTCGAAATTTAACAACTTTAATCTCAAGATGGTTTTATTTTTTTATTATTGCTTGGCCCTAATCCTCTTTTGTACATTTCAAAACGAAAGACTAAAATGAAAGTTTGGGGTCTGTAAGAGTTTTTGATGTTTTTGAAAGAACCTGAAAAAAAAAAGCTTGTTTGAAATAAAAAGCTTATAGTAGCTTGTTTCTGCCACTAAATAAAAAATAAAAAAGGTAATTGCAACTTTTTATCTCACAATTCTGATTTTTTTCTCTCAGAATTGCATATGTCAGAATTGCGAGAGTTTATATCTCACAATTCTGACTTTATAACAAGTAATTGAGACTTTATATCATGCAATTCTGACTTTATAACTCAAAATTGGGAGTTTATATCACAATTCTGAGGAAAAAAAAGTCAGAATTGCTAGATAATTATTCAGTGGCGGAAACAAGCTTCCATGGAGGAGGTTGCAGTAAAGGCTGAAATATTATAACAATTTAATATAGTTGTTTTCTACTTTAATATATTTTAAAATTCAAATCATTTTGGAATTTAAGCAGCCATTACTCCAGTCTTCAGTGTCACGTGATCCTTCAGAAATCTTTATCAATGTTGAAAACAGTTGTGCTCACTGACCGCAAACTTTTGAAGCTACTAGAACAAGAAAAACAGGCTAACCCTGACAGCCACATTCTGATTAGTCATCTCTAATAGGAATTGAAAGTAGTGAACAATCAGGTCACAGCAGGAGGGAACCAAAATAAGTATGTGGTGGTGTTATAAAAAATAAAATAAAATCCATTAGATCTACCTATGAGTGATTAGATTGATTCAAGAGTGCCAATGCTTTTAAATATAAAAGTATTAAAAAGAGACTTACCGAATATTCCTGTCGTTATTAAGTAGAAACCTCCCCAGAATATTTACAGCTAGCACCTTAAAAGACAAATTATATGCATTAAAGGTGCAATATGTAAGAATTTTGCAGTAAAATATCCAAAAACCACTAGGCCAGTGTTATATATTTTGTTCACTTGAGTACTTTCAATATCCCAAATGTTTCCAACTATTTGTAAATCGTGAGAAAATTGCAATTTTAACCAAGACTCCGGGACATGTGAGGAGTCGCCTGTCAATTGCGTCATACCCGCGTTACCCTCGGTTTCCGGTTTTATTTTGTAGAAACCATAGAAACACCAAAGATGCTTTAATATTTACATGTTTTTGAATTGCATATGTCAGAATTGCGAGAGTTTATATCTCACAATTCTGACTTTATAACAAGTAATTGAGACTTTATATCACGCAATTCTGACTTTATAACTCAAAATTGTGAGTTTATATCACAATTCTGAGGAAAAAAAAGTCAGAATTGCTAGATAATTATTCAGTGGCGGAAACAAGCTTCCATGGAGGAGGTTGCAGTAAAGGCTGAAATATTATAACAATTTAAAATAGTTGTTTTCTACTTTAATATATTTTAAAATTCAAATCATTTTGGAATTTAAGCAGCCATTACTCCAGTCTTCAGTGTCACGTGATCCTTCAGAAATCTTTATCAATGTTGAAAACAGTTGTGCTCACTGACCGCAAACTTTTGAAGCTACTAGAACAAGAAAAACAGGCTAACCCTGACAGCCACATTATTTTGTAGAAACCATAGAAACACCAAAGATGCTTTAATATTTACATGTTTTAATAGACAAGGGAACAACTGTTTTGATATATTTATAGACAGAAAACTAATTATTATTATATAGCTCAACACGTTTAGTCTTATTGTTTAAATCTAATTTTCTTGATTTTTTGCGAGTACCATGCTTTACCATGCCTCAGAGAAAAACACTATTTTGTCAAGTAGATATCATAGCATAATCAGATGCAGCTTTATTTTTAGTAATGCAAATACAGATTTTTCTCCATCATACATTTTAAAATTAATTGCATGCCATTTATCATCACAAGACATTCAATATTTAATATGATATTGTAAAATCAATCTATCTTACTGCAGTGTGTAACAGTGTCTCACAGCAGCCGCCGAGCGAACGCACAGAGTAACGTTATAACATCATTTCCAACACTCTCAAATGTATCTAATATGATAAACAGAGCTGCGTTACCTCATACTCATGACCGGAAAAGCGGCAGCGGCGCCGGCGACTGTGTCATAATAAAGGTCCCGCTGCTCGTGAGGCGTGTGTTGATCAATCGCTCAAACAGCCTCGTTCAACTCCACAACACTCGCTCCTGCTCTGCTTCATACTACAGTAACGTTAATAATCGCATCCATGAACATGATTTCTTCCCGAGTCCAATCCCTATTCTTTTGCACGGTCCGTTGAGGTGAAGACCACATGTAACATGATTCTGCGCTCAAACTTGCCGCCATCAAGCTACGGCTTTGTTTTGAATAGGCCTCTAGCGGACAGAAATCTTACATACTGCACCTTTAAATGACCTGAAATAAACTACAGAGACATCATATTCCCATATTTCTGTTTAAATCAAACAACCCCATTACTGTACATAAAACTGTATATTAAATTGTATATGAAGTTGTGACCAACCCTAAGCCCACTCTCTGAGTTGATGTCCATGATAGTCAGGACCGTTTCATACAGCACAGCACTGCCTGCAGTCTTACTGCTGTCTGTATTTGTAGCCACCTATGAATCACAATCAACAAGATCAAACATTATAAAATCTGCTGTAAATATACATAACTATTATGATTAACCCCATTACACAGGGCGTGTTTGTTCTGTTGTACCTGTGCCAACAAGTCATTCATGGCATCACTAGCGGTGTCATTATTGTGACCAAGAATCCTTAGCAATCTAAGAATGCGCACCTGAGGGACAGAAACAAACCAATCATGTCCTGATATTCTCATACAGCCTAATAAAGAGTGATATTAAGCTTGACTGTAGCTGACAAACCTGCAGAAATGGATCGCTGATACCAGCTACGTTGTGCTCTGGAGAATAGCTGGATGTCACAAGACCTTTCATGATCTGAACCAGTTCAGGAACAGCCTAATGTAATGGGAAGAAAATATCATAAGTGGTCTGTATATCTGTGAATAGTTAAAGTATAAGTTCTGGAGAAAATTACCTTGCGGAATTGATCGAGAGTGTCAGGATTTCGCTCACACAATTCAGTGATGAGAACTACAGCCCCGTGCAAAACCCCTGTGCAAACAGTCAGGCGGTTTCATATTAGAAATACTGCACATAATACAAACTTTGTTTTTGTGAAAACATAAATTATAAAAAGAAACAAAGTAGCTGACCATGGTTTTTCTCAGACAGAAGAGACCTTGCTGAAGGAATAAACAGCTCTGCAAGCTCTGGGACCTTTCTTATTATGTGGACGGCACACAGCGTGGCCTAAGGCAGAAATCATTATCAACAGTAAACAAGAAGAAGAAAAAACACAAGGACGGTGTTTGTCTGGATGCTGATATGACTTAAACTCAAGGGCGGAGGTTTGATTTTGACATTGGTGGAGGCATAAAAGCACCCCATTTTGATTATGATGTAAACAACATCACAATTCAGCTTTCTGTACTTCATGATAGAACATCTAAAAACAGTATGGAGTCATAATTGAACAAATGTTATTCAGGTACTGACAATAAAGGTGCCCTAGAATCAAAATTTGAATTTACCTCGACATAGTTAAATAACAAGAGTTCAATACATGGAAATGACATACACTGAGTTTCAAACTCCATTGTTTCCTCCTTCTTATATAAATCTCATTTGTTTAAAAGACTTCCGGAAAACACGCGGATCTCAACATAACACCGACTGTTACGTAACAGTCGGGATCATTAATATGTATGACCCCAATATTTGCATATGCCAGCTCATGTTCAAGGCATCAGACAAGGAAAGGCAGTATTAACATCTGGATCTGTGCACAGACAAGGTAAGCAAGCAAGAACAACAGCGAAAAATGGCAGATGGAGCAATAATAACTGACATGATCCATGATAGCATGATATTTTTAGTGATATTTGTGAATTGTCTTTCTAAATGTTTCGTTAGCATGTTGCTAATGTACTGTTAAATGAGGTTAAAGTTACCATCGTTTCTTACTGTATTTACAGAGACAAGAGCCGTCGCTATTTTCATTATTAAACACTTGCAGTCTGTATAATTCATAAACACAACTTCATTCTTTATAAATCTCTCCAACAGTGTAGCATTAGCCCGTTAGCCACGGAGAACAGCCTCAAATTCACTCAGAATCAAACGTAAACATCAAAATAAATACTTTACTCACATAATACGACGCATGCATGCAGTATGCATGACGAACATCTTGTAAAGATCCATTTGAGGGTTATATTAGCTGTGTGAACTTTGTAAATGCACTGTAATATAGTCGAGAGCTCGTGTGGCAGGGAGCAGGCGAATTAAAGGGGCGGCGCGCTGCCAAAATCAGTGTATAGTTAATGATGCCCCAAAATAGGCAGTTTAAAAAATTAATAAAAAAAAATCTATGGGGTATTTTGAGCTGAAACTTCACAGACACATTCAGGGGACACCTTAGACTTATATTACATCTTGTGAAAAAGCATTCTTGGGCACCTTTAAGGCCTTATTAGCCTTATATCAAGCCTTATTTAGGGGGTTGAGAGTAGAGAATGAGAACCAAGATGCTCTTGTAAAAGAGATTATTAATCTCAATGAGACTTTTTCTGGTTAAATAAAAATAACAACAACAAGTCATGGATGGAGAGTGGTTATATATAAATATATTAAAATCTTTTGATCAAAATCATTGCTAGGGACAATTCAGTAGTTGCTGGGTATTGGTAGGTCTCTAGCGTCCCTACAAAATTATATGCACTTGCTTAAACTATACTTAAAAATGTTTACTGACATAAAATGTCATGAACTGACCTTTTTCTTGATATAAGAATTAGAGGCCCTGAGGAGCCGTTCGATCTCTGATGCCAGGTCTCGACACATTTCAGCTGAACCCATGCAGGCCAGAGTGCACAGAGCCAGAGACTGAACATACTGACTGCTGTGAGAAAGGTCACTGCAACAGAGAGAAAACGGCCAGACAAAATAATGATTCAAAACTGCAATTACATTTCATCAGCAAAAAAATAAATATATATAGTAAACATCGTAAAAATATGAGGGCTGTCAAGCGATTAAATTTTTTATTCTAATTAATTAATCACAAAATAATCACACATCAAATTTGGCTGAGAAATTACCCCAAAAGACCATTTAAAGTCATTATTGTGTTAAATGACAAAAGCATAAATGGACATTACAAAAAGTATCATTTTATAGAATTTACTACACAAACGTTTAAGCTTCAATGGCCATGAGGGTGAGTAAATGTTCAGAATTTTCATTTTTGGGTGAACCAACCCTTTAATGTTTTTTTTATTAATATGGAAAAATGATTTTTTTTTAATTAAATTATACTCTAAATAAGAAACTAAAACTGCCAGTAGGTGGTGGTAAATGTCTAAATGAGTAAGTCATTAGCTGCGCCTCATTTCGAAGGCTGCGTCCTCCGGAGGTCACATTTGAAGGCTGCATAAGTCACAAAGGAAGTCTTTTTTAAGAAAAGTAACCGTAATAAAATTGACAGTTATTCCTCGTCAGAAGTAAAATACTGTAATATCTTTCTTACTTTGCAATCTAATGGTTATTTTTCTAAAATGAGACAGCCTCGGTGATGTATGCAGCCTTCAAATGCAACCTCCGGAGGACGCAGCCTTCGAAATGAGATGCAGCAATTGAGTCATTCATTCATTTGATTCATTCAAACGGCTGATTCATTCAAGTAGAAGTAAGTAAGCTTGTTCGAGATGCATCGGCGTATAACATCAAAGTACTGTGAGAGTGATAAGGTCTCCAAACGCTCTTTGATGCCATACGCCGATCGGTCTGCGCAGCACCGATGCATCTCGAACAAATCCAATGGCTCTCTTAATGAATAGGCCATTGAATCATTGATTCACCCGATTGATTTGCTCAAAATGCAGATTCATTCACTCGGCCACCAATCAACTGTATGAAATATAAGATGACCTATGTAGGTCTGGGGCACAGCGTTAAATGTGTTAATAAATGTAATGCTTTATTTTTTTCCTATAACTAATTAATTAAATTAACGTGTTAAATCGACAGCCCTAAATATATATAAAATATATAGTATTTACTTCTTAATTGAGTTGGTAATCAGTAAGCTAGCATCCTGCTTCTCATCCAGGAGCATCATGGCTCCCAGGTAACCCATCCGCTTCTCGTTGTACCTGGGGCTGGCAATCAGACGTACACACTCCATCTGCAGGAGTCAATACTAAAGTTATCACCAAACTTCGATTTCCATCAATACAACTGCACACACATTGAGCATTACCTGGCCGAAGTGTGCAGGGTAGCCCAGCATGTGCACGTAGAGTAGCTTTGCAAGGCTGTGCGAACGTTCCCCATTGTCACCCTGACGAAACTGTGCCCGGATGTCCGCACACTCTCTTTGGATGATGCCTCTCTCCTCACCTTGTGTCCGGGCACTTCGGATGACCCGAATCATTTCCTGTAAACGCACTGATGGAGTCATGACTGTATCTGTAATCAGAGAGATTGAGAGAGGCATTTCATAGAAATTGAAAGAGGAACCAGCATTTACCCAGAACAAAGCAATGACTTTGCATTGGTAGTTTCTTGGTACTTGATTCAATTGCATTTTTGAACATACTTCAATAAAACTAATTTTTATATAAAAATGCAACTCTAGGGTCTAATTTGGTTCCATTTTAGAACTGTCGAGTCACATCAGGGCAATACTTTGACCACTTTATTTTTAGGGGTTCAAGCACGTATCACTGAAACTCTATTGTAATTGTTAAAATTTCCAAGGATTCTCCCCTAAAAGTGATCGGGCAGACCAAACCATAAGTCGTAGAGACTTCAAACTTTGAGGGCTGGTGGTACTCACACCATATACGTCACCAATGCTCGGCCTGATGGGGGTGCTACAGTGGTCAAAAGTATGAAATGGCTCATAACTCCTGAACTGTTAGGCATAAAGTCAAGTGTCTTATATCGTTGTTGTTGTTTAAAAAACAAAACAAAAAAAACAACAAAAAAAAACACTTTTGCAAACTAGTCCTGGGTTTTTGACCCGATTGGAACCAAACCAGTGCAGCAAGATTCTCTGGAGTCTGACTGTAAGTAGTTAAAAAAAAGTTGAAAATCTCATTCACGGTCTCTAAGGACCAACAAAACGTTTAAGTGGGCGGAGCCACTTTTACTAAAATGGCTGTAACTCGTGAACGGAATGAGATATTTTCACCAAACTCAGCACACCTATGTAGGAGCTCATTCTGTGGTCATGTGAAAAAGGACGTGGCAAATGGCCACTTGGTGGTGCTGTAACAGCAAAAAAACATGAAAATGCCTATAACTACTTCACTGTTAGTCCAATCGACTTGAAATTTGGCATGCAGAGGTGCCATGATTGTCTATGAGGACATCGATGCATCTTGAAAAACATGTCCGCCATCAGCCAATGAATTTTGAGCAGCTATCATACAAGGTTAACAGAGGTCGATCGAAGCGAAACTCGCTGGGCCTGTTTGACTCACAGCCCTAGAAGCCTGTGAGAAATTCGAAAGAAATTGGCCACTGGGGGGCGCCTTCGCATTTTTCACATGCGTTAACGATAGTGTATCATGTGATTTTTCGCGCACACCCATGAAATTCATGGCAGAACTCCTCATTCTGAGCAACTTTGCCTCTAGGACCGCCACTGTCCATCAAATCGTTCGTTAAGGGGGGTATCACACACAGTTGCCAATCTCATGTTAATCTTGAGTACATATGGAGTAACAATGCATCCTTCATATCTCCGAAAAGTTTTTAGTTTTGTCATATTTATAAAAGATAAATACGCTAAAACGAGTCTTTCTGAAAAAAGCAGAGATCCTGGAGGCGTGTCTGCTGTCAGTGCCGTGGGCGGAGCTAAAGAGTCACGAGCGCGCGCAGCTTCAGCTTACGCGCCGATTGCCAACAAAACATCTGATGCAGCTTCACTCAACACCCGCGATCTGCAAATCCAGCGCCGAACTGGGACTTGTTTACAAAGCATTCATCACCGAATTCCCGGGAACAAACAAACATACGTGCACAACTCCATTGCTGCCCCGGAAAAACAAACTTCATCCACTGTTCCCTTAACGCTGGGTTCTTTGGGAAGCTGAATAAGGTAATCTTTCCCTCACAACCAAAAACACACTCCTTTGTTGACAGGAGCTGCGTCTCATTTCGGAGGCTGCGTCCTTCAAAGATCGCATTTGAAGGCTGCATACGTCATCAAGGATGTCTTATTTAAGAAAAGTACGAGATCTGGCACAGAAATACTCCGTCATACGTCCAACTCGGGTTTTTTTACACTTTGGCAATGTTTAGCATAAGAATGCAACTCTTTAACAGTGTAAATAAGTCAGAATGCATTAAATAGCATTACTATTAAATATTGTAGATTATTTCAAAAACCAACTTTGACAAACAAGTCCTAGGTGTTTGGCTCAACGTCCATAACCATTAAAAAGCTTAATAAACCATAAATTTCCTATGACAAATTGCCTGTACTGGCTGTAAATGGTCTTTTCCATCTATGATGGAGATGGTTACAGGCTTGCCAATTAAAACATTAGACCTTTTTATGCATGTGCCTTAAAGCGCTTAAACCCTGATAACTGCTGCTCGCAGCTATATTTATTATTATTATTATTAAACAAAACATTAAGTGGCACCAAGTTAAACTTTAATGTTCCTTCCAGATCAACAATATGAACACTGCAGTTGACTCATGTGTAGAAGGCAATGTATTTAGTCAATAACAATGTGATAATCAGATTACTTAGATTATAGTGCAAGAGGATTGCTTACACTACAGTTCAAAACTTTGGGGTCAATAAGATATTTCAATTGCAAGAATCAAATGTAAAGTTTTAAGTGCACTATTCCTTTAAAACTGTTAGAAGGGCTTAAGTTTATTTGGGCCTGTCGCCTCTGCTTCCATCCAGGTGAAGAACACACACATACACACACATACACACACACACACACACACACACACACACACACACACACACACCTGCTTTCGTTTCAGATCTTCCCATGGTGACTACATTCATCATTCCCGCATGCGCACCGCGCGCGCTCCGCGGCCTTCAGTCGCTTTGACGTTCCTTCATATCTAAACGCATTCCACATCTCATTATCCTTCTGACATCCAACAGAGACATTTTCATTTATTATTTACAGCGCAGTCAACGTGTTCACATCTAATCAGTTTCTCGAACCACCCTCTTCAAAGACAAACGCTGTGTATGCATTACAATCAGATGCAATAAAATGCTAATAAAACGTAAACATTTACGACAGGAAAGACTTGAAAACGGCGATCAGTTAGTGCTGTGCGTCGCTCTCATCGTTCGCAGGAGATGTAAACATGGCTTGCTTTGTGGTGCAATGCATCTGTTTGTAATTAAACTGAGTATTATGTATACTTTTCGGTGGTAAAAGTCAAGTTGGTACACGTCCTGAGTGCTGTCAACCCGTGTTTGTGTCCGCGCATCTGATCCCGGGCGCATCGTCTTACCTTTGGCCGCGCAGTAATTCCAATCGCCGAAGTCTGCCGGCTGCTGAGCGCCTAATTCATCCGCTCCTCCTCTTCTGTTTAACCTTACGATGGTAACCAGACGAGGTATTTTACTCCACGAGCAACTTTACGCTGTTACAGCATTTACAAATGTGTACATAAGCCTCATAGTACAGCGCAACTTCCGCCATCCGGGTGTGCCATTCATTCCCGTCCAGCTGCTCTGGAACTGGAAAATACTTGTGTGCGGTGTGTATTTAAAGGACCCGCGAACTATTTACTGATGTTTCGTCTGTTTTGAAAGTAAATTCTTCAGTGAATATTACAAAGTATGGTCAGCCGTTTAAACATTTAATTTGGTATGTTATTACTAATTCTATTAGTCGTAAATAATTAAGTAGTGACTAGTAGTCTATTTTTCAAAGTAACTAAGTACCTATACTAGCCTACTTTTTCCTTTAAATCAGTAAAATAATTTAAATCATGTTTTTTTTTTTCAGTTTCAGATGTCACTTTAGACTGTTTACTAGCCTAAACCATTCAAAAGTTTGAGGCCAGCACGTTTTTGTGTGTTTGAGGTCTTAAAGGGATAGTTCACCCAAAAATGAAAATGCTGTCATTAATTAGGCTACTCACCATCATGTCGTTCCACACCTGTAAGAGCTTAGTTCATCTTCAGAACACAATTTAAGATATTTTTGATGAAATCTGAGAGATTTCTGTCCCTCCATTGACAGTCTACGCAACTACCACTTTCAAGCACCATAAAGGTAGTAAAGACATAGTAATCCATGTGACTCCAGTGGTTTAACCTCAGTTTTATGAAGCGACGAGAGCAGGGCCGTAACCACCATAGGCACTGAGGGGAAATGGCCAAATTCCCCCCAATATTTGATATTTCTTAATGCTGCTCTCCATTAAGCACTGCTCTATTTGTTGTTAGGATGACATACAGTTTAAAAAGTTACATTTTTATGATGGTCTGCCTCAGCGGTCTAGCAGCGCTCGTCAATGTCAAAATGATGGCCAATCAGATTAAAGAAGGCAGGGCTTACAATTCACTGAAGACGAGTGTGAATGCAATGCAACGCTTTTAGTTTTTACAGTGAAAGAGTGCGTGGGAAGATGTAAGTAGCTAAATATTTGAAAACTGTTTTACTATGGATATGTTTAACGACCCACAGTAAAATACAGTGATGCAAACTACTTTTTTATTGAATTTCTCCATTTTGAATTGATTATATCATTTAAATGATGTCATGAATGTGACAATGTGGTTTTTTTTTTTTTACGTTTTTGACATATTAGACATACAAACAAGAGTATGGAAGCCCATTTCCACCACTAAATAAAAAATAAAATTTTTTATAATAAGAATTTTTCTCGCAATTCTGACTTTATAACTCGCAATTGTGAGAAAAAAAGTCAGAATTCTGAGATATAAACTCGCAATTGCGTGATATAAAGTTACATTTCTGACTTTTTTCTCACAATTGTGAGATATAAACTCAATTGTGTGAAACTTTTTTTTCGCAATTTTGACTTTATATCTTGCAATTGCGAGTTTATATCTCAGAATTGTGACTTTATAACTCGCAATTGTGAGAAAAAAGTTAGAATTGTGAGAAAAAAAGTCAGAATTCTGAGATATAAACTCGCAATTGCGTGATATAAAGTTACATTTCTGACTTTTTTCTCACAATTGTGAGATATAAACTCAATTGTGTGAAACTTTTTTTTTCGCAATTTTGACTTTATATCTTGCAATTGCGAGTTTATATCTCAGAATTGTGACTTTATAACTCGCAATTGTGAGAAAAAAGTTAGAATTGTGAGAAAAAAAGTCTAAATTGTGAAATATAAACTTGCAATTGTGAGATAAAACGTCGCAATTACTGTTTTTAATTTTTTATTTAGTGGCGGAAACGGGCCTCCATACAAGAGTGAATGTGTGCATATTTTTAAATAAAATATTATTTGCAAAGAGTTTAAATGGACTACTTCTTCTTTATTCCCTTAAATCCCTTTTAATACTTTAATTATTTAATTTCTTAAAAATAAAAATATGGCCTTGTACATAATTTACCACTTTGTTTACAAAATATTATTCTGCGACTCACGTTCACGAGAGCACCACTGTGCATGAGTGTTGTGTTGATGATGTCTTTACCTTTCTGGGGCTTTAAAGTGGTAGACTGTTTAAAGTTGCGTAGACTGTCAATGGAGGGACAGAAATCTCTTAGATTTCATCTTAATTTGAGTGGGGGACATGAGGGTAAGTGAGTAATTAAAGGTGCTAAAGAGGATGTTTTGTTTTATACATTTTTGCAATATTACTTGAAACTGTCTCTAACTGATAAAAGACTATTTATTAGGTGCACTGAAAGGAATAATATTAATATACATCATCTGTGCACGAGGTAGGGCCTTAAAAACATCAGCCAATCGTTTACGTGATCATCGCGTAAACGATTGGCCCTCTGGCTTGTCAATCACTGCCGTGACGTTCCTTGTGAGAGACGAGCGCGGCTGCGCGCTCCAGTAACTTTCCACACTCCACAGGCGCCGCATGCAATGTTTTTGTCAGGAGACAGGAGTAACAACTGCAGATTATGAGTTACCTGCGGTGAGTCCGACATAATGAATCCACTAACACGACACAGCGAATGCCGGTGGTAAACACTCGTTGTTCAATACTCGTGCACGAGTTTTGGGAGGCGTTCCCTCTAAAGGAGGGGGGTTGTTCTTATGCATGCGCTCATTTCAAAAACTCACTAACAGTCTTTGGTTTCTCAGTCGACGAAAAGATCCTCTTTATCACCTTTAATGACAGAATTGTATTTTTTGGGTGAAATATCCCTTTAAACTCAACATAGCTCCATTAATTCATTCAAAAATACATTAATATTGTGATATATTTTTCAATTTAAAATAAAGATGTTTGTGATCCTTCACAAATCATTCTAATATTGTTATTTGGTGTTCTAGTAACATTTCTTATAATTATCAATTCTGAAAACAATTGTGCTGATTAATATTTCTGTAGAAACCGCAATGCATTTTTCTCAGGATTATTTCAAAAGAACATCATTTGTTTGAACTTGGAATCTTTTGTAACATCGTAACAATATGTCTTTATTGTCACTTTTGATCAATTTAATACACTCTTGTCTAATACAAATATGAATTTCTCAAAACCTACCCTAAACTTTTGAACAGTGGTGTTACTGTTCATTAGGTAGAAGCTACTGGGATATATTAGATACTAGTCTTTCATAAAAAGGAACTAGGTAAACTGGAATAGGCTGTTCTAGTAGGAAGTGAAAAGTTGATATCTGAGCCCCGATCCACATAGAATGACAAGTTTACAATTTGTTGATAGAGCAATACTGTCGGGATAGTGACTAGAAAATAAATAAGTATAGTATCTAATGAACCACTAGTGAGAAACACAACTGACATTCACTTATGCAGCATTTGTTCAGGATCTGAACTCTGCCAACTCTGATCTTAGACAGCACTGTGCATTGAGGGATTGGGGTGTAGATCTCACTTGTTTTCCTAAGAATGGACATGACTGTAGTGAAATAAAGTCACACTGTTTTAAACACTGTGGGTCTGTATAATAGCAGCACATTGTATAACATATTATATAATGTATTTTAACTGATAGACGTCACACATTCTGGTCAATTCTAACTACATTCTGATTTTAAACAGCTTTAGTTTGTATTAGACTTATTTCTTTTAACTTATAAAATATATTTAAACCTTGATAAAGGCCCTATAGTGCTGAAATGGGACAGTTTTAAGTTCTCCAGTCAACAAACGGTGCTGGTTTTTACCTTCACTGTAAAGGCCAACAGTGTAACAGAGATCTGGACGTTTTTTGTTGTCCTTATCCACCATGAAAGCAGGGTGTAGGATGTGGGTTGTGTAACACAGCAGGCTATTCTTCCCATTTACTCCTAAATTACAGACATTTTCCATGCTGGCAAGATTCCATGCCTTTCTTTCTTTCTTTCTTTCTTTCTTTCTTTCTTTCTTTCTTTCTTTCTTTCTTTCTTTCTCTCCTCATTTGCTGTTTCTGTTGCTTTGGGTCAAAATGTATTTTCAAAAAGTCTTAAATGTGAATAAAAGTGAAACAACTGCACACAATGAATGCAAAAATGTGTTTATTTTCACCACGATTATTCAGCCTTTTTAAAACAGAGAATGAAATTTAAGGAATACAAACACCAGAGACTGATCAAGAGAACATCAGATAATATGCTCAATATAAAAATACAAAATTCTCTGTATCAGTGGCAGCAACAATATTTGGTAACACTTTATTTTAAGGTGAGTCACTGAAGTTACATGCACTTACTATAGTACAGTAATTGATGCATAATTACAATCAACTAAATCTAAACTAAACCTCAACCCTATAGTAAGTACATGTAGTTAATTAATATTACTCAATAATTATTTGTGTAAGTATGCTGTAACAACAAGTGTAACCCAATATTTATATTGCATCTAATAATCTTGCCAGTGGGTGGCAGTATTGCACTAAGGACATTTCTTAAGGCCAGTCTTAAATTATTAAATTAATCTCCACAGTTGTGTGCATGTTTGTTTTGCATTTTCAAAACCAACCAAACTCATATTGCTTAAGATTAGCTGTTGAATAATAATCCATCAATGGATCAAGTTACTTCATGTAATCCTATCCAGCTTCCTCTTTGTCTTCATTTCCATCTCTGTCCTCCTCAGCGGGATAAACCACCATGCACAGCTTCTGCCCCAAGTGTGTCACTTTAGCTATGTAGACAGAAAACAGCAGGCTTTAGTAGCCTCTGCAGGCCTCATTCACAACCTGTGTGGTCTAATGCAAATGAAACTGACATTTGTAAATCATCTAAAGTCATACCAACAAAAGAGCTGAAGCTCTTGGGCTTGTTTTCCCAGTATACGCCACATAGATACACAGGAACACCTGACAACATGATGGCCAGACCGATGCCGCACACCAGTGGCTCCGAGTACAGAGAGAAGATCAGCAGGAATGCCCAGAAAATCAGGAAAATTACTGGCCATGCCAAGCTCACCTGTGGAGCGAAACCTGTTGATTACAGTGAAGGACTACAAATGCACAGTACAAATAAAGAAAGAAATCTATAATTATACATGATTACTGTTCACGGCGAATGCTGACAGCTCTTGAGGTTTAACACTATGTCAAAACTAGAAAATAAAGTCAATAAGATTAGCCGTACCTTGATTGGCCGACGTATGTCTGGTTCTTTGATGCGAAGCACAATCTGCCCGGCAACAGTGACTCCATAAAACAGGTAGTTGATGAAACCAACGTAGTTGATGAGGGTGTAAATGTCACTGGTGCACAACATCAGCAGAGTTGATAAACACTATAAAATAAACCAGTATTTGTTTAAAATTCAAGCATCTTTTTACATAATTTAGGGAAGAAATAAAGAGCTCACAGTGAAAAGCAAAGCGGGGATGGGTGTGCAGCGGTTCACGTGAATCATTGCCAGCAGACGGGGAAGATGACCCTCCCTCGCACCTGCAAAGAACAACCTGAGAAAGACTAACTGTCAGTCAACCTGATGATGATAATGCTGGGAATGCAATGCAAACTGAAGGAGCAAATGAGAAATAAAACTTTAAGATTGACCGAGATGATGTGAAAAGGGAACCGTTGACCCCTCCGAAGGTGGACAGAGCCACAGAGATGGGCATGATCCATGACATCACCCCGAGCAGCTTTTCACCAAACGTCTGATGGAGATTAAAGGAGAAAAGAGGTGAAAACCGATCAAGTTTATACAGGTATAGTCAGTCAGATCTGATACTGATGAATAGGCTGTTTAATGTTTCTAATGAAGGAAGAAGTCAGTAATGTTCTCACCACAGCAACAGCATTGGAGGCCAGCAGTTCCTGAGGGCTCATAGCTGTAACATACGCAATATTCGCAAATACATAGACAAAAGTGACCAGAGGGACTGAGATGAAGATTGCACGAGGCAGATTCCTGTAAAGAAAATTAAAACATGGGGTGAATCTTTCTGGGCAAAGCCAGAGCGGGAATTATACTGTATTTAAAAATTTATATTATGTACAGTACTTCACCCCATTAGTTATACATTAATGATCATAAAAATGTCTGCATGTTCTCAGAAAAAATTAACGGCATTCTCAGTGGTGTTCACGCTATCTCAGATGTTTCTCATAAAATGCCTCAGGAGAAATAAAAACTCACAGATATACAACAAACACGATAAAATCGCATAGCCCCACTAACTTTTTTCTTGGAAGAATTTGATGAGAAATCCTTCAGAAATCTCTGATTTTTTAGTATTGGTTTCATGATAAACCTTGATAATCCTGAACAGATACTGTTGAAATCTCCTCTGAAACATGAATTTACTTGATATATGAGATTTCTTTCTTAGCAGACAAATGTGAGAAGCAGATTAGTCGCCAAAAGTCTCCATTCACTTTCCATTCATGTCTAGGAGATATTATAAGATCTCATTTATGATTTTTCCTTCCTATGGCTTCGCACCACACTGATTTGATGTCTTTTACATTATAAACGTCAATCGAATCGAGACACCAGATGAAACAGTTATGTATGTTGTTAATACGTGACAGTTTGTATGAAAAGTGACATATTGTCACATACTGCTCCGAGACTTTGGTTGCTTTAATAATGAAAATCCACAATCATAATCCAAATAACAGAGCAAACTACCTAGATAATAACAAATCCAGGGAGACCATAACCGTAAGATCGAGATCATAACACGGAACCAGGATAAAGCGCTCAGAAATGCAGTGTAACACTGACAAGACTTCGCAATGAGTGAGTGAAAACTAGTGATGATACCGGGGCTCCGATGCTCCGACGCAGTTTTCAAAGCACTATTGTAGCACATACTATTATCATTGTTTGTATCGAAATGACAATACCACGTGATTGATGACGTTCGAAGCTTTGAACTTCATGCAGTATTGGAAGGACAGCTGGTTTGAAAAAATTGGCGCTTCACAAGCCCACCTGATGCATAAAAAGGAAATAATTATCCTGTCACTTCAAGGGCTCTCAGTAGGAGATCAAGACATGCAAACAACTGTATTTTGAGTGAGAGAGAGAGGGAGAGTATGCAAGAGAGTGAGAGTGTGTGTGTGTGTGTGTGTGTGTGTGTGTGTGTGTACACTTACTTAGGATTCAGTAGAATAGTTTTGAGTCAACTGTAACCTCAACACTACACAGAAACTGAATGCACATCACACCTCTATTGCATTTAATCATGTTTTATAGCTGAGATCCTGAACAGAATGTAAGGGCACACCCAAAATATATTTTCAACTACAAAAATTACTCATCACTCAAAAATTAAAGGTGCCATCAAATTGAAAATTGAATTTACCTCGACATAGTTGAATAACAAGAGTTCAGTACATGGAAATGACATACAGTGAGTCTCAAACTCCATTGTTTCCTCCTTCTTATGTAAATCTCATTTGTTTAAAAGACTTCCGGAAAACAGGCGAATCTCAACATAACACCGACTGTTACGTAACAGTCGGGATCATTAATATGTACGCCCCCAATATTTGCATATGCCAGCTCATGTTGAAGGCATTACACAAGGGCAGCCAGTATTAACGTCTGGATCTGTGCACAGCTGAATCATCAGACTAGGTAAGCAAGCAAGAACAAAATGACAGAAAAATGGCAGATGGAGCAATAATAACTGACATG
This sequence comes from Ancherythroculter nigrocauda, assembly GCA_036281575.1. NCBI lineage: Eukaryota > Metazoa > Chordata > Actinopteri > Cypriniformes > Xenocyprididae > Ancherythroculter > Ancherythroculter nigrocauda. Next base: position 4,283,734 of record VTFQ01000008.1, on the reverse strand, counting down.
ATCCATGATATCATGATATTTTTAGTGATATTTGTAAATTGTCTTTCTAAATGTTTCGTTAGCATGTTGCTAATGTACTGTTAAATGTGGTTAAAGTTACCATCGTTTCTTACTGTATTCACGGAGACAAGAGCCGTCGCTATTTTCATTTTTAAACACTTGCAGTCTGTATAATTCATAAACACAACTTCATTCTTTATAAATATCTCCAACAGTGTAGCATTAGCCGTTAGCCACGGAGCACTATCAAACTCATTCATAACCAAATGTAAACATCCAAATAAATACTATATTTACACGATTAGACATGCTGCATGACAAACACTTTGTAAAGATCCATTTTGAGGGTTATATTAGCTGTGTGAACGTTGTTTATGCAGTGATAGAGTCAAGAGCTCGGGAGGGGGCGGAGAGCATGAGCATTTAAAGGGGACGCAGCCTGAATCGGCGCATTTCTAATTATGCCTCAAAATAGGCAGTTAAAAAAATTAATTAAAAAAACTCTATGGGGTATTTTGAGCTGAAACTTCACAAACACATTCAGGGGACACCTTAGACTTATATTACATCTTGTAAAAAAACGTTCGATGGCAACTTTAAATTTCTGTCATTAATTACCCACCCTCATGTCGTTCCACATCCGTAAAACCTTCATTCATCTTCAGAACACAAATTAAGATATTTTTGATGAAATCCGAGAGGTTTTTTCATCTCCCATAGGTCCAGAAAAGTAGTAAAGACATTGTTAGAAAATAGTCCATGAGACTGCAGTGGTTCAACCTTAGTATTAAGAAGTGACGAGAATACTTTTTGTGCACAAAAAAACTAAACAAAAATAACGACTTTATTCAACAAATTTCTCTCTCCCCTGTCATTCTCCTACGCAGTTTACGTTGAAGACACAGTGCAGCGCTTCCAGGTTCTACATCAGAATGCTGACTCATTATTGGTCAACGCTGATCACATGATCAGCTTTGGTCAATACCGAGCCGGCATTCGGACATAAACACGGAAGCGCTGCACTGTACTTATTGCATCTTATTGCGTTTTTGCGAGATTGTTGAATAAAGTCATTATATTTGTTCTGCTTTTTTGCGCACAAAAAGTATTCTCGTCGCTTCATAACATACCACTGTGGTCACGTTGACTATTTTAACCATGTCTTTAGTACCTTTCTATGGGAGATTAAAAAAAGTACAGAGCCCCGGACAATCATGCGCATAATTTATAAATCGAGGGAATGAATTAGTAAATCATGCACACGAATACATTTTTTTTCTTGCATGTCATGAAAAAACGTAAAAACCTCTCGGATTTCATCAAAAATATCTTAATATAATTTGTGTTCTGAAGATGAATGAAGGTCTTACAGTTGTGGAATGACATGAGGGTGAGTAATTAATGACAGAATTTTAATTTTTGGGTGAACTAACCCTTTAATTATGATCACATACTTGTATATATGATATTATTGATCAATATGTGAATCCGTTCACCAGGCTACACATGACTCAAGTTGTGGTCTCACTGGCACAAATTAATTTAGATTATATCAGATAGATCTGTATTGATCCCAGACTGATCCTGCTCTTGTATGTAACAGGCTTCCGAAGCCTTGTTTGGTCATGTGCTTTTTCAAACCATACAGGTGCTGGTCATATAATTAGAATATCATCAAAAAGTTGATTTATTTCACTAATTCCATTCAAAAGTGAAACTTGTATATTATATTCATTCATTACACACAGACTGATATATTTCAAATGTTTATTTCTTTTAATTTTGATGATTATAACTGACAACTAAGGAAAATCCCAAATTCAGTATCTCAGAAAATTAGAATATTACTTCAGACCAATATAAAGAAAGGATTTTTAGAAATCTTGGCCAACTGAAAAGTATGAACATGAAAAGTATGAGCATGTACAGCACTCAATACTTAGTTGGGGCTCCTTTTGCCTGAATTACTGCAGCAATGCGGCGTGGCATGGAGTCGATCAGTCTGTGGCACTGCTCAGGTGTTATGAGAGCCCAGGTTGCTCTGATAGTGGCCTTCAGCTCTTCTGCATTGTTGGGTCTGGCATATCGCATCTTCCTCTTCACAATACCCCATAGATTTTCTATGGGGTTAAGGTCAGGCAAGTTTGCTGGCCAATTAAGAACAGGGATACCATGGTCCTTAAACCAGGTACTGGTAGCTTTGGCACTGTGTGCAGGTGCCAAGTCCTGTTGGAAAATGAAATCTGCATCTTCATGAAGATGTTCAGCAGCAGGAAGCATGAAGTGCTCTAAAACTTCCTGGTATACGGCTGCGTTGACCTTGGACCTCAGAAAACACAGTGGACCAACACCAGCAGATGACATGGCACCCCAAACCATCACTGCTGTTTGTTGTTCAAGAGTGGCTTGACACAAGGAATACGACAGCTGAAACCCATGTCTTGCATACGTCTGTGCGTAGTGGTTCTTGAAGCACTGACTCCAGCTGCAGTCCACTCTTTGTGAATCTCCCCCACATTTTTGAATGGGTTTTGTTTCACAATCCTCTCCAGGGTGCGGTTATCTCTATTGCTTGTACACTTTTTTCTACCACATCTTTTCCTTCCCTTCGCCTCTCTATTAATGTGCTTGGACACAAAGCTCTGTGAACAGCCAGCCTCTTTTGCAATGACCTTTTGTGTCTTGCCCTCCATGTGCAAGGTGTCAATGGTCATCTTTTGGACATCTGTCAAGTCAGCAGTCTTCCCCATGATTGTGTAGCCTACAGAACTAGACTGAGAAACCATTTAAAGGCCTTTGCAGGTGTTTTGAGTTAATTAGCTGATTAGAGTGTGGCACCAGGTGTCTTCAATATTGAACCTTTTCACAATATTCTAATTTTCTGAGATACTGAATTTGGGATTTTCCTTAGTTGTCAGTTATAATCATCCAAATTAAAAGAAATAAACATTTGAAATATATCAGTCTGTGTGTAATGAATGAATATAATATGCAAGTTTCACTTTTTGAATGGAATTAGTGAAATAAATCAACTTCTTGATGATATTCTAATTATATGACCAGCACCTGTATATCTGCAATGATTTGTTAGATATGTTGGAGAAAACAAGTCTGACCACTAGATGTCGCTAATGTGCATTGTGTTAAAAGCTTCAAGTAATAAAACATTTTTCGCCACAATTTGATGAAAGCCTTAAAAGCTTCAGAAAGCCTCAATTTCCCATCACTAGTGAAAACACATAATTATAAATGCAAATGAGCTGAGGCAATGGGTTATGGGAAATGTAGTTCATGATGGGAAAGCAAAGGAGATGGGAGGAGTGCCCTCTGGTGGAGATCATGGCCACTCCAGCTGGTGGATGGAACATGTATCTGTGAATAACATTGGCTGTTTTTTGTTTTTATTTTGTGACCGGCTGACTGTACATCATCCCTGACCAATGACAGTGTACCTGTAGGGGTCGATGAGCTCTTCTGTTACATAGTTAAGAAAGTTCCAGCCTGCATAAGCGAAGGAGCCCTGGAGGATAGCAAGCGCAATGCGGCCCATGTCATAGGGCTGGAAAGGCTGAAATGCATGTTCTGGCTCCAACCAATAAAAATGACCTGGAGACACAAAACACAGAAGCATTTTATGTGCTGTGCCTGAATTAATATGTAGAGAGTATCCAAATGGAATGGAGAAAGTTGTATTAACTACTGCATGATGAGTTATATTCTTCATTTACTGCAGGAAAGCATATTATGCACTGTAGAGTACACTTTCCATTATCAAAATCAATGGTTCTTTCTTTGAGGATTTGTTTGAGAAGGCATTCAGCGCTCCTTTTTTGTCCTTGGGATATCAAGCACATGAAAGCAGCAGACTACAAACGGCCCAGCATGACAGTCGACTTCATGTGAGCCTGCCTGTGCTTAATGGATTTGTGCTCTTTTGTTTATAGTGGGTCAAATATGAAAAGTATGCCTATGTAATACTCTTAGCTTAATGCCTGCCCTCTTATATTCAAGTCCTTTTATGTTCACATCTAATGCTTCACATAAGTTAAACAAGCTTTCATTGTTTCCTTGCTCTGATACATAATTTAGACTGTATTTATTTTTGCTAATTTTTTGCCATCACGACCCCCACAAAAATATGAAGCAACGCAACTGTTTTCAACACTGATAATAATAAATGTGTCTTGAGCACCAAATCTGCATATTATAATTAATTTTGAAGGATCATGTTACAGAAAATCACATAGATTACATGTAAAATATATTAAAATAGAAAACATTTCTTTCAAATTGTAATATTTCACAATGTTGCTATTTTTTTTACTGCATTTCTGAACAAATAAATGCAGCCTTGCAGCAAAAGAGACAAAAATCTTACTGACCTCAAAATGTTTCCATGTTTTATGGGGATGTTCCATAGACATAATTTTATATTGCATGTATAAACTGTATATTCTATCCCCTAAACCTAAACTTAAACACAACCCTCAGTAAACTTTCTGCATTATTACATTTTCAAAAAACATCATTTAGTATGATTTATAAACTGTTTTCCTCATGAGGACCAAAAAATGTCCACAAGATTCCTGGTTTTGCCATCCTGGGGACATTTTATAGGAATACCTGAACCACACACACACACACACACACACACACACACACACACACACACACACACACACACACACACACACACACACACACACACACACACACACACACACACACACACACACACACATTATAGGAGGGTATATTAATGTTCTGTCAGAAACATCTTGTTGTAGAAAATACAAATTACATATTAAAAATTGCACATATCTCACTCTATGAAATGCCAGTATTTACGTACATCACGCTTTTTTTTTTTTGTTTTTTGTTTTTGCTGATAATGCAAAAATAATTAAAGAATATGTTCTGGAAATGTCAAGAACTAAAAACATTTTGGAATAATAAATTTGTGTTATTGTCATCAGTTTTAAGGAAAAACTCAACTTGTCTGTTTGGTGATTTATGGTGAGGTTGATTAGAAAGAAAGAAAATTGCTTTATTATTTATGACTGCAGCTAAGACATATAAAAAATTTGGAAAGCAGGAACTGAATGAAATAATACTGGAATGAGTTCTTGTATATGCTAAATATAAGGAGGCAAGCTGACATTTTTTCAAATATAGAAAACAATACGAGTACATTATGTTTATGAGTGATGTTAATGAATGAATGGATCTGATACGCTGCATCATGGACTGTACTGTTATAATTTACCCTTGCAGATCTGCACGATGCCCATAATGATGATGAGGCAGAGGGCGAGGAGCTTGCCTGTGGTGAACACATCCTGCACACGCGTCGCCCAGCGGACGCTGAAGCAGTTGATCCAAGTTAACAGCACTACAGGAAAAAGAACAAACTATATTCACTGAAATTCAGACTGATGACAGTAACCATGCAAATTTACACTGAAAGAGGAAAGAAGTCAGTCATGTGTTATATATATTGACTAACTTAAATTGAAAATTGAAAACACTCATATCAATACTGATATGTTGCTGCAAGATTCACAAACATGAAAAAACATCTTTAGAACTAAAATAAAGCAAGAACAGCCACAATGATTAAAGTTGCCAGACAACATCATTCCACAGCTTTGGAATCAGCCAAGAACACGTGGTTTAAGAAAACTCTCAGTCTGCACAATATATACCATTTGAGCTCTTGCAAGAGAAAACTGTGGATGATCCAGACCTGTGTGAACAAGCTCTTTGGAAACCCTTCCACCCTGAGTCACAAAGCTGACATGTTTCAGTTCATTAACCGCAATTATTTATTACTATATCTAGAACTAGTTCCTGAGCAAGAAGAGGTTATGAAAAGACACTTTTCTGATTCAAAGTGTTACCTGCGGTTAAGCCAAGGATCATTAAGTAAAAAAAACCATTTTAAATAATTGTTTAAAATTGAATAAAATGTAATCATTTTTTAATAGACTATGTGATAAAAATTTTGCAATAATTTTCTTAAGTTGAAAGATGAGATTTTTAATTGTATTTTTATTTATTTTAATTATATATATATATATAAATTCAATTTGATGAAAAATATATACATTATGAATTTCAATTGTATAGTAAGATTTCATTAAATTGAATATATACACTCACCTAAAGGATTATTAGGAACACCATACTAATACTGTGTTTGACCCCCTTTCGCCTTCAGAACTGCCTTAATTCTACGTGGCATTGATTCAACAAGGTGCTGAAAGCATTCTTTAGAAATGTTGGCCCATATTGATAGGATAGCATCTTGCAGTTGATGGAGATTTGTGGGATGCACATCCAGGGCACGAAGCTCCCGTTCCACCACATCCCAAAGATGCTCTATTGGGTTGAGATCTGGTGACTGTGGGGGCCATTTTAGTACAGTGAACTCATTGTCATGTTCAAGAAACCAATTTGAAATGATTCAAGCTTTGTGACATGGTGCATTATCCTGCTGGAAGTAGCCATCAGAGGATGGGTACATGGTAGTCATAAAGGGATGGACATGGTCAGAAACAATGCTCAGGTAGGCCGTGGCATTTAAACGATGCCCAATTGGCACTAAGGGGCCTAAAGTGTGCCAAGAAAACATCCCCCACACCATTACACCACCACCACCAGCCTGCACAGTGGTGACAAGGCATGATGGATCCATGTTCTCATTCTGTTTACGCCAAATTCTGATTCTACCATCTGAATGTCTCAACAGAAATCGAGACTCATCAGACCAGGCAACATTTTTCCAGTCTTCAACTGTCCAATTTTGGTGAGCTCGTGCAAATTGTAGCCTCTTTTCCTATTTGTAGTGGAGATGAGTGGTACCTGGTGGGGTCTTCTGCTGTTGTAGCCCATCCGCCTCAAGGTTATGCATGTTGTGGCTTCACAAATGCTTTGCTGCATACCTCGGTTGTAACGGGTGGTTATTTCAGTCAAAGTTGCTCTTCTATCAGCTTGAATCAGTCGGCCCATTCTCCTCTGACCTCTAGCATCAACAAGGCATTTTCGCCCACAGGACTGCCGCATACTGGATGTTTTTCCCTTTTCACACCATTCTTTGTAAACCCTAGAAATGGTTGTGCGTGAAAATCCCAGTAACTGAGCAGATTGTGAAATACTCAGACCGGCCCGTCTGGCACCAACAACCATGCTACGCTCAAAATTGCTTAAATCACCTTCCTTTCCCATTCTGACATTCAGTTTGGAGTTCAGGAGATTGTCTTGTGTATATAACGCATTTCAATTATATAGTAAGATTTCATCCAATTAAAAAATATATATACATTCTATTAAAAAAAGTATATATATATATATATATATATATATATATATTCAAAAAAATTAAGCATTTTTTAAAAGATCTTACACTTTCAATTGTATTCCTATTATTCATATATAATTTAATTTAATTTATGAATATGAAACTTTCCATTAAGATTTATACAAAATGTTTTAGTAAGCAATAGTTTTTTTTTTTTACTCATTTAAAATTCTTAATTCATAATATGAATAATTTTTAAGGATTATTCAGTTCAACTTGATGGAATTTTACTATACAATTGAAATTCATCTTTAAAAAGGCTTACATTTTATCTATCTATCTATCTATCTATCTATCTATCTATATATATATATAAGGAAATCTATATATATATATAAGGAAAGAAGTCCATTTTCCTTCCATCAGAGTCCATTTGTTTCAACTCTAATCACATTTGTTGAAATGTGTTTTGCATCAAGGTTCGGTCTCAAAACTTACATTCATGCAACATTTCAGCTGTAAATAAATGATATATGTCTGCTATTATGTTCATTACCTGTCTAGCGATGCATGTTCATGCTGAAATATAATTTAATAATGGTTTGTTTTTGAAAAAACATCTATTGCGTGTCATTATGTGTCGGGAATTGGCTCACGTGATTTATGTTTTGTGCTTCAGAACTTCCGTTAAGGGAACGTCGTGAGCATCAATGCTCCCTGGTTTTCACAGTGCATTGTGGGACTTTTTAGGGAGCGAATGTTTCAGTGCACTGGAAGGATTTTCCAATAGAGACAGCTTTTAAAATGGCAGACTCCCTGATTAGTGCCCTGACTAGTGAACTAGGGCGCTGATTGAGACGCACCCAAGGTCTTCATGCACTTAATTATAAACAAGTGGGTTAATCCGGATGAAGGCAGGATTCCCTTGGAAAAAAATTATTGTCATGGACAGTCATTTATACGTTCTAAAGCATTTACTTACACAGGCAGATGGCAGCGAGCAGACCCAGAGCTCTCTCTGGAGGGAAGCATGAAGGGAAGAGAGGCTGCAGTGCGTAATTGGCAAATGTGAGGGCAATCACAGCCTGGTTAGTTGGATAGATCACCAACACTGCAATCCACAGCCTTAGAAACCTATTCAGAAGACAAGCCCTGTAAGACCTTACATTACATTACATCTAAAAAATGACTTGCTCTTACCCAGCTAGCCCTCCAAAAATGTCCTTAACATAGGAATAATCTCCGCCCGACTTTGGGATTGTGACTCCCAGTTCAGCATAGCACAGAGCACTGATGGCGGTGATGACGCCCGTGAGAATCCACACTATGAGAGCCAGACCCACTGAACTGGCATTTTCCAATACACCCTTTGGACTTACAAAGATCCCAGACCCAATAATGTTACCTGAAAAACAACAACAACAACAACAACAACAAAAAACAAGCAGCTGCAGTTAACAAAAGGACTTGACTTTAGATCATTGATGATTGTGTCTGAAATAAAGTAAATCCCCACAGTCATCATGTTCCAATAATTAGAAGAGAGGTAGATCCAACTCTCTATTAATGCCAATTGTTTTGGATATCGGACAAGCATATATGGGCTTTTGGATGTCCACATATAATTGGTCATATAAATACTATATATGTATATATATACAAACCCGATTCCAAAAAAGATGGGACACTGTACAAATTGTGAATAAAAAAGAAATGCAATAATTTACAAATCTCATAAACTTATATTTTATTCACAATAGAATACAGATAACATATCAAATGTTGAAAGTGAGACATTTTGAAATGTCATGCCAAATATTGGTTCATTTTGGATTTCATGAGAGCTACACATTCCACAGGTAGCAATAAGAGGCTGGAAAAGTTAAATGTACATATAAGGAAAAGCTGGAGGACCAATCTGCAACTTATTAGGTCAATTGGCAACATGATTGGGTATAAAAAGAGCCTCTCAGAGTGGCAGTGTCTCTCAGAAGTCAAGATGGGCAGAGGATCACCAATTCCCCCAATGCTGCGGCGAAAAATAGTGGAGCAATATCAGAAAGGAGTTTCTCAGAGAAAAATTGCAAAGAGTCTGAAGTTATCATCATCTACAGTGCATAATATCATCCAAAGATTCAGAGTATCTGGAACAATCTCTGTGCGTAAGGGTCAAGGCCGGAAAACCATACTGGATGCCCGTGATCTTCTGGCCCTTAGACGGCACTGCATCACATACAGGAATGCTACTGTAATGGAAATCACAACATGGGCTCAGGAATACTTCCAGAAAACATTGTCAGTGAACATAATCCACCGTGCCATTCGCCGTTGCCGGCTAAAACTCTATAGGTCAAAAAAGAAGCCATATCTAAACATGATCCAGAAGCGCAGGCGTTTTCTCTGGGCCAAGGTTCATTTAAAATGGACTGTGGCAAAGTGGAAAACTGTTCTGTGGTCAGACGAATCAAAATTTGAAGTTCTTTTGGAAAACTGGGACGCCATGTCATCCGGACTAAAGAGGACAAGGACAACCCAAGTTGTTATCAGCGCTCAGTTCAGAAGCCTGCATCTCTGATGGTATGGGGTTGCATGAGTGCGTGTGGCATGGGCAGCTTACACATCTGGAAAGGCACCATCAATGCTGAAAGGTATATCCAAGTTCTAGAACAACATATGCTCCCATCCAGACGTTGTCTCTTTCAGGGAAGACCTTGCATTTTCCAACATGACAATGCCAGCCTGCAGTCCAGATCTTTCACCCATAGAAAACATTTGGCGCATCATAAAGAGGAAGATGCGACAAAGAAGACCTAAGACAGTTGAGCAACTAGAAGCCTGTATTAGACAAGAATGGGACAATATTCCTATTCCTAAACTTGAGCAACTTGTCTCCTCAGTCCCCAGACGTTTGCAGACTGTTATAAAAAGAAGAGGGGATGCCACACAGTGGTAAACATGGCCTTGTCCCAACTTTTTTGAGATGTGTTGATGCCATGAAATTTAAAATCAACTTATTTTTCCCTTAAAATGATACATTTTCTCAGTTTAAACATTTGATATATCATCTATGTTGTATTCTGAATAAAATATTGAAATTTGAAACTTCCACATCATTCCACATCATATATATATATATATATATATATATATATATATATATAGGATGCAATAAATTGATCAAAAGTGACCATAAATGCATATAAATATCCTGTTGTTAATATTTATATCACATAAACTCTCTATATTTCAAAGAATCCTGAAAAAGACATGTCTCTGTCTCTGTGTTCTTCTCCTGTTTTCTTCAGTGCTTTGTGACCTTGAGAGCTGGTTTTAACCAGTCTGGTGAAATATTAAGAATGCTCATTGTTAACACCTGTTCACCAGTGAAACGTTTCTTTGTTTGGAAACAGAAAAGAGATGGAATTCTCCAGGGATTTGGGAAAATGAATGAAGTAAGCTGTATTGCCACTTGTACTAGAAGCTCTGAACTGCATTTTATTTATTATTGAAGCACCTTCCTGAGTCTCTTTCCTTCATTATTTATTTTTGTGTACTGTGTGTAACACATGGAACAGAACAATATTCTACTATTTAATCTTCAGCCAAAGTTAACACTGAATGTTAATTGTTTGCAAGCAAAACAAAACAAAACAAGGTTGCACTTTATTTTACAGTACATGCACTTATGTACTTAGTAAGGTAGTGTAAAACAAACAAAAAAAAAACATAATGGAGATATAATTAATTTTGAAGTTATATTAAGTGTTAACAATGAGATTATGTGTTTTTTATAATCAGTTAACACTGCTTTTGTCATTTTTTACAAGATGGAAAAAATTTGTCACCAAAAAAGTCATTCGGTTAAACCAAAATTTCAGTTTTACCGAATGACAATATTTTCGAACAATGCTAACAGGCTGATATCTAGCTAGCTAGCAAAAGGACAATCAAACATTTTATATTTATTACAAGTTTTTTAAAATATTACAACATTTTCCATGTTTTATAGCGAATAATGACCTGATGTTTCAGGACATGCATATGAGAGTGAAAACATGGATTTTTCAAATTTAGTTACTTTGCTTCATGACCATGTGGTCCTTTGCAGGTGTCTGAATGATGTCACATCCTGTCACATGATATTGATCCAAAATGGTCCCTTTATATTGGTTACTCCAAATGACATCAGTGAAATTCATTTTTCCAGACATTCATTGTTATTCCAGACACCATTTTGCATATGTTGATATATAATGTTATAAAATCATGCCAGAATAAAAAATAAATACATTTAATACATTTAAGATATTTTAATCACAAATGAAATGGCTGTATGGCCTTTGGACGGTTAAACCGAATGACCTTTTGACACTTCAAAATCTTTAAAATACCTTTATATATAGCAAAATATAATTAAAACCTTTTGGATTCAATGAAAGAGATCTAGTTGTACTACCTTACATACTTTGGATGTCATATCTTTGTTTTTTATTATTAAGGTCTTTGAACAAAATGACCCGTCACGTCATTGACCCACTTACATTCTACTTACCTAAGAAAGTACTGGGTAATATAAGGTAATTACATGGGCTAAGGTTAGGTTTAGGGAGAGTTAATACCTAGTTATTACCCAGTTATTGCAATTCCTATAATAAGTACACAGTATGTACATGGGGAACAGGACTGTAAAATAAATTGCTACCTTGTTTTTGGGGGAAAACAAACATCAACAAAAATGACATGCAAACAATATAAAAAAACTAGAGATTTTTTAAACAATTTTAAGATTATTATTATTATTATTTTGCATTTCAGGGCTTCATATTTGTCTGTGTCAATCCTAGCCTTCACCTTTTTAGGTCAATCTAGTGTTTTATCCAAAGCAAAAACAGGAACGATGGCAACTGAGCATTTTGGTGTTTTCTTTCTCCAGGCACAGTCATGAGAGGAGATATTAACAATCATCCAATTTATGGCTCATCCAAAACCTGAACCTGTTGACAACACTGATCCTTAACAGCTTTATGTGAAAAGCCTAAGGCCTTAAAACAATCACGCAAAATATCACTCACACACTTACTATTGCCAGGAAGATAGTGACCCGACTGTAACCCAAACTCACAGCTTAAATCTCAGATAACATGCATTAACCCAGCAGTAAGGTAAACTGGCAAAGACATGTTGGTGAGCTTCAATTCAAGTCTAAATTACATGCCATGTAGTGACCTAGTTTAGGTTTGAACCTGCTACCTAACACCGCACTCCTACTGATAAATCTCTTCACCGTTTTATAATCCTTCCTTGGGCACTGCCTGCTTGAACTCCCGCTGCATTTGCTCTGGTAAGATTCAGTGTTCAAACAGCCTACTGTATTTCTCACTTAGGGGCTGTTTACACACAACACCATTTTCAAATAAACTTTTATGCGTTTTGGCCGTTCATTTACACGACAACAGCGTTTTGGGGGCCTGAAAATGTAAACTTTTGAAAACGGGTTTCAAAGTGCAAGTTCTTGAAAAAGATATTATCATCTCCATGTTAACTGCAAAAACGCGAATGTGTGAAAACGGTGACGACATGCATGTTTGGCGCGAGTGCTCTGAAAAAGTGTTTTTTTTTTTGTCATTTTCAAGGATCCGTGTGAACAGGACTCTTTTTGACAACGTTGTCATCTGTACAAAGAAAAATCTTTACCGTTTTTAGTACATCATTGTCATTCAAACGTACCCTTAAAGGTGCAGTAAGCGAATTCTGAGGGGCTGTTTACACAACACCATTTTCAACTAAAAATGGAAAATTTTTTATGCGCTTTGGCCATTCATTTGCACGACAACAGCGTTTTGGGGGTCTGAAAATGCACGTTTTGGTCTCTGTGTAAACAACAAAAAATGCAAATCTGTGAAAACTATGACATCATGCACATGCACGTTCAGTCTTTAGTGTTTCATCGCCACCTAATGGCCTGACAGCAGAATACAGCGTTTTTACTCATTTTCACGGATTCGTATGATTGGGGGTCGTTTTGACAATGGTGTCGTCTGTATGCAGAAAAGTCAATTGAAAAAGTTCTCCATTTGAAGCATATCGTTGTCATGTAAACGTAGCCTTATAGGCTGTTTACATAAGACTGTTTTCAAATAAAATTGTAAAACTTTTTATGCGTTTTGGCCGTTCATTGCAGTAAGTGAATTCTGAGAAATGCTCAGGGTTGCCAGGTTTTCACAACAAAACCACCCAAATTGCTACTCAAATCTAGCCAATTGCGTTTTAGGGGTGGGGTCCTCTGTTAAAAATAGCTTTCCATGGGGTAAAATCCATGTTTTTAGTGGGGTTTCCCTAGTTAAATTCGCATTCCAGGGGATAAATATCATGTTATTTGGGGTTGCTTCAACTCGCGGACTTGAAAAACAACCCACGGCAACAGTGTTAAAGTAGCCCAATTCTGCGGGAAAACCGCAGACTTGGCAACACTGGAAATGGACCAAGCACCAAAACACACTTGCAGCCAATCAGCATTAAGGGGCGTATACACTAATGAGGGGGCGGTGCCTGTTGCATAGCATGTTTGTGAATTTGGGGGTGGGGCTATCAAGATAGGGGTGTGCTCCTTTTGGGTAGGGGTGTGTTTGTTTTGGTGATTTCAAATATCAACAGCGTTTCTCAGAAATTGCTTACTGCACCTTTAAATTACATATTGAATAATATTATACTGTACATAATTTTCTTTTATTTTTAAAATATTATATTTATTCAATATGTGATCATACAACCTGTATGCTCTTCCTTCTTATGTGGAACACAAAAGAGGAAATTTTTTGGGGAAAAAAAATACCCTCCCTACAGTAAAAACAACATTGGACCCCCTTAACTTTCATTGAAAGGAAAAAACTCTTCAAAATAACTTATGCATTCAGAGGACAAAACTATAGGCCTACTTTTTTATCTTCTACATGTATTTTTCTATCATATAAAGTGGAAGGAGAATAAAGAGGTAAAGTAAAGCATAAAACACACTTTCTTAGACTTACCTACAATAATACCACATGCACTGAGGAGTCCGATCTCTTTCTTCAAGGCCACTGCTGGTTCTCTGTCGGTGTCTGAGTCCGGCACTGAAGCAGCCCTGCGTCGGGCGCCACTGCTGCTCATTTTCACACAGACAGCAGTGACTCTGTTCTTAAGTGTTGATGTTGAGAGTCTCCGAAACTTTATCCTCCCGCCCCAAACTTAATGTATTAATCTGATAAACCCGCCCACAGTGCTCTGGTTTGGTCTAGTTTAGTAGATGACTGTAACAGAGGCAATATTATGCAACTAAGAGATTTGTTTTTATTATTCAGTAGCCCATTGGAATTATAATAGTCTTATTCTTATGACCCAAACAAACAAATGAATCTGGGACATAATCAGATAAACAAATAGCATTTGAATATTATAAAGACATTAAAACCTGCTGAGGTGAGGACAAAGTATGTTACAAAAATGATTTGTAGAAAGAATGCATGAATGTTAGTTCATATATGGAACCCTATTTCTGTCATCTAAGAAAAACTCATGCTTTGGTAAAACATATTTATGACAAAGTCAAAATTATGAGATAAAATAAGTTACACAAGTCACGAATATGACAAAAAGTCAAAATTATGAGACAAAACTGACTTTTTATAATTATAATATACCAAAGTCATAATTCCTACAGAAGAGGATTAGGGCCAAGCAATAATAAAAAAATAAAACCATCTTGACATTAAAGTTGTTAAATTTCGAGAAAAAAGTCGAAATAAAATGTTGAGAATAAACTCGTTAAATTATGAGAAAAAACCCGTTAAATTTCGAGAAAAAGGTCGAGATAAAATGTTGAGAATAAAGTCATTAAAAAAAAGTCGAGATAAAATGTTGAGAATAAAGTCATTAAATTATGAGAAAAAAGTCGTTAAGTTACGAGAACAAATTCATTAAATTATGAGAAAAAAGTCGTTAAATTTCGAGAAAAAAGTCGAGATAAAATGTTGAGAATAAAGTCATTAAATTATGAGAAAAAAGTTGTTAAATTACGAGAATAAAGTCATTAAATTATGAGAAAAAAGTTGTTAAATTACGATAACAAATTCGTTAAATTATGAGAAAAATGACGTTAAATTTCGAGAACAAATCTGTTAAATTACGAATTTGTTCTCATAATTTAATGAGTTTTTTCTCGTAATTTAATGACTTTATTCTCAACATTTTATTTCAACTTTTTTCTCGAAATTTAACGCGTTTTTTCTCGAAATTTAACAACTTTAATCTCGAGATGATTTTATTATTTTATTATTTTTTTTATTATTTTATTATTATTTATAATTCTGACTTTTCCCCCCTTCAATTTTTACTTTTGAATCAACTTTTTAACCTCATAATTATGACATTTTATGTCATAATTATGACTTTTTTTCTTACGCGTCAGAAATAGGCTTCCAAATATAGAGATAGGAACGTTTTAATTTATATATTTGTAAGGCTGATTCATCTTGATTTCTGTCCAACATCATTTGAGAAGAGTGGGGTTGTTTGGCATATGAAATAATAATTAGAATTCCTAGATGATCTGAACATTGATTTGTAAATACACACACACAAAACAAGGCCAGAAATATTGAGACGGGCACAATTTCTTCAGCACTTCATAGGGCCAGAATTATGTTTGCTAGGGGCCATAATGAGCTCTGGCCAGAGAACAAAGCTTCTCAGTCAGCCATGCATATCAGTGTCTATTTCCATTGTTAAATATTCATTTATTTGTAGAGTGCTTTTCACAACGCATCCTCTTCCGAAGCTGATTTGTAAGAGAAAATGTCTTCCAAACCAGTTAGCCAAAGGCATCAGTGGCGGTCAAGAAACTCCCTAAAATGTTTAAGAAGCCAAGACTCATTTAACCGATGACCAAAACAATGATGCAATGGTTTGTAAAATTTAATTTCAAAGACATTAGTGTTTCTGAATAGCTGGAGAGAAAAAAGGTCACAGCATTCATAATTAAAATAAAGCAAGTGTCTTCTGAAGTGTCTTCCAAAGCTGCTCACCAAGAAGTGACGGATCACAACAAACAGTGCTTGAACAGCTGTATTTCCTGTGTGACGCTAGTAAACAGTTTCAGATGTCTTGGCAGAAATCTCCCTTGTTCACAAACTGTGCTCTGTTAATGAGTGTTCATGAGTAAACTAAATCAGAGCTGGTGTTTTCCATTGTCTATAATTGCGTAGCTTCAAATCACACCCTCTCTTAAATACATTTAAACAGCTAAAGTGACTGTTCATTGCATAAGACAATTTGATGTTTACATAATTTATTCAGCATTAAAATGTTAATGTAAATATTGTGGCTCTGTTTGAGCATCCCGACCAGCACCACACAACAACATTGGCTCGGATGTCACGATCTCACATTTTCACTACACGATTATCCAGGGTTTTTTAAAATCAAATGTAAAGCTTTTTATGACCTTAAGACCTTCTTTCCTAGTGCATTCCTGTTCATACGGTGTGGATTTTCTATAGGTTTTACACGGGATGCCCTTCCTGAATCCTGACGCAACCCAGCACCGAGACTGCTGTTTTTTATAAGACATGCACAAATAAAATGAATAGCATGCGGATGGGGTAGGGGAACGTGTATTATAACATCATAAATTGACGAATGCTGGTAACCAGACAGCTGACTTCCATAGTATTTTTTTTTCCTACTATGGAAGTCAATGGATACTGTCAACTGTTTAGATTAGGGCTGTTCAACGATCATCGTTATTATCGTGTACAAAATAAGAGTCTGTGTTTACGTAATACATGCATGTTTGTTTTGTGTATAATTATTATGTATATATAAATACACACACATACAGGTATATATTTAAGAAAAATATCTTATATTTCTATAAAAATATTTAAATTTATATATAACTTAAATATATAAAAATATAAATATATGTATATATTTATACATACATGCATATATTTCTTAAATATATACATGTATGCATGTGTGTGTATTTATATATACATAATAATTATACACAAAAACACGCATGTATTACGTAAACACAGACTGAACAGCCCTAGTTTGGATACAGACATTCAAAATGTCTTTTGTGTTCAATAGTAAAAAGAAACATAAGTTTGGAACGACATGAAGGCAAGTTATTGATAATATTCATTTTTGGGGGAACTATCCCTTTAATGAACAATCACATTAAGCCATATTGCAATTTCTGTTTTTTTTTCCCGTCCCCATATTTAAGACCTCTTGAAATAAGGCTTTTCTTACACCATTTAAGATTTTTAATGGCTTTAAATCTGTGAAGAAAAAAACGTAATGTAAGGTTCCCGCAGGGACCCTGTTATCACGGCTAAAAGAAGTGATGATGCATATGGAGCATGAAATTATGACAAAAAGTCATAATTTGGAGATAAATCATAAGTTGAAATTGACATGGAAATGTATTTCTCAATTTTTACTTATGTTAGAAGTATGTCGATTATGATTTACAATTCAAAAAAACTACAATAAACAAATTCATCTTTAACTTTATTTTTGGAAAAGGAACACCACTCAAAAATATACGAGTGTATCCCTGTTGGATAGTGCTTTTTTATTTTGGTCTTGATACATTTCATGATTTATATATTGATGGCATGTTTGCTTCTTTTCAACAGCTTAGGGACAAATTTTCACTTCCGAAGCAGCATTTTTTCAGATACTTACAAGTTTGTAGTTTTGCTCGGGTTACATTCCCAGATTTTCCTCTCCTGCCTAATGACACTCATTTGAATAGTTTTTTTTTTACGCTGATTTGTACAATAAAAGGTCAAATCTCACAAATATCTCACTTATTCAGTGCAAAGTTGTGCACCGTGTTTATTATACAACAGCTAGATTGGCAAAGATGTATAAAGGTGTTTCTCCAGCATGTGACAGATGCTGTCAAACTCCAGCAAACCTTATTCATATGTTTTGGCTTTGCCCTTCACTTTATAATTATTGGACCAATATTTTTAAAACTTTTATCATTTATTACAGGGGATAGAATTGAACCGAATGCTCTCACTGAGTTTGCCCCGCAGTACCATCCTTGTCAACTCTTAAAAAGGATGTAATTGCCTTTGTCACTCTGCTGGCTAGGAGACTAATACTGATGAATTGGAGGTCCAAAATGCCCCCTTCACATTCTCATTGGCTATCAGATGTTCTTTATTTTATCAAGTTAGAAAAGAAAGAAACGTTCAAATAAGTTTTGGAAGTTGTGGATCATAACAGAAAGATCATAATTTTGTATCTTTTTTATTATTATTATTACTATTCATGTTGTAAGACAATACATTTTTTTTTTTTTTTCAGGAAAAAAACAGTATAAAAGTATGGGATATGTTTTCTAACACGGCCTGACTGGGGACATTGTTCTAACCATGGGGCATTGGTGGGCAATAGGAAAACAAGACTGATGTATAATGTCAAAATAAACCACCGGACTCACAATCTGCTCTAGAAAATAACACTTCAAAAACTAACAGATTTTTTTGTTAATAAGTGCCAAATACTCCAGGCTTCATTTTTTTGATATATCAGAGAAACTAAGAAAGAGCACCAGGACAATCGCACATTGCTTTAAAGGATCCCTCATAAGAGCAGTTTTAATTCCCATCCTTATGAACATTACAGAAATGAGCAAAGATACGTCGCTGTCATGGAGAACGATCTCGGTGAGTGTAGTTGGGCCCTTGAAACCAGACATTTAAACCTGCCACTTGACTGAAAGTCAAATAGTTTATTTAAAAAAAAAACAAACTAACAAAAATAAGTCAGTGTAACCCCGTGTGTGAGCAGATGTCAGCGTGGGAGTCTTGCTACAGGCCGATGGTGTAAGAGCGCCCGGCGGGGTTGTGAATGGCAGAGCATGTAGGCTCGGTCACAGCCCATTCATACCAGACCTTCTTCCC
This sequence comes from Ancherythroculter nigrocauda, assembly GCA_036281575.1. Taxonomy (NCBI): domain Eukaryota; kingdom Metazoa; phylum Chordata; class Actinopteri; order Cypriniformes; family Xenocyprididae; genus Ancherythroculter; species Ancherythroculter nigrocauda. The sequence goes on along the minus strand of VTFQ01000008.1, from coordinate 4,264,465 downwards.
ATTGTTACACCTCCAGAACCTCACGCTCACGCTATCACCACAGGACAGCGGGATCGGCTGCTGCATGGGGAGAGAGAGGGAAAGAAAAAGGTGTTAAGATTACATTCCCAACATGACTGTACACTTCAGCGCATTAACTGTGGAGTTGATAAACTGCCACGCTTTGACAGTGCTTTACTGGCTCCTTTCAAACTGAAAGTGCTAACTGTATTCATGTCCATGACTAGGGTTGGGAATCGAAAATCGATTCCAAATCTGGAATCGGATACTTGTTATAAAATTAAAACTTTGATTCCTCTCATTGATTCCTTTTTATTTAAATATGACTTAAATATGAATTTAAACATGACTCTTAACCATACTGGTGCAAGAAGACACGCACTGTTTTCTATGCGCACACATCCAAAACGTGTACACAGAAAGCCGCCTCTCATACTGAATAGTGTGCGATACTGAACTGAGCTCTCTTCCGTGTCTTTTTGCACTTGAACGGACAAATACACACAAAACTGTCAAAATATCCCCGAAAACTGTCAAAATATCCTCGAAAACTCAAAATATCCTTGTAAACGGTCAAAATATCCTCGTAAATGGTCAAAATATCCTCGAAAACTGTCAAAATATCCTTGTAAACGGTCAAAATATCCTCGAAAACTGTCAAAATATCCTTGTAAACGGTCAAAATATCCTCGTAAACGGTCAAAATATCCTCGAACTGTCGAAATATCCTCGTAAACTGTCGAAATATCCTCGTAAACTCAAAATATCCTCATAAACTGTCGAAATATCCTCGAAAACTGTCAAAATATCCTCGTAAACTGTCAAAATATCCTCAAAAACTCAAAATACCCTCGTAAACTGTCAAAATATCCTAGTAAACTGTCAAAATATCCTTGTAAACGGTCAAAATATCCTCGTAAACGGTCAAAATATCCTCGAACTGTCGAAATATCCTCGTAAACTGTCGAAATATCCTCGTAAACTCAAAATATCCTCATAAACTGTCGAAATATCCTCGAAAACTGTCAAAATATCCTCGTAAACTGTCAAAATATCCTCAAAAACTCAAAATACCCTCGTAAACTGTCAAAATATCCTAGTAAACTGTCAAAGTATCCTCGAAAACTGTCAAAATATCCTTGTAAATGGTCAAAATATCCTCGAACTGTCGAAATATCCTCGTAAACTGTCGAAATATCCTCGTAAACTCAAAATATCCTCATAAACTGTCGAAATATCCTCGAAAACTGTCAAAATATCCTCGTAAACTGTCAAAATATCCTCAAAAACTCAAAATACCCTCGAAAACTGTCAAAATATCCTTGTAAATGGTCAAAATATCCTCGAACTGTCGAAATATCCTCGTAAACTGTCGAAATATCCTCACAAACTGTCGAAATATCCTCGCAAACTGTCGAAATATCCTCGTAAACTGTCGAAATATCCTCAAAAACTCAAAATACCCTCGTAAACTGTCGAAATATCCTAGTAAACTGTCAAAGTATCCTCGAAAACTGTCAAAATATCCTTGTAAATGGTCAAAATATCCTCGAACTGTCGAAATATCCTCGAAAACTGTCAAAATATCCTCGTAAACTGTCGAAATATCCTCGAAAACTGTCAAAGTATCCTCGAAAACTGTCAAAATATCCTCGTAAACTGTCAAAATATCCTCGTAAACTGTCAAAATATCCTCGAAAACTGTCAAAATATCCTCGTAAACTGTCAAAGTATCCTCGAAAACTGTCAAAATATCCTCATAAACTGTCAAAGTATCCTCGAAAACTGTCAAAATATCCTCGTAAACTGTCAAAATATCCTCATAAACTGTCGAAATATCCTCGAAAACTGTCGAAATATCTTCGAAAACTGTCAAAATATCCTCGTAAACTGTCAAAGTATCCTCGAAAACTGTCAAAATATCCTCGTAAACTGTCGAAATATCCTCGAAAACTGTCAAAATATCCTCGTAAACTGTCAAAATATCCTCGAAAACTGTCAAAATATCCTCGAAAACTGTCAAAATATCCTCGAAAACTGTCAAAATATCCTCGAAAAACTGTCAAAATATCCTCGAAAACTGTCAAAATATCCTTGAAAACTGTCAAAATATCCTTGAAAACTGTCGAAATATCCTCTAAAACTCAAAATATCCTCAACCTGTCGAAATATCCTCGAAAACTGTCGAAATATCCTTGAAAACTGTCAAAATATCCTCGTAAACTGTCAAAATATCCTCTAAAACTCAAAATATCCTCGAAAACTGTCAAAATATCCTCATAAACTCAAAATATCCTCTAAAACTCAAAATATCCTCGAAAACTGTCGAAATATCCTCGTAAACTGTCAAAATATCCTTGTAAACTGTCGAAATATCCTCGAAAACTGTCAAAATATCCTCGTAAACTCAAAATATCCTCTAAAACTCAAAATATCCTCAAACTGTCAAAATATCCTTGTAAACTAACTGTCAAAATATCCTCGTCGGTTATGTCTTAAGTAGGGATGTGCGCTTCGACTAACTGACTAGTCGACTAGTCTAAAGTAAGAAACCCCCAAAAGACTTGTGTGTATATATGCTCCATTTGAAACAATGAATCAAACAGTCAAATCCTAATAATTAATGCTGCTAAAAACATAAATCTGCAGTACACTTGCCTTGCATTTCGACTTTTCTGAAGCCTTCTCCCTCAACAAAACTGAGTGGTTACATGAATGTTGCTGTCGTCTCTGAAGTTACTTTTTCAGAGTTGAAGTGAATGACGCAATAGGCATTTGCTTGCTTCGGCTATCGCAGTGGAATTATGGCAGTTTGATATGTCACAGGCAGCTTACATAAAATTTTTGTTTTTTTCTAATTCAAAATACTCCCGTGACTTGCTTGTCTTTCGAGCGGCCATTTCTGAGCTCGCTGCGACTGACACGAAGAAAACGCATAGGAGATTTTCCCAGGTGTTTTATTTTAATGTGTTATTTAAATTGCTTTTAAATATAAATGTAAAAAAGCTCAGGGAAGATGGGGGAAGTTTTTATTGACAAAATAAATAAAGGAAAGTAAACGGCAGGTACATCATGGCCTACTGTCGCAAATACATAAACAAAACGCAACTTAAATGTTCCAGGCCTGGCCCTCTTTCATCCTCCACTGTAGTTACTCCTCCTTTTATCCTTCCGGAGCTCCTGAGACTCGAGACCGGTGTGGCGCGCAGGTGACGTTCATTTAACACTCACGCTCTGCTCGTCACAGTAACATTAACGACAGTAATTTGAACAATAAAATCTTGTGTATTTTTTTCCCCTGTGTAATCGACTTGTTTTCATTGTCGACTAGTAGCAGCTGTAGCGTTTAGCTGACTAGTCTTGCACAATCAAGTTCAATTAAAGGCAGGGTAGGCAAAAAATTGTGTTCCAAATTTGTTTAAACTTTCTATATATATCAATGCATAATTAAAATGTAAGTACTCTGATAAAAAGAGTATAAAAATCGAGTGACTCTAGACCGTTTAATCTGTATTAAACACAGCTCATTATTTCCATCCGGGACGAAACATAGGATTGGCTTAGGCGACTGTCACTCTCTCGCAACCATGGCAACCACCCTTTTGACACACATGACCTGCCCACTTGCGCGCGCACGTTTGATTTGGGCAATTCAAGAGGCATGGATCCTAGGAATACCAAAACAATGGCAGAGAAACAGCAAGCAAAATTCACAGTACCGGCCTATGCAGTTAGTGAAGGCAAACCAGGCAAAAAAGGAAGACAGTAACAGTACAAGAAAAGGCAATGAACAAAAAGTCTTTGGATAAACAAAGAAATAAAACGCAAGTTAATATCGGCGTGGCTTTCCAGCGATGGCGAGAACTGAGGGAACTCAAGGGGCTGAAAAGTGACTCCTTGATGGCTTTATTTCTGCTGGACAGGTAAATCTTTCTTTTTGTATTTTGATCATACATATTTTTTTGTTTATTTTTTCATGAAGCATGTGTCATTAGCACACGTAGCTGCGTAATATAGCTAACATAACATTACTTAGCGAGCCGTAGTAGAGACGATAAATAATCTATAGGCCTAGCTCAAGATGATAGCTATAGTGTTGAATTGTGCATAATTTTGCTTTAGATAACTAAATACATGTTGAACAGATAGTAGGCCTAACGTTACTCCGCATCTAGGAACTTTTCTTAGAACTATATTTAGCCTCTGTCTAACTCTTTTACCATGTTCACCTGTAAGTTTACCTGCACGTTTTTTTTCGCCTTTGTTTTGTTTTTATATTCTCTACCTATGTTTACTGATGTCTTTATCTTGTCTCTGTGTGTCGTACACACTTTATTGTATGTGTGTGTTATTATTTTGTGTCTGCAATGCAGTTGTGAGTTGATATTTGAGTGTGTTACTCTGTTTATCTGTAGAACAACGTATATGTTATGAATCTTAGACGAAATTCATCTTCATCACAGTGTAAATGATGGTATTGGAAAAACGTGTATCATGCAACCTGTTTTTAGCTTTGCCTTATAGATAACTAGCTCGTTAGTGAATCAAAAAATATATATTTTAAACTTTACCAATATCAATATGCTAGCTTGATAGTGAGTACTAAAATCTTGTTTGTTTATCTTCATAATTATAAAGTTATTTTTATTACATGTGATTCTGACATGATGTCACTACATGCACTGTGCTCCTTCCTCTCCGCTCGTCTCAGGTAAATAATGCGTCTTCCAGCTCAGTGGTCGGAGTCGCGCGTTCATGCGTTTTGGGGGCGTGGCTTTGGAAGGAGCCCAGAAGGGAGGGGGTGGAGTGAATGGAAATAATGAGCTGTCTTTAAAACAGTCGTGAGAGGTCTACAGACACTCGATTTTTATACTTTCTTTTTCAGAGTACTTACATTTTAATTATGTATTGATATATAAATAAAGTTTAAACAAATTTTGAAAAAAAGTTTTTTATACATTTTTTTACCTACTCTGCCTTTAAGTGAACAAACGGTTGAGAAATAATGTATCAGTATATTGGATCTGTGCAGCTCTTAAAGTGACAGCAGCCTAATAAACCTGCTGCCGTCTCTATAATAACATTAATCAAACAACAAAATACATAGAATTCACTTGCTGTTCTTGACTGAATAACTTTTGTAACTATATTTATTATCCAAAGCATAAGAGTTACTAAAATAAACACTACCATTCATAAGTTTGGGGTTGGTAAGATTTTTTACTCAAAAATACAGTAAAAACAGTACTGTTGTCAAGAACTCTCCCCCATTGTAATATACTTTAAAATGTAATTTATTCCTGTGATGCAAAGCTGAATTTTCAGCATCATTACTCCAGTCTTTAGTGTCACATGATCCTTCAGAAATCATTCTAATATGATGATTTGCTGCTAAGAAACATTTATTATTGTCAATGTTAAAAATAATTGTGCTACGTAATAACTTTTGGAGGATTCTTTGATGAATAGAAGGTTCAAAAGAACGGCATTAACATTGTAAATGTCTTAATTTTGATCAATTTAATATTTCCTTGCTGAATAAAAGTATTCATTTTTCTACAAAAATCTTACTGACCCCAAAGTTTTGAACAGTAACATGTGCTTGTATTTCATTCCGTAGGAATAATAATAAAAAACAAAAGTAGAAAAAAAGGTTTCTTGCACTTACTTTCAAAGGGAAAAGGATGGGGAACCAGGAGAACATCCCAGGAGAGTGAGTTTCAGGTTTTATACCTGCAAGGATGAAGAAAGCGATATTAAGTTGGTGAAAGTGCCACACACAATAACTGGCACACATACAGCACTTTTGTTCAGTAAACCTGAATTACTACAGATCATTTAAACACTTTATAGCTACAGTTTGATGCATTCTGTGTAGATTATTAACCATTTGGATGTTAATGTGATTGCCCTCCTCATGTAAATTAGATTTTAATGGCGATCAAGTTAATAAGGCAATGATTCTTGATTGCCCTCTCCCAATAAACCTTGCCAATTTGTGGCCATTATTATATAAAATACTCAATGTGGTAACTCAGAAGCTACTTTTTGTTTAAATATGAATAGTTTGGTCATGCAGTAAGTGTGAATGAACAATGCAAGCCTTACTTTGTGATTGGGCCTTTAAACTGACACCAACATGAGACTTACTGAGCGTGACATCTTTGTAGAGTGTGGCCTCGAAGTATCCAGCAAAGCCATGAAGCACTGAATTACATCCCACAGAGAATCGTAGACATTGATACCGGTTATTATTCATATCTGTGCGGGGTACAGACCAAAAGTTAATGGCGTCGGAGAAAGTGTTACAAAAGAAACCTGAGGTTGGTCATCTATGGGTCTGTCTCTGCAGGATCTCATACCTGTGGTGGGGTGTACGAAGGTGAAGCAAGGCTTGGGGTCTGCAAGTTGATGGAAGTTGTGTAGTCTGACAACATACGGTGTCTCAAAATGGCACTCGGGGTCTTTGTCTCGCTCCCGACAGCCTCTGACTTCATTGTATAGTTTAGATGAGGACAACGGAGCCAGGAATGACGTGTAGGAGCAGGGAATGCTTACGCCATCATCTAAGAGAAAAATGAGCTGATCAAGAGATGTAAAACAGGGCGAATCAAAACAAAGACATAATTGGTGATATCTCAAACCTTTGAGGAAGTGCTGCGCTCCATCAAGGCACTCGGGTGAAAGCTCATTGTCTCCGAATGACCCTAAAAGCTCGCTCACAATGATATCTGCTTTCTCTGGAGCAGTCCATTCCCTCATGTCACATGACACAACAGTCACTTGATCACCCCACTCCTCAAATTTCCAGTTCTCCAGCCTGAGAAAGAGAAGGGGAACACCAAAGCACTGCTGAGTAACACTTGAAAGTTGAATGTATTCAAGAAATAGAAGTAATCTGACAGTAAATTGTTAAAAATATATATATTATTTGTTAAAAACATATATATCATCATGTGACACTGAAGACTAAAGTAATGGCTGCTGAAAATTCAGCTTCTTCACAGGAAAAAAATGACAATTTTAAAAAAAGCAGTTCTTTTAAATTGTAATACTTCACAATATTACTGTTTTTATTGTATTTTTGATAAAATATGTACAGCCTTTTCAAAAACATTAACAGAACAGTATTTTACTGCCAAGAGAAGTGTTAACTTCCTTACGTGACTACTGCATTAGGGTTCTTCTCAACGGCATATACGCGCAACTTCCTCTTAGCCTGTCTTGCCGCACGAAGCGAGGCGTTTACCAGCGGACCACGACCTGCACCTAGTACCATCAAAACCCTGAACAAAAAAATTCAGTGTTGATATAATCTGCCAAGCAATCAGCGCATCTCTGCATTATAGAACTGACAATGGGACACCTGGGAATGTGTGAAGTCACTTACTGCACATTGGTTTCCATCTGTTCTTCAGGAACTCTGTCTAGCAGACATCTATATACAGCCTGGTGGAAAAGATGATTCACAATTAATGGATACAACAGCGGTAGTAACAACAGTTCATGCTAGATTTTTGTTTTCAATAAGTGGTGCCTTTCTGTCGCCTTCTGTTCTGTTGCCCTATGAAATCCATTTTATTTTTTTGCCCAAATTTTCCTGGATTCAGTTTTTTTTCCTTTTTAAATTTTTTTTTTTTACTACATTTTAATTTTTAGTAATCAAAAAGCATGTCTAATTGATTGAAATCATGAAACTTATACAATTTAAGAACAGTTTAACAAAAATTACATTTTTAGGGCCCTATGAAATACATTTTATTTCTTTCTCAAATTCCGTTTTATTTTTAGCAAATTCTGCGTTTTCTGTTTCAAGTTTTCTGGATTCCATTTTAATGGTTTAATTCAATTTTAATAATCAAAAATCATGCTTAATTAATCTGCAGCACACAGAGCTTTACTATTAAAATTAAAACATGGAAGAAAAATTGTGATCTTTCCTTAAAAAATAAAGTTAATAATAATTTATTATTATTAGTAGTATTAATATTATTATTAAATTGAGATGTAGCTAAATTTTACTGTACAACAGTAATACATTTCTGTCACAATTTTTTTGTTAAACCAAACTTTTATTTTGACATGTTGCAGTGAAGACCTGTGTGTTTGATATGACGATAGTCTTTATCAAATGAAATGATAAAATGCTCATGAAGTGATTCTCAGAGCGGCTCTGGAGATGCATTCATGTCCTCATATAGTGAGGCGGCGCAGAGGCTGAAAACACCACAAGCGTCGCGAGTGTGTGAGAAATGAAACTGCACGTCTGCCCCATTCATTCACGCAGAGACACGCAGAACATGTAGTATTCATTTTTAAATAGCGTTTTTGTGGTTTAATATTCACAGACACTATATCGCGATTCGATTTAAGTGTACTGACCTGGTTTTTATTTATTCATCAAAAAAAAATAAAAAATTCCATGACATTCCGTGACAAATTCCATGACATTCCGAGTTATACAGTAAAATCTGTTTTTATGGCTGGATTGCGTAATTCCGTTCCGTTTTCTGCATTGCGGAAATTATAGGGCCCTATATGTAAACTGGTGACCAACAAGATTCTGCTTTCCATTAGCAAGTCCTTTTAACTCACCTGCTGGTACTGAGAATATTTGATAGGATCCTTTTCAAAAACTTCATACGTCTGCGATTCCAAATTATCCATTAAAGGCTGATAAAACAATTAGGCATCACATTAGTACAATCGAAACCAAAATAATCAATATTTCTGTGCACTAGGCAAAGGGTTTATTCTTTGAGAGACACACCTGCAGTGGTGACTGTAGGTAATCTTCATAGCCTTTGGCGAAGAGCTCGTAGGCATTAGGTGCTGGACGGTTTTGGTTGAGGTACTCTAGATACTGCAGATACGAGCGCAGGTCTTTCTCACTGTGGCGGTTCGCCCCTGTGAAAATAAACTGAGCCTCCAGCTGAGGAGGCCACAGATTTTTAGATAACTGCACCGAATTGAATGAACGTGACATAATATTGGTAACACTTACCTTGAAGAGGCGGAAGAGAACTCGCTGGTGGGCTTTTGAAAGGACCGGAAATCCTTTTTTATTGGTTAGAAATATGCTGGTGGGGAGAATGGCAGCTTTGATTGGCTCTCCAAGCCACTTGTCGATCACCGTGTCAGATGGCAGGTCTGCTCCGATCTCAATTGCTTCACGCAGAAGTAAAAAAACAGACTATAAGTGTTAGTATTCGCTGCTTAATTTTTAATAGGCAATTATAAGCACTGGACATTTGAGTTATTTTTGCTCTTACCGAGGCAAATCCTCTTATTATAGTCACAGAGTGTTCTGAATGAGTGCCACCTGAAGAGGAAAAAGGAAATTAAATGAACAGAGGCAGATGATTGCTTTGTTCTTCATGATTTAATCTCAAATATGGACTAGGAGAGGGAAAAAAAACGGTCACAGTCATCCTTGATGGGATGATTCATCTGATAACTTATTTAATATCTACATTTGATTGAACAAATGGCTTTGTTTTAGCCGTCTCACCATGCCCAGGTCTTCTCATCATTGCTGCCATCGTCTATTTGTTTAGACGGCTCGTTCTCGATGAGATCTTCCCGCATGTCCTCAGGAGCCAACAGTGGAACTCGTATCCAAAACTATGTAATTAAAAACAAATCACCATTGAACTAATTTATTCCTAAATCAACTAAGAAAGCAGCATTACAACCAATAAAAGAGCAACCAACTGAGAAAAATCCAATGGATTTGTTTCTGCTTGCACACTGATGCACTACACACGGCTTAGCATTATAATTGAGTTGATACGGTGTCCTTATTGGAACAAAGAGGTTGTGTCTTTGTATTTTGTACAAGTGTTTCTAATAACTTACTTTCTAATAAATATGCATGATAGGAAAATGTCCTGAACGTAAATGAGGTGTAGAATTAATCTGACTTAGACTGTCATTACAAATCAAAAATAACAACTAGTGAGGTCAACTGATTAAAAATTGTATGATTAAGCAGAATTAAATCACATTTATATCACATGATCCTTTAAATATGGACAAACCCAGCGGTCGGGGTAAATGTATGACCCAATGTGCTGGGCTCCAACTCAACTATTGTTTAAAAATGACTATATGGCTGTCTTAAAACGAACACAAAATAGGTTGGAAATTAATATTCAGACACATAATTACTAGAGGCAACAATAACAATCAAAAGGTGAACATTTATTAATAAGCAATTTAATAAATGTTTATTATTTAATTATTTATTAAAATTATTAATAAATGTTCATTTCCAATCTATTTTGAGTTCATTTTAAGTAAGCAATACAGTAATTTTTTAAACAACAGTTGAGTTAATAAAACTACCCAGCAGGCTGGGCACACATTTAACCCAACCGCTGGGTTAAAACAACCCAGTCGCTGAGTTTGTCCATTTTCAACCCAGCATTTTGAGTGTAATATGCTAATTTGGTGCTCAAGAAACATTTCTTATCGTTATCAATGTTGGAAATAATTGTGCTGCTTTAATACTTTTTGTGGTAACTTCAAAAGAACAGCATTTATTTGAAACAAACTTTTGTAACAATGTACAAGTCTTTACTGTCACTATCAATTTAATGCATCCTTGCTGAAAAAAGTATTAGTATTAATTTCTTTCAAAAAAAAAAAAAAAAATCTTGCTGACCCCTTACTTTTGAACTGTAGTGTATCTGTTTTTATTAATGAGTTTGCTAGGGCTGAGCGATATATCATTTTAGCATCGATATCACAATGTGCGCATCTGCAATGGTAACATCGCAGGATGTGCGATGTCAAGTATAGGGATCGTATTTTAATCTGTGATCCGTACGGGCCAGCTGCCCAGTTCAGAACACATGTGATTTGTGGATTAATTGCAAAGTTGCAACCATCATAGAGTGAAAGATTATCATTTGCATGTGTTTAAGTCCTGTCAGTTTAAACATTAAGTGCAAAAAGATTGACTTGTCCGTCTCGGCAAGTATCCCCGTAAACACAGTCGGTTACGCGTGTCTGTAAACAATGGAGATATAAAAACGGATGTGACCCCAAATAGGTATGACCCAAAAACGTATGAGAATGACACAGAAGAGAAGATATAGTTGAATAAAGTTATTTTTGTTTTGTTTTTGCACAAAAAAACATTTTAGTCGCTTCATAACATTAAGGTTGAACCACTGCAGTCATGTCGACTGTTTTAATAATGTCTTTAATGCCTTTCTGGACCTTGAAATTGTTGATTATATTGCCGTCTATGGACCTCTCAGATTTCATCAAAAATATCTTAATTTGTGTTCTGAAGATGAACGAAGTTCTTACAGGTGTGGAACGACATGAGGGTGAGTAATTAATGACAGAATTTTCATTTTTGGGTGAACTAACCTTTTAATAAAGGCCTTCTGAAGCAAAGCGATGGGTTTTTGTAAGAAAAATATCAATATTTAAAAATTAAAATAACTAGCTTCCGCCATACGACTGTACGCATACTGCGCAACTGACTTGTGCCAAAAGAGTAACCCCTTACCTGACACATGACGCAATAATGAGCACAGAAGTGCAGAGGAGAGAGCAAAACAAAACACCGGTCATGAATTAGAATTCTAAAACGAGCAATTTTAAATAGAAATGACAGAGGATTTTGATATAAGAGAAGAGGAGCTTGAGTTTGTTGCAAAGCCACATTTCTTTAAACCGCTAGAGGCGTCTAAACTTATGATACTCCTACATCATACATCACTTCAGGGGTTACTCCTGTAGCGCAAGTCGATTTGTGCAGTATGCATACGGTCGTCTGGTGGAAGCTAGTTATTTTACTTCATAAAGTTTTAAATATGGATATTTTTCTAACAAAAACGTATCACTTCGTTTCAGAAGGTCTTTATTAACCCCCTGGAGCCGTATGGATTATATTTATGATGGATGGATGCACTTTTTTGGGCTTCAAAATCACACCCCCTATTCACTAGCATTGGGGAAGAGTCAGAACATCTTTACATATATCTCCAATTGTGTTCGTCTGAAAGACAAGTCATATACACTTAGGATGGCTTGAGGGTGAGTAAATCATGGGATAATATTCATTTTTGGGTGAACTAAACCTTTAAGTTTTTAACATTTTATTTTTTTATACAATTAAGCACATTAATGAGCTAATCTGACAGCTCTGTAAGTATTGCAAAAGGATCTGATCACTTGACCTTTATGGATAATGCATTAAGTATTATATTAAATAACAGACTGATAGCAAGCACAAATGATAAACAGTCTACACACACTACTAATTAAATTTCCATCAGTAAAAAAAAAAAAAGCGAAGCAGCCAGAATGAAGATTACATGTAAATCATAGGCCCAGGGTGTATACATAAACGAATGTGTTCTGAGCATATTTGTTTTCATTCAATGCTACAGACTGCCATTACCATGCAAGAGTGATGTCCTGTGTGGATGTGGTTGAGCAGGATTCGAGCCAGGTTGGCACAGTGCGGACCCCTTAGGGGGATCATGAAAGCTGGCAGCCCCAGATAAGCACAGAAATTGAGCTCCTGTACCAGCGCCTGCAGCAAGGGCACAAAAGACATTAGAAGGAGAGATCACATCAAAATAATCAACAAATCTGCTCAGCTTCCTCTCTGTTGGGCAGATCTCCAATAAATGGTCCTCGTTTTCATCTGACTCTTGATTACATCTACAGTGTGTTTGAAGGAGCCCAGCCGGGTCAAGATATTGTACGCATGGATGCGTAATTTGTGACACAACAGCAAATTAATAATATCTGCCTAATGAATTCAGATTAGATGAGGAATGTTTAAAGAATTTGAAAGGAAAACATATAGATAATTATAGAACAATAAACATACTGCTTCTGAATTCCTGCGCTCTGTGGTCAACTCCGAGTCCGTCTCAATCCAGGAGGACAGCTTTCCCACGATAAGTGTGTTCCAATCTAATGAAGAAAGAATGGACATCCTATTATTACAAAGATATAATCCTGATGTCTAAGCGTATGTAACTCTGTAAATGTAATTACGCAGAGTATCCTGGATAAATGTAGAACAATCCGTTATTCAAGCATTAATTTCTAAAAAAGGAACTTAATGAGAATCTGACATTAAAGGGGTCTTATCACACAATCTTTAATCATATTATTTAGTCCCCTGAGGTTTGCTTAAAAGCTAGTTAAGGTTTTTGTGGCAAAAATAGTCATGATTTAGGTTTCATTACTGTTTTCTAACCTCTTTTTGACCCTTAAAATTGAATGGATGACTTTTAAGTCTCTCTTTGAATGTGAAATGAGACTTCACCACATTTTATTCTTATCATTAATTCATTTGGTGTCAGGATTAATATTATCTATAGAACTTCCTCCAAATTATCTTACCATCACAGGGCAAGTTTCTGAATGCAGAATAGTCATTACTGATGTGTAAAACATGGGCGGCCACATGTTAGTGCTATCTTCTATCTGACATCAAAAAGATGCAGATGTTTTTCTGCTTAGTTTCAACAAATGGACTTTTTGGGACTGGGGAGGAAGTTTTTGAGTTCTGAAAGTTATGGTGCGTTCACACCAGACGCGACTTGTGCGAATAAATCATGCTATTCGCGCGTAGTTGGACGCTTGAACATTTTGAGTTTACTCGCTTCATTCGCGCGTGAAATTCCCTTCACAACAGACGCGAATTTGCGTCATGAGAGGGGCTCTCCTGCTCCTTTATGTGTCCCAGACTCTCCCACTGCTTTCTGCACACTTCCTCTGAATAAACACAACTTGTCAGCGGGGAAATAGTTGTAAATTACAGCGAATAAGCTCAATTGGTCGGCTTTAGCTAGCTTGTAGTCTTAAAGGTGCCCTCGAATGAAAAATTGAATTTATCTTGGCATAGTTGAATAACAAGTGTTCAGTATGGAAATAACATACAGTGAGTCTCAAACTCCATTGTTTCCTCCTTCTTATGTAAATCTTATTTGTTTAAAAGACCTCCGAAGAACAGGCGAATCTCAACATGACACCGACTGTTACGTAACAGTCGGGGTGTACGCCCCCAATATTTGCATAATGCCAGCCCATTCTACGCATTAGACAATGGCAGTGTCTGGATCTGTGCACAGCTGAATCATCAGACTAGGTAAGTAAGCAAGAACAACAGCGAAAAATGGCAGATGGAGCAATAATAACTGACATAATCCATGATCCATGATATTTTTAGTGATATTTGTAAATTGTCTTTCTAAATGTTTTGTTAGCATGTTGCTAATGTACTGTTAAATGTGGTTAAAGTTACCATCGGTTATTACTGTATTCACGGAGACAAGAGCCGTCGCTATTTTCATTATTAAACACTTGCAGTCTGTATAATGCATAAACACAACTTCATTCTTTATAAATCTCTCCAACAGTGTAGCATTAGCCATTAGCCACGGAGCACTATCAAACTCATTCAGAATCAGAAGTAAACAATATAACAGTATACAATACTCACATAATCCGACGCATACATGACGAACACTTTGTAAAGATCCATTTTGAGGGTTATATTAGCTGTGTGAACTTTGTTTAGGGACTGTTCAAGGCAAGCTCAAGCTCTGTGGGCGTGGACCACGGGATTTAAAGGGGCCGCAGCATAAAATCTGCGTGTTTATAATGATGCCCCAAAATAGGCAGTTAAAAAAAATAATTAAAAAAAATCTATGGGGTATTTTGATCTGAAACTTCACAGACACATTCAGGGGACACCTTAGACTGATATTACATCTTTTAAAAACATAATCTAGGGCACCTTTAATATGTATATTTATATAGCTATATTTATTCGCAAAGTTCAGATTTTTCAACTTGCGCGTTTCGCCCGAAACGCTCAATTCGCGCCGCAGGATGTCCATTCGCGTCTTTGCATTGACTTAACATGTAAATCACTCGCGCTTAGCGCTTCATTCGCGTCTGGTGTGAACGCACCATTACTAGGGTTGCAAAATTCTGGGAATTATGGAAATTAAAGGGAACAAACTGGAAATTTGCACAAATGCAGGTTAGCCTATAACAGTGAACTAGTGTTGCACGATATACCGGTACTAGGAAGGTATCGTGATACCCTGCTTTTAAAAACGGTTCAGTTCTTCATTTTATTAGTACCGGTACTTTGAGTGCCAGCTGTATTTTCTAATGTGCGACAGCAGGGGGCAGTGTGCGTGCAGCGCGCTGCTTCTAAGGCAAATTGAGTGTGTCTTTATTCTCAACTGCGCAACGGCTTTTATGGTGACGAAACGAGAGGTGTGGTTGCAAAATAAGTGCTCTTGCAGACCGTGCACAAATTGTTGAGAAAGCAGATGCGAAATATGGCATTATTTTGCTTACATTGCCGACTGTCAGGGCAAGCCCACGGACACCACAAAGCCCGTCTGCAAAAGATGTTACAAAATAACGCAAGGGAAGGGAGTCAAAAGCATCTTGCCGTCAAACATCCCGATTTGTACAAAGAATTTAAAGAGCAGCAGGTTAGTGTGACACCAGCATTATGTTTATGCTCTCAAACATTAAATGAGTGTTTTTTATTTTACTCGTGCAAGCAGACCTGAGGTGTATTATTGAGTCTAAGTTTAATAAGTGATATCTGGTTGCAAAAATAAAATTAATTTAAAAATACATAAATATGTGAAGGGTATATACAGTTATTTTAAACCAATTTATGCTTTAATAACATTGCTCTAATTATTTACAGTAATATAATTTTTACAATAATCTTACTGTCAAAAACACATAAATGTATAAAAAAAGCATAACAGCAAATAATTCACAATTTTATTGAGCATGAAAATAATAAACATTAAAAATTATATTAAATGTAACTCTAACTTCATGGCAATGAAGCTCAAATCCAGAAGTATCAGCCTGAACACTGGTGAAGAAAGAAGTTCTGTCGTATGTTATTTATTTACTTTTCCTGCTGTTTTAGGTTTTTGCCATAGTATCGTTTAAGTATCGGTATCGTGATATTTAAGTTGAGTATCGTATCGAAGTCAAAATTTTGGTATTGTGACAACACTACAGTGAACTTAAATGTAGTTGAAATCTTTCAGCATAATCTTGGTTAAAACAACCAGATTTAATGCAAATTCAGTTGAATTTCTACCCTGCACATTCCTCAATCACATAAGCACACTACTTCAGACGCTGAGTGGCGACCCAACATAGTACCAAAAAAGCAGTGAACAAAATGTCTTAAAATCAAACATTTCACTCTATTCATTTAATATTATTTATTTTATTTTAAAGAGGCTATATGTAAGAATTTTCATGTATTAATATCTTTTTTTGCCGACGTGTAAACAGCTTGCTATAAAACTAAAAAATTGAGAACTTTTCCGACTTCCCAGGTTGTCTATGAAAGCCGACATGATGTTGGTGAATCATGTTCAGTCACTGTTTTGGCCGAGGTTCGCTCGAGTCATTATGGAGTGTGTGCCAGCACAAGCAATACATTTCTGGCTGCAGTTCATATAATGACCACCGGTGTCGCTAAAAACAAGGGTTTTTGGGTTTCTATTTGTAGCCCCTTTAAAATAAAATATATATACACTACCGTTCAAAAGAACTTTAAAAGAAAAAACTCATACCTTTGCACTTTGTACATGTTTTGCAAGAAGAAGTTGGTTAATAAAAAATAAGATAAAAAATAAATCTTGGAAAAAATTACACTAATCTAATAATTCAGTGTACATTTGTGGTCAGCACAAGTGTAATGCCTTATATATAAAAAAAGACATCCTTGGGTCTATGCTCAAACAATCTTATGATGAAAAAGTAATGCAACAGAAAACTGAATAAGCAAAGTGCACACTACAGTGCAAGACTGAACCTTACTGGTCACGTTACAGCCCTGGGTATACTTCGTTTTTGCACAGTCGAACGCACAGCCTTGTAATGTATACTTCATTTGACCTGACCGCATACACAGGTGTTTGACGCATGAGCAGTTTTCAGCACGAGTTACAACCCATGTGAATATATTTGTGTTCGTTCATGCTAGAGTTGTACAAATGAGGGTACTTTCTAACCTCAACAATCTCTCATCTATGTAGGCCTCTATTGTCGCTGTAGCTTGCATATGTTTCTGCAAAGCCACTGGAAGGCAAGCCTGCAACCTTTAGGCAAAAAAGCACTAACGCTAAGGCTCCGGCTGTGGCAGTACGCAGGGAAGGAGTTTTGAACGGCGTGCACGGATGTCACTGCCATTACACGATAGGCTGAGAGGTGCCACACGTGATTAAGTTAGCCATTACGCTTTCTCCAATGGTAAGAGATACAGACCCTCTAATCTCCCAAAAATATACACTCTCTGTTTCCGGTCTGTTCTGTTCATGCAGTTTTTCTTCTACTACCTTGTGAATCGACGTCCCCAGGGCAGGGTTGCCACCTTGTGGATAAACTAATTACTGCAAAAAAATGAAATGTACAAAAATCCGCCGGTGCGCATACAGTACATGCGTACTCTTCAGATGACGAAATTCGCGTCATGCACACTGTACGCTGACCCTCGTGTACGCGGAGAAAGTGAACTATACTTTGGGTTTAACTGTGTATAACTAGTCTGTGACCAAAAAGAAAAAAAATCCCCCAGACTGTTGCTAACTTGCTTCTAGCCTTAATCTCAGAACTAATTTCACTTCTTTAAATCGTTTAGCCAACTGGTCCCAAGGTCATAAATTGTAGTCTATAGTCTATTCACCTCAGTTTCAGCAGTTACGTACAGCCAATAAATCCCCAAAACTACATGATTATGCTGGGTACAGTTTAGTGTTGTCACGATACCAAAATTTTGACTTCGATATGATACCCAACTTAAATATCACGATACCGATACTTCTTTCTTCACCAGTGTGCAGGCTGATAATTTTGGATGCCATGAAGTTAGAGTTAGACTTAATATAATTTTTAATGTTTATTATTTACATGCTCAATAAAATTGTAAATTATTTGCTGTTATGCTTTTTTTTAATACATTTATGTGTTTTTGACAGTAAGATGATTGTAAAAATTATATTACTGTAAATACTTAGAGCAATGTTATTAAAGCATAAATTGGTTTAAAATAACTGTATATACCCTTCACATATTTATGTATTTTTAAATTAATTTTATTTTTGCAACCAGATATCACTTATTAAACTTAGACTCAATAATACACCTCAGGTCTGCTTGCACGAGTAAAACAAATAAAAAACACTCATTTAATGTTTGAGAGCATAAACATAATGCTGGTGTCACACTAACCTGCTGCTCTTTAAATTCTTTGTACAAATCGGGATGTTTGACGGCAAGATGCTTTTGACTCCCTTCGCTTGCGTTATTTTGTAACATCTTTTGCAGACGGGCTTTGTGGTGTCCGTGGGCTTGCCCTGACTGTCGGCAATGTAAGCAAAATAATGCCATTTTTTGCTTCGTGCATCTGCTTTCTCAACAATTTGTGGACGGTCTGCAAGAGCACCTGTATTTGCAACCACACCTCTCGTTTCGTCACCATAAAAGCCGTTGCGCAGTTGAGAATAAAGACGCACTCACTGTGCTTTAGAAGCTGCACGCTGCACGCACACTGCCCCCTGCTGTCGCACATTAGGAAATACAGCTGGCACTCAAAGTACCGGTACTAATAAAATGAAGAACCGGACCGTTTTTAAAAGTAGAATATCGCGATACCTTTCTAGTACCAGTATATCGTGCAACACTAGTACAGTTAAAATACCGATATTGATTTTTTTTTTTTTTTTTTTAGAACTGATACCGATAATTTGTGTTTATTTGTCCGATAACCAATATGCAGAAATGATATTTATTTACTGTTATACTATTTACTGTTTTGTTACTGTTATCGTGTTTTTGACACGATTACAAAACCACTGAACTGAACAAACCATTTTATTTATAACATTCACTCCTTCTTTGCATAGAAAACAAAACAAATCTTATTTAAACACCAATAAATAGAGGGTCTGAAAGTGCAAAAAATTAAAAAAGTGCACTAAAACTGTTAGTTACTAAACTGTTTTTGTTGAAAATTAGTAGTCTTTCATGTAATATTACAAAAATTATTTTATTTATAAAAAGCATCAGCAGCAACACTAATGTTAACAATAAGCAAAATAAATGTAGAATGTCTAATGTTTTTAAATGGAGAAAATAAATTAAATACTTTGCAGAAATGTACATTTCATTTTAAACTACAGTTTTAGTAGATTTATAAGCCATTTAATAGGCTAAAGATGGAAGAATAATTCGCTGGATAATGTTATATTCCAGAGAATATTATTCAGTTATTTAACATCCAAAACATTGTATTTTATTGCAACTGGTATGTTATATCAGAATTATTAATAATGTTTTTGTCATTTTAGATTATGAAATATCTGCTGACAAAGCGCTGTTTATCTATGCATTTACACAGAACTATACTCAAACTGCGATCGCTTGTGGAGATAATAAATAATTAATTTCTATAGAGTTGTTTACACTTGGATGTTTATTAGCGAATTAATGGTAAATAGTAAATGTTTAAATAATTACAGTGTTTTAAACAAGTGAATCTTATTAAAAGTTACATGCGGTGGACGTGGAGCATTTCCTGAGCATCAACCTGCTGAGTGAAGAGCAAAATACAGACGAATTCATGAGACTAATGATGAGCATAAACAACAGAGAGAGAATTAAATTCAGTGCTTTTATTTCCAACATGTGCTCATTCATGGCTGTATAATTTAAATTATGCAAAGTTACATCTGTATTTGAACAGGACTTGACGGATTATCTTACGTGACTCCGTGAGCTTGTCTCTATTTCTAAGAAACAAGCTGCATAATCTAGCCACATTTCAGGCATTTATGTAACACATCTACTTTGTGCATTAATGGCTGTTATGTTAAATAAAGTTTACTAATTACAGCAAAGCAGGTAAGTATACTTTACAAGTGCACACCGTTGTCTCGTCTCCCCTCAGATGCGCTGTAATGGCAATCCTGAGCGCAATTCTCAAAACACCCACAAGATGACGCCGTTTATCGGTAAATCCGATATTACAAAACCGATGATTATGGTATTATCTGATTATGATAAAATGCTTAAATATTGGGGAAAATATCGGTAAATCGATATATATACTGGTCGATCTCTAAAATTGTTTTTTTTTTTATTTTTTTTTATTTGTATTAGTTTGCATGCATGTCTGCTTATGACCAAACAAAATGTTTATGTTTGTATATGATAAAGTTTGCATAAATTACACCAAATTTCCAATTAATCCCTGTAAATTCTCGTTAAGTGTCCAACTTGGAATATTCCCAGCTTAAGTTCCCATGGAAGGTATCAGGAAACTTTCCGACCCTTTGTAAACCCTAAAAGTTACAATATGTTTTCACTGATATATATAATTGATATGCGTGTACATGGATGTCTAACGTTCATAGATCAAATATGGCCACTTTAAGAGCTTGAAAACCTCAAAAAAAGTGTGGCTGACAGTGTGCTGCATCTAAATATTCACACATGCAATAGAGTTTCTTCATATCTCACCTCTGCCACATAACAGCAGGTCAGAGCGAGTTTGGGCTCCGGGTCGTGACTTGGCAGGGTCCAGTTCAAACTCCCGTCGGAACCGCGGGTGGAACAACGGCATGCACAGGAAATCAAAGCTATTGGACAGAATGACACGCATTTAGACAAACGGCAAACAAGAAAACAGATATTGGCAGCATTTCAAGTTTCACCTGTCACTGGCCCACAGCCATTACATATTTAAAACATTAATATTTTATACTAAAACTAAACTAATCTTGACAAACTATATATCATTTGAAAGCTTTGATTTTCAAAATAACTTACAGAGGAGCAGTAATTTATCAATTTGCAACAAGCATATTTTCATACTCATAAGGCATGTTCAGACCTTTATTTTGAACATGAAAAATCATTAAAGATTGGTTGAAACATGTTTGTTTTCATGCCAAGAGTTCAAAAGATAACATCCATTCAATTTTTTGAAAAAAAAAAAGGTCTGAAAATGTTTTTAATAGAAAAAAAAAAAACATTATGATTTTGGCAGCGATCTATAACCCACATACATGTTGTTTTTATGTTTATTAGAGGCTGAATTCATATCAAATTCTGCCAAACTTCCAATACTACTTCTATATATGATGTCTGCTTCATAAATTGTATGAAAATAATGGAAATATATGGTTCAGATCACTCAAACCATATATGGAAATGGAGGCGCCCTTATATGGTCAGTAATGGAGCTTGGTTGTCATCTAGTGAAGAAGTGTGGTACTGCGCCCAAACAAAATCTTACTGAAAGCTCATTTTTTGAGATTTCAACCTGAAGTTGATACAGTTTTAGAGTAAAACTTGTTTTGTAAAATATTTATTTTATATAAAATATTATAATTTTACATTTTCATAAACCTAAACTTCTATAACTTTTTTTCTGTTTCACTTAATTATTTCACTTCTACAATAATCTGCCAAATTTTATCTTTAAAACAAGACCAGCTTTATGTCTATATTCCAAAGTATTCTTGAATTACAACCATTTAAGTTTGAAAAGTGCATTTTCATGTCTATAAAAAACTGGGGGTGACAGTTAAAGGATTAGTTCACTTTCAAATAAATTTTCCTGATAAATTTACTCACCCCCATGTCATTCAAGATGTTCATGTCTTTCTTTCTTCAGTCAAAAAGAAATTAAGGTTTTTGATGAAAACATTCCAGGATTTTTCTCCTTATAGTGGACTTCAGTGGAGCCCAAACAGTTGAAGGTCAAAATTACAGTTTACAGTAATCCCAGACAAGGAATAAGGGTCTTATCTAGAGAAACCATTGCTCATTTTCTAAAAAAAATTAAAAATTATATACGTTTTAACAATAGCTCTCTTCTTCTTCTCTATTTGAATTCCAGCAGTGTAGACACTGCTAAGTGTATTACTGCCCTCCACAGGTCAAAGTTTGAACTTATTGTTATATACTTGCACTAGCATATTGAATATGACAATTTAGTTCAAACTTTGACCTGTGGAGGGCAGTAATACACTTAGCAGTGTCTACACTGCTGGAATTCAAATAGAGAAGAAGAAGAGAGCTATTGTTAAAACGTATATAATTTTTAATTTTTTTTAGAAAATGAGCAATGGTTTCTCTAGATAAGACCCTTATTCCTTGTCTGGGATTACTGTAAACTGTAATTTTGACCTTCAACTGTTTGGGCTCCACTGAAGTCCACTATAAGGAGAATAATCCTGGAATGTTTTCATTAAAAACCTTAATTTCTTTTCGACTGAAGAAAGAAAGACATGAACATCTTGGATTATATGGGGATGAGTAAATTATCAGGAAAATTTAATTTGAAAGTGAACTAATTCTTTAACAGGTTAAAGTAAATGCCAAAAGTCTTCAATGGGGATGGCTCTTCAAATTTTGTTTTGAACCTTATGGATCCCTGTTTAATCAGAAATCAATAAAGTACATATTTTTCACTTCAGAAACACCAAGCTTGTTTGTAACGTTTACAGTTATAGTAAATAATTTGTGCCATTCAGCTGTCAAGTGAGTCATTATAACCTCTCTTCATCAGGCTCACAATCCTTTGAATATAATGCATACATCTCTAATCACCTCTTTAAATAACAAATGAACTGAAGAAATAATATAAAAGGAATATAAAAGGAACTGAAGTAATACTTCTGCCACAATTTTTGAGCTGGAAAACTAACATGTCACATCAACACGAATGAATAAGTTAATTCAAAAACATCTATTAAATAATCAAGCGAGCCCATTACATTTTTAAAACACATTCTGGATATGTTCATAAAGGTTTCAAAAGAAACCATCACATTTTTGGCCAAAACTGATGTGCAGACTCGTGTGTGCAATACAAGCAGCTCTGAGATGCGCTAAGCTAGCAAATGCTCATGTGCATCACGTGCGGCGACCTAGCCGAGACAACTTCAACTGAACACACTTCATTTAGCTTGGATATGTTTTCTTCGTTACTGCGCCGATAGCTGCCCTTGCTTACCCTAATTTGGCGACCGCGGCGAGGGTGTCCGCCACTTCGGGAACACAACTCAAATCTCTCCCGCAGGAGACCCTGCTACCTGCGCTGCCGGACGCCATCGTTAGGAGACTGGATGGGAGGGAAAATGATACCGACACAGGACTATGGAGAAACTGAAGCCATGTTGGCTCAATACAAGTGCGCCTGGACTTGAGCAACCATGCGGCGGCGGAGCCAAAATGGCGGTTGCATGAATCGCAGTTTCGACTCAATCTCGTACGACTCTCGCGAGACTTCAGAACGAGGTCAGGCGTGATGCAGCAGACTAGAAAGAAGCGATTTGCTCTTTGAGGCGAACTTGAATTTGCTCCAGTAATTTTGAGAGAACGTTTAATTAGTTTTAAGGGATTGTGTCGTTTATGTAATAATCAGCTTGTTTTTAATACAACAGGATTATTCATTATAAACTGAGTTAAGTGATAACTACGGCAACGCCGCGTTATTTTAATTAAACTGAGCAGATTATACTCGCGTGCCAAATGGATTTTGAACTGGAATTTTACAAATAAAAGAATATTTGAGGGCTTTACTATTGCCTCGTGTAGAATAGCTCTCCAAAATATATTGAATTATTTATTTACATCACTTACCACTAACTACAGAGAATTTGAAATCAACTTTTTTAATTGCCACCAGCTCCTACATTTTTACATTGAGAACTCTTAGCCAAAACAAAATCAATTTTATAATAAGCCATAAATTACTTAGTAGCTTAGATTTGAATATTTATTATTAAATCTGATTCTGAATCCTTGAATGGAAGCTTTTTTTAAAGACAGTCACTCGTTGTTTGCCTAAATAAAAACAAAATTCTCAGAGACTTCTCGTATAAAACAGCATTTAGTGCATTATTTATTTATTTATTTTTTGTCATTTTAAAAACAATGTATTTTAATTTCAAGATGCGGTTCTCGTTCAGTAAACAGTGTGCTTCATGCTTTTTTGGAGAATCAAGAACAAATACTTGAGTAATCAGCTCTTAAACCGTTTGGGTATTGCCAAAATACTTAATTATAAAGGTCGTAATCAAATATTCATAATTCATGAAAGAGATTTAGTTTTGAAAAGATTTCATAAAGATTTTAGGGATATACTTGCATACAAGTTGGGTTGAAAATTGACAAACCCAGTGGTTGGGTTAAATGTTTGCCCAACATGGGCAGTTTTATTTAACCTAACTTTTTTTTAAAAATGACTATATGTCTGGTTTAAGATGAACCCAAAATAGGTTGGAAATTAAAAATAAGACACATAATTATAGAGGCAAGGATAATAATCAAGTGGTAAACATTTATTAATAAATGTTTATTATTTAATTATTATTCATTAAACTTATTAATAATTGTTCATTTATTAAACATATTAATAAATGTTAATTTCCAACATACTTTGGGTTCATTTTAAGCAAGCAATGCATTTTTAAACAATAGTTGAGTTAAATAAAACCAGCACTTTGGGTAAACATCTAACCCAACCGCTGGGTTTGTCCATTTTCAACCCAACTTGGGTTGTTTTTAACCCAGCATATTTAGAGCGTACATAAAGCATTAAAGGGTTAGTTCACCCAAAAAATGAAATTTCTGTCATTTATTATTACTCAGCCTCATGTCGTTCCACACCCGTAAGACCTTCGTTCATCTTCAGAACACAAATTAATATATTTTTGATAAAATCCAATGGTTCAGAGAGGCCTCCATTGCCAGCAAGATAATTAACACTTTCAGATGCTCAGAAAGCTACTAAAGACGTATTTAAAACAGTTCATGTGACTGCAGTGGTTCAACCTTAATATTATCAAGCAACAAGAATACTTTTTGTGCACCAAAAAAAACAAAATAAAGACTTTATTCAAACACTGCTTCATGAAGCTTCGAAGATTTATGAATCTTTTGTTTTGAATCAGTGGTTCGGAGCGCGTATCAAACTGCCAAAGTCACGCCCCCCAGTGGTGAACCATTGAAATTTCGAAACACTTATGACGTAACGAAGCCTCGTTTACTGAAATCATGTGACCTTGGCGCTCCGAATCCCTGATTCGAAACAAAAGATTCGTAAAGCTTCATGAAGCAGGGTTTTGAAATCGCCCATCAATAGATATTGTTGAATAAAGTCTTTATTTAGTTTTTTTGCTGCACAAAAAGTATTCTCGTCACTTCATAACCTTAAGGTTGAACCACTGTAGTCACATGAACTGTTTTAAATATGCCTTTAGTAGCTTTCTGGGCACTGAAAGTGTTAATTATCTTGCTGGCAATGCAGGCCTCACTGAATATATCATCTTAATTTGTGTTCAGAAGATGAATGAAGGTCTTACAGGTGTGGAACGGCATGAGTGAGAGTAATTAATGACAGAAATTCCATTTTTGGGTGAACTAACCCTTTAAATTGTTTCTTGCCATAATACACAAGTCAACTACACGCGTAATTAAGCATTTCATCTGAATTGAGTGTTGTAATCCACATGGTTTATTTCTACTGCTCATAAACCTTTTTTGAGAATATTTGGTGAGATTTGCATTTGAGACTGTATGTGTGTTAAATTACAGACTGAGCTCATTACACTCTCATCTCAGCACTTTTATGATTATGTTTGAAGAGTGGCTTCAGTGCCGTGCCTCAGTGATGACCACAGAAGCATATCAGATAAAAAGAGTAGCGAAGATTTTTGCTGAGACATCACATGTGCATGCTTGTGTACATGATGTGAATACTCTCCACCTCCTACTGTATATAAATCACTGGTCTCAGAAGGGTTTTTTTTTTTGTTCGTACAGCTTCCAAGGCTCAACTTAACTCTCACTAAAAGGAAAAATGGCTCTTCAGGATGTTTGTGATTTCCTGCAGACCCTTGATGACAGCAGCCCGTGCACTTCTCTACCGAATGAGATGGGATGCATGTGGAGGACACCGCTTGAGTTTGACAGAGATAGTCCTTTTCATTTTCTTTTCCCCCCTCAGCAGAACAGCAGAAAACACAAGACACCAACTGTTCTCTCTTCAACTTTATCCTGTCTGTCACCTCACCAGCAACCCTTCCAGCTGTCACACGGCACCACCACTTTGGGGTTTATATTTCAGGATGGCGTGATAGCCGCTGCGGACACTCGCGCCAGCTGCAAGGGTCTGATTTGCTGCCCGATAAGTCAGAAGATAATGCCCATCCACTCTCACCTGGTGGTCAACACCTCGGGAAGCGGTGCCGATTGTATGCTATGGGAACGGATCCTCACCCGAGAGATGAGGCTTTACCAGCTTCGCCATCGCAGGAGACTAAGCGTCAATGGAGCTGCAAAGCTGCTCTCCATGATGCTTCATCCATTCAAAGGCACTAATGTGTGTGTGGCGGCTACTCTATGTGGATGGGACGGAGAAGAAACTCAGGAATCCCTACGGTCTACAGATGTTACCACTGTATCTGCAATTTCAGATGAATCTGCTTTAGGTAGTGAGAAAGCGGCCTCAGTAAATGAGCTCTTGAAGGACGCTCATGCACTATCTTTGTCAGATCAAAATACAAAAAATGTCCTCTCTACTTCTGGAGGACGGTCTGGTCCCAGTGTGTGCTATGTTTGCAGTGATGGCCTGCAACTGAAAGGAGAGATAATATCAGTGGGCTCAGGGTCACCCTATGCATACGCCGTGCTTGATGATGGTTGGAGATGGGGAATGACTGTGGATGAGGCGGTGGGACTGGCCCGGGAGGCTGTTTTCAGAGCCACTCACTGGGATGCCTACTCTGGGAATAATGTAGACCTTTTCCACATCACTGCCCATGGCTGCAGACGCAGAGACAGAGAAGATCTGAAGGAGGAGTACTACAGAGAGAGGGAGAGAGAGAAGGAGAAGATCAAGGAGAGGGAGAAAGAGAGACAGAAGAGAGAGGGGGATGAGCTGGTTGAAGGGGAAGGTGATATATATTCAGGACACGGTGCATAGGGACACAGAAGATGGAAAAACAAAAAGACACAGAGGGAATGTGAATGCGATGGACAGAAATAGTGAGTAGAACGATGTCAGGAGGTTCACAGATAATAAAGAATACAAAATGCACAGGGAAAACAAGTACGTTCTCATAAACTATTTTTATTTAAACCTAATTAATAAAATAGTTGCAAATACACTGCATCTTGTTTCAGATTAAAAATTGTTATCATAAAAACTGTGGGTTTTCCTTGATATTGTAGCAACAGACCACGAAGGGATTGATATTTATTTGTTTATTCTTTAAAACATACATTTTAAATCAATATTATTCAACAAATTGCATTAATACGAGTCAACAGTGTTGGTGGTAATGTATTACAAGTAACACGAGTTACGTAATCAGATTACTTTTTTCAAGTAATTAGTAAAGTAGTGCATTACTTTTTTGATTTACAACAAAATATCTAAGTTACTTTTTTAAATTTGTAATGCAAGTTACATTATTTTCACATTTATTGACTGACAGCTCTCCTGTCGCCATGTTGAGAGAAATAGGGTAAGTTGTATAAATATGATGGTTAATGTAGTTCTAGACTAAATGTGAACATGCATTTACTCATTTCACAAAAAACAAAGTAAGTATTCATCAAAATGAATAAAAACAGTGAACTTTTACACAAACCTGTAATTTAAATTACACAAATTTACTTTATGTATTTAATCTCACTTTATTAACCAATGTTTTTGCTGCTGACCTTCAGTGATCCAATTCAACCATACTATAAGCAAAAATTTAATTTAGATTTAGAAATAAGATTGTTGAACTTCCTTCTCCTGCATCTTCTTCAATCCAGAATGGCAGCACAGCTGAAAGGTTTGTCTAAACTGCGCCCTCTACAGGTGTAAATTTGCATTTCCTTCAGCCTGAGGCTTATTCATTTCACATTTGGTGTGAAAGGGTCTTTATATTTGCCAAAAACAGAACTATTTTTGTTATTAAAAAAACAAACGAGCAAGTAAGTAAAGTAACATAACACATTACTTTCCATAAAAAGTAACTAAGGCAATTAGTTACTTAGGGAGTATCACAATATTGTAATGGATTACTTTTAAAAGTAACTTTTCCCAACACTGATTACAAGTAACATGAGTTACGTATTCAGATTACTTTTCCCAAGTAACTAGTAAAGTAACGCAAAATAAAATATCTAAGTTACTTTTTCAAATAAGTAATGCAAGTTACTTTGTTTTCCCATTTATTGACGATGTGCTCACTGCAGAGCAAATGGGTGGAGCCTACGTTAGCTCCCCTCGCTAGATGTCCAGTGAGGAGGATCGAATGTACAACCACACCCTAATCCTACCCTAACCCTATCCACAGCTGTATCTCTCAACCCCACTGGACGTCCAGAGAGGAAGAGCTGGCCATCATAGACTCTGCAGTGAGTACCACTTGGAGAATGATGGGTATTGTAGTTCTAGACTAAATGTGAACATGCATTTACTCATCTCACTGCACAAAAACAGATTCAGTATTCCTTAAAATGATTAAAAAAAACTTTGAAATGCAATCTCAGAATATGACCTGCAATCATTAAATATGTTAAATTACACAAATATACTTTATGTATTTAATCTCACTTTAAGCGATTAAGCAATTTAAGCAATGTCTTTGCTGCTGATCTCCGATGATCCAATTCAACTATACCAATAAGCAAAACTGACTTTAGATAAATAATCTCATTTTTTGTTTTTATTGCTGAAGTAATAGTGTTGAACTTTCTTCTCCTGCATCCTATTCTTCTTCAATCCAGAATGGCAGCATAGCTGAAAGGTTTGTCTAAGCTGCGCCCTCTACAGGTCCTTCAGCCTGAGGCTTTTTCATTTCACTTTTGGAGTTTTACATTTGATAAAAAGAGAACTTTTTTGTTATTAAAAAAACAGCAAGCCCTGCCTAGATGAGAAAAGGTAATGCAAAAGTAACATAACACATATATTACACAATTAGTTACTTTTTTTAGAGAGTAACACAATATTGTAATGCTTTACTAAGTAACTTTCCCCAACACTGTGAGTCTACAATTTAGTCCATGTAAAATAATTGACAATGTGCAGTAAATGTTGCCTTGTATGGAAGTTAATGTGTCATTGAGTAATAATTTAAGAAAATTAGCCTATACATCAATGAAACAATGTCCAAGCACTAAAATGTCAGTAAATGTTTTAAAATGTCCAAGCACTAAGGTAAATAGATAAAATAAATGAACAATTTAAAGGAACACTCCACTTTTTTTTGAAAATAGGCTCATTTTCCAACTCCCCTAGAGTTAAAAGGTTGAGTTTTACCGTTTTCAAATCCATTCAGCCGATCTCCGGGTCTGGCGGTACCACTTTTAGCATAGCTTAGCATAGTTCATTGAATCTGATTAGACCGTTAGCATCTCGCTCAAAAATGACCACAGAGTTTCGATATTTTTCCTATTTAAAACTTGACTCTTCTGTAGTTACATCGTGTACTAAGACTGACGGAAAATGAAAAGTTGTGATTTTCTAGGCTGATATGGCTAGCAACTATACTCTCATTCTGGCGTAATAATCAATGAACTTTGCTGCCGTACCATGAGTGCAGCAGGTGCAATGATATTGCCGCGTGACGTTAGACTTAACAACCGAATAGTTCCTAGCCATATCGGCCTAGAAAATCACAACTTTTCATTTTCTGTCAGTCTTAGTACACGATGTAACTACAGAAGAGTCAAGTTTTAAATAGTGAAAATATCAAAACTCTTTTGGTAATTTTTGAGCGAGATGCTAACGGTCTAATCAGATTCAATGAACTATGCTAAGCTATGCTAAAAGAGGTACTGCCAGAACTGGAGATCGGCTGAATGGATTCGAAAACGGTAAAACTCAACTGTTTAACTCTAGGGGAGTTGGAAAATGAGCCTATTTTCAAAAAAAGTGGAGTGTTCCTTTAATAGAAAGAAGATATTTTAAAGTAACCATGTTGGGTTTTTTACTATGGAAGTCAATGGGGTCCATCAACGGTTTGATTACCAACATTCTTCATAATATCTTCTTTTGTGTTCAACAGAAGAAATAAACTCTTACAGGTTTGGAACAACATGAGGGTGATTTTGGGGTTTTTGGGTGAACTATCCCTTTAAAAAGTAGTAATTTTGCCACAAGCGGTCATCCTGGGCACTAGATGGCGATGCGGCGCTATGATCGTTCGCCTCCTCAACATGTAATATACACGAAGCAGAACTTCTCCTCCGGTTATTATCTGAAACATGGCGCTGTCTAGTATATTGAGGAATGAGTGTGCGGATTTCTCAGATCGCTTTGACCGGTCTTTTGCTCACGGTTGTGGCATCAACCAGACGGATCTCGGGTTTGGAGACGCACTGAACTTCGCCGTGAAACCTCTGGGTGAAGAGGCTGAACCGGAGAGAAAAATCGAGTTTCTTCACGGCACGACCACCTTAGCATTCAAAGTGAGTTCATTTAGCTAGCTGCTAATAGCATAAAGCCAGTTTAAAAACTATCTTAACTTCAGTATCTCCATTATCTAACAATTATGACCCATTCAGAAGCGTGTGTCTTTTATAAAACTGCCCTAATGTTTATACAGTGTTTGTAATGAATAGACAAAGGGTAAAGGATCGCTAAGTATAGCAGTGATTACTAATTTAACTGGTGTATTAGCGCATTTCTGTCGTATGAAAAGTGACATACACCGATTAATTTAAGTGTTTTTGTCTTTTAAGGACAGCGCCCCCATTCGGTTCAGTAACAAGAATCGAGAGCTTGTGTGTCAAACTGAGTTAAAACGTGTTTACAGTACTGAGAAATCTCTTAAAGTCTGTATGAGAGTTTAAAGTATTACAGTATGAATACATACAGACTCCAGCTTCACTACAGTAAAGATTGAAGACTGTCTGAATAAGACATACAATGACACAGCAACTCATGTGCTTTATCATTGTGGCCTATAGAGGAGGAGATGATCCTGATGTAGATGATCTGATCAGAATATTATGCAGACATAAGATTACATTTATTAGTAGACCTAAAGTGAGTTTGGGTTATTGATAACTGTGTTGTCTATTTGTAGCAACACTCTTTATATATATCAGTTTTACACTTCATAATACATAATACTAGAAAGATGTTTAATGTTTTTAAAATAAGTCTCTTCTGCTCACCAAGGCTTCATTTATTTGATCCAAAATACAGTAATATTGTGAAATATTTTTACAATTTAAAATAACTGTTTTCTATTTGAATATATTTTAAAATGTAATTTATTTCTGTGATCAAAGCTGAATTTTCAGCATCATTACTCCAGTCTTCAGTGTCACATGATCCTTCAGAAATCATTCTGATTTGCTGATTTG
Source organism: Ancherythroculter nigrocauda (assembly GCA_036281575.1). Lineage (NCBI taxonomy): Eukaryota > Metazoa > Chordata > Actinopteri > Cypriniformes > Xenocyprididae > Ancherythroculter > Ancherythroculter nigrocauda. The sequence goes on along the minus strand of VTFQ01000008.1, from coordinate 4,233,040 downwards.
CTGCTCAAGAGACATTTATTATTATCAATGTTCAAAACAGTTGTGTACAGTTTTTTTTTCAGGATTATTTGATGAATAGAAAGTTCAAAAGATCTGCATTTATCTGAAATAGAAAGCTTTTGTAACATTATAAATGTCTATACTGTCACTTTTGATCAATTTAATGCATCCTTGCTGAATAAAAGTATTAATTTCTTTAATTTCTTTACAAAAAAAAACCTCTTACTGACCCCAAACCTTTCAACGGTAGTGTATAATGTTACAAAAGCTTTCTATTTCAGATTAATGCTGTGTTAAACTTTCTATTCATCAAACAAATAATCCTGAAAAAAAAGTACACAACTGTTTTCAACATTGATAATAATAATAATAATAAATGTTTCTTGAGCAGCAAATCAGCCTATCAGAATGATTTCTGAAGGATCATGTGACACTGAAGACTGGAGTAATGATGCTGAAAATTCAGCTTTGATCACAGGAATAAATTACATTTTAAAATATATTCAAATAGAAAACAATTTTTAAATTGTAATAATATTTCAATTTAAATATTACTGTTTTTACTGTATTTTGGATCAAATAAATGAAGCCTTGGTGAGCAGAAGAGACTTCTTTTAAAAACATTAAAACATCTTACTGTTCAAAAACTTTTGACCGGAGGTGTATATATTTTATATATTTTGTTATATTTATATATTCTCTTAAATGATGACCGCACTGATTGGGTGATGAAAATATTCATGATACTAGTGATGTGAAAAACTGCGGCAGGCAGAATAACAGAAGTCTGTTTTATGCTTTTGAGAGTTTTTTTTTTTTTTTTTTTTTTTTAATTTAAGCACTTGTAATCTACCAAAATATAATGAAATATTAGTGATTATATGTTATAAAAATATTTAAATAAATAAATTAATTAACCCGGATAATGCAACTTATTAAAAGCTGATTGATGATCAAAAAGATGATTGATAGAGCCATATGTTGTTGTTACTGTGTCACACTAACAAGCCAATTTTCAGATTTAAAAAAAAAAAAAAAAGCCTCCTGAGCTGAAATACAGATATGGTAATAGGTGTTTCACTTCTGAAATGTGCTGTAAGCGGTAGACCAGTCACAACAGACTGGGCCATCTGACCAATCAGAGCAGAGTAGGCTCTCGGAAAGGAGGGGTTTAGAGTGACTGAATCTTTCTGACTCTTTGAGAAATGAGGTGATGTGCAATATATATTATGAGAAAAATAAAGTGTTTTTGCAACCTTCAAAATCTTTTAAAATAGCATAGCACAAAGTTATTACACATCAGTGTTTTGTTGTTTTCTGTAAAATACAGCAAATTAAAGTGAAATGTACAAATAAATAAATGTGCAAGCTTCATCATCATATTTCTCTCATCTGTCTCAGTTTCAGCATGGCGTCATTGTGGCTGTGGATTCCAGAGCGACAGCCGGCTCTTATATCGCTTCACAGACAGTGAAGAAGGTGATTGAAATTAACCCGTACCTGCTCGGCACTATGGCAGGAGGAGCCGCGGACTGCAGCTTCTGGGAGCGCCTGCTGGCCAGACAGTGCCGCATCTACGAGCTGCGCAACAAAGAGCGCATTTCAGTGGCAGCGGCCTCCAAGCTACTGGCTAACATGGTGTATCAGTACAAAGGCATGGGCCTCAGCATGGGCACGATGGTCTGCGGCTGGGACAAAAGAGGGCCAGGTAAATATCATAGTGGATTACGACTTGGTTAGACAGAATTGTAATTTTGTTGCATTTGGCCTCACTAATATAAAATTCTGTAATATTTATTTTATTATTATATTATAATAAAAAAAAGTATAAATACTACACTTTTCACTTGGGTTAAATATGGGCAAATGCATAATAAAAATAAAAAATAATAAATAAAACTACCCAGCAGGTTGGATCAAACATTTAACCCAATCTGCTGGGTAGTTTTATTTAACTCAACTATTGTTTAGAAAATGACTGTATTGCTCACTTAAAATTATTGGATGATTATTTTGAAGATTAATCAAGTAACCGGACGATTATTTTGACAGTTAATCAAGTAACCAGACGATTGTTTTGAAGATTAATCGAGTAACCGGACGATTATTTTGACGGTTAATCAAGTAACCGGACGATTGTTTTGAAGATTAATCGAGTAACCGGACGATTATTTTGAAGATTAATCAAGTAACCGGACGATTATTTTGACGGTTAATCAAGTAACCAGACGATTGTTTTGAAGATTAATCGAGTAACCGGACGATTATTTTGAAGATTAATCAAGTAACCGGACGATTATTTTGACGGTTAATCAAGTAACCGGACGATTGTTTTGAAGATTAATCGAGTAACCGGACGATTATTTTGAAGATTAATCAAGTAACCGGATGATTATTTTGACGGTTAATCAAGTAACCAGACGATTGTTTTGAAGATTAATCGAGTAACCGGACGATTATTTTGAAGATTAATCAAGTAACCGGACGATTATTTTGAAGGTTAATTGCTTAACTGGATGATTATTTTGATGGTTAATCACGTAACCGGACGATTGTTTTGAAGATTAATCGAGTAACCCGGCGATTATTTTGACGGTTAATCAAGTAACCAGACGATTGTTTTGAAGATTAATTGAGTAACCGGACGATTATTTTGAAGATTAATCAAGTAACCGGACGATTATTTTGACGGTTAATCAAGTAACCAGATGATTGTTTTGAAGATTAATCGAGTAACCGGACGATTATTTTGAAGATTAATCAAGTAACCAGACGATTATTTTGAAGATTAATCAAGTAACCGGACGATTATTTTGAAGGTTAATTGCTTAACTGGATGATTATTTTGATGGTTAATCACGTAACCCGACGATTGTTTTGAAGATTAATCGAGTAACCCGGCGATTATTTTGACGGTTAATGAAAATAACCGGATGATTATTTTGAAGATTAATCGAGTAACCGGACGATTATTTTGACGGTTAATCAAGTAACCGGACGATTGTTTTGAAGATTAATCGAGTAACCGGATGATTATTTTGAAGATTAATCAAGTAACCAGACGATTGTTTTGAAGATTAATCGAGTAACCGGACAATTATTTTGACGGTTAATCAAGTAACCAGACGATTGTTTTGAAGATTAATTGAGTAACCGGACGATTATTTTGAAGATTAATCAAGTAACCAGACGATTATTTTGAAGATTAATCAAGTAACCGGACGATTATTTTGAAGGTTAATTGCTTAACTGGATGATTATTTTGATGGTTAATCACGTAACCGGACGATTGTTTTGAAGATTAATCGAGTAACCCGGCGATTATTTTGACGGTTAATGAAAATAACCGGATGATTATTTTGAAGATTAATCGAGTAACCGGACGATTATTTTGACGGTTAATCAAGTACCCGGACGATTGTTTTGAAGATTAATCGAGTAACCCGGCGATTATTTTGACAGTTAATGAAAATAACCGGATGATTATTTTGAAGATTAATCAAGTAACCGGACAATTATTTTGACGGTTAATCAAGTAACCAGACGATTGTTTTGAAGATTAATCGAGTAACTGGACGATTATTTTGACGGTTAATCAAGTAACCAGACGATTGTTTTGAAGATTAATCAAGTAACCGGACGAATATTTTTGAAGATTAATCGAGTAACCGGACGATTATTTTGAAGATTAATCAAGTAACCAGACGATTATTTTGAAGATTAATCAAGTAACCGGACGATTATTTTGAAGGTTAATTGCTTAACTGGATGATTATTTTGATGGTTAATCATGTAACCGGACGATTGTTTTGAAGATTAATCGAGTAACCCGGCGATTATTTTGACGGTTAATGAAAATAACCGGATGATTATTTTGAAGATTAATCGAGTAACCGGACGATTGTTTTGAAGATTAATCGAGTAACCGGACGATTATTTTGACGGTTAATCAAGTAACCAGACGATTGTTTTGAAGGTTAATTGCTTAACTGGATGATTATTTTGATGGTTAATCACGTAACCGGACGATTATTTTGACGGTTAATCAAGTAACCAGACGATTGTTTTGAAGATTAATCGAGTAACCGGACGATTATTTTGAAGATTAATCAAGTAACCGGACGATTATTTTGAAGATTAATCAAGTAACCAGACGATTATTTTGAAGATTAATCAAGTAACCGGACGATTATTTTGAAGGTTAATTGCTTAACTGGATGATTATTTTGATGGTTAATCACGTAACCCGACGATTGTTTTGAAGATTAATCGAGTAACCCGGCGATTATTTTTACGGTTAATGAAAATAACCGGATGATTATTTTGAAGATTAATCGAGTAACCGGATGATTATTTTGAAGATTAATCGAGTAACCGGACGATTATTTTGAAGATTAATCAAGTAACCAGACGATTATTTTGAAGATTAATCAAGTAACCGGACGATTATTTTGAAGGTTAATTGCTTAACTGGATGATTATTTTGAAGATTAATCGAGTAACCGGACGATTATTTTGACGGTTAATCAAGTAACCAGACGATTGTTTTGAAGATTAATCAAGTAACCGGACGAATATTTTTGAAGATTAATCGAGTAACCGGACGATTATTTTGAAGATTAATCAAGTAACCAGACGATTATTTTGAAGATTAATCAAGTAACCGGACGATTATTTTGAAGGTTAATTGCTTAACTGGATGATTATTTTGATGGTTAATCATGTAACCGGACGATTGTTTTGAAGATTAATCGAGTAACCCGGCGATTATTTTGACGGTTAATGAAAATAACCGGATGATTATTTTGAAGATTAATCGAGTAACCGGACGATTGTTTTGAAGATTAATCGAGTAACCGGACGATTATTTTGACGGTTAATCAAGTAACCAGACGATTGTTTTGAAGGTTAATTGCTTAACTGGATGATTATTTTGATGGTTAATCACGTAACCGGACGATTATTTTGACGGTTAATCAAGTAACCAGACGATTGTTTTGAAGATTAATCGAGTAACCGGACGATTATTTTGAAGATTAATCAAGTAACCGGACGATTATTTTGAAGATTAATCAAGTAACCAGATGATTATTTTGAAGATTAATCAAGTAACCGGACGATTATTTTGAAGGTTAATTGCTTAACTGGATGATTATTTTGATGGTTAATCACGTAACCGGACGATTATTTTGACGGTTAATCAAGTAACCAGACGATTGTTTTGAAGATTAATCGAGTAACCGGACGATTATTTTGAAGATTAATCAAGTAACCGGACGATTATTTTGAAGATTAATCAAGTAACCAGATGATTATTTTGAAGATTAATCAAGTAACCGGACGATTATTTTGAAGGTTAATTGCTTAACTGGATGATTATTTTGATGGTTAATCACGTAACCCGACGATTGTTTTGAAGATTAATCGAGTAACCCGGCGATTATTTTTACGGTTAATGAAAATAACCGGATGATTATTTTGAAGATTAATCGAGTAACCGGATGATTATTTTGAAGATTAATCAAGTAACCAGACGATTATTTTGAAGATTAATCAAGTAACCGGACGATTATTTTGAAGGTTAATTGCTTAACTGGATGATTATTTTGAAGATTAATCGAGTAACCGGACGATTATTTTGAAGATTAATCAAGTAACCGGATGATTATTTTGAAGATTAATCGAGTAACCGGACGATTATTTTGAAGATTAATCAAGTAACCAGACGATTATTTTGAAGATTAATCAAGTAACCGGGCGATTATTTTGAAGGTTAATTGCTTAACTGGATGATTATTTTGATGGTTAATCACGTAATTGGATGACTATTTGAAGATTAATCGAGTAACTGGGCAATTATTTTGATGATTAATTGAATAACCAGACAATTATTTCGCAGATTAATCAAGTAATTGGTCGATTGTTTTGATGGTTAATCAAGTACTTGTAATATTTTTTTGTGCGTGGTAATAAAAAATATACCTAAGTGAACAATAGCCTTTAAAATTACTTAAAATACTCGTATAACAATGAGGAAAATAATAATGGGTTCAAATAAAGTATCAAAAGCAAGTAATCATTTGGTTTCACTGAACAACACTGTTACAATACATAATGTAATATAAACTTAATCAACTTATGTACATTGTGTATTATAATATAACAGATCAAATTCTTTTTAATGTTGGCCAAACTACATTTAATTTAATTTATTCTTTAGGATAGAAATGCTACAGCAACTGAAATTTCTGGAACAAGAATATGTGGACATCAAAGCATACAAACGCAGATCAAGGGTTTAACTTTTATTTTGAAATTGCAATGAACAACAATGCGCATATTTAGAAAATATTGATGTATTGGCATAGGCTTATAATGATTTACATTACAAATCTGATGAAATGGAGCATGTTGAGTTCCTAGATGAATGATATAAGCAACCCAGACTCACATAGCATATGTAGAGTCATAACTATATGTATATAACTATATGATAACATCGTAACACTTCGCTATCAAACACAAAGCACATCAGATTTTATATGCGTTTCCAAATGCATGCTATTCATAGACACAGCCTGGTTAATATTCTCTTATAAAATTGTCCTGTCAGCCCTGGGACTGAGGATTATGGTAATTACATATTTCATAATGGTATTTACAATAATATTTGCTTTTAATTAAAGGTGGTTTCGTGATTTCGATTCCTTTCTGCTTCCATTAAAGGTGTTGAGCAGAAACATTCCAGCTGCAATCTGTTTGCATCTGGAATAGCTTTATAATGTAAAAGATTGTCAGAAGGGACCAATTTTTTTTGTTTTGAATGATTGCTGCAGTTGGCATGGGGACAAATTATGTGATTATTTTCTTTGCTGATTTGACCCTGCCTTTCTGCTGAAACAGCTTTGTAAAAATAGCTCTATCACCATAATTTCCTGCCAGACTCCAGCGGTAGCCGGAATCTGGTTTTAATATGCAGCACCATGGCTTTGTTTTTTAGATGAATCACAAACTTGCACATTAATGGACTCTCAAGACCTTTGCTTTTCTAGAAAATGATAAATGTCCTTTTTTCTTAATTGGACATTGCATTTAGATCTATAAGAGGCTTTTAATCTAATGGTCTTAATGGTGAGCTCTGCCCATTTTCAGTTCATTTTGTTTTTCCTAACATGAGGAGTGCAAGCCTAAATGAAGCAAAACTGACGGAGAGATAAATTACTGCTCCAAAATGCACTTCATACGCATGACTGTGCAAACCAGGGAGCTGGTTTAGCCAGTACCACCAGATGGCGACATAGCGCTCTGTGATAGTGATGCATCTCTCAATTGCAGACACTGGGGTGTTGTAACTGCTCTACATCACGGCCAATGTGTTTAAAGAGGCCTTGCACAGTGACACAGTAATGGGAAATCAATATGCCGGTGACTGTGGGCCAGGAGGGAGCAACACCATGATGGACGCGGCTCTCAGCCAGGGCAATCGGGTCGCATGCAAAACCCTGTCAGCTCGATCAATTGGGGTTTATGCGGCGACACAGGCTAGCGTGGCCCCCAAAAAAACAACCTTTGCCTGGCAGGCAAACAAAACTACATGGTAAATCTTCTAATCAATTTTGCAAATAATGATTGCTGTTAGAAGTTCGATAGCGGCACTGGCTGTTACAATGCGTTGTGATTCAATAGAGAGGTAAATGTTGTGCAATTAAATCAATCTTGATTAAACAGCACATTTACTGCATTAACAATGTCTGGCACTCTTATTCCTGTGATTAAGTGTCGGTTTGCTGAGGAATAAACTTAATAAACTGTGACATGATTCTGACAAACATGGTGATAATGAAATTTATTGCAGTGCATCTTCTGTTGAGACCACTGTTGACGCCCCACAGCTTTAGCCCTTTAGCCCTTCTACAGATGCATTCTCTCTTTGCTGGTTGAGTTATGGACTCCGTTTACAACGGGTATTAAAGTTCATTTGTGATTCAATCACAGTGGGGTTGTTTGATTCAGTCGCCTACACTGTTATCAGTCAAAGTTAGTTCACCCAAAAATGACATTTCAGTCATTATTTACTCACCCTCATGTCGTTCCACACCCGTAAGACCTTCATTCATCTCCAGAACACAAATTAAGATTTTTTGATAATTCAATTTTTTTTTTTTTTTATCCTCAATAGAAAGCAATGAAATGACCACATTCAGGGTCCAGAAAAGTAGTAAAAACATTGTTAAAATAGTCGACGTCAACTTTAATGTAATGAAGTGACAAGAATACTTTTTGTCTGCAAAAACTTTATTCAACATATTCATCTCTCCTCTGTCAGTCTCCTATGCTAATTTCGTTGCAGTTCTTCCAGGTTCTACGTTCGAACGCTGGCTCAGTATCAGCCGACGCTGTTCATGTGAGCGGCACGACGCATACGTGTGATGCTGACACAGGAGCTGGCCAATACTGGGCCCGTGTTCGGACGTGAACAGGGAAGCTCTGCACTGTATGGTTAATGACAGGGAGGAGAAGAACTTGTTGAATAAAGTCGTTATTTTTGTTTTGTTTTTGTGCACAAAAAGTATTCTTGTCGCTTCATATCATTAAGATTGAACCACTGTAGTCACGTTGACTATTTTAATAAGTCTTTAATACTTATCTGGACCTTGAATGTGGTAATCACGTTGCTTTCTGTGGGTTATAAAAAAAAACCTTAGATTTCATCAAAAATATCTTAACCCTTAAATGCATACCTCTGGTCTTTAGTGACCCGGGACGTCATTCACTACCCTCCTCCTCGTTCATTTTTTAAAGTTAGACATCAACCTTCTTGGTATTCCTCAATTTATTATGAAGAATTTAACAAGAAAAAATCATAAAATTATAAAAGAATGCCTATTTTTTGTATTCATTTTTTGTAAAAAATTGTATAGGGTCGCAAACGACCCGAGGTGTGTATGAGTGTAAGTATATTTTTTTCTGCACTACAATAATTGAATCTTAGATGACGGAATAAATGCAATTCACCTTTATTCCACAAGGTGGCAATGTCTGATACACAATGCTGAAGTGACGACTCATTCAGACAGAAAACGAAATAATAAGAAAAACATGAAATGGCTCAGCGATTTACTGCAGAGCAAGTACTGAACGCAATCAAATATGACTGTAACTGTTGCTGGATGGATCTGGTGAAGCTGTTAGCAATCGAAATACTGATTTTGAAGATGTTGAAAATTTATATAATTTTGAGAATACGTTTGAGATCATGAATAGGCTCATATTCCTGACCTCAAACATAAAATTAGCCTATTTGCTGAATTTACTGGGAAATGAGCTCTGACGAGGACAGTGATGATGGCATAAAACATCTGCTCAAACGGAGCCCTTTCAAGCTCCAAAAGGTAACAAAATATGCTTTATTTTATTCTTCTGTAATTGTTACTCTAATATCAGAGGAGTTTTATATTATCGCGACAGGTAGAGATCCTTCCGTGTTAGATATAGATCCGGGTCGATAAAGACCCGAATATGTAAGAATGATTGGCGAAACAGTCATGCATTTAAGGGTTAATTTGTGTTACGAAGATAAACGAAGGTCTTGCAGGTTTGGAATGTCACAAGGGTGAGTACGTAATGACAAATTAAATTTTTGGGTCAACTAACCCTTTAAGATTTGAGCTAAACAAGTTTTAACATTATTCGGGTATGTGCGACATTAAAAGACTATGGGCCAGATTTAGTTACAGCTTGTGCCTGCGCAAACCCTCTTTTGGTGTTAAAAATGATTGCCAGGATTAGCTAAAGACACGCAGTGAAAAATTGGTGCTGAAAAGACGTGAACGGTTATTTTTAAGGCTGACTTTATTGCATATGCATTTGTTGGAGTTTCCCTTTCAGACACAAAATTTATGGGAGGAGAGTATTGAAATGAATCATGCAAGATGATTTACTAAGGTTTGCGCTCTTCAATTTACTGGAATTTTCTCCATTATTTAAAGGTGCCCTAGAATTAAATATTGAATTTATCTTGGCATAGTTGAATAACAAGAGTTCAGTACATAGAAAAGACATACACTGAGTTTCAAACTCCATTGCTTCCTCCTTCTTATATAAATCTCATTTGTTTAAAAGACCTCCGAAGAACAGGCAAATCTCAACATAACACCGACTGTTACGTAACTGTCAGGGTGTACGCCCCCAATATTTGCATATGCCAGCCCATGATCGAGGCATTAGACAAGGGCAGCCAGTATTAACGTCTGGATGTGCACAGCTGAATCATCAGACTAGGTAAGCAAGCAAGAACAATAGCGAGAAATGGCAGATGGAGCAATAATAACTGACATGATCCATGATATCATGATATTTTTAGTGATATTTGTGAATTGTCTTTCTAAATGTTTCGTTAGCATGTTGCTAATGTACTGTTAAATGTGGTTAAAGTTACCATCGTTTCTTACTGTATTCACGGAGACAAGAGCCGTCGCTATTTTCATTTTTAAACACTTGCAGTCTGTATAATTCATAAACACAACTTCATCCTTTATAAATCTCTCCAACAGTGTGTAATGTTAGCTTTAGCCATGGAGCACCATCAAACTCATTCAGAATCAAATGTAAACATCCAAATAAATACAATACTCACATAATCCGACGCATGCATGCAGCATGCATGACGAACATCTTGTAAAGATCCATTTTGAGGGTTATTTTAGCTGTGTGAACTGTTTTTATGCTGTTCAAGGCAAGCACGAGCTCCGGGGCGGGGGAGCGGGAGATTTAAAGGGGCCGCAACCTATATATCGGTGCATAGTCAATGATGCCCCAAAATAGGCAGTTAAAAAAATGAATTAAAAAAAAATCTATGGGGTATTTTGAGCTGAAACTTCACAGACACATACAGCGGACACCTTAGACTTATATTACATCTTTTAAAAAGAAGTTCTAGGGCACATTTAACACTCCCCAAAAAAACATGTCTTAAACCAGACGCTAATTTTCGTAGATTGCATTGGTCATTATGGAAATGATCTGGCTGCATCTGTGTTCATTCATTTGCGTGTTATCAGTAGATCACGCACAGAGCTTTCCACTCGCATTGGCATTTTTTTTGCAAATTTGCCCTGTTTACTAAATCTGGCCCTATATAAGACTAAATAGGGCAGTTGTGTCCTAATGGTTAGAGAGTCAGACTGGTAACCCAAAGGTTGTGGGTTCGAGTCTCAATACCAGTGTGGTGAGAAATCGAGTCCCATCAGGAATCGCGTCTCCTTTAGGACCCCGAGTGATCCCATTGGGACTCGATTTCTCATGACATGGGCAAGAAATGACTGAGGTACCCTTGAACAAAAATGGCTGCCCACTGCTCCGGGTTTGTGTGTCCACAGATTGCAATGTGTTTGTGTTCAAACTACTCCTAATGTGTGTGCACTAACTGGATGGGTTAAATGCAGAGGATAAATTCTGTGTATGGGTTACCATACTTGGCCTTCACTACACTTATCACTTAAATAACACTCTTACCATCATGCATGAAGTGGTTACATGAGATGCATGTTGAGACACAGGTGTCTACAAGGCCAAACAATTCAAGAAAGTATTTCACTCTAAAATCACCAGTTATGGTCTATTTTCTTTCTGTGTCTTTCTACGTTTCTGACTTGTTGTGTACCTACTGTGAATGCATAGACAACTTCTGTCCTGCCAGGAGCTGCAAATATCAGCAGGACTTCTGTCTTAAAAGACGTATGAAGTTCTTTGAACTGCCATCTCATGTTCTGTAGACACAGACTGCCGATGTGCATGCATGCTTGGACGTCTTTGCTTTGGTTTTCTGAGCAGCTGTGCTCATCAGCGGCACTCTTAACCAACCATGGCTGTGTGACAATCAGCAGAGCAGTCAGCCAATCACCTGTGTATATTCCTTCCTTTTGTCTTGAAGTTGCCATTCATACATGCAGACAGCCGCTCTTTCAGCCTAACTGCCTGTCACCTTTGTGATGGAGTGCGAGGAGTCTGGCTGTCGTAACATCCCGAGATCGCTCCCGCTTCGGCGCCTCTGCTTTACGAGGGCTCGCAAATTCAAGTGCCTCTTTTGTTCACCTTTACTTCCCCACCCTTTCTCAGCGACGCAGGTAGCATGCAACGTCCGTTGTGTGATAAAATGATCCCAGGTGTTGTACGTTAAAAAAAAATCCCAGTCTGCTGAAGTACCCCCGCACTCCGCTCCTAATGAGAACCGGGGCCTTGCGGCTGAAAGAGACGTCCTATTGCATTTTTAACCTGTTTTTAGCCGTCACACTTGGCTCTACAAAATGGTAAATTATCTTGCATATATTCAGGGAGCTGTAACGATTATCAGGTCGAGCTAACGATGCGTACGGAGGGTGTAATTTGCTTGTTGAAGACGTCTGAGCCGCACTTCCTCAGATTGTCCTTAAAATGCCTCAGTGAGCTGATTTTGGGGTCCTTGAACTTTACTCAAACTTTCCAGAGTGCAAAAAGGAGTGTTTTAAGTTGCGTTTTCAGTACTGGTGATGTTCTTCGCATTGCGATCAGACTAACCCACTCGCTCATTAAAGGGATAGTGCACCTAAAAGGGCTGCATGATTGAAGAAAAATTGATATGTCATAACTTGTTGGATTATGCAATAATGCTTTAAGCGTTTAAAATCAATTTGATATAATAGAATCAACATGTTTCAAGTTCTCTTGGTGCCTTCTCCAACTAGTAGGGGGCTGCATCTGAAAACTGAAAATGCTGCCTTGAGAGGACGTAGTCCAAGGTAGGAAGGCATGAAGGCCCGTCTGAATCCAAAGTATTCCTATATCTGATTGATTTTTGAAGGCAGTATAGATGTATCCTTCGCTGCCTTTGCTATCCCACAATCCTGTGCTTTCCATTCTGTGACAGTGGAGCTAAAAAATAAAGATGGCATCTGAAAGTTGCGGTTGGTGGTCAGTTTGTGTGTAAATGTAAGTTTTTGACCAATGTAATTTGTAATTTCTAGCGAGAAATTACTATTTTAGTACTTAAATATTACCTTAGTTGTCACCAAAGCCACACTATTTTGCTGTAGATCATTAAAACGTTACACTGCCTCAGAAGTCTGTCCGAAATCAGTTTCGTGAGGTACCTTTGTGAAAATCTTTGCCTGATAGGGTAGTGAAGCAACAAGTCAGGTGCCTAAGTTTTCAGATGCAGCCGAGGTGTAGCGATACGTCACGATTTGATATAAATCATGATACTGAACTCATGATACGATATGATTGTAATCTCAGGAAAGCATGTCAGAATGACTATTCTCAAACTGTAAATGGTTAGTTCATCCAAAAATGTTAAATTCAGCATTTACTCGCACTCATGTTGTTTTCGCGCATCATGCGAGCATGTAAACGTCCATGTTTACTACAGTATGCGCATGTCTCTTCAGAAGACTTGCATTAGACCACTTGATTGATTATTTTTATGATGCCTTTATGACTTTTTTGGGGGGGAATCTTATAAGTTTTAGTGGTATGGAGTTCAAATGGACAGAAATCTCTCTGCTTTCATAAAAAATAAGTTGAACAAAAATCTTATAGGTTTGAAATGACATGAGGGTGAGTACATGATGACATTTTTGGGTGAATTATACCTTATAAATGTAGTAAGCTGAGTCTTGGATAAAACAAACTCTTTATCGTTTACATCAACAATGCATATCATTGCATTTTTCTATCGCTATATCTCAATACAGCGATGTATTGTTACACCCCTACTAGCTAGTTTGGTATGAGAGCGTCACAACAGCTTGTTGTCTTGCATACTTCATTGCAGCGAACACACTCACACTGTGTCCTAATCAGACACAATGTGATAAGATTCCATCAACGAGCAATTTGACTGTCCACACTACATGCGATGCGACAATGAGAAGCGATTAAAATCATTCAAAAACCACAGCCAATCAGAAGAGAGTGGGCGGGCTCTCGGCAAGAGCACAACAGACACCATAGGCAAGTGCATAGTAAAATTCATCAATAATACACCATTTAAACATTGTTTAAAGTACATATGGAGTGACTGAACCAATCTTTGTCATAGAATACACTTGTTTGTTCACATTGAGTTGACCGTTCGAAACGTTCTTGTGCCCATTTATTTATTTTCAAGATCTGAGATGAATTAGCCAGTGTTGTTTTCAGTACAGCTAAAAAGCTGGGAACACAGAATAATATTCACACTCACGTTAGACACTTTTAATATTAAATAAAGCACATAAACAGTACCTGAGATTATCATACTTTGTGTTGCTGTTCTAGCCGGTTAGGACAAAAACTCTGATTAACATGGAAAAGATACCTTTTATCGCATGTCACGGTGTCGCGTCTGGTTAGGACACGGTGTCACTCAAAGGCTGACTTGTTATCTCACTAGCTTATAGGCAATGACTTTGCAGGCAGCGTTTGTGCATAAAGGTACTTCACGAATCTGATTTCAGACAGACTTCTGAGGCAGCGTTATGGTTTATTGATCTACAGCAAAACAGAGCAAGCTTTGGTGAGAACTAAACAAATATTTAATGACTACAGTAGTAATTTCTCGCTAGAAGTGACATCAGAAGTGAAAAAACGTTGGTCAAAAATGTACATTTACACACAAACTGACCAGAAACCACAACTTTCAGATGCCATCTTTATTTTTTAGCTCAACTGTCACCGAATGGAACACACAGGATTGTGGGATATCAAAGGCAGTGAAGGATACATCTATGCTGCTTTCAAAAATCGATCAGATGAAGGGATCTCAGGAGACAGGAAGTGAAGCTAACATTAGATTTGAACATGCCTTGATGCCTTCCTACCTTGGAAGGCAGCATTTTTAAGTTTTCATATGCAGCCAAAGTAACAGTTGCGTTTATGCTATCTGCGTCGACCTACAACTTTGACTTTAATACTTCAAAAAGTTATGTAACATTCAGTTATTTCCCACATTGCGATATGCATATCGTGATTTCGATTATATAGTGCTGTCCTATCACCAAAAAATAAATTACTCAAACTCATGTTGTTGCAAACCTGTATGACTTTCTTTCCTCTGCAGAACACAAAAGAAATGTTGCTTGTTTTTTTGTTATGTGGATAAAATCAATTTAAAAAACAATCTTCAAAATATCTTTTATGTTCCAAAAGGTGAGTAAATGATGACGGCACTCGTTTTTGGGTGAACTATCCGGTAAACCTTCCATCTGCAGCGTGGTTGTGCTCTAGCACAGATGGGACGTAGTCACCATTACTGTAGGAGTGCATTTTGTCATAGAGCAGCCTTGAATCTTGCCCTGCTGCTGGACCAGACAGTGACCCACCAGTTCACCAAGTGTGATTTGCGTCGTCCATCATGTTTGGGGAGAGGTCAGGTCTTCAGGTATAGATCAATAATTAATTCTGGTGTTTTTGAAGCGATCAATA
The DNA here is from genome assembly GCA_036281575.1 of Ancherythroculter nigrocauda. NCBI lineage: Eukaryota > Metazoa > Chordata > Actinopteri > Cypriniformes > Xenocyprididae > Ancherythroculter > Ancherythroculter nigrocauda. Next base: position 4,217,599 of record VTFQ01000008.1, on the reverse strand, counting down.
GCACCTCAGGCGGTGCCCCGGGTTGGACGCTATGTTTGCTTGTGCCTGGTCAGTAGCTTGCTTAATATTAGCTCTTTTTCTGTAATTTTTCCTTCTTTTTTTTTTCCCATCCTGCTTTTATGTAACCCCAAGACAGAGCTCGGGCTACCGAGCATTCGGCTGTCAGAAAAAAAATAGTAAACCAACGGTTTCTCATGATTCCTTTTCTCACATGTACATCAAGATGGATTTGACCTTGTATAGTTCAGAGCATTATTTATGTTCGTAACATTGCATCGATCTACTGAATTCTCTCCTAAGGTTTTTGCAGCTGCTTTTTTTGCCGCTTTCATCTTTCGTGGAGGCGCCTTCCTCTTTAACAGCGGGGTGTAAAGCAGTACTGATGGTCTCTCTCTTCCTTCTGCTTTCCTCTGATCACAGGTCTCTACTACGTGGACTCAGAGGGCAACCGCGTGTGCGGAGACCTGTTTGCAGTTGGTTCGGGGTCCATGTACGCCTACGGTGTCGTCGACAGCGGCCTTCGCTACGACATGACCGTAGAGGAAGCCTGCGACCTGGGCCGCCGTGCCATCTACCAAGCTACCTACCGTGACGCCTACAGCGGAGGCCAAGTCAACCTCTACCGCGTCCACGGCGAGGGCTGGGAAAGGGTCTCTCAGGAAGATGTGCTTCAGCTGCACCTTAAATACCAGAGTGAGAAAGCATAGAGGAAGGGGTTGGGAGGAGAGAAGAGATGAGGGAAGAGGCCACAGCATCAATTGCGTTTCAAAAGGAAGGGTGAAGAACGAATAGCAGATTAGTGATATAACCTGAAAGGCACTTCAGTTAACTTAATGAAATCAAATCTGCTTCCAGGAAAGTTAATGCCAACTCTTTTGTAAGAGCTGGCTCGTCTGCGCATGAGAAACGCAAGCAAAGCTGTCTCTCTCTCTTCCTCTCATCTCTTTCTCTTGAAGTTAGAGCAATTTCCGTTATATTTCTCATGTATGTTATTCGTTGAGTTTTCAGCCACAGTTTCAGTAGTATTACAACCCCATCCATTGCAGTTCCACTTGTTGTTTGTGATTATAATATAAGGGGGCGCTGTATCCCAATGGACACTATGACAAGCCAAAACTCCAGTTGGCCAGATCTCTCTGAGTGGGAGTGGGCTTCTGTTCTTCTCATCTCACATGTATCTGCAGTTACCAGAGTTACTAACACTATTCTCAATAAAACCTCAGATTTTTGCTATTTAAGTGTTTTTTTTTCCTCTTGATCCTGATGTATTGGTTGGTAAGTGTTTTGACGGGTGTTCGCAAGTTGCGCAGCAGATCTAAAATGAGCTTGAAACTTGAGTCACACCTAATGTATGAATGTCATTGCATTAGATAACAAAATATCAAACCAGCAGCATCTGCAAAGTGCCAACAAATAATGCTGTATCTTTTCTCAGAGCTGTACTTTTCTTGTTTAGTTACTTTTAGGCAACTTCTCCCAACATCTTTTTTTTAGTTGGGGCAGCATGATGAAAATAATTTATGTAAAAAAATTGAACCCTCTGGTCCTCTTGGGTCAAAAATGACCGAAAAACTGTAGAAATTTTAAGAAAGAGGTTACACAAGAATACCAAACAGACACGCATGCAGAGAAACACATACACACAACACACAAATGAACCGGTGTGGCTGTAACAATATGGTAAAATTGAGCCAAAGGCTCAAATAAGAGGTTGAAATCAGATCAGACCCAGGTCTATTAAGCTGTGATATAACATATATGTTCATTTTTGCTACATTTTTATTAAATTTTGATGTGTAACAAAATATCCTGTGTTCAGGTTTGACTGTAGTAAAATGAATGCAAAAAAATCTAAACCTTGACAAAAAGTAGTCTGAGAATGTCTAAGTATAAATCCAAATCCACATCTTAAAAGGGTTAGTTCACCCAAAAATTTAAATTTCTGTCATTAATTACCCTCATTTCGTTCCAAAGCCGTAAGACCTTCGTTTATCTTCAGAACACAAATTAAGGTATTTTTGATAAAAATCCGATGGTTCAGTGAGGCCTCCATTAACACTTGAACCATTGAAATTTAGAAACACTTATGATGTAACAAAGCCTCGTTTACTGAAATCATGTGACTTTGGCAGTTTGATACTTCAAAGCTTCATGAAGCAGTGTTTTGAAATCGCCCATCACTAGATATTGTTGAATAAAATCATTATTTTGTTTTTTTGGCGCACAAAAAGTATTCTCGTCACTTAATAACAAGGTTGAACCACTGTAGTTTTAAATACGTCTTTAGTAGCTTTCTGAGCATCTGAAAGTATTAATTATCTTGCTGGCAATGCAGGCCTCACTGAGCCATCAGATTTTATCAAAAATATCTTAATTTGTGTTCTGAAGATGAATGAAGGTCTTACAGGTTTGGAACGACATGAGGGTGAGTAATTAATGACAGAATTTTAATTTTGGGGTGAACTAACCATTTAATAATAAGTATTTATGTCTAAAAACCACTAGAGAATTTTTAAGCCTCTTTATATAGCTCTATACAGTGATCTAGAGGTTACACCATGGCATTACAAAAGTTTTTCTTTTTTTATTCCCACCAGATGGCAATAAATTACCCTCAATCTACCTTGGATTTTAAATGCCTTGTCTCTATTTTAACATAGAATGCTTTAATTGAAAAATAATTAAAAAATATATTAGAATTTTTTTTTTTTGTTTTTTTTTTTTTCAGTGGGGAAAAAATAGCAAATAAAGCAAATAAAAATTGTAAAAGTATTGCATAGTATTATAAAATAGTAAATACCCTCAAAATTTTAGATACTAATCAAAATGAAAAACAAAAATACATTACATTGGTTTTCCTGAAAAACAAAAAAGTTAAATTTCGTGGCTTCGGTCTTTTTGACCGCGAAGGAGCCAAGTGTGACCCCTAAATGAAAAAGAAAGAAAGAAAAAAGCACCCAAGAAATCAGTCCCTCAATTACTATTGTTTTATTGAAGAATAAACAGTAACATGAATATCCTGAAACCACTAAATGAATCATGGTTCATGATTCCCAAGTTTCTACTCTCATAATTACAGCAGAAATATCAGAGAAAATATCTTAGTCCGTTTATAGCAGGCCTTGTATTAGACAATGGGGGACCTTTCAGTCAAAAAGGTTGAGAACAATGGGTTTAATTACTGTGTTGTGCTATTTTTCATTAAAATAAATGCCACTTGGTTTAATATTTTATCAAATTAGGGTTGCCAATTAAATTGTGATTAATTATATACAAAAATATGTTGCCAAAAATTAATGCAATTAATCATGCCCCCTGACCCGTGTGTAAATTCCTTATGGGATTTTCTTACATTCGGAGCAGTTGAAGCTTGAAATACCACCATCATGTTTTTGCCACAATAATGTTGTCTCTTTTGAATTTATCAATATTTCCTGTGAAAAGCCTCCAAATTAAATGCTTTGCTCTTAAACGGGATTAAATTGGTATATCGTGTAATTGAAAGCAGTGTCGTTCCTACATTTGTGTCCAACTACATTTCGGGGACACTGTATCTATTCTGATTGTATTTCTAGGAGAACCTTTTAATATCTCACATGGCTTAAAAAAAACGATTTTTCGTAATGGGATTCGTTTCGGCCATCTTGCCCATCAGCACAGGAACTCTGAATATTTTCCTCTTCACCTTTGCCTGAGGCCCTGATTTAAGTGTCTTACTTTTTCCTTCCTCTTACCATCACTGCTTCATAATAGTATTTTAGAGATGCAAATAGTGCATTGTGTCTTTGTCTGCATTGCTCTTGTCTTATGGGCTATTAGTGCTTACGCTTGCTGAACAGAAGTAAACAATCTCCAACACCTTAAGCTGACAAGTAAAATAGCAATTGTATTTTGTGCTGTTTTGCAATCGTCCTCAGGCCTTCGGGTCTATGGACTCAGTCCTTGGTTGTCTTTTTTTTAATTAAAAGGAGAATTTATTTCTGAATTTCATTTCAGCACACCTAGTTTCCCAACACCAGATGTGCTCTATCACGTTGTTTTACAATGCGAGGATTCGCTGTAGCCCCCCCTCAGTAGTTTTATAGCTGAAAATAAACACTAATAAAGGCTATGGGACGATGTGGTGGCCCTGAGCCCCAATGATTGTTAAAAACTAGTTTCACAGGTGGCTAGTTAGCAGATGGAAAGCAAATGGGATTTCAATAAATGTAAATAGGGAGTTCTTCTCCATTACTTTGCTTGGAGAAAATGAAGAGATGAGAGAGTTGCTTATGACATCACTACAAATCACATTTACTAATCATGTTTTTGAAGTAAGCAAAACATCTGCAGCATCGAAGCCATATTTGTTTTGAGAGGTGAAATGAGATGTTGGGCAGGTCATTCTTGAAAGCACTTTGAATACTCATCAGCTACCTTAATTATCCATAATGGCTATAGCTTTTAGAAAATGCAATTCACATGCATCATAGCAAAATATTGTTGTGGGGTGCATTGCACCGGTTAGCCTTGATGACCCAGTTACCATTCATCTCTCTCATGAGTAATTTGTATAAACCTGCACTTCAAGGTCTAAAAATGTAGGAAGAGCTGCTTGAAATTTCAGTACCAGCAGTGTGCTTGCAGATATTTATGGATCATCTTCACACTATTTCTCCTATGATTCAACAAGCATTGTGATTCAATCCATGTAAGTCTGTAGTGATTTGGATACTCAAACTGTATCTTAACCAAAGCCAAAATGAAGAATAGGATTGTGTGAGAGACCAGCTGGTTATTTTGTTAGGTGCCAGCGAGATGATTTTCACAGTGTCAAAAAATAACCCCAATGCACCCACGTGCCACCATCTGTCAGGTGGCCATAGCATACATGATAAACCTCTCTTGCTTTAGTTTGAAATGCTCTGAAGTGAATTAAAATTTCACAGTAAGACCGGCTTAAGATGGTTTGCTGGTATTAGCTGGTGTCTCAGCCTGATGAGGCTGTTCTTATTAGAAAGGTCTGGGGTGCTTTTCAGCTGGGAGACCAGCTTAAACCAGCTAAGACCAGCAAATCATCTTCTCCATATACCAACACAGAAAATGTTTTTAAAGGGGACCTATAATGCCCCTTTCACAAAATGTAATATTAGTCTCTGGTGACCCCAGAATGTGTCTGAAGTTTCAGCTCAAAATACCCCACAGATTATTTATTATAGCTTGTCAATTTTGCCCCTATTTGGGTGTGAGCAAAAACACACCGTTTTTGTGTGTGTCCCTTTAAATGCAAATGAGCTGCTGCTCCCGGCCCCCTTTCCAGAAGAGGGCAGAGCTTTAACAGCTCGTGCTTCGGTTGCTCAACAACAACAAAGCTGGAGAATCTCACGCAGCCAAAATGAGGATTGTCAGTAACGGTGTTCAGCCTTACATTGTTCAAACCGGAGTCGACACTGATGGAGAGACTCAGGAAGAAGTTACAACTTTTAGAATGAAACTGGACGTTTCTGAATGGTTAGTGGATAAATTTATGTAGTTGCTGTGGACTTGATTCAACTCATCGACTAGCATGTGTCGTCATGTTAATGTTTTGTGCAAATCCAGCATTGAATTGACCCTCGTTTGTGAAGCAGTCCGGCGTAAAATGACGGCATGACAACAACACTCTACTACAACAACTCTTCCTCTTCTCTAAAGCAGCCCAACATGGCCCCGCCCCCTTTGTTGTGTGTTCTCGGGGGCGGGGTTTATGTAAATGTTAGGGTTTGTGATGTCACTAACCCAGGAAGAAGCATGTTGTAGTCTCTACCAGCCGTTTGTTGTAGTCCTTAAACAGTGAATTCTTTAGAAGAAAATATCTCCCTTTGCATTTGAACTTTGAGCGTCGTAACTTTGCAGATGTTGTTTATGTTCAAAGAACACAGAACGAGCATCTTTGCATCTAAAAACGAGAAGCAGCGCTCAGGAATGGTTTTAAAAAAAGCGCAGCGCAGAATGCAAGGGTCTTGAGACGCGCTTTTGAGATGTGATGAAATAACGGCAATAACAAACAAATAAAACAGTTGCTACGCCAACTTACTACTGTAAACAGAAGCTTGCAACGCTTGCCCCGCCTCCGAGTTCTTCTGATTGGTCCACTGTTTTGGAACTGACATTGATGAGAAGCGCTGCGTGTAAAAGTTGAAATTCTTTTAACTTGACACAGCGTCTTAAAAACACAGCGCTCATGTGCGAGGCGCTGCAAAAGATGCGAGATGCGAGAGTAACGATCACGTTGCATTCACATGGGGTGTCCAAAGCCACTGGAAGACAAGCCTGCAACGTTTAGCCAAAAAAGCGTAACGGCTAATGCTAACGCTCCGCCCCCGGTGGTACGCAGGGAAGGAGACCAGAGGCTGTTTTTTGAATGGATGTCAATGGATGAGAGGCTTCACTATGCTGATTAAACACCTTTTGTGGGGAAATAGCTAATCATTTAATTAATTGACAGCCTGTTTGCTAATCTTCAGCATGTTTTACACTAAACAACACTTTCGTTGGGAACTATATGTAGATTTCAGCTTGATAAAAATGTATTTTTTTAAGAGAAGGCTGTTGCGACTGACACTGCCATTACACGATAGGCTGAGAGGTGCCGCACGTGATTAAGTTAGCCGTTACGCTTTCTCCAATGGTAAGAGATACAGACCCTCTCATCTCCCTATAATAATACGATCTCTAGGGTGTTAGCGTCAACGCTTGAAGGAGGGCGTGTCTGAAGCTTGAGCTGACACAACCATCATAGTACAACAGCCAATCACATTACTTTCCGGTCTTGCATGAACGCAATTGGCTAGCATCTGTGATCTGATTGGCTGACACCTGAGTTGGCGGTTGAAAAGTTGAGAAATCTTCAACTTCTGCCGCGAGCAACGTGAGTGAAGCGACGCGACGGAACCCACAATTCAGTTCGGCAATGCATGACGTCACCGATTCAAAGTAAATGAGAAGCATTAACGCTGACGCCCCGTGTGAATGAGTGAGCCGGCGCTAACGCTTCTCATTTACTTTGAATAGGTGACGTCATGCGTTGCCGAACTGAATTGTGGGTTCCGTCGTGTCGCTTCACTCGCGTTGCAAGCGGCAGAAGTTGAAGATTTCTCAACTTTTCAAGCGCCAACGCAGGTGTCATCCAATTAGAACGCCCTATGCAAATACCCTAGAGCAGTTGCTAGCCAATTGCCTTTGAGCAACACCGGAAAGTAATGTGATTGGCTGTTATCACTATAACGGTCGTGTCAACACAAGTTTCAGACACGCCCTCCGTCAAGCCTTGACGCTGACGCCCCGTGTGAATGCAGCGTTATGCATGCCCATCTAGCGCATTTACATAGAAAAACAATGGAAAAGTAGCGCATTGGAATAGAAAATCTGTGTGAATGGCCCCTAACTAAAGTTAAAAAAGTGAAATCATAATCAAGGGCCACTTTAACACTTTGATTTTCTTCTCCTGGTCAGGTTGGTCTATTGGTTTGTTTTATTTTTTTATCAGCAGTACAAAATGGATGCCAGCAAAGACCAGCAAACCATCAAGCTAGTCTAAGCTTTGGTCAGGCTCAGCCTCACAATTTGCTTGCTGGTTTCTCTTCAAAAAACAAAATGTAATTCCTTTTGGAAGATGTAGGCATAAAACAGTTTTTTTTCCCCAATTCTGAAGCTGTTCCCGGATCGAAAACAAATGAGAGGTCAATTTGGCAGGAAATCACTCTCGGTCCTATACAGTGTCCGCCTAAAGACTCTCGAGACTTTGTGTAATCAGCGTGCTTCAGTCCTTGAGCTCGTGCCTCGTGTAATTGCGTTTGGAGCCACTCGCGCGTCCTTCTCTCCCCCCCACCCGCGCGCGTGAGGAGGCTGCCGCTCGCGCCTCGTGGTGAGATGCTGTTTTTTTATCTCTGCGCGCGACGGACACGCGCTTGTCATTCATGTTGCATACCCCGTTTGCTCTCTCCTTCCGTTTCATAATAATGTTTCATTAATTGCGGTTGTGCTCATTAATTCTATCTGTCTGTCTGTCTAGGACAATATGTTGATTAAGCAGCGTTTCACACCTAATTAAGAGGGTTAGCAGCAGCGTTTTTAAGCCTGGGTTATGAAACCCTGCCCTAGAGACATGACAACCAATCATAAGCCGCTTCAGTTCTCATCTCATTAAATATTCATATGAAAGTCAGTCAGAAACTTTCACGCTGTGTTTAGAGGGGAAAACTTTTGTGCAGCGACACCAAACATGTAAATTGGACCGAAGAGACGAAATTTTTGATGCATGTTTTAAAGGATATTCTGAGGTTAGTACAAGTTAAGCTCAGCTGACAGCATTTATGACAAGGTTGATCGATTTTTGGAGGATTTAAAGCAAATGTTGAAGATTAGGCCTAGAATTTTGAAAAAACGTTAATTATTCTATTAAAATGTGTATATTTATCTTTAAAACTGTTCAGCTGTACTAATACCATCCTTTTACAGGCATTTTAAGTTACGTTGACATGATGATGTTGAAAAATCAAACTTCACACAGAAAAGTTTAGTGAGCATTTACACTAAAACCATGCACAATTTGTTCAAGTCTTGTGGCTAATTATTAAATTAATACTTTAATGTTTACAGATTGGCCTTATTCACTTATACTGTAAGTGCCTCACTGAAACCCAGACTTTTTTCTTTTTTAAACAAAGATGTGTTTTAATCCGCATTATGCACATGTGCTGTCATTTTAGCTTAACTTGTTCTAAACCTGGAACATCCCTTTTAGTCTTCTGAGAGCTACAGCTATAATTTTCCAAAGCAAATCAACAACATTTTCACAGATGGACAAGCAGTTAAAACAGTTTGCATGCTCATTGCATGCTGTGTTTGTTCAATCAGTGTTATCAGCCTTATAAATATGCAAATAACAACTTTAATCCAGGGTTTACAAATGTGCAGTGTAAAATCTTAAAACTTGCCTAGATTAATTACTAACCCAGGGTGAAGAATAAACAGTGTAAAATAAGCAACCTTACAGGTAACACTTTATTTTAAGGTGAAGTAGTTACACAGTACTACATGTACTTACTATAGTAATAACAGTAAATTATGCATAATTACAAATAACTAACCCTAAACCAAACCATAACCCTAACTGTAACTCTATAGTAATGTAGTTAATTAATATTACTCAGTACTTATCTGATGTAACTACGTCACCTTAAAGGAACACTCCACTTTTTTTTGAAAATAGGCTCATTTTCCAACTCCCCTAGAGTTAAACAGTTGAGTTTTACCGTTTTCGAATCCATTCAGACGATCTCCGGGTCTGGCAATACCCATTTTTAGCATAGCTTAGCATAGTTCATTGAATCTGATTAGACCGTTAGCATCTTGCTCAAAAATGTCCATAGAGTTTTGACCATAGAGATATTTTTCCTATTTAAAACTTGACTCTTCTGTAGTTACATTGTGTACTAAGACCGACGGAAAATGAAAAGTTGCGATTTTCTGGGCTGATATGGCTAGGAACTATACTCTCATTCCGGCGTAATAATCAAGGAACTTTGTTGCTGCGCCATGGGTGCAGCAGACGCAGTGATATTACGCAGTGCCTGTGACCCCGTTTACACAGGGAGCGTGCCTTGCAACCATGGAGACATTTGTGAGAGACGCTGCGTATATCATTGCGCCTGCTGCACCCATGGTACGGCAGCAAAGTTCCTTGACTATTACACCAGAATGAGAGTATAGTTCCTAGCCATATCGGCCTAAAAAATCACAACTTTTCATTTTCCGTCAGTCTTAGTACACAATGTAACTACAGAAGAGTCAAGTTTTAAATAGGAAAAATATCAAAACTCTTTGGTCTTTTTTGAGCGAGATGCTAACAGTCTACATTATGACCACCTTCCTAATATTGTGTCGCACTTTTGCTGCCCAAACAGTCCTGACCCATCGAGGCATGGACTCCACTAGACCCCTGAAGGTGTGCTGTGGCATCTGCACCAAGATGTTAGCAGCAGATCCTTTAAGTCCTGTAAGTTGTGAGGTGGAGCCTCCATGGATCAGACTTGTTTGTTCAGCACATCCCACAGATGCTGGATTAGATTGAGATCTGGGGAATCTGGAGGCCAAGTCAACACCTCAAACTCATTGTTGTGCTCCTCAAACCATTCCTGAACCATTTCTGCTTTTTGGCAGGAGCATTATCCTGCTGAAAGGGGCCACAGCCACCAGGGAATACCGTTTCCATGAAAGGGTGTACATGATCTGCAACAATGCTTAGGTAGGTGGTACGTGTCAAAGTAACATCCACATGGATGGCAGGACCCAAGGTTTCCCAGCAGAACATTGCCCAAATCATCACACTGCCTCCGCCGGCTTGCCTTCTTCCCATAGTGCATCCTGGTGCCATGTGTTCCCCAGGTAAGAGACACACACGCACCCGGCCATCCACGTGATGTAAAAGAAAACGTGATTGATCAGACCAGGCCACCTTCTTCCATTGCTCTGTGGTCCAGTTCTGATGTCCACTGTTGGCTCTTTTGGCGGTGGACAGGGGTCAGCATGGGCACCCTGACTGGTCTGTGGCTATGCAGCTCCATATGCAACAAACTGATGCTCTGTGTATTCTGACACCTTTCTATCAGAACCAGCATTAACTTCTTGAGCAATTTGAGCTACAGTAGCTCGTCTGTTGGATCGGACCAGACGGGCTAGCCTTCGCTCCCTACGTGCATCAATGAGCCTCGTCCGCCCATGACCCTGTCGCCGGTTCACCACTGTTCCTTCCTTGGAGCACTTTTGATAGATACTGACCACTGCAGACCGGGAACACCCCACAAGAGCTGCAGTTTTGGAGATGCTCTGATCCAGTCTTCTAGCCATCACAATTTGGCCCTTGTCAAACTCACTCAAATCCTTATGCTTGCCCATTTTTCCTGCTTCTAACATCAACTTTGAGGACAAAATGTTCACCCACTAACAGGTGCCGTGATGAAAAGATAATCAGTGTTATTCACTTCACCTGTCAGTGCTCTTGATGTTATGTCTGATCGGTGTATATTGACTGTATAAATTGAATGTTAACTAGAATCATTGATTTCTAAACCACAGTGAAATGCACTTTATCTTAAAATGTAACACCATGCACCTTATAGCAGGCAGACTCAGACACCTTTGTGGTAGTTGGTCAAGCTTAATGTCTGTGAAATTGTGTTCGATGATGGAGGTTTCAGATGATGGTTATGAACAAGGTGGAAGAAGGTCCATCATTATTCATCGCCTGTCTTCCGAGTGGCTACATTGACACAAGCCGTTCACCTCTGCTCATGACACTTGACCATATAAATGCAGCGTGTCTGTTTGTTTTATTATCAGTGTCTCCATTTCAAGTGTGTGGTGGCCCTGGGAGGGAGACGGTGAAGTGGGCGATGCCGTTGTCAGAAGAACAGACTGATGTTTGCGGCTGTGGTCACTTTGCTTTTGTGTATTTTTGTTCCTTTGCTCTCCGTGTCCTTTTGAGCATGCCCCACGGGCACGACCAGCAAAAAAACCCTTTATTGCTTTTCGCAGCGGGTCATGGAGAATGCGGCACTGTGCATCAAGCTAAATCACATAGGCTGGCTGGTGGGACTGGAATGGTGCGGCGTTCTGCTGTCAGCTATAGAAAGTAGCCCACTGATCAAAATACCACTACCAAATACTCACTAATCTACTTTAATAGACTAAGTGCGTGTGTGCTGGACCTTTAGCATGCATGAAGGAGCAATTTCTTTTTTTTCCTATTCTGCATAATTAACCATGTAAATGTTTTTCATGTTAAGCTCTTTCTCTCTCTCAGGCTCAAAACATACTCTAAGTGCATTTTCCCCTTTTCAGGTCAGCTATACTGTTATGGCAGGGCAACAGTTTGAAGAGAGTCTTGCTGTATCAGCGACCAGTGCTGACCACCTTCTTCTTTTGCCTATTTACAGCGCGATGAAAAAGTATTTACCCCCTTCCAAGAAGTCAGTTTTTGCAGTCTCTTTCTTAAAGTTGAGCCTTGAACACTTACCTAAGCTAAAAAAAAAACAACAAAAGACTTTTGTCATCATGTTTAAATGTGGCATTGTATACCCAAAGAAGCTTTGCTGTGACTCAGTATATGTGCAATTTCATTTCAACTGCAAGATTTAGTCTCCTAAATCTAATGACCTTCTAAAACTTTTTTTTTTTTTGCTTTAAGAAGCAGTTATTTTTTTCCCCCAAGGGCAGTATAAGTAACTGGTGAACACCAATACTATCAAATAAACAAATTTTTGAGAAGATGCGATAAAAAAAGGAAATCAGGATCAATAATTTTTCACAGCATTGTAGTACATAACTGTAAAATCGAACAGTGAAATTGATTGTTAATTTCACTCAAATAATAATGAAAGTTCATTATACTTAATAGAAAAAAAGTTATATGAACTCAAAATTTGATTGTAGTATGCTGAACTTAATATGATTAAGTTGCAGCAGATTTCTAATTCTCATGCTGTGCATCAGACTGTATAAGGAAAATAAATGTTGAAGTGTTATTTTGTGTTTTTTTGCACAAGATTAACATAAGGAGACATAAGTTAGTGTTTAATGTTGTGTTATGTTGGGATTTACAGGGGGTTCTGTTATGTTAGTTCTACTAACTTAAAAACAAATGTTAGTTTACTTAAATGTTTTTAAGTAATACGTTTCCTCAAATGTTTTGAGTATTCTGAATTTGAGTTTTACAGTGTAGATGTCTATCCAATATATACCAAATGTGGTTTAACAGACATTTGAAGACAACTCTTCTACCCCTCCCCCACCTTTAAAGTCACCATGAAATCAAAACTGACAATTCTTTCCCTCCCTCTTGCAGCGACTTCTCTTCTCTGATGACTTGTTTACTGACACAAGGGCGGGGCAACCTGTCAATCACATGAGGTCGACCAATAGCAAACCACAACAATCCAATCAATTCTCGATGGACAAAATCAAGTCCCGTCCTACATTTTTTCTTGTTTGAGAAGCCGTTTCACTCAGATATACATCACAATATTGGGAAGAAAACACTATCGCGACTTCCATTTTGTTCTGCCTTTAAAGTTTGCATAAAATGGAAATTCACTCTATTCTGTTGATTTAATGTGTTAATTTGATTAATTAATTATGGTAAAAAATAATGCGTTAAAATTATTAACTCATTTAACGCACTTGCCCCGCCCCAGACCTATGTAGATTACATACAGTTGACTGATGATGAATATGATGCACGGCAACAACTCACTGCGTGATGAAGCCTATAGAATGCAGCCAGAAAGTCCCAAAAATTAAACATATGGGGGCAAAAATGCCCACGTTTGAGTATTTGTCTCATATTTAGATTATATGATCAATATCACACGAGTAACAAGTGCAATATTACACGAGTGCTGTTTTTGTCCTATAACAAATGCAATACTGATTTTATACAACAGTTCAGTAAATAAGCATTATTTTAGACACAATAGTCTATTTTGTTCAATTTTGCCAATGAAAATATAAAGACAAAGCAGAACTTTTCGTCACAGCAATGTTTCATTTCTGAATCTGTGTTTTGAACGAACCAAGTGAAATCCATGATTCAGCGGACCATTCATAAAAGACTTGTTGGACTTGAAGCAGCGCTACACAGACCGATCAGTGTATGACATCAAAGTACAACGAGAGCGATTCAAAAGCAAACAAAGCCATCTGCTCTCTAATCACTTTCGTGATACTTTGATATCATACACCAACTGGTCTGTGTAGTGCTGCTTAGAGTCCAACAAGCCTGAAGAGAGCCATTTACTTCATGAATGAATCAGCCGTTTAAATGAATCGAAAGAATGAACGAACGACTTAAAGGTCCCGTTCTTCGTGATCCCATGTTTCAAACTTTAGTAATGTTGTTGTTAGAGTATAAATAAAATTCAAAGTTCAATGCCAAGCGAGATATTTTATTTAACAGAAGTCGCCTACATCGAACGGCCAGTTTGGACTACATCCCTCTACTTCCTTCTTTAATGACGTCACTAAAACAGTTTTTTGACTAACCTCCGCCCAAAGGAATACACAAGAGTTGCGTTTGTAGAGTGTGTTTGTCGCCATGTCGTCGAAACGCTGTTATTTTCATCCCGCAGTCCAATCACCGGGTCTGATTCCGGCTCAAATTGATATTGTAAACATGTCTTTAATTTTACCCTAACACTGAGCGCATGCATCTCCACGTTATGGTAAGAGGCGTGACCTTTCCGGGCAAGGTTCGCTAAGCTGCTGTCGAATCACAACACAGGAACCGCTGGCACAATCAGAACTCGTTACGTATTTCTGAAGGAGGGACTTCATAGAACAAGGAAGTCATCAGCCCGTTTTTATGACAGTGGAAACAGCGGTATACAGATAAGTAAATTATGTGAAAAATACTGTGTTTTTTTACACGCGAAACATGAACACATGTTATATTGCACACTATAAACACAATCAAAGCTTCAAAAAAACACGAAAAACGGGACCTTTAATCATTAAGACATTTACCGCCACCTACTGGCAGTTTTAGTTTCTTATTTAGAGTCTAATTTTATTTTAAAAATAATTTAATATTTCCATATTAATAAAAAAAAGGTATAGTTCACCCAAAAATTAAAATGCAGTCATCATCTACTCAACCTCATGGTCCAAAAGTTCATGTGAAATAAATTCTATGTTGAATCAAATACAATATTTCTTTCTGAAGCTACTTTTTGTCTATTTGATGCTTTACACAACAATGACTTTGGGGGTAATTTCTTAGCCAAAATTGATTAAATTGCAATTATGTCATTAATTAGATTAAAAATTTTAATCGCTTGACAGCCCTAGTCTCAACCGAAAAACAAACAAACAAATGCTGTGCTTCCAAAGCACCTTCAAGTGCCCACAGCTAGGCATTTTCAGCAGAGCGCCTGGCGTTTTTAAAATTGCTTTGGTGGACATGGCCTTAAACCCTGCCAATTTCTCACATTTGACTGAAAGCTCACATTCAGATGTGCCTCCATCCAATCAACTACCGATGGATAGAACCTTGTCCGGAAGAACCAAGTAATGGACATTTTTTGTTGCTGCCACAGTAACGTACATATACGTACCGTACAGCAGCACCATTTGCTTGGCCAATCATTTATGTCTATGTAGTTGCACAGTGTGCATTTCTGCTGTTAGTTTGGATAGTTTAACATCTTTGTGGCTGCTGTGACAGGGATGTTAGATATGCAGAAGCATCCTCCTGCTTACCTAAGGCTGAAGTCTCTGAGGCGTGAAGTCCTCTCCTTTCCCGTAGTTTCCTACTTAATCTCCCACGAGCGCCCTGTCTCATTGGCCATCTCCCCTGCACTCCTGTTCAGGCTAATCAATGCCTCAACCCTCCTCACGGCGGTGGAGGACTAGCCTTAATTAAGGCCCTCCAGCTCGTTACTCAAGCCATTCCCCTCTGCTGCAGGCCTCTCCACTGTCGCCGCACTTGTAATTCTCCAGGCCAGCGACATGAGGGTAATGAGAAGGGATGCGTTCAGCCTGACACCACTGATGGATGATCTAGTGGGCAGGACATCAGGGCGGTGATTGACAGCCGCTGGACAAGATTGGATATAATTGACGAAAGTAGTAGTGGATTGTGTGAAAGTTTAAGTAATGGACGGGATGGGATGGGTGGGGGATTTGGGAGGAGTGACAAGGTCAGCGGGTGAGAAGATTAGATTCTTATTCCGTGTCGGCTGGTGTGGAAATGAATAGATCATGTTATGGAAATGAACTGACTTTGTATGGGACACAATGGGCTGAGGTACGGGAATGTGTTATGCTAATTTCAGGCGTATTTTTGGCTCGTCCTTTACCTTGAAAGCCCATGTCGCTGTCCTTTACACATCCTGTTTACCTGCTGCTCTTTTTTTCCATTTGCTTCTCTCTTCATTTTCTTGTGTGTAATCGAGTACGAGCTCAAATATCCAGCGGTGTTACTATCTAGCTTGTAATGTTGCCTTGTCAGCGCTGAAGCAGAATCCCTCAATAACTACATATGCCGCCCTTATCTTCTGCCTCCCTTCTCCTCTACCCCGTGTTTGTCTCTATTTGACTCCTTTTGGTTATTCTCCCTAGAATCTCTCTGTTTTATCATGCTCTCGCTTCTCTACCCACCCTTTCTCGTTTTATGATCTCTCTCGCTCTCAGAGAGGACAGACCTCCTCTCATTATGGTGATGGTGATGATTCAGATCACTGGTGTTCTTTCACTAGTGCCTCTCCAAGGCCTTTTTCAGCAGTCTGCTCATGAACTGTTTGTCTGTTCAAGGGCACATTGTGACTCCTCGGTCCGCAAATTTGCTTATATACACACACCTACACACGCTCTTAGCTAAAGATACACTTCGATTCCATGACCTAGGGTGTCTAGTGCCTTGCTAGATGATGACATCTGACATTGATGCAAGGTTTTTGATCATACACTTCACACTTTACAATGAACTTTTTTTGGCCTTTACTTCCCCCTTTAGTGTGTTGTGTGTAAGAGTATTGTTGCCATGGCAATGTCGGTTTAGGGCCGTATCTCCACTTTCCAGTCACCTTGAAAGTGATTTAAAATTCTTAATGGAGGCACTTAAAGGATTTTGACCTATGTAATTTTTGTCACTGTATGTATGTTTTCAGCATGGTGTCATTTATTTTTGAAGTAGCTGAAATGTGATTGACTGATCTATTCATCTTGTTCTTCATTGAGTGAAGCACAGTTTTCACTTTTTATTCTGTATTACAGAAGTGCTTTTGCCTATTCTATGCACTTTTGCTACTATGTTTAAAACTCTGAAGAGTGATATAGGTTTCTACACACTTCATTTAAAACGTGTTAAACTTCATAGAATGTAAATGATCAGTGCTGTTGCTTTCTCAGTATATATATATATATATATATATATATATATATATATATATATATATATATATATATAGTGCCCTCCACAATTATTGGCACCCTTAGTAATTATGAGCAAAAGCAGCTGTGAAAATAAATCTGCATTGTTTATCCTTTTGTTCTTTCATTAAAAAAATTCACAAAATTATAACCTTTCATTTAAGGAAAATAATTGAAAGTGGGGGGAAACTCACATTATGAAATAAATGTTTTTCTCCAAAACATGTTGGCCACAATTATTGGCACCCTTTTATTCAAAACTTTTTGCATCCTAATTTTGCCAAGATAACAGCTCTGAGTCTTCACCTATAATACCTGATGAGTTTGGAGAACACCTGACAATAGATCAGAGACCATTCCTTCATGCAGAATCTCTCTAGATCCTTCAGATTCCCAGCTCCATGATGGTGCTTCTTCTCTTCAGTTCACTCATTTTCTTTAGGGTTCAGGTCAGGGGACTGGGATGGCAATGGCAGAAGCTTCATTTTGTGCTCAGTGACCCATTTTTGTGTTGGTTTTGATGTTTGTTTTGTATCATTGTCCTGATGGAAGATCCAACCATGGCCCATTAATGGATTTCTAGCAGAAGCAGTCAGGTTTTGATTTTTTATCTGTTGGTATTTGATAGAATCCATGATACCATGTATCTGAACAAGATGTCCAGGACCTCCAGCAGAAAAATAGGCCCACAACATTAAAGATCCAGCATGGGGTACTTTTTATCCATGTGTGCAGCAAACCCATCTGGTGGGTTTGCTGCCAAAAAGCTCTTTTTTTTAGTTTCATCTGACCATAGAAGCTCGTCCTGTTTGAAGTTCCAGTCTTGTCTGACAACTGAATATGCTGGAGATTGTTTCTGGATGAGAGCAGAAGATTTTTCTTGAAACCCTCCCGAACAACTTGTGGGGATGTAGGTGCTGTTTGATCTTTTTTTTAAGGCTTTCTGAGACTCAAGACTCAACTAATCTCTGCAATTCTCCAGCTGTGATCCTTGGAGAGTTTTTGTCCACTCAAACTTTCCTCCTCATCGTGCATTAGGACGATTTAGACACACGTCCTCTTCCAGGCAGATTTGTAACATCTTTAGTTGATTGGAACTTCTTAATTATTGCCCTGATGGTGGAAATGGGGATTTTCAATGCTTTAGCTATTTTCTTACAGCCATTTTCTATTTTGTGAAGCTCAACAATCTTTTGCTGCACATCAGAACTATATTCTTTGATTTTACTCATTGTGATGAATGATTAGGGGAATTTGGCCTTTGTATTTCCTCATGTGGGAATATACTTCAGAGATATTTTACTCATAAGAATTTCTAGGGGTGCCAATAATTGTTGCCAACATGTATTGGAGAAAAACATTTATTTCATAATGTGAGTTTCCCTCCACTTTCAACTGTTTTCCTTCAATGAAAGGTTATAATTTTGTGAATTTTTTGAATGAAAGATCAAAAGGATAAACAATGCAGATTTATTTTCACAGCCACCTTTGCTCATAATTACTAAGGGTGCCAATAATTGTGGAGGGCACTGTATATATATATATATATATATATATATATATATATATAATTTTATAATTTATTATTATTCTGCTCTTTATTTTTTATGTATGTCAGCACTTCTGAGTAGAGTGAAGCAGTGGTGAGTGATGTTTACATAGTTTCTGGGTTGATATAAAATCACTATCAACAAGTAGCCAATAGCATTTCTGTATTTTTAGATAGATATTATTGTAGAATACATATTTCTTGTAAATATTATTTGTTTGGCTATTATTATTAACTGTTGTCTTGTTTTCAGACCATTAGTCAATAAGTCCTTAATTGCAAGCCTCAGGTGTCATCATGATTGTGGGTCCGGAGTTCTCTGTAACAACTGCCTCACTCAAAGCAATTTCACATGTTGATCTCTGAGTGGGTGAGTTGTTTACTTTAATTAGTTTGTCCATTTTCTCCTCAGAAAAATTCTATAAAAGCTGTCCTTGGGGTGGTACCCTATCAAAAAGTACTAATATGTACTATTTTGCTACTAATGTGTACACTTACTTGGTATGTGTCTTTAAATGTGTCTTTAAGGCAGCCACAGTTCGTCTGTAAGGGCAGTAAATATTCATCCAAAGCATCCTCTAATTGGATCAATGATAAATTGTAAGTGTTCAGCTTTCTGCAACAAATATTTTTCAGATTTTCTCAACTATTTTAAGTCATAAAGTGAGCAGAATATATTACAATTTAGCGTATGGCTTGCATGCATGTATTATGATAGTAAGCAAGCTGAGCCCTCCCCAGCTCTACAGCGCCCCACAATTTTCCAATGTAAATCTGTGGTGAAAAATGGAACTGCACTCCACTTATTTTCACTATAAACTTTGCTCCAGACTCGAGCTACATTCACACGAAGCCAGAGCTTTCCCTATCTGATCATTTTTTCCCCTCATCTCAAGGAATATCAGTGTACAAACGAAACCACTGAAACTGACTCAAAACGATGTAGTATACATGCCAGATCTGTATGTGGCGCTGTAATTCTGCCACATCTCTCGCTCATAGCAGACTAAGGGTTGGAGGGGAGTGGTTTAAGCGTTTCTAACCCAAGCCGTCAAACTGACGTCATCAGGGAGGGAACGGCGTTCCAGACCGGAAGTAACTTTTCAGATTTTGATTAAAGGGGTGGTTGATTACTATTTCACTTTTTTTTTTAACTTTAGTTAGTGTGTAATGTTGCTGTTTGGACATAAACAACATCTGCAAAGTTACGACGCTCAAAGTTCAATGCAAAGGGAGATATTTTCTTTTAAAGAAATCGCTTTTTAAGGACTACAACAAACGGCTGGTAGAGACTACAATGAGCTTCTTCCTGGGTTGGTGACATCACTAACCCTAAAATTTACATAAACCCCGCCCCCGAGAACACACAACAAAGGGGTGAGGCCATGTTATAATACAGTACGTAACACAAATGCAATAGCATGTCAAAAAAGCAAGATGACAACAACTGTGATTAAACTAAACTATACCTGTTCTGTCTTCATGCAGCATATATTCTCTGTCTCTGTATTCATCTTACAACAGTTCCCACATGAGTAATTTATAGATTATCATGACAGAATATGCTAATCAATGACTTTAAGATAGTTAACTCCACATCAGCTGCATAAATTCATCAACTAACCATTCAGAAACGTCCTTTTGCATTCTACATGTCACTTCTTCTTGAGTTTCTCCATCATTGTCTGATTTGAACATAAAACACTGAACAGTTTCTGACATTTTCAGTGAGACTGCATGAGGTAAATGGCGCCGCTAACACAAGCTCTTGAAACTCCGCCCTCTTCTTGGGAGCAGCAGCTCATTTGCATTTAAAGGGACACACACAAAAATGGAGTGGTTTTGCTCACCTTCAAAAATTGATAAATTTAACATGCTATAAAAAATGATCTGTGGGGTATTTTGAGCTAAAACTTCAAATACACACTCTGGGGACATCAGAGACTTATTTCACATCTTGTAAAAGTGGCATTCTAAGATTTCCATTTTTCTGTGTATTAACTTGCACGGATTAATTGTTCATCACAAGACTAGTAATATGCGCTAACAAAGTAAATAGCATTCATTTAGATTTCATGACGAATTTAAAGGGATAGTTCACCCAAAAAAATTAAAATTCTGTCATCATTTACTCACCCTCAAGTTGTTCCAAACCTGTATGAATTTCTTTCAAAGAAGATATTTTGAAGAATGTCAGTAACAAAACAGTTATGGACCATTGACTTCCATAGTATGGAAAAAATATGGAAGTCAATCGCACCCGTCAACTGTTTGGTTACCGTCATTCTTCAAAATATCTTCTTTTGTGTTGAACAGAAGACAGAAATTCATACAGGTTTGGAACAACATGAGGGTGAGTAAATGAGCTTTAGCATGTGAATATTCGTCTGCATCAGGTAACTAGTTGGCAATGTGGAGTAGTGTATCAAATTAAGTACTATATATAAGTATAAATCATTTAGTTTAAACATGCTCATGTGAAAGGCTTTTATATAGTTCTGTTGTGTTTGTTTTATGTTTGTTCTCAGAATAGACTTGACTTTCTTTTCCTCAGCGGAATTCTCCCACAACTTCTAACATTCTAAAACAACATTCAGATGCAATAAATACTACATTAAGGCAATTCTAAGATAGCATTCTACGTGTATGTCGTGTGTACTTAAAGCCTGTCAATCAACATTAGAGAGCCACCCTCAGGCTGAAAAATGCAGCCTCTGCCAAAAGTGTTCTGCATGTGCATAAAGATTACAAAATGTTTATCATAAGCTAGAGCTAAGACCCACAATCTGCCCTACATAAATTTGCGGTCAGGAGCCGCTACTGCTTGATACTAAAATGCACCCCTACACAAAGGTTTAACTTTTGGAAGAGTACAGCCCCAGTGACAGCTGTTTTCTTCTTCTTCAGAGAGTGGACCTAGTCAGGCCAATTTGTAGACTGATTGTCAACGTAAAATGTGGCCTTTGTTGCACTGACAGGGTAATAAGCCAATCAATGATGAAGAGAACATAATAGGCACGCATTATCACACTGACAGGGTAAAAGGCCAATCTGTGGCACTGCCTCCTCTCACTTGACTTTTCACCCGTATCTTGTCGTTAAAGAGATGTTGTATCCCTGGGAAACTTGTGTGGTTGTTGCACAGATTGCTGTTCGTCTCATGTTTTGTAATATTCATTTTGTTTTATTTCTGCAGTGTCTATTATTTTCTCATCCAGATTTTTTCCCTTGCCTCTTTGGAGAAAATGCCTCTGGCAGAGACTATTATGGTGCCTCTAAAAGTATTTGGACACTTAAGCTACACTTAAAATGTATGCCATTGCAGCAAATAACAAAATATCAAACTAAGTGATGTTTTGTAACTTCAGTGTTTGTGCCCACACAGAATCTGTGCCCCCTGCGAGAGTACATCCATCATTCACATGCAGTAGTTCTACATGTTCGCACAATTCTTTATTAAATATTTTAGCTGGCTTGATGTTTTCAACTACTATCAGCTCAATTAACACCTTTTACCATGTTTAAATGCACTCCTGAGATTTTCCACCAAAATAAAAAAAAAAAAAAGTTTTCACACATGGTCCACAGTTGTCATTTCCTTTCCAGTACATAACATAAGTGCTCAAAGGTACTTTTTGTGTTAATTGATCTATTTTTAAACATGATTATATAATAGATGATATAATTATAAATAACAATAGCACTTATAAAACATACTTTTGTGTGATTGTGCTATATTTATTCAAATTTAGTTTCATATTTTGTTAATGCAATGACATTCAATCATTTTAATTGTGGCTACTCTTTAGGGCTTTTAACCCTGGGTCATTCTAAACCCTGGGTAAATGGAATAATCTTGCTTATACTTAAAGGATTAGTTCACTTCTGAATTAAAAAAGCACAATTGCTTTGTAAACACTTGCTCGGTACTTCTGCCTATGTCACACATGACCTTTTAAACATGATTTCATAATCCGTGGCGGATCACAGAGCAGTGCAAGACGAGCATTTGTGGATAAAATGTATATATATATATATATATATATATATATATTTTTTTTGTTTTGAAAATGACCTATCGTTTCACTAGATAAGACCCTTATTCCTCATCTGGGATCGTGTAGAGCTCTTTGAAGCTGCACTGAAACTGACATTTGGACTTTCAACCCGTTGGTAACTGTTGAAGTCCACTATATGAAGAAAAATCCTGGAATGTTTTCCTCAAAAACCTTCATTTCTTTTCACTGAAGAAAGAAAGACATGAACATCTTGGATGACGTGGGCGTGAGTAAATTGTCAGGAAACAGGAACTAAATTCTGAAGTGAACTAATCCATTAACAATTAATCCTGGCCTGGGTATTTATATGCAGACGTTTTAGCCGATAGGCCTTTTTCAGAGTGTGATGACGTGTTTTAACGGTCATCAGCATTCTTGTCACATGACCTGCGGTGCGCTTGAGGCATTCTGAAAAGTTGAAAATTATTCATCTCGATGCGCCCGGAAAATGCACCGCCATACACCGCATGTGTGTCACGACTGCGTCACTTCCATTATGAGGTGGCCTGCCGCGCACCAACATTTGA
Source organism: Ancherythroculter nigrocauda (assembly GCA_036281575.1). Taxonomy (NCBI): domain Eukaryota; kingdom Metazoa; phylum Chordata; class Actinopteri; order Cypriniformes; family Xenocyprididae; genus Ancherythroculter; species Ancherythroculter nigrocauda. The sequence goes on along the minus strand of VTFQ01000008.1, from coordinate 4,194,518 downwards.
AATAACGAATTTGAGCTCGCAAAAGACGTACAGTGGGTACAGAAAGTATTCAGACCCCCTTAAATTTTTCACTCTTTGTTATATTGCAGCCATTTGCTAAAATCATTTAAGTTCATTTTTTTTTTCTCATTAATGTACACACAGCACCCCATATTGACAGAAAAACACAGAATTGTTGACATTTTTGCAGATTTATTAAAAAAGAAAAACTGAAATATCACATGGTCCTAAGTATTCAGACCCTTTGCTCAGTATTTAGTAGAAGCACCCTTTTGATCTAATACAGCCATGAGTCTTTTTGGGAAAGTTTTTGACACCTGGATTTGGGGATCCTCTGCCATTCCTCCTTGCAGATCCTCTCCAGTTCTGTCAGGTTGGATGGTAACGTTGGTGGACAGCCATTTTTAGGTCTTTCCAGAGATGCTCAATTGGGTTTAAGTCAGGGCTCTGGCTGGGCCATTCAAGAACAGTCACAGAGTTGTTGTGAAGCCACTCCTTCGTTATTTTAGCTGTGTGCTTAGGGTCATTGTCTTGTTGGAAGGTAAACCTTCAGCCCAGTCTGAGGTCCTGAGCACTCTGGAGAAGGTTTTCATCCAGGATATCCCTGTACTTGGCCGCATTCATCTTTCCCTCGATTGCAACCAGTTGTCCCGTCCCTGCAGCTGAAAAACACCCCCACAGCATGATGCTGCCACCACCATGCTTCACTGTTGGGACTGTATTGGACAGGTGATGAGCAGTGCCTGGTTTTCTCCACACATACCACTTAGAATTAAGGCCAAAAAGTTCTATCTTGGTCTCATCAGACCAGAGAATCTTATTTCTCACCATCTTGGAGTCCTTCAGGTGTTTTTTTAGCAAACTCCATGCAGGCTTTCATGTGTCTTGCACTGAGGAGAGGCTTCCGTCGGGCCACTCTGCCATAAAGCCCCGACTGGTGGAGGGCTGCAGTAATGGTTGACTTTCTACAACTTTCTCCCATCTCCCGACTGCATCTCTGGAGCTCAGCCACAGTGATCTTTGGGTTCTTCTTTACCTCTCTCACCAAGGCTCTTCTCCCCCGATAGCTCAGTTTGGCTGGACGGCCAGCTCTAGGAAGGGTTCTGGTCGTCCCAATCGTCTTCCATTTAAGGATTATGGAGGCCACTGTGCTCTTAGGAACCTTAAGTGCAGCAGAAATGTTTTTGTAACCTTGGCCAGATCTGTGCCTTGCCACAATTCTGTCTCTGAGCTCTTCAGGCAGTTCCTTTGACCTCATGATTCTCATTTGTTCTGACATGCACTGTGAGCTGTAAGGACTTATATAGACAGGTGTGTAGCTTTCCTAATCAAGTCCAATCAGTATAATCAAACACAGCTGGACTCAAATGACGGAACCATCTCAAGGATGATCAGAAGAAATGGACAGCACCTGAGTTAAATATATGAGTGTCACAGCAAAGGGTCTGAATACTTAGGACCATGTGATATTTCAGTTTTTCTTTTTTAATAAATCTGCAAAAATGTCAACAATTCTGTGTTTTTCTGTCAATATGGGGTGCTGTTTGTACATTAAAGAGGAAAAAAATGAACTTAAATGATTTTAGCAAATGGCTGCAATATAACAAAGAGTGAAAAATTTAAGGGAGTCTGAATACTTTCTGTACCCACTGTATGTGAACGGCCCCTAATACAGCGGCTGTAGGAGTGACGGTCAAATTGAAATTTTTCTCTCTTCTGACTGCCGTTATCAATCTCTCTCTATTTTTTTTCCTCTTTTGAAAGTTGTGAAAACACTATTGTGGAGCAAATGGAAACACAAAGAAATATATTTCATGTAGTCTCTTACAACAACACTTACGTTTAGACGTCGCCGGAAGTAAATTTACCCTGCAATGCTGAGCGCCAGAAACACGAAACGCAGAAATGTGAAAAAAGGCTAATTAGTAGCATGGTTTTAATGTTCGTTACATCAGAATTTATTCAGCAAATGCGTTTCCATCTCCCATTATTCACATTAACTATTTTTCGCACAAGTCAAAAACTACTTTTTTAAACTTTTTTGTGAATTAAGGGATTTTTTTTTTGAAATATGGCATTTCCATCACTCGTTTCTGATGCGATACTTCATAATGTGCATAAAAACAGGGTGATGGAAACAGCTATTTAGTGAATAAATTACACGATGCACATCAAAAAAATCATCTGTGTTTAGTTTATTTAATTGAGCACATTTTTTTAATGCACATTTTGGCGTTTCATTCAGCTTTTTTTTTATGCGATATCCCAAAATGCGCATAAAAATAGGTGGGTGGAAAAATAGCTACTGTTATGTGGTAGGGGGCGCTATTACGTATCTTCTGAAAGAGTAGAGAATCTCTGGATCAAAACACGGGTGAAAAAGGAGCAGAAACAAGCTATAAAATCATTGCTTATATACATTGTAGTTTTTAGAAAAAAAATCTATTTTCTCAGCTTTTTGTTCAAAATGTTGCATTTGTTATGAAGCTAGAATATATTTTTTTGTTATTTAAAAGCAGATGCTATGTTCTTTCTTTTGATATATTGAATGTTCAGATATTTATACAACAAAAATATTCTGGGGGCCATGAGATTTTTGTGAAAATGGAATTTTTTTAGAAAACGCCTGGCGGGGAAAGAGTTAAAGTCATAAAAGAGGTAGAAATTAGATGTGATATGAGACTATTTAAAATTTTATGAATGAGAAGAGCTCCAGAAAAGCTTCTTTTTTTTTAAGTAGGCAGGATTTTTTTCACTACTATGTTCTCTTGTTTTGTTTTTTTTAAAAAGATGTCTTTGTTTTGCCCCATAAAACTCCTTAAGACAGAATCCCCCAATCAAGTGGCAGATCCAGCCTTACCTTGAGAGGATTTATTTTAGCCAATGCTGGCTCATTTGATACAGTAAATCAAGGACAGGTTTATTACTTGTAGCGTCTTGGATACGTGTGTCTCTGTAGCTTAGAAGAAGATCTGGACTGTTGCACCCCGTGGGTATTTGAGAGAAATCATACAGGGTGTCTTCCTTCAGCTCTCAGATTTATTTACCTTATTAGTAGATATTAAGTGTCTGGTAGTGCATCTGTGCCGTAATTAATTGTGTTGTTATATCACAGTGTAGTACTTAGCGGTGTGTGTATGTGACGACAAGAATGTCCTTTTCTGAGAGACGAGGTTTAATAAAGACAGAATGACTCCTAATCTGCTGTTTACCACTGCTTCTTACCCTTGCCACTTCTGTCTTCATTCCCATTTGCAGCTTTAATTAGTTTTACTAAGTCCCAGTGTCTCGTGCACAATCACTCTCTGCCGTACGACCCGCCGTGCATCCACTTACAGCTCGATGTCTGCTTCAGTTTAATCTCAACGGTTTGTTTGTTTGCATCACCTGACTTCGGTAATTCTTTGCTGTGATCGTGCCCATGTAGACTTGGCTTTCATCTTATTAATTGGCAAATCTGTGCTGTGCTGGGAGCTCGCAGGAACACCATAAGGCCTGGGCTGGATACCAAGCCTCGAGCTGAATGCCTCCGGATGCCTAACTGATGCGTCAGCGTGGGAAATGAGATGAAGGGGCAGACGTCCCCTGCTTCATCATGCTCCTCATCCTCCTCCTCCCCCAATATGCTCGAGACAGCTGGAGCGACACTCATAAGCAGAGGCTGAAACTGGAGACGGTTGCAAGGTGGTGCGCAGGTGTCTCAGACTCCATGGAAGCACTCCTGAATACTTGGGAAATTGTGCCTCGAGGGTATAGATGTTGTCACTGTCCATCTAGTTTCATTATCACCACAAGTGTAAATGGGTTCAATTGCCCTGGAAGTGGGTAATTGTTCTGACATATGACTCATGACGCAGATGTGATGTGCGCTGAACCTTTTTGCTCTTTATTCCACTATAGATAACCTTCCACTGCTCCAGAAAATATGAAATAAGCTTACCAGCTACACTACCGTTCAAAAGTTTGGGGTCAGTAAGTTTTTTTTTTTTTTTTTTTAATTAATGAATACTTTTATTCAGCAAGGACCAATTAAATTGATGCAAAGTGACAAGTCGATTTCAACTTCTTTTGAACTTTCTATTCATCAAAGAACCCTGAAAAAATTGTCATGGTTTTCACTAAAATATTAAACAGCACAATATTTACAAAATTTCATGAGCAGCAAATCAGCATATTAGAATGATTTCTGAAGGATCATGTGACACTGAAGAATGGAGGAATGATGCTGAAAATTCAGCTTTGCATCACAGAAATAAATTATATTTTAAAACATTAAAATATAATGACATGACATGATGTCTTAACTGAAATGGTGACATGACATAATGTCTTAAAGAAATGGCGGCATGACATGACATGTAATCATGTCATGTCACCATTTCAGTTAAGACATGTCATGTCGTCACCATTTCAGTTAAGACGTTATGTCATGTCACCATTTCAGTTAAGACATGTCATGTCGTCACCATTTCAGTTAAGACGTTATGTCATGTCACCATTTCAGTTAAGACGTTATGTCATGTCACCATTTCAGTTAAGACGTTATGTCATGTCACCATTTCAGTTAAGACATGTCATGTCATGTCGCCATTTCAGTTAAGACGTTATGTCATGTCACCATTTCAGTTAAGATGTTATGTCATGTCATGTCGCCATTTCAGTTCAGACGTTATGTTATGTCACCATTTCAGTTAAGATGTTATGTCATGTCACCATTTCAGTTAAGACGTTATGTCATGTCATGTCGCCATTTCAGTTAAGACGTTATGTCATGTCACCATTTCAGTTAAGACGTTATGTCATGTCATGTCGCCATTTCAGTTAAGACGTTGTCATGTCACCATTTCAGTTAAGACATGTCATGTCATGTCGCCATTTCAGTTAAGACATGTCATGTCACCATTTCAGTTAAGACATGTCATGTCATGTCGCCATTTCAGTTAAGACATGTCATGTCATGTCACCATTTCAGTTAAGACATGTCATGTCATGTCATGTCGCCATTTCAGTTAAGACATGTCATGTCATGTCGCCATTTCAGTTAAGACATGTCATGTCATGTCACCATTTCAGTTAAGACGTTATGTCATGTCACCATTTCAGTTAAGACATGTCATGTCATGTCACCATTTCAGTTAAGACATGTCATGTCATGTCGCCATTTCAGTTAAGATGTTATGTCATGTCATGTCGCCATTTCAGTTAAGACATGTCATGTCATGTCGCCATTTCAGTTAAGACATGTCATGTCATGTCACCATTTCAGTTAAGACATTATGTCATGTCACCATTTCAGTTAAGACATTATGTCATGTCATGTCGCCATTTCAGTTAAGACGTTATGTCATGTCACCATTTCAGTTAAGATGTTATGTCATGTCACCATTTCAGTTAAGACATTATGTCATGTCATGTCGCCATTTCAGTTAAGACGTTATGTCATGTCACCATTTCAGTTAAGATGTTATGTCATGTCACCATTTCAGTTAAGACGTTGTCATGTCACCATTTCAGTTAAGACATGTCATGTCATGTCGCCATTTCAGTTAAGACATGTCATGTCACCATTTCAGTTAAGGCATGTCATGTCATGTCGCCATTTCAGTTAAGACATTATGTCATGTCACCATTTCAGTTAAGACATGTCATGTCATGTCACCATTTCAGTTAAGACATGTCATGTCATGTCATGTCACCATTTCAGTTAAGATGTTATGTCATGTCACCATTTCAGTTAAGATGTTATGTCATGTCATGTCATTATTTCAGTTAAGACATGTCATGTCATGTCGCCATTTCAGTTAAGACATGTCATGTCACCATTCAGTTAAGACATGTCATGTCATGTCACCATTTCAGTTAAGACATTATGTCATGTTTCCATTTCAGTTAGACATGTCATGTCATGTCGCCATTTCAGTTAAGACATTATGTCATGTCACCATTTCAGTTAAGACATTATGTCATGTCATGTCACCATTTCAGTTAAGACATTATGTCATGTCACCATTTCAGTTAAGACATTATGTCATGTCACCATTTCAGTTAAGACATTATGTCATGTCACCATTTCAGTTAGACATGTCATGTCATGTCGCCATTTCAGTTAAGACATGTCATGTCACCATTTCAGTTAAGACATGTCATGTCATGTCACCATTTCAGTTAAGACATGTCATGTCATGTCGCCATTTCAGTTAAGACATGTCATGTCACCATTTCAGTTAAGACATGTCATGTCATGTCGCCATTTCAGTTAAGACATGTCATGTCATGTCACCATTTCAGTTAAGACATGTCATGTCATGTCATGTCGCCATTTCAGTTAAGACATGTCATGTCATGTCGCCATTTCAGTTAAGACATGTCATGTCATGTCACCATTTCAGTTAAGACGTTATGTCATGTCACCATTTCAGTTAAGACATGTCATGTCATGTCACCATTTCAGTTAAGACATGTCATGTCATGTCGCCATTTCAGTTAAGATGTTATGTCATGTCATGTCGCCATTTCAGTTAAGACATGTCATGTCATGTCGCCATTTCAGTTAAGACATGTCATGTCATGTCACCATTTCAGTTAAGACATTATGTCATGTCACCATTTCAGTTAAGACATTATGTCATGTCATGTCGCCATTTCAGTTAAGACGTTATGTCATGTCACCATTTCAGTTAAGATGTTATGTCATGTCACCATTTCAGTTAAGACATTATGTCATGTCATGTCGCCATTTCAGTTAAGACGTTATGTCATGTCACCATTTCAGTTAAGATGTTATGTCATGTCACCATTTCAGTTAAGACGTTGTCATGTCACCATTTCAGTTAAGACATGTCATGTCATGTCGCCATTTCAGTTAAGACATGTCATGTCACCATTTCAGTTAAGGCATGTCATGTCATGTCGCCATTTCAGTTAAGACATTATGTCATGTCACCATTTCAGTTAAGACATGTCATGTCATGTCACCATTTCAGTTAAGACATGTCATGTCATGTCATGTCACCATTTCAGTTAAGATGTTATGTCATGTCACCATTTCAGTTAAGATGTTATGTCATGTCATGTCATTATTTCAGTTAAGACATGTCATGTCATGTCGCCATTTCAGTTAAGACATGTCATGTCACCATTCAGTTAAGACATGTCATGTCATGTCACCATTTCAGTTAAGACATTATGTCATGTTTCCATTTCAGTTAGACATGTCATGTCATGTCGCCATTTCAGTTAAGACATTATGTCATGTCACCATTTCAGTTAAGACATTATGTCATGTCATGTCACCATTTCAGTTAAGACATTATGTCATGTCACCATTTCAGTTAAGACATTGTCATGTCACCATTTCAGTTAAGACATTATGTCATGTCACCATTTCAGTTAAGATGTTATGTCATGTCACCATTTCAGTTAAGATGTTATGTCATGTCACCATTTCAGTTAAGACATGTCATGTCATGTCACCATTTCAGTTAGACATGTCATGTCATGTCGCCATTTCAGTTAAGACATGTCATGTCATGTCACCATTTCAGTTAAGACATGTCATGTCATGTCGCCATTTCAGTTAAGATGTTATGTCATGTCATGTCACCATTTCAGTTAAGACATGTCATGTCATGTCACCATTTCAGTTAAGATGTTATGTCATGTCATGTCACCATTTCAGTTAAGACATGTCATGTCATGTCGCCATTTCAGTTAAGACATGTCATGTCACCATTTCAGTTAAGACATGTCATGTCACCATTTCAGTTAAGACATGTCATGTCATGTCACCATTTCAGTTAAGACATGTCATGTCATGTCACCATTTCAGTTAAGATGTTATGTCATGTCATGTCACCATTTCAGTTAAGACATGTCATGTCATGTCACCATTTCAGTTAAGACATGTCATGTCATGTCACCATTTCAGTTAAGACATTGTCATGTCACCATTTCAGTTAAGACATTATGTCATGTCATGTCACCATTTCAGTTAAGACATGTCATGTCATGTCACCATTTCAGTAAAGACATTATGTCATGTTTCCATTTCAGTTAAGACATTATGTCATGTCACCATTTCAGTTAAGACATTATGTCATGTCACCATTTCAGTTAAGACATTATGTCATGTCATGTCACCATTTCAGTTAAGACATTATGTCATGTCACCATTTCAGTTAAGACATTATGTCATGTCACCATTTCAGTTAAGACATGTCATGTCATGTCATGTCGCCATTTCAGTTAAGATGTTATGTCATGTCATGTCACCATTTCAGTTAAGACATGTCATGTCATGTCACCATTTCAGTTAAGATGTTATGTCATGTCATGTCACCATTTCAGTTAAGACATGTCATGTCATGTCGCCATTTCAGTTAAGACATGTCATGTCACCATTTCAGTTAAGATGTTATGTCATGTCATGTCACCATTTCAGTTAAGACGTTATGTCATGTCGCCATTTCAGTTAAGACGTTATGTCATGTCACCATTTCAGTTAAGACATGTCATGTCATGTCACCATTTCAGTTAAGACATGTCATGTCATGTCACCATTTCAGTTAAGACATTATGTCATGTCATGTCACCATTTCAGTTAAGACATGTCATGTCATGTCGCCATTTCAGTTAAGACATGTCATGTCACCATTTCAGTTAAGACATGTCATGTCACCATTTCAGTTAAGATGTTATGTCATGTCATGTCACCATTTCAGTTAAGACATGTCATGTCATGTCGCCATTTCAGTTAAGACATGTCATGTCACCATTTCAGTTAAGACATGTCATGTCACCATTTCAGTTAAGACATGTCATGTCATGTCACCATTTCAGTTAAGATGTTATGTCATGTCATGTCACCATTTCAGTTAAGACGTTATGTCATGTCATGTCGCCATTTCAGTTAAGACATGTCATGTCATGTCACCATTTCAGTTAAGACATGTCATGTCATGTCACCATTTCAGTTAAGACATGTCATGTCATGTCACCATTTCAGTTAAGACATTATGTCATGTCACCATTTCAGTTAAGACATGTCATGTCATGTCACCATTTCAGTTAAGACATTATGTCATGTCATGTCGCCATTTCAGTTAAGACGTTATGTCATGTCGCCATTTCAGTTAAGACATGTCAAAGCAAAATTAAAATCTAGCATATTAATGAAAGAGTTGAACAGGCATAAAATTCAGTATATAAATGTAGTAGTGGGCATAGTGGGAGATTATTTATTGTGGGTAAAAGTTTGGTCCTCACTTTTTCTTACCTTTTTTTTTTTTTTTTTTTACAAGAACTGTGATCATCTCGTCTTATACTAACCATTCATTTCAGTGGAGATTTTTTAAAAACCTGTAACAGTGCAAAGTGCAGGGTGGAAAATGTCAGTGAAAAAGTAAATTATGGTTCTTTTTAGCACAAAAAATCTTTACACTTACATGAAAAGTGGTCCTCAGGGAAATAATAAGGGAACTTGTTCACCTAAAAATAATTAACCTCATGTCATTCCAAATCTGTATGACTTTCCTTCTTCTATCAAACACAAAATCGATGAATTAGGTAGGCCTACTTTACTCCATGCAATTAATCCTCATGGACTTCCAAGCTTTAAAAAAGAAACAACGCATCATAAAAGAGGTCCATATGACTCATGCATTATATTCTATGTCATCTGAAGTCAGATTATAGCTTTGTGTGAGGAACATTCCAAAATTTAAGTTGTATTTCACTTATCCTCCCCTTCGGTGATCTGGCAACTGCTTATTGAGTTGAACTTGAGAACCAAATGATGCTTTTGTGCCATCTTTGAAACTTGAAAGTCTCAGTCCCCATTTATTGTAACTGTATGGAAAGGAGGAGTTTTTTTCCCTCATTATTTTTGGTGTACTATTCCTTTAAAAAAACATGTATGACTTGAGCCTTTTATTTCTGGAGCAACCTTGGTGGATACTCTGAAACCCTGCTTGCACAAACAGATTATGAAGGCTAAAATTGCATATGGAGGGAAAGAGAGACATTTTGGCAGAGATGGAAAACCTCACTACGATCAGATCAGCTTATAGCCCAACACGCCGCTTGAGATATGCAGCATGACACAGCACGAGAGACGCTTGAGATAAAGCTAAAGAGATTGAAAACACAGATTATTCTCTCCTTCTTTCTCCCATCCTTTGGCTGTGGTGTCTATGTGTAACCTTGGGGTTAATTTGGTGTGACTTTGACATTTATGAAATGTATGAACTATGTGGTTTGGACCTACACTCCAAAAGCCAAGGGGTATATCAGGAGAGATGGAGATGGAGGTAAAGGCAGGGATAGCAAGAGAGAGGGAGCAGATGGGTCAGCCATCTGGTAGAAGGAGAAAAGGAAGGGAGATGAGAGGAGGAGGGAGCACTGGAGAGAGGCAGAGAGATCCATGGGAAATATATATGACTAGGAATGAAAACATCACATTGGCCTGTGTGTATGTGTGCGCTAGATGTTTATGTTAGAGATATTACTGAGAATCAGGTGTGAGTATGGGAGGCATGGTGAGTTGGGCTGCATGTACTTTGTAAAACTGCACAAAATTACCAATATGGTAATTTTGAATCTGGCAACCAAAGCTGTTATTTAAAAACATGTGAAATCCCAAATGCATAATTGACGTAACTCCCAAATGCATGATTAATCATTTACCTGCTCTCATTTTGCTCTAAACCCTTATGATTTTTTTTTTCTGCCATGAAAGACAAAAGCAGAAGTGAAGCCCCATAAAAAGTTAATTACAACATGTACAGTGTACATTGTTTAAACTTTCTTTTTATCAAAGCATCCTAAACCAACCAAAATATTACGCAGAAGAATATATATATATATATATATATAAGAAAAAAGCAAATATTATCAGGAAAATATTTACTTTGTATTACGCACTTATTTCTGTAAGAAAAAAAAACAGTTTCACTTTACATGTATTTGTTTATTATAAATAAGAAGCATATTGTTACTAAGCAGCTTTACTGAGAAGATTGCCATAAAACGCTTTAGCAAGCAAGGTCAAAATCCCTTAGAAAGATACAACAAAACTCTTATATAATCAACAGTAATAAATAATGTCATGATCTGTGAGCAGTATGTCCTCTGTGTTTCACAGAAGAAAGAAACTCTTAGACCTTTGGAACGGCATTAGATTGAATAAACTATGTTCGTTTTCAGTTGAACGGCTTCTTTAATTAACTTAGATATATTTTTTGAAGAAAATGAGGGTTCGGAAATGGAAAGGCAAAGTGAACGGACAGATGGAGAAAGTACAGGAGTGGCACGATATGATATAGAGGGAATGAAACCAGAGCGTGCGAAGTAACAAGTCTCAGAAGCCACTCTTGTGTAAAGTCTAAAAAGATCAAAGTAATGATCTTTCTAAAAGACTAGATGTCAGGAAAATAGATACCAATTTATTCTAGGCAGCCAAAGTCTTGAATACACCTTAAATTGCACCCCTCTTGGCCTGCCAGCCATGTAAGATAGAGCACATTAGCGAGGCAGCTCGTGAACACAGAAGAAAATAGGCCTCTTTTGAGGACGGCGATACATACACAGGGTCTAATTTGTGTAAAATGTTCTCACGTGGCGAGAACAAGAGATCAGCGCTTTTTCATTACAAAGACATGACGTCTAGAGTATAAAACAAATTTTCAGTGCTTTAATGTTTTAGGGTTTCCACTTTCCATCTGTCTCCATCTCTAAATATTTAGTTAAACAACTGTAAAATCTTCTTGTCTAGATTGTTCTCTTGACTCGGTTAATGATGATTAACAGCACTGTTCATTACCATGAACTGATTGTGCGGGAGATAATATGCCAATTTTTTTTTTTAGAAAATTGCTTCTATTTAAGCACACGGCTTTTCCCCTCCCTAAAAGAAACAGAAATAAAAAAAAAATAAACAATTTAATATGAACACAAGAGCACCATGACATTCCAAGAGCTACTGCACTGTAAAAAAAATATGATCAATATCATGGCAGCATATGATTACTTTAACTCATACATTTAACTAATAATTTAAAGGGGTGGTTCAATGGTTTTTTTTCTAGGCTTGATTGTGTTCTTGGGGCACAGTACATGTCTTAATGCTTAGTTTTTTTGAAAACGCTGTATTTTTCATATATTTTACCTTTATTCTACACCTGTTTCCATTGTCATATGAACGGCTCGTTTGACTTCCTGCTTCTATGAAGCCACTCCCTCCGAAATACGCAGTGTGCTCAGATTGGTTAGCAGGTTGGTAGCTGGCCCAGTGTATCATGATTCGCTGAAGCGTCCGGAAACGCCACGCCCCTTACCATTCGCTGTTACTTGCTTCAGTGAAAATGTATAATAGAGGGTATGCACGTGACGTCACCGTCGACCGTTAGGACTGCGGTCACGCACGCTGAGTGGCAAAAGACTGAGCAGCATTGGTTTTCAGCGTGAATGTCACGAAAAACACACAAAACACATTCAAAACGGGAAAGAGCTTTGCGGCTGACTGTACAAATAGATTTGACACAAACCCTGAGGTATATATTTAAAAACTAGAGAAAGCAACAGAAAAAGAAGCAAATGGATCACTGCAATTCACAGAAACAGCTGGACTCCAGCAGAGAAACATGTTTTAGTTATCATTTTGTGTCGAATTGTTGGATTTTGAGGTAAAATCATACCTTATATATTGTATTGTTATATATTATGTTGACGACTCAACAATTAAATATTTTCCATCTTATATTATGCATAATTGGGTGTTTTTAAATAAACAACACTGTCAAAAACTATACTATAAAAGTTTTAGGGCTGGACAATATGACGATATAACATTGATATAAGTGATTAAGCAGATTTAAACCTACCGATATTGTAGTTTTATAAAATATTCACAGCCAGATTTGCTTTATGTATTTCCCCGGCGTCAAATCAGGCACATATAAATGTCAGGAAACACGACTCCTGGCTGCATGTCAATATCCATGGATTAGGTTTATTTGACAAGTTGTAAGAAACACTTTCGAGTCCAACCTTTAGGGTAATTCGTTAGTTTTACTCGCGTTTTCGCCGTTTCTCCTATTAATACAGTTACTTAGCTGGTTCTTTTGCCACTCAGTCTAGCTGAGGGAGCGCGTTTTCGGCGGGAAAGTGACGTCGATGCATACCCTCTATAGCGTCTATATTGTTGTATCAAATTGAGCCCGAATCAGACCCAGATGAAGAGGGTCAAGCTGCAATCGCGGCTTTTAAAGGACGTTTATGAATGGTATTTCATTTGTGTCAAAGTGTTTAGATGCTGTCACTGCTGTTTGTTTGCTTCCAATATACAGTTTTATCCTGATTAAAGCTTTACTGTAGCTGAATACATGACTGAGTAGGCGCATTTTTGTAAAGGTATCATTTAATTTATAGCATGAACAACTGTTTGTCTACGAACATAGACATTTGTTGGTGTTTGTTGGAGAATTATGCACTATAATACAGCTAACTGGCTAGCGAAGCAAAAACGAGTTGCTCTTTGTATATGTCCTTGATGCAACCAAAAATAGCAACAGAACTATAAGTTTAGAAGACATGTACAAACAATAAAACACTTACAGTTTGAAGCCAATAAACAGCATCTTCTGCTTTTAAAGTAGGAACTGCTTCATCTTTCAGTAATAACCTGTGTGCAAATCCAGCATTGAACTCGTGTAGATTATGGAAGCTGTCTTTTGCGCCACATCCAGTGTAGAAAATATCACTGATTATTATAATGGGTTCCATTATCTTTTGACAATACAAGCATGTGCAATTGCGACACAACTCTTCCGCTTCCATTATGCCGCGCCACATGGTCTCGCCCACTTTGTTGCATGTTCCCGGGGGTGTGTTTTGCAGGGTTTATGATGTCACCAACCCGGGAAGAAGCTTGTTGTAGTCCAAACCGGTCGTTTTTGTAGGCATTAAACTGCCATAACTTTAAAAGACAATATCTCCGTTTGCATTGAACTTTCAGCGCTGTAACTTTGCAGAGACTGTTTATGCTCAAGCAGCAACATTACACACTAACTAAAGTTTAAAAATGTGAAATCACATTGAACCACCCCTTTAACCAATTTCAACTCAATTTTGACTCAGCTTGGCTGTACAAGTAATTTAGACTTTAATTATATTATAAAGAAGATATTTTGAAGAATGTTGGTAACCAGACAGTTGATGGTAGCCATTGACTTCCACAGTATTTTTTTTCCTACTATGGAAATCAATGGCTACCGTCAACTGTTTGGTTACTGAGATTCCTTAAAATCTCTTCTTTTGTGTTCAATGGAAGAAACAGGTTTGGAACACCTTGAGGCTGAATAAATGATGAAGGAATTTTCATTTTTTGGGTGAAATATCCCTTTAAAGGATTAGTTCACTTCAGAATTAAAATTTCTTGATAATTTACTCACCCCCATGTCATCCAATATGTTAATGTCTTTCTTTCTTCAGTTGAAAAGAAATTAAAATATTTCAGGATTTTTCTGCATATAGTAGACTTCACTGGAGTTCAACAGATTGAAGGTCCAAATTACAAATTCAGTGCAGCTTCAAAGAGCTTTAAACGATCCCAGACGAGGAATAAGAGTCTTAAGCTGGGTGCACACTGTGTGATTTATAATAGTCCTTTACAATTCGTTAAAAACGGACGTGCACATGAAAACTTGTCCAGAGATTTACATTATCAACCCATACACGTTCGGTGACAGTGAGCTGCATTACACACGGGACTGAAATGGTGGCTAACAAAGACATCTCTAGCGTTAATTTTGATAACGGCTTGTCTTGAAAAATGAAGACAATTTGGCGTTTGTCGTAGGAGAAGTCACACTGCAAATATTTATATACTTTTTAACCACAAATGCCCATCTTGCGTTGCGCCACGCATGACGTAATCATGTTGGAAAGGTCATGTGTGACGTAGCCGGAAGTACTGCAGTAGGGCGAAAAACTTCAAAATCGTCCAACATCGTTGTTTTAGCTTTTCTTTTGTAAAGGGCATGTGACTCAATCTTTGAACGTTCGCTTTGTAAACACTGGATCGGTACGCGTCACGTGTGACCTTTCCAACATGATTACGTAATGCGTGGTGCGTCACAGAGCAGTGCAAGATGAGCATTTGTGGTTAAAAAGTATATACATTTTTTTATTTTTATTTTTAGAAAATGACCTATTGTTTCTCTAGATAAGACCCTTATTCCTCATCTGGGATCATGTAGAGCTCTTTGAAGCTGCACTGAAACTGCAATTTGGACCTTCAACCTGTTGAACCCCAGTGAAGTCCACTATATGGAGAAAAATCCTGGAATGTTTTCCTCAAAAAAAAATTTCTTTTCAACTGAAGAAAGACATGAACATCTTGGATGACATGGGGGTGAGTAAATTATACAGAAATTTTAATTCTGAAGTGAACTAATCCTTTAAGTTTCTAAGTTGAAGTTAGGTGGCACTTTTTTTTACAGTATGAGGGAATTTGACCCTGTGACCTTCGGCTTTGCTGACATCGTTGGGAGCTGTGAAGGGTCAAGAGACCCATTTAAGTGTGTCAGATTCGATGAGATCTCCTCTAAGCGGGTTTCCCCTATTCCTATCTTACTGTTCAATATTAGAACAGCGGTTGGTAGAGTAACAGATCCGTTGAGGGCACAACTGCTGCTGGAGAAGAAGAAAAACAGGAGGAAAATATTTCAGAGAGGTCCGCACCAGCACATTTATTATTTACAACCCGCCGCTCAAACGCAAATAATCCTCCTCACCCCTCACTATGGTGCGAAACTTTTTGAATGCATCACCCTCTCAACAACAAACCGTCCCCGGATCAAACACGTCCACACACCCACACGCCGGCACAAATGCGGAAGGAGTCAGCGTGTTTGTGTTATTGTCTGCTGCTTAGGACAGGACTTCAAATGGTAAATGTCAGCAGGAGATCAAGGCGAGGAGGCCTTATGGGCGAAGCCTCAGTATTGTCATTGACAGCTACAGGTAGACAGGTGGAGAGAGACAACATGCTCGTCGGATTTTCATGGGCAAAATCCAGTTCAGTAGGAATCCATGCAGTTTTTGCCCTTCTTTCGTTTTGCACAATGTCGAGAGAAATCCTTTTGCAAATTTTACAACGAGTTCATGTTGGTGCACGAGAATATTTTTTGTGCACAAAAAAAAACCTAAATAACGACTTTATTCGACAATATCTAGTGATGGGCGATTTCAAAACACAGCTTCATGAAGCTTTACGAATCTTTTGTTTCGAATCAGTGGTTCGGATCGTGAATCAAACTGCCAAAGTCACGTGATTTCAGTAAACAAGTCTTCGTTATGTCAAATTTCAATGGTTCACCACTAGGGGGTGTGACTTTGGCAGTTTGATTCACGCTCCGAACCACTGATTTGAAACGAAAGATTCGTAAAGCTTCATGAAGCAGTGTTTTGAAATCGTCCATCACTAGATATTGTTGAATAAAGTTTTTTGCCACACAAAAGTATTCTCGACGCTTCATAACATTAAGGTTGAACCACTGTAGTCACATGAACTGTTTTAAATATGTCTTTAGTAGCTTTCTGGGCATTGAAAGTGTTAATTATCTTGCTGTCAATGGAGGCCTCGCTGAGCCATCGGATTTCATCAAAAATATCTTAATTTGTGTTCTGAAGATGAACGAAGGTCTTACAGGTGTAGAACAACATGAGGGTGAATGGACATCAAAATGGACGATTCCTATTTTTAATGGAATATTGCATTATTTGTTTTTATATATATATAAATCAGCATATTAGAATGATTTCTGAAGGATCATGTGACACTGAAGACTGGAGTAACGATGCTGAAAATTCAGCTTTGCATCACAGGAATAAATTACTTTGTCAAATATATTTAAATAGTACACAGTTATTTTAAATTGTAATAATATTTCACAATATTACTGTTTTTTACTGTATTTTTAATTAAATAAATGTAGCCTTGGTGAGCAGACGAAACTTCTTTTAAAAACATTAAAAATCTTAGTGGTTCCAAACTTTTGGACTGTACTGTATATATATATATATATATATATATATATATATATATATATATATATATATATATATATATATATATATATATATATATATATATATATATATAAATATTTAAAGTGCCCTCTTAATCTTCAATCAAAATAACTTCCCCTCTTGCAACAACATCCTGTCTCTGATGACATGTTTACTGGCTCAAGGGCGGGACGACCATGTCACTCACATTGCCACAAACCACAATGATCCAACGATCCAATCAATTCCTGATGGAGGAAATCAAGTCCTGTCCTACATTTGTTTTCTTGTTTGAGTAGCCGTTTCACTTGGATATATAGGGAAGAAAAAATGATCTCAACTTCTGTTTCAAGGAAACTTTAAATGTGTAATGTGATGAAAGTACTTTTTATAAATAATATATTCTTATAGTAAGTCCAATAAACACTGTGGAAAGAGTCGGGGGGTGAAAACTTTTGAACAAGAAGATGACGTGCAAGTTTAGTATTGCCCTTCGAAAGCTACAAAAGATACTTCCATGTTTCCCAGAAGACAAAAAATGTACAATTTATCCTGTCCATCCAATTCAAAAAGTTTACATCCCCGGCTCTTAATGCATCGTGTTTCCTTCTGGAGCATCAGTGAATGTTTGAACCTTTTTTAATAGTTGTGTTTGAGTCCTTCAGTCGTCCTCAGTGTGAAAAATTGGATCTCAAAATCATAGTCACTGCTGGAAAGGGTTCAAATAAGCAAAAGATGTTGAAAAATCAAAGAATTTATGGGACCTGAAGGATTTTTCTGAAGAATATTGGTCAGTTTAGCTGCTCAGGACAAACAACAGACTCATGAACAACCATCACAAAACAAACAAACAAACAGTCGTGGATCATCAGGTATCCACACACAGTATGATATGCAAACTTTTGAACTGGGTCATTTTTATAAATTCAGCTATTTTTTTGACTTTATGTAAAAATCTGTTATGTGAAATAGTTTATTCAGGATAGTAGTAAATAAAAAATAACATGCAATTTTCATGATCCTTCTTATTTTGTTAAAATAACTAACATTTCTGCATACTTTTGAGCTCAGGTTTGGAGTCAATGATGGATTTTGTAGCATATCTATTTAGCAGAAGTGCCGGATAACATTGAAATTCATTTTCTGTGCTGATAATACACAAGTTAGGATTGTCAGGAGCAAAGAAGTTGATACTAGAGCTGAAGGACGACGTGGGTCAGAGGCTCCATCACTTCTTTAAAACAGTGCCCTTGAAAGCCTAACACACACACACAGAGGAAGCCTTGGCAGCAACACCAAACAGAAAGAAAACAGTCATTCCCGCGTGGATAAATACATCCATTTATGCTTTGACTGGCTCCGTTCTGCTTCTATGATAGAGGAGGGATGGTCTTTTTAATATTGGACTCACATAATGTTTCTGTTGTGCTGTCTTGCCTAAGAGAATTTTTTATAAATGTGGTGGGAAATGCAAAGAACTGCACTAGTCCATTAACATAATAAGGGAGTAATGATATTGTAAATTGTGATGATTGCAAAATTATATGAATTTATTTTCTATTATACATGCGATTTCTGTAAGAGATAGTTGTCGTGATTGTTGTGATAGGCTGCAGACTGCTGAGCGCGAGGGAGAGTGAGTACGTGATGAGGGATTTTAAAACAGTCGCTTTATTATGGGAGAGGGAGAGGGAGAGAGTGATGCGATAACAGCGTTTGCCCTGTTCATATTTGACTCAGAGCTTGTCATTGAACACCGACAGACTCACACAGCGCAGGAAAGAAAGTCCACGCATTAAGATCGACATTGCAAGGTAAAACATTCATTTTTTCTATGATCACTCGGGATGAATTTACCGCGAGCTATCAAAGCCAGAGCTTCTGTCTCCTTCATATTTTAATCTCTTTTTTTGAATGTTGGATTGAGGAATAAGCAGCCGGCGCGGCGCACGAAGGATTTGTTTGCAAATGCATTCATTTCAAGTTAAATATATTTTATTGTCACTGTTCTCTAATTGATTGTTTTGGCTATATATATGTCTTGAATATTCGTATTTTTTATTTTTCAGTTTGTGCATGCTTGCATTTTTATTAGGTAATATCCATCTAAAGTCCGCTGTATGATTGTTTTTAACAATATATAGATTATCCAACACAAAGTACTGATGTTTCCCATTAATAATGTCCAAAAACTCCGGTGTGTACTCCAGGACGGGCTGACTCTGTGACACATGCATGCTGTCCTGCCTATATAAGAGGTGATTTTGTGATATATTGGGAGTACTTTATAAATACGGGACTCACTCTTGGGAAACGCGGACCTTCCTCATGACTGAGCGCGCGCGGAGTTGAAGCAGATGGCGCGCGCTCTTCAGTCTGTCTGTCACCGTTCAGGGATTCGCGGGGCAGCAGCAGACACGTTTACCGACACCCCGGTGTTCGCGGGGCACATATCAAACGGTTAGTCCTTCCTTGACGACGGCCTGACTGATGACACTCATTTGAGTCCCTAATAATGTTTTTGGGCGCAAATTAAGTGAGGCTGGCTGCGCGTGAGCGAGCGCGCGGCGGCAAGGCTGGATCGTAGTATGCTCTGCTGCTCGTGCCATGTGTTTCCCCAAATATATTAATAGCGCGAATGCCCTTTTAGTAGGTCAGACGTTGTTTTTGCTGTAACAATGATTACAGTTGGTTGTAGGTAGATTTGCTGCTGCTTTCATCAGCCATGGGTTGCGTGAAGGAGCCTGTGTTTGGGTTCGAGTGTGCTTTAAGGTCTGACCTCCCTAATTAAAGATTAACCCCCGAAACTAAAGGCTATGGGGTGGTCTCGACCACAAAAGTTAAAGTTAGTAAGTGCGTACAAAATAGACGTACGAAAACAGAAATCGGAGGAGGTTACCATAGCAACATCAGGCGGGTCGATTACTTCTCGTTACGGTATGGCGCGGTATGGTACGGTATGGTACATCGACAAAACATAAGTACATGCAGTCATTATTTATAGCCTAAAACACATTGGAATATTAGTATTCCACAAAAAACTTTTAATTTCTTTATTTGCCTATATCTTTGACTAAAGTCATGTCATATTTTGCAGACTTTCCGTTGTGATTACCAGTATTGGTACTTAAAGCCACCATGAAATCAAAATGGACGATTCCTGTTTTTAATGTAATATTGCATTATTTATTAAAATAAATGATTTATCTGTACACACACACACACACACACACACACACACACACACGAAGAGTTTGGTTCCAAAACCCTATCCATTTTGATTAATTTGAGTAAAAATGTGTTTCTTTACCAAGAAAGCGGTTGTGTTATGTGAAAGTTTCAAAGTTTCACATAAAAATTCAAATCTAGATTTCGATTTTCAAAGGTTTATTATAAAAACAGATTATTTTTTTCCCAAAATGCAATAAATCCATGACACAATTTTCTTTTCAAAATGCAATTAATCCATCAATATAAAAGTTATTTTTCATATTGAAAATACACAACAAAGTAAGTTGATTCACATATATGACAGCCTCTGAACTTTGTCAATACTAATCTTATATACAGACATTTGACTAAAAATACATTCAGCCGCTCCCAAATGAATTCAACAGGTCATCTTGTTAATGTTATAAATTAATTATGTTTCCGTTTGTCATTACTGATTAAAGAGTATCTGGCGCCACCGCACGGTTAAATAAACACATTTGCCAAGTACATTAAAAACGGCTTTTAAAAACTTCAGACAGAAGTTTGATGCTGTCGTGGATCAAGCAACAGCTGCATTTTTCCTCCTCCCGACTCGAGTGCCTCATCTTCTTAATCTCCTCACGTAAATGATTAAATTTCTATGATTTGCATTTCTTCCCCACTGCAGAAACCACCACAGGTTCATCAATGCCGTCAAAATTATTCATTTTTCTGTTTTTGTTGATCACAAAGTAAGGAAAACTAGGATGCCGGGTGTATTCAGGGCGCCGCCATTACTGTTTACAGTGTGTGGAATGGTGCACTGTGATTGGTTGAGTGGATATATCGCGTTCTGCAGAGAAGAGAGACTGGCGTTTGTCGTGGTTTGGAAAGAAAGGGAGAAAACATAACAGAATAACACGACGGAGATCGCATTTTGCACCAAAATTAATAAATGACATTTCAATACTGACCAGATACAATACTGATTTTGGTGGAAACTCATATATTTTAAAAATGGGGTTTATTGCGTTTTGGAACCAAACTCTTCATATATTTCATGAGTTCACACTTACAAATGATCAGATAGTAAATAGTATGCATAATAGTATACGTATGTGGCATGCTGTCCGAGGAGAGGGCTCTGAGCTTGGCCCGAACCCAGAGTACTCCCCCCATATTTCTGGTTAGGAAAGTAACCAGGTGAGTGTGAGGAGACGGGGTGGTGGAGGGATGCTGAAAAACTGTTGAGGAATATGGGTGAGTCAACTGTGTTTATATATAGGCCTTCACTAATGCTGATTGATATGTTTATTACTGATCGTTGACAGCTGGCTGAAATGATGTGATGATTAGTCAGAGTATTTGAATGTTGCTCCTCCTGAATTTTGTTAATAAAAACATCATATATATATATATATATATATATATATATATATATACTTATTTAAAGTGCCCTCTTAATCTTCAATC
This sequence comes from Ancherythroculter nigrocauda, assembly GCA_036281575.1. Taxonomy (NCBI): domain Eukaryota; kingdom Metazoa; phylum Chordata; class Actinopteri; order Cypriniformes; family Xenocyprididae; genus Ancherythroculter; species Ancherythroculter nigrocauda. The sequence goes on along the minus strand of VTFQ01000008.1, from coordinate 4,172,786 downwards.
AAAATAACTTCCCCTCTTGCAACAACATCCTGTCTCTGATGACATGTTTACTGGCTCAAGGGCGGGACGACCTGTCACTCACATTGCCTCAAACCACAATGATCCAATGATCTAATCAGTTCCTGATGGGGGAAATCAAGTCCTGTCCTACATTTGTTTTCTTGTTTGAGTAGCCGTTTCACTTGGATATATCCACCTTATTTCTGACTAGCCTACTGCGTTTCGAATTATGGGTTGCACTTCCAGTTTGGGGAACTTCCATTTAAAAAGATTGAAATGAATCATTTCAAATCAGAAGGTTGCCCTACAAATAAAGCAATTTTTCTTTCATGTTTTATTTTCAGACATCATGAGAATAATGTAACGTTTGGTATTTTAACAAAACATGTTATAACAAGAATATCTATGACAAGAGCTCTTCTCAGTCGCTGCTTTCTATCCTCGTGATTATTTTCTTTTGTCCCTTTGCATACCGCTGTAATAGTCTGAAAAAGGACAACATATACTGCACATTTGTGGTCTGTTCTCCTGATATAATTTACAATATATCCCATTAATATTTCACTGGAATGCATGAAGAATCTCTCGTTTTTCTCCTCAAAGCCTCACGTCTCTTTCCAGGTAAATACAATTTATTATTTGTAAAAATGTTGGAAATCACTTTGAAATAGTATCACGCAATGCTGAAGTTCATGAACATTTTTATTAAGGCAACGTATATTACATAATACAGATATATATCACTATAGTTATATTTAAAGGTGCCCTAGAATCAAAAATTGAATTTTCCTCGGCATAGTTGAATAACAAGAGTTCAGTACGTGGAAATGACATACAGTGAGTTTCAAACTCCATTGCTTCCTCCTTCTTATGTAAATCTCATTTGTTTAAAAGACCTCCGAAGAACAGGCGAATCTCAACATAACACAGACTGTTACGTAACAGTCGGGATCATTAATATGTACGCCCCCAATATTTGCATATGTCAGCCCATGTTCAAGGCATTACACAAGGGCAGCCAGTATTAACGTCTGGATCTGCACAGCTGAATCAACAGACTAGGTAAGCAAGCAAGAACAATAGCAAAAAATGGCAGATGGAGCAATAATAACTGACATGATCCATGATAACATGATATTTTTAGTGATATTTGTAAATTGTCTTTCTAAATGTTTCGTTAGCATGTTGCTAATGTACTGTTAAATGTGGTTAAAGTTACCATCGTTTCTTACTGTATTCACGGAGAGAAGAGCCGTCGCTATTTTCATTTTTAAACACTTGCAGTCTGTATAATGCATAAACACAACTTCATTGTTTATAAATCTCTCCAACAGTGTGTAATGTTAGCTTTAGCCACAGAGCACTATCAAACTCGTTCAGAATCAAATGTAAACATCCAAATAAATACTATACTCACATGATCCGACGCATGCATGCAGTATGCATGATGAACATCTTGTAAAGATCCAATTGAGGGTTATATTAGCTGTGTTAACTTTGTTTATGCACTGTATCACTGCACTTATAGTCGAGAGCTCGGGAGGGCAGGGAGCGAGAGATTTAAAGGGGCCGCAACCTGAATCGGTGCATAGTTAATGATGCCCCAAAATAGGCAGTTAAAAAAAATTAATTAGAAAAAAATCTATGGGGTATTTTGAGCTGAAACTTCAAAGACACATTCAGGGGACACCTTAGACTTATATTACATCTTTTGAAAAGACGTTCTACGGCACCTTTAACCCATCCGTTATTGCTGCAGAAAGAATCACGCTTTTTCATGCTGTTGAAAGTACCTTGTTGATGCTTTTACACTTTTAAATGTCCTTTTAATGTTTGTTGGTTGAAGGGTGAGTAGAATAATGTCATCTCTTTGTACCCAGTTTAAAAATAAAACAATGTATTATTGCGTTCATAGAGTGAGCCTTTCACTGACTGTTTACAGCTTACCGGAAGTTACACCCATAATTCACGCAAAGCATCATGGGGCGTAGAAATAAGGTGGATAAGGAAGAAAAAAATTATCTCAACTTGTGACTTTAAATATGTAATGTGATTTGTATATTAAAGTACTTTTTTATAAATAATCTATTCATATAGTAAGTCCAATTTCCCAGCAAACACTGTTTGAGCATCCTGACCAGCTGGACACAAGACTTTTGACCAACCAATGGAGTGATTTGTGGGCGGGACTTGACTGTTAGTCCGACCATTGGCAGATGAAGGGAATGCATTTCTGTTTGTTGTCGCTAGAGGCAGAAAAGCCATACTTTTCACATCTCTAAATGTGGGGAGATGGGTTTTTTTGCATTGCAATGCCTGGTTTTAAGTTATATTTTTGGGCTTGTTGCCTTTTATTTTGATAGTACAGTAGCAGGTCCAGAGAGAGGGGTATTCAGACCAGGAAAAGACTTTGAGCAGGGACTCGAACTCAAGTTGTGGGAGGCACATTCCCGCACGTTGATGGTTCTGACAGCATGGACTGTTTTTATCTGAATGAAGCAGATTGAAACTGTTGTATGGTTAGCTAGTGTTACTTGCAAAGGATATACTAGTTAATGGCTTGCAGCATTAGATATATTTGTGAGATTTGGGGAGTCTTCATCATTACTTGGAACACTAGAAGAGCTGAAAGGCATTTGTCTCTTGTCACACACTGGGCCAAGAAAAATAATAAGCAGAGGAAGAAATTCTCACAGAAACACTTGTATAAAAACACACTTGAGGAGCAGAAAGGAAGCTTAAAGAAGGGCCAAAAAGAAGAGTCTCAACTGTGTTTCTACATGCATCTTGTGTTAAGGGCTTTTGATGTCCATATACACACACACACACACCTTTCTTAATTATTTTCCCCATTTGTTTTTTTTCTTTTACAGTAATTGTGTGTGCCTTGAAACGAAATGCATTTTGCTCCTTTGATGATTTTGCTCTATCAAAGAGACCCAGATACAAATTGATTTTTTTTTTTTGTTGTTGTTGTTGTTTTTATGAGAGTATATGCAGGAAAAAAAAATTGTTCTTGTGATGCACAAAATCCCTTTCGGCTTGGCTAAGCTTTAGCAAGGGGAGGTTCACTCTTACAAAATGGGCCAGGCAGGAGGCAGCCTGCAGTTCACTTGAACACTCCTCTGATTTTATTTAACACGACTCCAGCAATCTGTGTCAGCAATAAGCTTGTAATTGTTTACACCCAAGGAGCTCTTGCATTTACCAAGGGAAAAATGGAGAAGGAGAGATATGTGTGAGGGGAAAATGAGGAGGCATCCATGTTGAAATAGACACAACACATTGGCTCAGTGACTTATGTTGGACAAAGGCTTTCCTCGCTAGAGACGGCAATAGAGAAATATGGTATTGTCACCAGCAAGACTGTCTGACTCACAGCCTTAGGCATTATTTTAATTTACAATAGACGCAGTGATGAGCACATGCAAGGAGGAGGAGAAAATGGATGAAAAGAAGGGAGGAATGGTGAGTGTAAATGTGTTTATGTTCTAAGATCCAAACCTAAAATATCTGCTGTCATAATTTGAGAAAAGGGCCCATTATGCAACGACTACACAACCTTAGCAATTTGGAAAGCAAGGGTTTCTGTTTCCACAGAAAGAAGGGAGTTGTTCTTCTAAAGAGCTTCCATCTACAACAGGCCATTGAGTAGAATGAAGTCGACAAGCTTTATCAGATGAGAGGCCCTCAGAGACCAAGTTAAAGTGAGTATTAAAGCTAACATGGGGCTCCTTTACCATCCTGAATCAGATTAGTATCATGCAGATTGTCTCTTTGGATACTAACAGACTGCTGTGTATCTTTCTGACATGGCATTTAGTGTCAGCGATATGTAATAGCTTGTTTTTTGTGTTCAAAAGTGGAACATAAATGGCTAACTAAACACAAAAACCTTTTGACGGATGTTTAAAACCTTTGCTAAAAGAAACTCTGCAATTTGTTAGTGTGACTCAGGGTAATAACCTCCTTGGTTCACCGAGAGAAAGTATTAGGCAAAGTGAGCAAATGAGGTGATCTCTGGCGTTTAGAGAGCTCGCTGTGATAAGCAAAAAGCCCATGCACTGCAAGAATCTGTGTAGTATTGTGATGCACTTCAAACAGTTTTATTATTTTGTCATTTTAATGTTTTTCTGAATATATTGTGGGAGGCAGAGGAGCTTTTCGTGCCAAAGGCAGGAAGTGGTCTCCACTGATAGGCAGTAAGTGGGACTGTTGTATGCTGTTGAAGTGAAAAATAAAGTATCGCTTTAAGAGCTATTGGCACTGAGAGTTAATATTCGCCACTAGAAATTAATGTGAAGCAATTCATTCCCATGGCTCCAGCCACACTGGGGAATTAAATGTGTCCATTGTCAAATCGAGAGATTTATTTTTCATGTTGTAGGTTAATTTTTTCCCCTTTGTTTTCTGAAAACGACTCACTGATCAACAATGCAGTCTTTTGGGTCATGTTTCTGATAGAATCATTTCATCTGTCCATCCATCCATCCATCCATCCATCCATCCATCCATCCATCCATCCATCCATCCATCCATCCATCCATCCATCCATCCATCCATCTGTCTATCCATCCGTCCGTCCATCTATCTATCTATCTATCTATCTATCTGTCTGTCTGTCTGTCTGTCTGTCCATCCCATCCATCCATCCATCCATCCATCCATCCATCCATCCATCCATCCATCCATCCGTCTATCTGTCTATCCATCCATCCGTCCATCCTATCCATCTATCTATCTATCTATCTATCTATCTATCTGTCCCATCCATCCATCCACTCTCTATTTGTCCATTCATCCATCCATCCATCTATTTTTCCATCCATCCATCCATCCATCCGTCCATCATTCCATCCATCATCCATCCATCCATCCATCCATCCATTCATTATTTATCTGTCATCCATCCATCCATCCATCCATCCATCCATCCATCCATCCATCCATCCATCCATCCATCCATCCATCCATCCCCCCTACTGAGGGGGATTCTCGAGTTTGACTGTGGAACAACTCCGGTGTCTGATCATGAAAGAATTTCTCTATCCCAAACCTTGGTCCTGGTTCCCAGGTATCTTCTTAATGTAGCCAAATCCTTTTCAAAGCAAGTCATTTAACTCGGCAGCCATCTTGGCAACGACCCCAGGCAGCTATATTCTATGTGATTAATACAACTCCTGTCTGCTTGAATGGGGAAAGACTGAAACCTCCAAAATTGTTTGTGCCTCAATAACATGAAATCAGCAATAAAATCTGGCAACAATGGTATCATAAATTTTATGTCTTTAGCTCAAATATTGAGTGTAGTTGTTTCTCCCATTCATTTATCTACAAGTAGGCTCCAGCACTCCCCTGTGACCGACATAGGAAAAAGTGGATATAGAAGATGAATGGATTTATCTACAAGTGGTCCATCTCTTCCTCCTTACACTGCCTGTTATGTAGCTTAATCTCACAGGGGCTGAGAATGAGAACGATCTGGTTGATTGGGTAATGCCATTCTAGCAGTCAGACAAACATTTGAATGACAACTATAAATCCTACACTATGATTAGTGCCACTCTGTAATACAGCTCTCAAACATCAGCTGCTTTACCAAGCGGCTCTTTTGATGGTGTATTATAATCCAATTGGTTTCACAATCTCTTTGACACTAAGGCTACTAATATCTTAAAGGAATATTCCAAGTTGAATACAAGTCAAGATAAATCTGCAGCATTTGTAGCGTAATGTTGATTAGCACGAAAACAGTCTTTGTACCACAAAAACACTTTCCTTTGTTTCCTTAACAAAGAAGCAGAAGCATAAATCATTATTATCTGAGGTGCTTACAATGGTGAATGGGCCTATTTTTTGAGGATTTAAAAGCAGAAATGGGAAGCTTATAATTTTATGACATTAACTATTCTGGTAACACTGTATGATTTGATTTGCAAAGTTGTTACAGTTGTTTTGGGTTGTGAAGGTTTATGACATTACCTTGTCATGGCAAAAATGTTGTAAAACTAGACAGAATGCCACACAGAAGGTTAGTAAAGGCTGGAATACACCACACAACACTAGGCATCATACTTGCCGACTTTGTAAATGGTTACAGAGAAAAACTGGGCATCATACACTAAAACGACTGAGGATCATACACTACCAAACTTTTAAATCGTTCTGAACACAACAAACTCACACAGAAACACTCGTAGATCGTAGTTGTTGAAATAACTAGCCACGTTCATTTGGATGCGGTCTTGGCCTTGGTCAGTGCACTCTACAGATTACAACAGAAGTTAGATGTGAGTGGTATAGTTGTTTTATCTATCTTGTTACCGTCAATATATTAATCCATTATCAGTCGCGTTTACATTTAATGTAATCAGTCATTCGCAGCTATTAAGGTTCTGGCTATTTATCCACGTATTCCCATCAAGCATTAATGTCGAGCCCTGGATAATGATGAATATCAACATTAAAATTAATTAATCAAGATTTACCTCAGACTGTGGTTTGCTAACTATCTCTAGACGAAGCTAGCAACAATACAGTATGGTTGTTTATCTCTGCCTCCATTTCTTCTTGAGCTTTGAGACTTCGCGCCCTTGATTTCCATTGGCTGGTCAGTAAGGAAGCTTGTTTCCACCACTAAATAAAAATAAAAAAGGTAATTGTGACTTTTTATATCACAATTCTGACCTTTTTTTCCACAGTTGCGAGTTTAGATCTCACAATTCTGACTTCTTTTCTCACAATTGCGAGACATAAAGTCAGAATTCGAGTTATATTGTCAGAATTGCGAGATATAAACTCAAAATTGCGAGAAATAAAGTCAGAATTACGAGTTATATTGTCAGAATTGCGAGATATAAACTTAGAATTGCGAGAAATGAAGTCAGAATTGCGAGTTATATCAGAATTGCGAGATATAAACTCACAATTGCGAGAAATAAAGTCAGAATTACGAGTTATATTGTCAAAATTGCGAGATATAAACTCAGAATTACGAGATATAAACTCAAAATTGTGAGAAATGAAGTCAGAATTGCGAGTTATGTCAGAATTGCGAGTTATATCAGAATTGCGAGATATAAACTCAAAATTGCGAGAAATGAAGTCAGAATTGCGAGTTATGTCAGAATTGCGAGATATAAACTCACAATTGTAAGAAATAAAATCAGAATTGTGAGTTATGTCAGAATTGCAACATATAAACTCACAATTACGAGAAATAAAGTCAGAATTGCGAGTTATAAACTCTCAATTCTAACTTATTTTTTCTCAAAATTGTGAGATATAAACTCCAATTCTGAGGAAAAACAGACTGACTTTTTTCTTAGAATTGTGAGTTTATATCTCTCAATTCTGACTTTGTAACTTGCAGTTCTGACTTTAAAACTTGCAATTGTCAGTTTATATCTCGCAGTTTTGACTTTATAACATGCAATTGCGACTTTTCTGACTTAATAAAATTGTGAGTTTATATCACGCAATTTTGAGAAAAAAAGTCAGAATTGACCCTTTGCAAACACCCGCTCCCCTTAGTTACTGTTGCTTTGTCCGACAAGCCATGGCGCCGTCACGCCACACAGAGTGAAAAATACATCGCGGAGCAAAGAAGACACTGACAACACGTCGACAGACAAGACAGAGCAGGTTACTTATGATATTAAACAAAGTCCCAGCTTTCAAACTGTGTAGTTTAAGAAATTCGAACAATAAAAACCGTTTTGTGGCTCTTTAATGTGTCGTGACAGATCGCTGTAGCTCCTCAGCTTAAGCGGCTCGTGAACCAGTCATCTCTTCCTACTAGTTAATTTATAGCATCAAATAAACATGAATGAACATCAGAAGGAATGTTGTTTCAAACGCGGAAAGACGTCACACCATTTTTCAAGTTCAAGTCCACCGAGGTTAATCTTCTAACTCCTGACTGCTTTGTCAGATGACAGATTCGGATTCGGTGTTATGTTTGGTTAGATCACTTGTCAATCAAACTCCCAGGGAAGGGTCAATTGTGAGATAAAAAGTCGCTTCCATAGGTCAGTGTAAGACTGTACTGTAATGAAGCCTACTGTCAATAGCAACGTGTCATACACAATATGTGTTCTAAAATTGGCTCAAAATATCAAACATGTTTTGATATCCTCCGACTGGACGGAATCATATGTGAAGTTAAAAAGTCGGAGTCTGTGCCCATCATACACTATGCGATTTTCTGTGAATTTTGTCAACTCTGACTGCCCAAAATCTGCAGACTGGCGCAGACTTTTTTGTCAACTACTGTCGACTTGTCAGGCTGCAAATCAGGGCAAAAATCTGAGTAAAAGTCGTCTAGTATATGCCAGCCCATTAAAATGATCTTAACACTAATAGCCTATTGTTTATTTTGTTGCTGTACTATTGAAACAGTGAGTATATTTAAAGTTTACTGATTGTCCCCATTCACTCCTTTGCCAGAAAATCACTGTAACCCAAGTTTATGCTTCTTTTAAAGATTAATTAATTATTGTAGTAATCAACATGCCACACATTCTGTTAATTGAGTTTAACATGCACTGAACACGGAATATCCCTTTAATCAGGTTTTCATGCAGAGAAATGTGGACATTACAGAAGCTCCATCCATTTTTCCACCACCACTTGTATTGACAATCTCTCTTTAGTGGCGTGTCATCTGCACTTGACTGTAAATGTGAGCGTGTGATGTTTGCATTAGGCTGAAGCCTCTCGCTATGAGTGTGTGAAAGTGAGACTTTTGTCTAGGAAAATGTGTGTGGTCATGAAAGAGACTAATGTGTTGGAGCCCAACCCCTGACACGGCCGTCCAACAGGAATTGTGAAAATCCTATTGTAAATTTGCCTACTCTTCGAAGATAATTGGCTTATTTCTGTGTTAAATTGGTCTGTTCTACAGGATGTTGAGTGGGTTTAACACGGTCTCACTGCAGACACAGTATGTCAGTTTCTGTGGGACTCAGACGGGTATTACACGCAGAATTATTGTATGACAATGATGGACTGATAGCTGTGGAGGGCCTGAAGCAGAGGAAGAATGTGCGATGGCACATGGACTGGCATCCGCTTTATCAGACAGACAGACAGACAGACAGACAGACAGATGTGTTCCCCCTCACACAGTCATGCACTGCCTCTCTGGAAGAGCACAAATCACTGGCTGCCTGGCTGGCTTTGGCAAATTTTAAATGTGAAATGTCATTTTCGGTTGCCATATTGGCTCATATCGAAGGATGGTTGAACTTCATCCTGTTTACTTGCTGTCAGTTGCTTGCTGTCCTCCTACAGAAACCCATGCCAGTCGTGAACACAACCGAGTTACCACCAATTTACCTGGTCTTATTAGAAAGTAGAAAAGAGAAAAAATGTCTGTTGCATTTTTTCCCCCTAGCTGAGATCGTACGCTAGCTACGGCTTGAGGATTTCAAATCCATTGTTCTAAACAAAGCATATAAAAACCTCGACAACCAGCCTTTTCAGTGACTGAAGTCCCAATTATGTCACATTTGACTCTACGAGCCATACTTCCAGTGACCCTGACAATCATCTTTCCTCACCTCGTGTTGAGTTTCAGACCTCCGTCTCAAAGTCTTTCCAATTTGCAGTCGAATGGAAATGTTGTCTCGCTATGTACCTTAATCATTATCTCCACATCAAACGAACAGAGCAGGCCTCAGTTTATGGCTTTGAAGATTTTTTTCTCATCAGTCTTGTGCCTCAAGGAGCCGCTAGATAAGTGTGTGTGTGTGTGTTCTCAAGCACGTGTTAACCCTTTAGAGGAATATTTCAGTTCATTATAAGTTAAGCTCTATTGACAGCACTTGTGGCGTAATCAACTCCACAGCAACTACATAAATTTATCCACTAGCTGTTCAGAAACGTCCAGTTTCATTCTAAAAGTTGTAACTTCTTCCTGAGTCTCTCCATCAGTGTCGACTCCGGTTTGAACAATGTAAGGCTGAACACCGTTACTGACAATCCTCATTTTGGCTGCGTGAGATTCTCCAGCTTTGTTGTTGTTGAGCTGTTAAAGCTCCGCCCTCTTCTGGAAAGGGGGCCGGGAGCAGCAGCTCATTTGCATTTAAAATGAGCTGCTGCTCCCCTTTAAAAAAAGCAAAAATCTTGGTTAGAGTGAGTCACTTGCAATGGAAGTAAATCTGTAAATGCACAAAGCTTAGCTTGTACTGAACCTGGAATATTTCTTTTAACGCAGTGAAATCCAAGTAAAAAATGTGTCCTGAGCTCAAACAGTTAACATCAAGAGCCCCGAGGCGCAATGTATCCCGTGAACACGCTTACACTGGCAAATGACAGATGAGTTTGTCAGCAGTTGCAGCTGCTTGCAGGGATAGAATTAGACAGCAGCATTTATGAATGCAAGACTTCCGTAAACAAAAGCAGAGAAGCGGAGTATTAAAATAAAACTTCTCAATGCAAAATTAATTTTGATGAAAATAAATATGTAATGTTTGCTTGATTTCCACAGACAAGTTAACAACAAGTAGGACAATTGTGAAATATTTAGCAGATAAAGAAGCGATAGATTACACAGCATGCTGTAGAGCGTTGCGGCGTGAAGCAACGTCGTTATTCTACACCAGGGGTGTCCATCCTGCTCCTGGAGGGCCAACATCCTACACAGTTTAGCTCCAATCAGCTTCAGCACTCTTGCCTGAAAGTTTCTACCAAAGCCACTTGAAGGCAAGCCTCCAAGATTAACAACAACAACAACAAAAAAAGCATAATGACTGCTAACGATTGAGTTTACATCTAAAAAAAATTAGTTTTAAAAGAGAAGTCACAGACAATTGTGCGACAGGTAGGATTCAGTTTACGGCACTTCTCATTAATTTCTCTGGTATCCGCAAACAGTGATTGAATGTTGCACAACTCTGAATGAAATTCAAGGCTGTAATGCGATTGGTTATCAAGGCACATGTGATCCAAGTTGGCTGTTACGTTTTCTCCAATGGTAGAGCCACTGACCCTCGTATCTCCCAATAATAAACTAATATAGTTCACTTGAGGGAGTAATGAAAATGAGTGAGTGATTTCGGACACTGAGTGCGCTGGAAGGGCTGATGTTTAATGTGTGATATTTAATAATTATGTTTGATGTTTAATGATTATTTGGAACTTAGCAAACTGGCAGCTCCAGCAGTAATGAAACGATTTATCTTGAACTCTGTCATGGAAACTATGTGTAAACCTTAATGAAACAATTTAATAATCAATTAAAAAGGAATTTATGCCCTATTTAAGGGTATAAGAGGCGATTTTGGGCATAGCCCATCTCTGTTTCTACTGAGTCTGAAGACCTTGATTAGCTGGTTCATGTGTGTTAATTAGGGTTGGAGCTAAACTCTGCAGGAGAGTGGACCTCCAGGAGCAAGTTTGGAGACTCCGCTCTACACATTTAAAGGCAACATGAATGGAATTCACAACCAATTTCACACCTGAAATGTGACATACTGTATTTCCAGGCAAAATAGTGAGGAAAAATGTGGATTGTTTGCACAGGAATTAGGATTGGGATTGTGAAAAGTGCTCTCAATTCTGTTTAATGTGACGCCAGGACTGTGCTGTTGGATGCAAAAACACTTTTGCTTTATAAACATATATAGATACTGCTGTTTATACTGTACTTACCTGACCAGAAATGACAGCTTAAAGGTTTTTATCTTTATTTTTTAGTTTCCTTTCATAAAGGTGATTATAGAGGAGGAGATAGGTATAGTAATGATAGAGGAGGGGTAGTTGTAAGATGTTGTAAGACTTTAGTTTTTGCAAAACAATGTAAAAAATTCTATCTATCTATCTATCTATCTATCTATCTATCTATCTATCTATCCATCCATCCATCCATCCATCCATCCATCCATCCATCCATCCATCCATCCATCTATCTATCTATCTATCTATCTATCTATCTATCTATCTATCTATCTATCTATCTATCCATCCATCCATCCATCCATCCATCCATCCATCCATCCATCCATCGGATTGGGACACTTGGCATTAAAAAACTACTGTTGGGATTTACTAAGGACATGCAGTGCAAAAATTAGCGCTGAAAAGGCTTGAGTTGTTTTTGTGGCTGACCTTATTGCATATGCATTTGTAGGAGTTTCCCTTTCAGATGCAACATTTATGGGAGGGAGAGTATTTAAATGAATCACAGAACGTGATTTACTAATGTTTGTGCTCGTCAATTTACGTCAATTTGCGCCATTATTTAATGCCAAAAAAGCATGTCATTTTGCGACACGAGACACTGCAGAGAACAGAGAGCGCATGGTAGAAGGGAGAAAATATGTATTTGTCCTTCTTGTGATTGGATAGTATGGAGTAGACAGGAATTAAAGTGTGAGAGAGAGGGGGAAGAGATTGGGATAGCCTCAAAGATAAATTTTTTAAATTAATAACATCAGTCAAATGCAAAGTTTAAAATCTTCTCACATTAGCACTTTAATTTAAAATGTCTCGGAAATGACTGTACTCACTACAGGTCTGTATAAATAATTCCTACGGTTTGGTACAGATCAAAACTAATGATCTACATTTCTCTTCATATCGTTCCTTGGGTGTTTTAGAATCCTCCAGCATTGCTTTCACTTACTGTGATTATAAATATGGTGGCTGTGAGGAAAAAAATCACATGACTGAAGCTTAGAGGGGCTGTTGGTGGCATAATCTAGAAAGGAAAGTTGTTTCAGAGGTGGAGTAACACTGTGATGAAAGATTATGAAAATGTGTATAAAGAAAGTAAGGATAATTTTGTTTTCAAGTTGTCTTGAAGCAGGCGTACCACTCTACATTGAAATAAAAAGTTGACAAAGATAATTTAGAAGCTCAAAGATCCAAGTCAGTGATTGTTAATTTGTTTTCCAACATTAGTAGCGAGCATTAGTACAACAGAGTTTCTGTGCTATTATATGGTCTTTTGTTTGTCAATGTACAAAACCAAAAATGCGTCACCCACGCTATTGTTTAAGTGTGTTCAAGTACCGACAACCCTCCTCCTTAACCACTTTTTTTTTCAATTTGATGTAGAAAATGTGCATCGTCAGTTCGTGTATGTGTGTGTGAGGATTTATTCCTGCAGCTCTGTTTACCAGTGTGAATGATTATCCTCGTTTGTTAAAGTATGACTCTGATTATGTGAGTCTCCAGTGGAGAGTGAGACTGAGATTCTAATAACCAGAAGAGGAGTGTTGTGAACCTGGTTCATTGGGAGCATAATTAATGGAGTGCGGTTCAGTTGTCATGCATGATATTTCAGCACTGGATATACTTGAGGTACTCTTTTGATGAATAGCCAATTAGAGAGAGCCCCCCTACGTCTGCTGCCTGACTGATCTTCTTTTTACAGCATTTCTGTTTCTCTTATACAATACAAAATGAATGATCAATACCTGGGTCCGGGGAACGCTGAGCCTGTGATTTTAATTCTGATAGGGTGTCGTGAACTGCTGGTGTGTGTGTGTGTATGTATGTGTGTTTCTGGTCCTTGATTACATTTATAGTGAATTATCTGAAGCCATCAACAAATACCCATTTTGAATTTTTATACCTGAAAAATTCTTGGGTCTGATTCAGTATTGATGTTTCTAGGTTGATGTGTTTAATGCTAATGCGTTATCGCTTGCCAAAGTTTGGCAGAGTCTTAATTGAGTCTTTTTTTCCCTCTATTTCTGATGCATTAATCCTGTCTTGCAATCCTGTATTTTCCTTTTTTTCTCAGATTGATTCTTATTAAAAAGGCTCATCACTCACTTCAATTAGAAAAGGGGGGTGGTGGGCTTGATTTTCAATGGCAGGCTTAAATCTTGTTTCTTGCTTCTTCTTTTTTTTTGAGGCCTTAATCGTAAAAGTGTTATATTATACATAATTGATGATCCTGCTTGGAAAAGAGGAACGCAATAAACAACCACCTCCTAAATGTTCAAAGCTCCTCTATATTGTGTGTTCCACTGAGAGAGGGACTGATTCAAACAGAGAAAGTGTTGTTTGAACTCGCACGGTGGAACCAAAGAGCACCACAACGCTGGTCGAACGGCACACTCGACCTCATGCACAAAGTTCAGAACATTTCTCTATCCGCTTTGCTCAGTAATTCACTCAATAATGCCATTTCAGTTTACACAGACACTGCAGCTGATAGAATGATGAAGATGGCAGACTGAAGCTCAAGGGGCAATCCCATCAGGCTTTGCTGCTGCTGTGATGATAGGGCCAGTAATAGGTGCTGGAAGGACTCGCCGACCGTAATTGTGATTATTTTATTGTGGTGAAGGTAGTAGCATAACCATTTTATTTTATTGTGTGGAGCATCTTGTCTTACAAAGGTTGAATACAACATAACACTGAAACGTCTTGTCTGAATCTGAGTTTAGATGAGCCAAACCTGTCTGCTGCATGGCCATGATGGGACACACCTAAAGATGTTTAATCAGTTTATTTTAAAGGTATAATCATGTTTATTATTCATTTTATTATACTAAGTATGCCTACTTTCTTACTATAAGGCTTATGGTAAACGATTAGGGGTGTGACAAGATCTAGTGGAACGATATTAAAATTATCGAGGTGAAAAGCTGACTTGTGATATTGCCGTGAGGGTGAAATTAGGATGCCATCATGTCACCGCTACCTTTACATAGCGCCTCCACTGTCGTTTTGCTTTTTATAGAAATAAAAACCATTTAATTCAGTTGGATAACGGTCGCTTCAATCCCAGAGTTGTACGTAGTGCTGCAGCAATCAGAGTACACTGATCATGTGACAAGATGACTGACAAGACCATAGCGGAGGATTCGTTGCACAACTGATAAATGTCTTATCTCGTAGAATATGCACTCAGCACCATCGCTCCCTATTCACAGAGTGCGCACGATCACGAAATAGAAAGCGAAAGTAAAACGCGAACACACATTCAAACATGATTTCAATATCCTGTGTTTTGAAAGCGGCTCCCTGATGCATGCAAATATCTCCCAATAAGAAAGCTGTCTTAGGCTGGGCTGTGTTGTTATAAAGTTATAAGGTTAGTTCACCCAAAAATAAAATTATGTCATTAATGACTCACCCTCATGTCGTTCCAAACCCGTATGACCTTCATTCATCTTCGGAACACAGTTTAAGATATTTTAGATTTAGTCCGAGAGCTTTCTGTCCCTCCATTGAAAATGTATGTACGGTGCACTGTCCATGTCCACAAAGGTAATAAAGACATCATCAAAGTAGTCCATGTGACATCAGTGGGTTAGTTAGAATTTGTTGAAACTTCGAAAATACATTTTGGTCCAAAAATAACAAAAACTTCGACTTTATTCAGCATTGTATTCTCTTCCGGAATCCTTTCCATTGAATTGATTCCATTGAATCCTTTCATCTGTCAGTGTTGGTAATGCACTTTTATGTCGCCATGGTTGTTTTTGGCGATTAGGACATCCATGACATTTTGAAGCATCGAAAATACATTTTGGTCCAAAAATAACAAAAACTACGACTTTATTCAGCATTGTCTTCTCTTCCGGGTCTGTTGTCAATCTGCATTCACGATTCCACTTCTTCTTCTTCTTTCCTGTTTTACGGCGGTTGGCATCCAGCTTATTGGTGCATTACCGCCCCCTTCTGCTCCGGAGTGTGGTTCACGACTCCGCAGTGATGCTGCTGATGTAAGACGCTGCTGACGTGTTATCCGGTGCGCCAGAGCTTCGTTTACAGTCTGAGGGAGACGCACGCTGTATTCAAGCTATTCTACATTGTTTGTATTTTGGTATTGCTAAATTTTTTAAAATGGTGCATAAGTGTGCATGTCGCGGATGTCCTAATCACCAAAAACAACGACGTAAAAGTGCATTACCAACGCCGACAGATGAAAGGATTCAATGGAATCAATTTAATGGAATCAATTCAATGGAAAGGATTCCGGAAGAGAATACAATGCTGAATAAAGTCGTAGTTTTTGTTATTTTTGGACCAAAATGTATTTTCGATGCTTCAACAAACTCTAACTAACCCACTGATGTCACATGGACTACTTTGATGATGTTTTTATTACCTTTCTGGACATGGACAGTATACCGTACATACATTTTCAATGGAGGGACAGAAAGCTCTCGGACTAAATCTAAAATATCTTAAACTGTGTTCCGAAGATGAACGGAGGTCTTACGGGTTTGGAACGACATGAGGGTTAGTCATTAATGACATAATTTTCATTTTTGGGTGATCTATCCCTTTAACCATCTCTTATCTCTGTATCATGACTGAAGAACAATTTGGTCTCTGTTTGCACTTTGAATATTGAGAGAGTTCTTTGATTATGGTTGCACTTATTGTTTGCACTTAATAAGACTAAGAGAAAACTGTTTTTTATTTATACTGTTTCTATTTCTAAGATCAGTTTGTGGAAAGGAGTTCAGTTAGGAGGACAAAAGTTGTAGAAGCTCATAAATCATCTACAGTTATAAGGTCTGAAGAGACTCATGAGAGAAGCCAGTCAGTTGAGTTTGTGGTAAAACCTTTTACAGTGCTTGAGTGTTGTTGTCTTTTACTGCATATGATAATTCATATTCAGAAAGTAGAACTGAAATGACATTCATTACATGATGACTGTTTTTTCTAGATATGTATCTCGTCATTAAGGATTTCTTAAAAATGCTAATCTCATCTCATGTCTCGTAAGCTAACTGTCTCGTCACACCCTTATAATCTAAGAGGATAATGTATAGATCCTATGTATATTCTTAGGATATTAAATACAAAAGTAAAATAGATTCTAATCAAACAATCAAACATAGAATCTTTCTATGTTTGCAAGTAAGAACAGCCTAATAGATGGAAGTAATGATGCATTCACATGGAACTGGCAGATGTGTTGATTAAGTAGCCATTCTGAATGATTCATTAGTTCGTTTAGTGAAGGATTCATACTGATTCACACCTGTAAGTACTAGTTAGTGAGACTTTTTGAACAAATCATTAAAAAAACGGTTGTTTTTTTGTGAATTGGACTATACTGCTAGTGCTGCTGTATGTTTTTGTTGCTTCAAGGGACAGTTTGCTTCATGTCGTTTCAAACCTGTATGACTTTCTTGCTTCTATAGACCTTATATGCAAGAGAAATAAACGCACAGCCATCTTTAGTATTTTGTGTTTGAATTTCCGCCCCATCTCTATGGCATCGCTGTTGAAGAGTAATTAGCTGGTGAAGTGGATTTACTTATTGTAGAGTTAATGAAAGTAATCATGAGCATTGTAATGTTTGAAGCAGATGTCATAACAAATGTCAGTAGATCGGGAAGATTGGTGGTTGATTCATAAATCCATGAGACCTTCATTTTGTGGGAATTCAAACCGGAAGACACAACGTAAGAAAACAGTTTCCATTTCAATTGACTTGAATAATATGTTTTGTCCTTATATGGAAGTCAATGGGAACCTATACAGTTTACTTTACCAGCATTATTCCAAATATCTGTGTTCCACAGAAAAAAAGAAAGCCATACAAGTCTGGAACAACATGAGGATGAGTAAATGATGACAGGATTTTTGGTGTTTATTATTCCTTTCCTTATTTCCTGCAGGAAACATTTCTGAGATCTGCGACACACCTGAGATTTGTCACGTGTGAAATATGTAAATAAAAGTTATGCCACCAATGAACTTGCTAATTGAATTTGTGAACTTACATTTTTCATATTTCCCACATGAATGCACCACAATTCTACCTCTTTGCATGACCCACTGGTATAAGAGACCCCATGCGGTTTTGTCTACATTTTGTTTGCTGTGTTTTGCCTTTGGAAGTTAAATGCACAATCACAGACTCAGAATCGCAGATGATTTTCATTTATTTTTCATTTGCTTGCAAATGCTCAAGACTTCAAAGGTTTGATTGATCCATCTTACCTGGCAGTTTGCCGTGAAAAATATATTCTCGCCTTCGGATCACATTTTTTATGATGGGTCATAAGCGTGGAGCTCTGCGGTGACCTTAATCTGGGGGAGGTCTTGAATTTTGAGTGCTTCGTTGTCTTTTTCACCGTCGTCATCTACAGTCAATTTCCAGGAAGCTGAGTGTGAATGGCTTCATGTAGAGAGAAAATCTTGTGCTTGTTGACTCAAAGATCTAGTAATCGCAATTGCTTTCCTTAGTACATAGCCATCTGATTCTCCGCTATTTATATGCAACCAGAACATAATATCAGAATCAGAGAACACCAGCGGTTATGTACACAGTTGCGTACACAGAAAGCTCTGTCCAAATCACTCGAGGGTGAAATTTGCTCAGAAGTAATACATCACAGAGAGTTTCAATATCATTTCCATCAACTCTAATGCCACACAAATGCACGCTCATTGGAATTCTTTTCCCATTTGAGATCGGAAAACTCTTATCGATCTCATCAGTGCAATAAAAGCTGCTAAATGCAATGCGATACACATATACTGCCACAAGCTACACGTTGAATGGACTATTTAAACATCTCCCTGGGGCCCAGGTATGAATAAACAGGCTTTTTTAGAGAATGCTACTGACTTTTATAACATACTACATGGCCTAAAGTACTGTATGTTTGACAACTTCTTCTAATTAATGTGTCCTATCTATATGGATTCAATACATACTACCATTCAAAAGATTGGAATAATTAGGACTTTTTAAAATGTTCTTACCTTCTTCTCATAGTGCATCCTGGTGCCGTGTGTTCCCCAGGTAAGCGAAACCCAGGTAAACCAGCCTTTGGTTTACCTGGTTTGGTTTATATATATGTATATATATCTTGCCATTTTTGTGTGCAAATTAGTTGGGTCATGAATGTTCAGTGGGCAATCAATGGGCAATTGGGCTGAGACTTACTGTACCATCTTTTTTTAATACTGACCACATTTAAATCTCTTAAAAACATATTTTTAATATTATGACATTTTTTATAGCTATAAATATGCATGATGTTAAGATAAATCATAGTGCTGCAGTACCACTGTAATTTCCTTGACTGACCAAACGCCCCCACAATAACAGGGTCAAGAGGTCAACACTCTTTAAGCATGCCATTTAGAAATCGATCATTTACTTGCTCTCTATTTTATGGTCCTGTTCTCTTTTTTGCATGCAGCCTAAAACCATGACTCTCGACCCCTGAAAATGCACCCATTGCTTCATGCTAAAGTTCAAGTGCTGAAGAGTTGCCAATTGCAAAGCAGATTTCAGGATTATTGTACTGTAAACGTTGTTTATTATAAGTATAGGCGACATTTGCAGATTCTTAAAACCAGAAATAAAACACATCCCACATGCGAATGAGTTAAAATTAGCTTTCGCACATTACAATTTTGGCAAGGGAATGTGAGTATTGCTGACTCTTGCATGTGATGTTTCTCGCTTGTAAGTCGCTTGAGGTAAAGCATCTGCTAAAATGACTAAATGTAATATGTAAATTAAGTAATTGCAAATGTGAGCAAACTTTAGAGCGTGCATTTGAACGTCATAGCCGCAGCCTGATTTGGTTAAAACTAGCGTTAATTTGAGCTGCAGTCCTGAAATAGAGAAATTGACCTCTCCTCCTGTCCAGTCAGACGTGAAATCACTAGACTCCCCTCTCCAGCCTCTGCCCGCCAATAACCAATATCCTAGTCAAAGCTGAGAGCCAAAACTTGTTCCTTTCCCATGACAGAAAGTTTTATGAGTAACACCTGCACAGGTCCACGTATTTTACATTGCACACATGTACGTCTGTGTGCATGTGGAAAAGACATTGTGTGTGACAGATGTGGGTTGGTAGGTGTGTGGTTCTGACAGATCTGGGTAAAGAGTCTTGCGTTGCTTTCGTGTCCTGTCATCTGCCGTTTTCCACATGTTGGCTGCTGCATCTACAGCTGTACCGTTAAGAGCATGAGTGACACCAGGCCATGGCTGTCATCGCCAGGAAAAGATAGTGAATCAGAGCATAGAGAAAGAAAGGGAACAGAGATGGAAGAGAGGGAAGGAGAAAGAGCAGCTGAGATTTTATGACGTTGCTGGGTGAGATTTGGTTAAGAGCCAGACGGTTGCGGCAGTATAAGTGTGTAAAACAGCTGTTTGTGAACAGACTATTTGATCATGTTTACTACTTTGAGCATGTTGTGTATATGCTGTATATATTAGGGCTGTCAATTGATTAAACATCTGTTAAGTACAGATTATATATATATACAGTGGCATGAAAAAGTATGTGAACCCCTTGCAGAATCTGTGAAAATGAGAATTATTTTAATAAAATAAGAGGGATAATAAAAAATGCATGTTATTTTTTTGTTTAGTACTGTCCTGAGTAACATATTTTACATAAAAGATGTTTGCATTTAGTTCACGAGACAAAACAATAGCTGAATTTATTAAAATAACCCCATTCATAAGTATGTGAAGCATTGATTCTCAATACTGTGTGTGGTCACCTGATGATCCACGACTGTTTTTATGTTTTGTGATGGTTGTTCATGAGTCTCTTGTTTGTCCTGAGCAGTTAAACTGAGCTCTGTTCTTCAGAAAAATCCTCCAGATCCTGCAGATTCATCAGTTTTCAAGCATTTTTGCATATTTGAACCCTTTCCAGCAGTGACTGTAGGATTTCGAGATCTGTGTTTTCATACTGAGGACAACTGAGGGACTCAAACACAACTATTAAAAAAGGTTCAAACATTCACTGATGCTCCAGAAGGAAACATAATGCATTAAGAGTCGGGGGGTGAAAACTTTTGAACAGGATGAAGATGTCACAATTTTTCTTATTATATTTATATATCATTGTTTTTCATTTAGCACTGCCTTTCGGAAGCAACAGAAGATACTTGCATGTTTCCCAGCAGAAAAATTAAGTACAATTTACCTTGATATTTGAATGCAACTTAATGCATCGTGTTTCCTTCTGGAGCATCAGTGAATGTTTGAACCTTTTTTAATAGTTGAGTTTGAGTCCCTCAATTGTCCTCAGTATGAAAACACAGATCTCGAAATCCTACAGCCACTGCTGGAAAGGGTTCAAATATGCAAAAATGCTTGAAAACTGATGAATCTGCAGGATCTGGAGGATTTTTCTGAAGAACAGAGCTCAGTTTAACTGCTCAGGACAAACAAGAGACTCATGAACAACCATCACAAAACATAAAAACAGTCGTGGATCATCAGGTAACCACACACAGTATTGAGAATCAATGCTTCACATACTTATGAATGGGGTTATTTTAATAAATTCAGCTATTGTTTTGTCTTGTGAACTAAATGCAAACATCTTTTATGTAAAATATCTTACTCAGGACAGTACTAAACAAAAAATAACATGCATACTTTTTCATGCCACTGTATAATATTCAAATGAATTGTATACAAAATAAATTTTTTTCAGAATGATTTTTGGGCAAAAGACATGAAGACTTGGGATGGGATTAATGTATGTGCAGCAATGGCATTGTGTGCTTATATTTTTATTATATTCAGTATTTTTTTTTAAAAAACAGTTAACGATTTATTTTTTTAATTTTATTTTTTAAAGATTTAAAATGGTTATTTTTAATGTTTTTTTTTTAAAAGTAATTTTATTTAAATTGTATGATTTTAAAAACTTTTTCTTTATATTATTAAAGGGTTAGTTCATCCAAAAATGAAAATTATTATGATTTTCTTCTTCAGTCAAACACAATCAGAGTTATATTATAAAATATTCTGGCTCTTCCAAGCTTTATAATGGGAGTGAATGGTAACCAATATTTTGAAGCCCAAAAAAGGCTGACCTAGCCATCATAAAAGTAATCCATACGACTCCAGGCAGTTAATAAAGGCCTTCTGAAGCGATGTGTTTTTGTAAGAAACATCCATATTTATACAGTACTGTGCAAAAGTCTTAGGCCCGTCAGTATTTTCACCCCCCAAAAAAGTTTTTAAGCCAGTTATTTATATCTTTTGTTGTAGTGTGTCAATAGGAAATATCCGTTCACGTTTCCAAACATTCATTTTGCCATTAATTGTAATAATCCAGTGAGATTTTTGAATACACAATAAGAACGGTGCTCCATACGGAGATCTGATATCCCCATCATCAAATCCGTCTGTGATTACATGAAGAAACAGATGAAACTGAGACAAACTAAATCCAGCAGAACTGTGACCGTGTCTCTAGGATGCTTGAAGAAACCTTCCTGCAAAGATACAGTACTGTGAGGAGTTTTAGGCACTTGTGTAAAAATGCTGTAAAGTGAGGATGCTTTTAAAAAATACTGTTATAAATAGATTTCATTTATCAATTAACTTATATTAACTAAATCAAAACAATATTTGGTGTGACCAGCCTTTGCATTTAAAACACTTGGGCATCATTTTTCAGGAAGCTTTGGAGGCAGGTTTCTTAAAATCTCTTGGAGACATTGCCACAGTTCTTCTGGATTTGGTTTGTCTCAGTTTCATCTGTTTCTTCATGTAATCACAGACAGATTTGATGATGGTGAGCTCTGATCTCCATGTGGAGCACCGGCTGTTATCAGTCTTATTGTGTATTCAAAAATCTCACTGGATTATTTGCCTGGCAAGTCCAGAATGATATATCAGTCTGGTCAGTCCGCCCTCCATTGCGATTCGAGTCAACTCCAAACCGTACCGTGCAATCAGATTAGTTTATTTCAGTGACGCCGTAGTGTGGCGAAAGTCCCTTCAATATCAACAAAGATTGCGCACGCGAGACCCGAGAGTTTGTTCTATTCAGCCGTGAATTCAGTTTTAATTGACCAAAAACACATTAATTATTTACATTTCGCTGTTGACTCTCTTGTCGCTTTGCTAACGTCATATCCGCCCTTCTCTGATTGGTTTACTCAGCTTCCTGTTTGTTAGTTTTTAAATAATATAGGTCTTAATGCATTTAAAAAAAAAATTCAATTAATGTGTTAATTGACAGCCCTAATAATAAGTAGGTACACTGTAAAAAAAAATCCCAGTAAAATTTACGGTAAAAAAACGGCAGCTGTGGTTGCCAGAACTTTACCGTAAAAAATACAGAAGCAACGTAAAAAAAAAAAAAATCTGTTAAATTTACGGTAAAATAACGTATTAACTGATATAATGTTAATTTACCAACCTAATGAAGTACTAATATCTGTTTTGTATCTTTATAATACACTGACAGTCACCAAACACAGTGGTGATGAGAGTCACATGATGAATCAAAGTTCATCACAAGCAGATTTTCCACAAGCTGAGAAGGACAACACTAATATATAGAAGGAGCACACAGTGTCATTCACACACACACTAAACACCATCATGGTAACATGCATGAAATTTTAAAAATGCAATAAACATTAATTTAACAACATTAGATGTAACATAAAACCCTAATGTACATAACTGATTAGAAAAAAATGAGAAAAACTAAGAAGAAACAGAGTTATTTCAACAAAAATATATCAAATGTGAAGTGGCACGCAGGGAATTGTGGGAATGTCAATTTACGGTTTTTCACTGTAAATTTTACAATGAATTGTTATTTTTCACTTCCAAAAACTGTGAATTTAACGGTATTTTACCGTAAAATTACATTAAATGTACCGTTAGGTCTATTACAGTTATTCACCGTATATAGTACGGAAACTTTCTGTAAACCAATTGACAGTTTTTCACCGCAGCATTTTTACAGTCTTTTACTGTTAAAATCACGGTAATTTTTTACAGTGTATATTTTTTCCTCTCTTTAAACTCTATCTGGTAAGCTTTCAGGGTCTGACGGTCCATACATGTAAGCCCAGGATTGTGTTGAGGTTAGAAAGGCACGTCTAATATCCGCACATTCATAGCTATTATCGAGCAGTGGGAGATTGATCAACACTAACAGCTCTTACCTTGTCTCTGTTCCCTTTCACTGTTTAGTTGCCGGTTTCTTCTTCTTTTTTTGTCTCTTTCTTGGATTGTCACCAGCACTGCGTCTTCTTTCATAACTGGTCTCTGGACACCCATTCATAATCATCTTATTATCAGCATCATTTCTGAATAGTCTAAAAGCCTAACTTTCCTTTTTCTACGTAATATTCCTTTCAGTAGTTCAATACCGCTGCTCAAAGTAATTACCCAGGACCATCTCCATCTATCTTTTTCTCTACTCTTTTCATCAGGCTTCAGCATGGTGCTTTATCGTAACCTTTGATCTGCCACTTAAACTGTGTCTGACATTTCATCACAACGCCATGGAGTGGTTTATTTTCGTTTGCGTGACGGTTTGCAAGAAAACTCACTCCAGGCCTGTGCTGCCAACACGCCTCAAGGCCAAAGAAAGAGAAATAAAAGCTAATTTCTGCCTGATTCATCATGTGAAGATTGCCCTGCATTTATTGATAATTGCTTTTTTCCGTTTAAAAGGATGGCGTTAAAATGTCAATCGAGTAAACTCTGAGAAACGCAGCTGTCGCTGCAATTAACTTCTCGCTTTCCTTAATGAAAGGATTAATCCACTGGCAAATCTCTTGGGTCTTTACACACATCTATTCATTTCTCTGTCAGCAGCATAAAGCCGTCCCGTGTGGTGAAAAATAGGACTATCTGTAGCTCGTGCCAAAAGCGCCATTCATCTTCGCGGTTTGATGTCGCTTCAACTTTGCCCTCTTAGCTTCACGCCATTGACTTTTAACCATAGTCCCTCTGTCACGGCTTCCTGTCGATGCGTCTCTTTGCCTCGCTTTCCCACACTTCAGCTCAGAGCTTCCTTCTTCGTCACAGCGGGACGTCTTCCTGCTCTTGTCTCTAACCTTCAACAAACACAGAGCCAGGCAAACACAAGTTCACGTATGAATGCTTTCTGTCGCGAGTGGTCTAAAGTTCACGCTTTCCGAGTTGCGCGCACTTGATCAATTGCTAATGTCACTCGACGGAGAGCGTGAGAGGCCTTGGGCGATCGATCGCCTCATTGATCCGATTTTCTTTTCATCACGTCGTGAACACACACACACACACACACAGGTTAACCTGATAAATCAGACACTTGGCAAATGTCAATCAGTCATAGTTTTTTAGTTAATCCATTGATCAAAGCTCAAGACTTTATGGCTCTCATTTCAGCAAAGCTGTTCTGCCTGTATCGGAGAGCGTCTGTTGAGTTCAATACTCTGAGTCCGCAGTGATTTATTATAGACAGCGCTGTAACTCCAGAGATGTCTGCTGTACTTGAGGGCCGGGTTGAGGTAAGCTTTTCAGTGTCTGACAGTTAATCATTTTCACACTGGCATTCAGTATTGTTATACTGAACCAACTTTTTGCCCGAGTGGGGACTGAACCACATTTTTTATGCATTAAAATTGTTTGTGTCCTAATAGTCATCATCTTCTTACCTGGAGAAGAGACAAAGCATTGATGGAGATTTGGGCTTCTGTGCAGTTTTACTAGAAAGCAAGGCTTAAAGGGATAGTTCACCCAAAAATGAACATTGTTTTACTCACCCTCAAGCCATCTTAGGTGTATATGACTATCTTCTTTCAGACGAAATCAATCAGATGATATCCTTAGTCATCCAAGGTTTATAATGGTTGTGGTTTACTACGCATTGTACGTCATGTAGAACGTCATGTCATTGTGTACTACATCGCGGAAGTTAACGCTTTTTGAACGTACGTCAAATGCGTATGGCTGTCCCGCCTGAAGCTTGTTATTTTACTTTATAAAGGTTTAAATAAGGATACTTGTCTTACACAAATGCATCGATATGCTTCAGAAGGCCTTTATTAGTCCCCTGGAGTCATTTTTTTATGGATGCATGCATTTTTTTTTTGTCTTCAGAATTTAGGCTGCCATTCACAACCATTATAAACATTGGAGGACTAAGGATATTATTTAAAATAACTCTGATTGTGTTCATCTGAAAGAAGATAGTCATATACACCTAGGATGGCTTAGAGTGAGTAAATCATGGAATAATTTTCATTTTTTTCATGAACTATCCCTTTAAAAATGATAATAAAATAAAATTCAGGAATAAAACTCCGAGCAGTATCAGTATTTTAAAGTTTCTGTTCTGCGTTCCTTCGGTTTGATTAGAAAAAAAGTATGTTTAAAGGGTTAGTTCACCCAAAAATGAAAATTATGTCATTAATGACTCCAAACCCGTAAGACCTCCGTTCATCTTCGGAACACAGTTTAAGATATTTTAGATTTAGTCCGAGAGCTTTCTGTCCCTCCATTGAAAATGTATGTACGGTATACTGTCCATGTCCAGAAAGGTAATAAAAACATCATCAAAGTAGTCCATGTGACATCAGTGGGTTAGATAGAAGTTTTTGAAGCATCGAAAATACATTTTGGTCCAAAAATAACAAAAACTACTACTTTATTTATTTAGCATTGTATTCTCTTAAGGGTCTGTTGTCAATCCGCGTTCACGACTCCGCTTCTTCTTCTTCTTCTTTCCTGTTTTACGGCGGTTGGCATCCAGCTTATTGGTGCATTACCGCCCCCTTCTGCTCCGGAGTGTGGTTCACGACTCCGCAGTGACGCTGCTGATGTAAGACGCTGCTGACGTGTTATCCGGTGCGCCAGAGCTTCATTTACAGTCTGAGGGAGACGCACGCTGTATTCAAGCTATTCTACATTGTTTGTATTTTGGTATTGCTATATTTTTTAAAATGGTGCGTAAGTGTGCATGTCCTAATGTCCTAATCGACAAAAACAACCACGGCGACGCAAAAGTGCATTACCAATGCCGACAGATGAAAGGATTCAATGGAATCAATTCAATGGAATCAGTTCAATGAATAAAGTCGTAGTTTTTGTTATTTTTGGACCAAAATGTATTTTCGATGCTTCAAAAAATTCTAACTAACCCACTGATGTCACATGGACTACTTTGATGATGTTTTTATTACCTTTCTGGACATGGACAGTATACCGTACATACATTTTCAATGGAGGGACAGAAAGCTCTCGGACTAAATCTAAAATATCTTAAACTGTGTTCTGAAGATGAACGGAGGTCTTACAGGTGTGGAACGACATGAGGGTGAGTCATTAATGACATAATTTTCATTTTTGGGTAAACTAACCCTTTAACGTTATTTTTTTAGCCTATACTTTATACCAGAGCTTGAATTGAACTTTATACTATGAGCTTGTGACTAAACCTCATAACTTGAATGGATCCTCAAACTGTTGGTAAACCTCATTCAGCAGCTTCACCTGCCTCAATCGTGAGTCCTGCACCAACAAAAACCTGGTCTAAAGTCAATGGCCCTGTGTTTTTTGTTTTTTTCTTATATAAATGGCGTGTTAGTAATATGAACC
The DNA here is from genome assembly GCA_036281575.1 of Ancherythroculter nigrocauda. Classification (NCBI taxonomy): domain Eukaryota; kingdom Metazoa; phylum Chordata; class Actinopteri; order Cypriniformes; family Xenocyprididae; genus Ancherythroculter; species Ancherythroculter nigrocauda. The sequence goes on along the minus strand of VTFQ01000008.1, from coordinate 4,145,479 downwards.
TATAGGCGGGTGCATGACACGTGTACACTCTTCTTGTTACACACACAGGTACACAAACATTTTTAAATATTAAAAATAAAAGGGTTCCTCTTCAGTCTTTCCACTTGCAAATTAGACCATGTAAAAAGAGAATCCGCCATGGATCAAGCGCAACTGGCTTTTAAAGGGAATAGTAAATGAAAATTTGATTGGTTTATTGTACGTCACGCCCAAAACACACCCATGACTCATTAAGAGACTAGATACAACCCTTTTGGATCATGCACCTGGTGCGCCGACCATTTTTTCCATCATTAAACTAGCAAAAGTGGATTTGGACACACCCTAAGTGCACCGCACTTTAGACCATGCGCTTAAATCGATGAGCCCTTAGTCTGATATTTGCTGTCTAGTCATAGCCAATCGGCTATAGCATGTGTGTAACACTTCATCTTTTATAACACAAGCTTTTGGCCAAATATATTAATCAACAGTAAAACTGAGCACCCACATATAGCTACAATAACCTGTAAATTGAACTTAAACGTAATGTGATGCACTTGCTGCCTCTAATGACGGACAACACACAAATCTCCAACATTCGCTTGTGAAATACCTTGTAACTCCATTTGAGCTTGATTTTGGTAAAATGCTAATAATATAATGACACATGCAAGTGTCTGACCATACATGAAGCCACAATGTTATATTTGACAACAAGGTGTTTAATCATTTAAAAAATTACCTATGAAAACTTGACTGATAAGCACGGGCATTTCACTCATGCGTCAACGTCATATTTGCATAAGCTGTACAATTTGAATTCATGATTGGTTGACTGCCAAATGAAAATCTTAAATAGGACGATACGTGTTTGTTTTTGTTCATTCCTGTTAAAATTTCTTTCGTTTCCAGTTTTTGTTTTCATTCCTTGAACCGGGTCTCCACAAAAAACTGTCAGTTAATGATTATCCTAAGTATATACGAATGATATTAATTTAATATATGCATAGCGTACTATATAATGCATATACTCCAATTTCTTACACTTGATTAACTGTTAATTAATAAATAATAATAGCCTTTTAAGTGAATAATTGAACATCATTAATATGTTTTATTCATAACTGAAATATTTGGACATTTAACATTTAATTTAATGCATACATTAAAGATGATTGTAAATACATGTAGGGTAAGGGCAAATGCATGTATAAAATAAGCTATCAGGGTATCTGTATGCTATGCTAGAACATGAGCTAACTAATACAGACATAAATGGTCATTATAACGTAGTTGAAACCGTGGACAGTTGTAGGAAGTCAGACGCTAAAGAGAGCACCTATTAAAATCAATTTAAACCAATGGGATCATATGGGGAGTCCCGATTTTGGCGCGGGGACCCAATTTGTAACTTCACCGGTATAGAGCCCTGCCAGAAAGACTCTGAATTTGGCATGTTATTTGGTGATTAAAATATAAGCAAATGCTGGCATGCTGAAGCAACAAATGAAGTAAGGATGACACAACAAGCTTACTGCTGCAAGTCTTTCTAGTAGAACTAATGCATAAGCTTCCATTTTCCCTCAAGATTTATCATGATAATTCAAGGACCCTGGTCTTCATGACCGTTTCTGCTCTAATCAGACCCAAATTGCCCTTCACTGCCACAGCTGATATCCGTAGATTTGCATTTCTCTGAAGAATTGCACAAGCCCTGAAGTCACAAACTAACCTAAACTAAATGTCGCAGATCATTAGAACCGTAGATGCTTATATCCATCAAATAAACCCAGAAGTGTGTGATTGCTTGCTATATGTGGCAGCACAATGTTTTGATCCAGACCAGGTGGTGACAAATCTTGACCTGCATGCGAATGCTTCTCCGATCATCTTTTATGCACCACTTTTCTCTAAAAAGAGTGTGGCAGCCTTATCTCGTCTCTTTAATGCATCGGCCAACTCATTCACTGGGCTTCTCGCCACTTTTACTTAGGTTACAGGGTAGCTGTCTGTCCAGAAAGAATGGAACGCTATTTCTGGAGCTTTTAGGTCACCATCTCACAATTGTGCAGGTTTAGGGTGCTTTCTATTTGGAGCACATCACTGACTGCAGGAGTTGATACAGTTTAGCTTGTGGCCTGAACATGCTGATCTAAGCCTGATTTCCAGTAGCATCTCCTTCTCCCCTAAGGACCAGGGAAGTTATTCATTTGAGGGAAGTTTCAAAGCATCGATCAGTTTACTTTCTGGGACCTGAGGATGTGCACCTGGAGGGAACCCAGAGCCAGTGGAGATGTTCACACTTCAGCTGTCACCTCTGGCACTTCTGACTCCAGAGTCGAGACTGAGGGAGAGAGAAAAATGCTTGTGTGTACGTACACATGTACATGACACCCAGATGTTACACTCCTGTTAGTGAAAGGAAAGTGCACACTACAAGACTTGAACTTTTAAGCAGAGATATTCATGCTTTTCTACTCAATAGATTATTAATTGATTCCTTATGACTGATAACTGGCAATTTTTTTATTATTATTATTATTATTGTTATTATTATTATTATTATTAAAATCGTGTTCTAAATATCACTTTTTATCATAACAGATTTTGTCAGTTACAAAAGATTTTTTGTTACTGTCAACAACAACAACAACAACAACAACAACAACAATAATAAATGTGTTTATTGTTTATAATACATTTATTTTTATTAGAATATGTCTCTAAAAATATTTTATCATAATTGACATTGTCAGCAATATGTGGTAATAGAAATTATTATTAATATAAATACTTTTAAAATAACACTGTCATTAATAACAACAACAACCAACAATAATTGTATTTATAAATATTATTGTTGTGATTGTTATTAAATAACACATTATTATTATTATTATTATTAGAATCAGAAAATTTGTCATAATTGCTGTTGTCAATAATATATAATAATTAGAATTATTATTATTACAAATACTATTAAAATAACACAACTATTACCATTAATAATAATAATAATAATAATAATAATAATAGTCATTATTGTTATTAATAATAATAATAATAATAATAATAATAATAATAATAATTATTATTATTATTATTATTAATAATAATGGAATTATAATTAATAATAATATAAATACTATTAATAACAATTAATAATAATGATTATTATTATCAATAATAGTAATAAACATTATTATTATTAATACAAATACTATTAAAATAACACATTATTATAATTGTCATTAATAACAACAACCAGCAATAATTATATTTATAAATATTATTGATGTTATTTTTATTAAATATCCCATTATTATTATTATTATTATTATTATTATTAATATAAATAATATTAAAATAACACATTATTATAATTGTCAGTAATAGCAACAACCAACAATAATTATATTTATAAATATTATTATTGTTATTATTGTTATTAAATAACACATTATTATTATTAATATAAATAATATTTAAATAACACATTATTATAATTTTCATTAATAACAACAACAACCAACAATAATTACATTTATAAATTTTATTGTTATTATTGTTATTAAATAACATTATTATTATTATAATCATAATCCTAATATTTGTCATAATTGCTTTTGTCAATATTATATAATAATAATAATAATAATAATAATAATAATAATAATAATAATTATTATTATTATTATTATTATAAATCGTAATAATAATAATAATAATAATAATAATAATAATAATAATAATAATAATAATAATATCATGAGCCCCAACACAACTGCTTTAAATGTGTGCAGAAGGACTTCAGTAAATTTTTATACTGAAGTACAAGTTGAATGATTTTCTATGGTAATTGACATTTACACCAGACATGCTGAAAGCTTAATTGTATTGAACTTCATTTGTATTGCACTTATAACAGTAGCTGGAGTATCCAACTTGTAAGACATGCGAAGAGAAGGTTTCAGTTTATGATTGCGTAACTTCCCCTGTCCTCTACACTTGTCGGTGCTTCTCTCCTTCATTCAAACAACGTTCTTCTTTCTTCAGCCTCCCTCGAACTCTTTATCTGTCTGCCCTTGCTAAAGTCATACATCCCTTCACCCGATTTAATTTCAAATCAAGTTCGGCTTTATTGGCATGATGGGAAATGAACACAGTTAGCTAAGGGGAATGAAGGAGCACGCTTTTACACACACTCGTAACTCTTTCATTCTCTCCAGCTCTCTTTCTTTTTGGTCTCCCCGTGTCCCTTCCACACACACACACACACACACACACACATGTTTGTTTTTGTGAATTGTGGGGACTTTCCATAGACTTCAATGCATTTTACACTGAACAAACTGTACATTCTATCCCCCTACCCTGCCCCTACCCCTAAACCTAACCCTCACAGGAAACTGTGCAAACTTTTACTTTTTCACAAAAACTCATTCTATATGATTTATAAACCCATTTACATTGTGGGGACCGCTGGCTGGTCCCCACGATGTAGGTGAACTCAGGTTTATATTACATCATGGGGACATTTGGTTCCCACAATGTAATATAAACAAAAGCACACACACACACACACACACACACACACACACACTGTAGAAAACCTTACTCTCACGCCTGAATGATTTGCCTTTTTCGTTCTCTCTGCTCCGTTCCTTCTGTGTGCAAAAAAAGGGCTCGGCGCGACTGCAGTAGATATAAACTAATGACCGCCTGATTAATTCATTAGCCTGACACTCTCCTTACTCTTTTATGTGGGCAAACCCATTTACCCATCACTGCTTCAATCCAAAAGAAGGGCATTCTTGGAAAAAATATCCCTCTCTCAATGAAATTGCTTGAAGAATGCAGTTGTTTTTTTAATTTGTTGAAGTTTGTCCTGTTGAAACAATAAAAAGGCTCTTTTTTAAACCCCAAATAGTCTTCAACATCGGCTCAAAACTCCAAAAATGTACCTATACAATTCACTGAAGTTTCCAGCTGAAATGAGCACCTTGCACAATACTATGTTGTGACCTCAAAGTAAACACATTTGCAATATATAACCAACTCCATATGTGGCTTTTCATTTGCATGTCCAATGCAGAATACTCGAGAAACAAGTCAAGATAAAACAGCTGTAAGATTCAGAGAAGCGAGTTAAAATGGCATGGTTGCTTCAGAAAATGTGTTTTTATCTCATGTTTGCTTTGTTAACACTATTGGTTAGTTTTGGGGTACTGTAGGTGGTACATTTTCAAATACAATAGAGCAATAACTCAAAGTTTTGAATAAAACTAATCATACTTTTAGCACCACTCACTGGACATTTTACTTTGAAAGTGTCGTGAAACGTGCAAGAAGCCACGTAATATCATTTTGAAGAAATTTTGCCACAGGCACATTTTTCAATTAGGCTTTAAAGAGTTAGTTTGCCCAAAAATGAAATTTCATTTACGGGTAAATGAAATTACCCGTAAGACCTTCGTTCATCTTCAGAACACAAATTAAGATATTTTTGATGAAATCTGATGGTATCTGATCCATACATAAGCAGCAATGACACTGCATCTTTTGAGGTCCAGAAGGGTGTTAAAAGACATCAATAAAGCGGTCGACCTGACTACAGTGGTTCAACCTTAATGTTATAAAGCGACGCAAATACTATTTGTGCACCAAAAAAACTAAATATTGACTTTATTCAACAATATCTAGTGATGGGCGATTTCAAAACATTGCTTCATGAAGCTTTGAAGCTTTATGAATCTTTTGTTTCGAATCAGTGGTTCGGAGCGCCAAAATCACATGATTTCAGTAAACGAGGCTTCGTTACGTTATAAATGTTTCAAAATTTCAATAGTACATGTGACTTTGGCAGTTTGATACACTCTCCGAACCACTGATTCGAAACAAAAGATTTGTAAAGTTTCGAAGCTTCATGAAGCAGTGTTTTGAAATCGCCCATCACTAGATATTATTGTTTTTTTTTGGCGCACAAAAAGTATTCTCATCGCTTCATAACATTAAGGTTGAACCACTGAAGTCACGTTGACCGTTTTATCGATGGACCTCAAAAGATGCAGTGTCATTGCTGCTTATGTGTGCATCAGATACCCTTGGATTTCATCAAAAATATCTTAATTTGTGTTCTGAGGACAAACAAAGGTCTTACAGATTTGGGACAACATGAGGGTTAGTAATTAATGACAAAAAAATAATTTTTGGGTGAACTAACCCTTTAATCATGTCACAACCATGAATCATATGCTACATGCAAGCTGGCTGCAGCTGGTACAAGTGGGAGGGACTTATTTTAGAGAGCCTTTGATTGGACAAAAAATGTGTAGTGCAGGATGAGTCATCAATATTTTAGGTCCATTTCCCAGGAAGTTTTAAATGCATTTATCTACTGAAAAGTGAATTTATGTTCTTTTCAGTGTTTTAGGTCTACACTAGTATTAGCATCAAAGTTTACAGAAATAAGCTGCAAAATGCTCGTTTTGCTTTTAGGGGGCTTTAAAAATATTCACTCAGAGGCAGTGCTGGGTAGTAACTGATTACATGAAATCTGGATTATGTCATCAGATTACAAAAATTAAGTACTTAGATAATTAGATTATATTACATTTTAAAATACTCGTAATCAGGCTACAGTGACTTTTTAAAGGCAGGAACACACCAATTTTTGTTCGTCGACCGACTATTTTTCTCAGTGTGTTCTGCACCGTCGGCGGAAGTTGGTCCTTGCTGGCTTTTTTTCAGGTGATTCGACATGTTGAATCGCCGTCTGAGCTCGTCGGGTCATCTGATCATTCTGTTTGACTGTTCAGCTACTGCCACCTGCTGGTACGGAAAGGCATTTCATCTCACGCAGGCACAGAACGGACGTGCTACTTGGCCGTTGACTGTCGAGCATCAGTTTGGTGTGTCAGGGCAACTAGATGCTGCCAACATGAGCAAACCACTACTTTGTTGGCGTCGGCTTGGTGTGTTCCGGGCTTTATTGATTACATGATTACATGTTATTCCCACAATGGAGAATTTTGTTTCGAGGACATACGTGTCAAAAGTTATAAGCATAAACAAGAGTGAATTTTTGAACTGTTGGTGGCGCTAGACAGTTTGAGGTAGAGACTCCAAATTTGCTATGGTAACATTTCAGACTGTCCTCTATCTGCGTGCCAAATTTCATAACTTTTTACCATACGGTTCTATAGGCTGCCATAGACTCAAGCAGAATAATAATAATAAAATTGTTCACGGTTTTCTGTCAGTTAATGTTCACTTGATATGCAATTAAACAAATAAAATATTTTAATCTTTTTAAGTAGGTGTTTTATTTTGATTGCTTTTTATTTTAAAATTATTTGTTTTAAATATAATTGCTTTTCATTAAACTCACAAACCTCCTGCAGTTCCTTCACAAAAGCCAATCTGGGAAACCCTGACTTAATGTAATATTTAATACACTTCATGTTGTTGATAAATAATTGAATATATATGTATTTTTATAACAATATGGTACAAGATTATCCTATTCAAATCAATGTGATAAATGAGTTTGTTCAAAAGTAATCTGAAAGTAATCATTACCTTAAATGTGTAATGTAATGAATTACATTACTTGCTACAATTTTTGTCATGAAATTTGGACCCATTACCTGATTGCAATTTGTAAGTAATCTACCCAGCTCTGCACAGAGCTATTCTTGATAGTAAACTTTTAGAAAAAAGTACAATCTTCATTTCCCCCCTCATCTCTTCCCTGTCAAGTTATGAATCTCGGTACGAATCTAATATCAAGGCTCATTATGATTTCATGTTATTTATTTTCCAGCTGGGAAGGTTCGCTGAATAGAGCTGGTTTCTCTGATATATCGTTCTAAAAAAAACATCCCTTGCTAATTTAATGAGCCTCGTATCACCTTCCCGCTGTGAGATGGAGCACTGTGATCTGATTGGCCATTTGGCTACCTGCTGACACATGATTGGTTGGAGGTATTAGCATGCGTGAGAGTGGCTTGGCTGTGTCGCCGGGGTCAGAAGTTGAGGGGTGACAGACTATACCAAATGTCACTCAAGCTTCCGACTGTAGGGACGACTCTACGCGTGGGATGAAATGACAGAAACGTACCGCCTGCCCTAAAGAAAGAGCGAAGGAGGGGAAAAAAGAGGAGCTGAAGCGTGCAGAGATTAGGACGGCCTGGAAGACACAGAGCGAGAAAGCGAGACCAAGAAAGAGCGGTTTAAAGAAAACACTAGGCTCAGCAAAGCAAACACTCGCAGAAAAGAGGGAATGGAAAAAGAAAAACGGAATGATCCCTAGAGCTGGTCTTAGTCTGGAAGAAAGAGATAGAGCGCAGCAGATGGGTGAGAGTGATAGAGGGACAGATGGATAATTAGATAGATAGATGAATGCCGAGAGATGGCGATGCCGAGATGGAGATGAAAGTTAGTCCAGCGGGGGCTCGGGTAGGGGGGATTGTTAAAGTGGGCTATAATGCTGGCTGTCAGTAAAAGGGCCCTGCATCTTTCAGCAGCCTGGGCAGGTTCTGTTCCTGCCACACATACCGGGCTATTTTTAATAGAATTAAGCTCGTCTCGTTATCAGTGGAGCGGCGAGCAAAGAGTGAGGAGAGATTGAAACAGCGATTTCCAATTTGAGATTGTGTCACACACGTCTCCCTGCACGGAGATAACATCGGCGAATCAACCGTCGTCATCATCTCTCTCACGTTGTAGCGCTCGCTCAATCGTTCGCACTCTCTTTAACTTCCCCTGGCCTTAATTTGTTCCTCTTTCTAATCCCTCTCTTCTCTTCCTGGCTCGCTGCATTTGCAGTTGTACTTCATAACTCTTTATAATTTATCATTTCCTTCGATTTTTCTCCCTCCCACCCCGTCAATCCTCTCGGTTCCGCTTAAGGTGTAATTCAGCCGCCGACTGTCTCTGAAATCAAACCGTTTGCGAATCAATCTGCCTGTATGTTCTTTTCTCGTTTGCTGATCTGTGGCACTTTTCTTCCCTTCTCTTCCTACTCTCTACCGTTCTCTTTGTTCGTTTCCGTCGCCCTCACTTTCACTCGCTTCCCCTATTTATTTCCACCCCCTCCACCTCTTCCTCTCTAAGGCTCAGCTTCTCTTTATCCGTTTCTCTCATAATTTCTCTGACTGTGTGCTTGTGTGTGTCAAGGCCCCACTGGTTCCTCTCAACCTGACTCGCCTTGGTTTTCTGTGTAGAATAATGGCATGACCTTCCATTAATGCACTGTGAAGAATTTCCGAACATTGAGGCCTTGTCATGAGAGGACTTTTAATAAGCAACTTCAGCCTCGGTACTGTGGTACATGAGTGCTCGCCTTTGAAATATGATTGTTTTTTTCTCTACATAGCTCCGGTCTTGCTATAGACTGGCATTGCACTGTGGCAGAACCTGATTTCACCAAATTCAACATGTTCCTGGATCAACATTCCTAACAACCAATCAGATTTGAGGGACAAGTTTACACTAGTTTATGTTAAGTTTAGGCTTACAGCCAGGGTTTAGTGTTTCTACGTTTGTATTATTCACCATCATTTCCCTCTGATTTTAGGGATACGTTATGGGTAGGGTTAGGTTTAGGGATTTGGTTAGGACTACATTTTCAGACAGGAAATGTTGTTCCAGGATCAACAAAATATGTTGACCCAGGAACGCGTCTAATTTGGCAAAACTATAATTAGTGCGAAACTGTGACAGGAATTGACAGAAGCTGATACGGACTCTCAGGTTACGATTGAAATGGGTTCAAAAATAAACAATGCATAGAGAAACACATACAGACACAAACATACATGCAACTTATTAATTTGTTTTTTACATTTCAGAATAAGAGTCAACAAATTCATAAAAACTAAAAAATTATTTAAGTATTGGAATTATGCAGTGAGCAAAATAATCTTATATTTTATTTTCTCTAAAGCTGTTTATTACAAATAAATTTAAACATATTTTTAATTTTTATGAACATTTTTTACATTTGTCTTTTTAGTTTAGTTTTTTCTTAGTTTCCATTGTCTATTTTTTCTACTCTATGTAGTTTAGTGTAGTTATTTTTTTTATTTTTTTTTTAAATTTTAGTCGTGTGTAGAAAAAAATCATATACAGGAACAACTTGTATTTGTCTTCAGCACTAACTTGTGGCATTCATCTTAAAGGGGACCTATAACGCCCCTTTCACAAGTCTGGGGTCCCCAGAATGTGTCTGTGAAGTTTCAGCTCAAAATACCCCACAGATAATTTATTATAGCTTGTCAAATTTGCTCCTATTTGGGTTTGAGCAAAAACACAGTTTTTGTGTGTGTCCCTTTAAATGCAAATGAGCTGCTGCTCCCGCCCCCTTTCCAGAAGAGGGCGGAGCTTTAACAGCTCAACAACAACAAAGCTGGAGAATCTCACGCAGCCAAAATGAGGATTGTCAGTAACGGTGTTCAGCCTTACATTGTTCAAACCGGAGTCGACACTGATGGAGAGACTCAGGAAGAAGTTACAACTTTTAGAATGAAACTGGACGTTTCTGAACGGTTAGCGGATAAATGTATGTTGTTGCTGTGGAGTTGATTCAACTCATCGGCTAGCATGTGCCGTCATGTTAACCTTTTGTGCAAATCTAGTGTTGAATTGACCCTCGTTTGTGAAGCAGTCCGGCGTAAAATGACGGCATGTCAACAACACTCTACTACAACAACTCTTCATCTTCTCTAAAGCAGCCCAACATGGCCCCGCCCCCTTTGTTGTGTGTTCTCGGGGGCGGGGTTTATGTAAATTTTGGGGTTTGTGATGTCACTAATCCAGGAAGAAGTTTGTTGTAGTCCCTACCAGCCATTTGTTGTAGTTCTTAAAAAGTGATTTCTGTAAAAGAAAATATCTCCCTTTGCATTGAACTTTGAGTGTCGTAACTTTGCAGATGTTGTTTATGCTCAAACAGCAACATTACACACTAACTAAAGTTAAAAAAAGTGAAATCATAATCAACCACCCCTTTAAGCAATCAAAATGATCTTTAAGGCAAGAAACATGTTTCAGACTGGTAATGTATTCTAAACAAACGTGAACTGACAGCAAGCATTGAATGTGACATACTGTGTGAAGCAACAAAATAACAGCCAATCAAAAATATTTGATGCCCAGCTATGTGGAGCGGGACCTTAAGTCAGATTTCACTGTGGATGGCAATAGTCAGCAAGAATAGAAACCAAATGATGGACAGAATGTCTTGTCAAGCGTCACATGTTGCAGTCATAGCTGGTTAGGACATGGACGTGAAAGGATTTATCGCTTGTCGCTTTATCAAGTCACGCTTCGTTAAAGCATACTGATCCTGTCATCTCAGTATGTACTTCTCCGCCGATCCCAAATATTAGTACATGAGGGTGGCATGGCCTTTTGGTTAAAGATCTTTGATTGTAACCATTACCAGTTTGATCTCTTGGAATGAGCCATGAACCATCACCTTTTTGTAAAATGTAGTTTTTATATTGTATTTTGTTTTGTTTTAATGTCTATTTATTGTATTATTTTATTTTTTATTACTTTGTCTTAGTTTAACACTTAATTTATTTGAGTTTCTATTACAGGGGTTCTGGGTTTCCATTACAGATTTGCGCAAAACTTTTGCGATATTTTCTACATGTCAGTTTTGCAAAATATTCCTTTTTTGAATTGCCTGAAAAACCACCTTAAGCGAGCTTAAAAACTTTTTTGTGATATATGGGAGTTTTTGCGAAATTGACGTGTTTCCATTGGGTGAATTTTCAATTCGCAATTTCAAATTGTGTAATTTGAAGGGTAATGGAAACACAGCACTTAAAGGTGCCTTTACAAGTGTTTTTACAAGATGTAATATAAGTCTAAGGTGTCCCCTGAATGTGCCTATGAAGTTTCAGCTCAAAATACCCCATAGATTTTTTTTTATTAACTTTTTTTAACTGCCTATTTTAGGGCATCATTAGAAATGCGCCGATTCAGGCTGCAGCCCCTTTAAATCCTCGCGCTCCCTGCCCTCCCAGCTCTCAACTATAATACAGTGCATTTACAAAGTTCACACAGCTAATATAACCCTCAAAATGGATCTTTACAAAGTGTTCGTCATGCATACTGCATGCATGCGTCGGATTATGTGAGTATAGTATTTATTTAGATGTTTACATTTGATTCTGAATGAGTTTGATAGTGCTTCATGGCTAAAGCTAACATTACACACTGTTGGAGAGATTTATAAACAATGAAGTTGTGTTTATGCATTATACAGACTGCAAGTGTTTAATAATGAAAATAGCGACGGCTCTTGTCTCCGTGAATACAGTAAGAAACGATGATAACTTTAACCACATTTAACAGTACATTAGCAACATGCTAACGAAACATTTAGAAAGACAATTTACAAATATCACTAAAAATATCAGTTATTATTGCTCCATCTGCCATTTTTCACTGTTGTCCTTGCTTGCTTACCTAGTCTGATGATTCAGCTGTGCAGATCCAGACGTTAATACTGGCTGCCCTTGTGTAATGCCTTTAATAATGTTGGGAACATGGGCTGGCATATGCAAATATTGGGGGCGTTATGTTGAGATTCGCCTGTTCCTCGGAGATCTTTTAAACAAATGAGATTTATATAAGAAGGAGGAAACAATGGAGTTTGAGACTCACTGTATGTCATTTCCATGTACTGAACTCTTGTTATTCAACTATGCCAATATAAATTCAATTTTTAATTCTAGGGCACCTTTAAAATTAATTTGCAGACATTTTTATTTTAAGTTAGTTTTGGAGTCATAGCCTTTTTAAATTTCTATTAATAAAAACATGAAAATGGTTTTGTTCAAGTTTTCAGCAGTCAACAGTCCCAAGCTTCTAGATTCAGTGTACTGCATTGTGTGAAAAGAATGCAGCCAGATACAGTTTAGTTGTTCCCTGTTGAGTCTCAGCATGTTAGTTTTGTGTTAACCATCTGCCTGAGGTAATCGCTGATCTATCCACACCAGCTGGGTGACGCTCCAGCAGAACCTCCACAGGACAGAGCAGCCCCCACACCCTCCAGCGGCCACGGCTTGGCCCTCGTGCCCAGCCAGTCATCCAGCCAGACGGCCCAGGGGTAAGCCAAGGAAGGGTGAATAATCTGCTGCACTAAAGCCCACCTAAGGGCTCTTTGGAAAAGAACGAGAGGCAAGGCTAATCGGGCCTGGAGGTTTAGAGGAGCACGGCCAAATCTCTTTCACTGTTTATCCACATGTGTATCGTGTCAACACACATGCTCTCTTAATTATGAGCACTAACTACTTGCTAATAAGACATGCGCGCGCATGCTTAGGCACCATCAAAATCGGCATGATTAGAAGTTGGAAATTCTGCATAAACACGCAAACATCTAAACACAAATACTCTCAGAGATGCGCTTGCACGTGAGCAGTCTGTCAGTTTCTCAATTTCTGAGAATCATGAATATTCAGCATCATGAGAGGTGCAGGACACATTTAGGAGTCTAGGAAAGCGATGATTAATATTTTTGACTCACAGACAGCAGATGATGTTCCATTTGGCCTGCTTGTACTCATGGCCCTGTGGAGTTGTCGTGATGGCCCTGGGGTCTTCAGGGGACGATGCACTGAGATCATATTTTCTCTTCATGCTGTTCATTCTGCAATGCAACCATTCTTGAAGGGTTAGTTCACCCAAAAATGAAATTTCTGTCATTAATTAATCACCTTCATGTCTTTCCAAACCCGTAAGACCTTCATTCATCTTCGAGACACAATGAAGATTTTTTTTAATGAAATCTGAGAACTTTCTGATCCCCCCATCATTAAAATAGTAAACATGACTACAGTGGATCAACCTTAATTTTATGAAGTGACGAGAATACTTTTTGTGTGCAAAAAAAAAAAAAAATATTCAACCATTTATTCTCTTTTGTCATTCTCCTATGCTGTTTACGTGAAGCGCTGCGCTTCCGTGATCTACGTCAAAATGCCGGCTCAGTATTGCGTCAGCATCACATGCATGCATTATAGTGCTCATGTGCACTCACGTGGAAGAGAAGAAATTGTTGAATGAAGTTTGTTTTTTTTGCACTTTTTTTTTTGCTGTCTATGGGGGATCAGAAAGCTCTCTGATTTCATAAAAAATATCTTCATTTGTGTTCTGAAGATGAACGAAAGTCTTACCGGTTTGGAACGATAGGGTGAGTAATTAATGACAGAATTTTCATTTTTTTGGATGAACTAACTTTTTTTAATTCAAAATATACAGTAGTATATTTAGATCACAATTCTATCATCAACCTTAACCATGTATGGTCTGTGAATTATGAGCTACATAAAGCTCCATAAAATTATCATAGAAGTCATCCATATGATTCATGAACAATATTCTTCTGAAGTGATATGATAGCATTGAGTCTATGATGTTTGGTCAAAAGACACAGAAGAACCAATGATGTTTGGCATCAGTAGTGCTGACTTGACTTTTTTATAGTCTGTATGACTTTTGTTTATTCCAGAGGTCTGCGGACAATAAGATTTTCAGTGAATACTGACATGAAGGCCCTGTTCTCTAACTGGTATTAAAGGGTTAGTTCACCCAAAAATGAAAATTCTGTCATTAATTACTCACCCTCATGTTGTTCCACACCCGTAAGACCTTCATTCATCTTTAAAACACAAATTAAGATATTTTCAGTGATATATTCAGTGAGGCCTGCATTGCCAGCAAGATAATTAACACATTTAAATGCCCAGAAAGATACTAAAGACGTATTTAAAACAGTTCATGTGACTACAGTGGTTCAACCTTAAAGGTGCTAAAGTGGATCTTTTCATCGACTGAGAAACCAAAGACTGTTACTGAGTTTTTGAAATGAGCGCATGCATAAGAACAACCCCCCTCCTTTAGAGGGAACGCCTCCCAAAACTCGTGCACGAGTATTGGAACACGAGTGTTTACCACCGGCATTCGCTGTGTCGTGTTAGTGGATTCATTATGTCGGACTCACCGCAGGTAACTCATAATCTGCAGTTGTTACTCCTGTCTCCTGACAAAAACATCGCATGCGGCGCCTGTGGAGTGTGGAAAGTTACTGGAGCGCGCAGCCGCGCACGTCTCTCACAAGGAACGTCACGGCAGTGATTGACAAGTCAGAGGGCCAATCGTTTACGCGATGATCGCGTAAACGATTGGCTGATGTTTTTAAGGCCCTACCTCGTGCACAGATGATGTATATTAATATTATTCCTTTCAGTGCACCTAATAAATAGTCTTTTATCAGTTAGTAAAGACAGTTTCAAGTAATATTGCAAAAATGTATAAAACAAAACATCCTCTGTAGCACCTTTAATGAAGCGACAATAATACTTTTTGTGCTCCAAAAAACAAAATAATGACTTTATTCAACAATATCTAGTGATAGGCGATTTCAAAACACTGCTTCATGAAGCTTCGAAGCTTTACGAATCTTTTGTTTCGATTAAGTGGCTTGGAGTGCGTATCAAACTGCCAAAGTCACGCCCCCCAGTGGTGAACAATTGAAATTTCGAAACACTTATCACGTAATGAAGCCTTGTTTACTGAAATCATGTGACTTTGGCGCTCCGAATCCCTGATTGGAAACAAAAGATTCGTAAAGCTTTGAAGCTTCATGAAGCAGTGTTTTGAAATCGCCCATCACTTGATATTGTCATAAAATCATTATTTAGTTTTTTTGACGCACAAAAAGTATTCTCGTCGCTTCATAACATTAAGGTTGAACCACTGTAGTCACATGAACTGTTTTAAATATGTCTTTAGTAGCTTTCTGGGCATTAAAATTGTGTTAATTATCTTGCTGGCAATGGAGGCCTCACTGAGCCATCGGATTTCATCAAAAGTTTCTTCATTTGTGTTCAGAAGATGAATGAAGGTCTTACGAGTGTGGAACGACATGAGGGTGAGTAATTAATGACCGAAATTTCATTTTTGGGTGAACTAACCCTTTAAGATGCGTTTTGTTCGATCAGATCACAAGTAGACGAGGGAGACACATTCTCGTTTACACCAGGTGTTTTAATCCGTCTCTTTTGTCCACTTTCAACCACTTCTGTCCTGATTTCTTCAAAGGGGAGGGTCTATTGGCGGGTAAAAGTATGGGTTTTTCAGATCTTTCAATCTAATGGACAAAATAAACTCATGCAATTTACATATGAACGTGACCGGAGACAGCGGAAAACATATGGAGAGCATCCTTTCTTCTCTGACAGCCGCAAGACCGGCCGAACGCTGTGAGTGTGTGTTAGAAATCAGCAATTGGTACGTTTTTCATCTTCAAACCAAACTTGGGTCTTCAGCCGACAAAGTTTAAATCCCGTCTGGCCACCGCGCTTCCCATAATGTTTACACGTTAGATCAGTGGCTGTTTGAACACATTCGACCACATGGGCGTTTCCACTACGAAAGCAATCCGGTCTAATGTGTTTTCGACAACCTCTGGAAGTGGTTGCTCAAAACGTTTTAGACCCCATTTACACCTGTATTTAGTATCGCCCACTCGTGATCCAATCGACCAAATTAATATAATCTTAATATCCGGTCTAAACAGTGCCAAAGGGTGTTGCGCAGAGCTCAGCTCCGCTCTGGCCACTTGAAGCCTGGAGGATAACTCATCAAACATCCACTTCCCCCTACTTCAATGAACACGCAGTCCTTTACATCCTACTTCACTCGCTCGCTCGCTCGCTTTCTGCTGCATCCCCTTCTTTACTTCACTCCTTTGTCTCTCTCCTTCCCCCTCTCTTCTTATCCATTCCTCCCTCCCTCACTCCCTCCATCCATCTCTGTTGTGCAGAGCTGTTTAATCAGACTCAGGAATATCTAAAGCCTTTTCCAATTAAGACGCCCTCTTCATTTAGAAATCTTGGCGGCACTAACTTCCTTGACTTACAAAAAGGTTTAATCCACATGGCCTCAAAGGACCATAAGGGAAAGGGGGAAAGTTGCTGTTTTTTAGCTCCCTTCTTTTATTCCACTTTTAAAACCCAAGTGCCTGTGTGTATTTTTAACGCTAGATTCATTTCAATGCAGACAGCGAACTCTCTCCCGCACAAATCTACTCCATTACAGCAGAGGTTTCGGGGGTTGTGTGCGCGGGCTCAGGTTTATATTCTTTGTGCGCAGCTGATGATGAAGAGTGAGTAGGTGTGCATGTGTTGTGGGGCAGAGAAATTGTTTTGTGTTTGCAGGAAGTATCACACAATTGTTTTGGCACCAAGGAAAGAGGTTCATGTAGGTGGATGGATGTTTCATTCTCCTATAAAATGAAAGTCATTGTGGCCCAAAACAACATTTGACCTTCATTGTATCAATGTATTCCTTTTGTATTCCACAAAGCAGTTTTGGTTCCCTATGTGTTTTTTTTTTTTTAGTCCTTCATTTTCCTGTCAGCGTGCTTCAAATTTAGTAGTCTAATGTAATAAGTAATCAAATAACATAACACGCAGAGACCTTCTCATTTTCGCACATGACCTTGGTCTGGTTGAAAGCTCTGCTCTCAAATTACACACTTTCTCTTCCTTTCTTTTTTTATAATTGAAGAGTTCATGCATTTTCTTCTGGTCAATTAAAATTCCCACTCAATCAATCTACTTAACCAAAGACTTCCTCACAGATAGGGATATGCAAGTAAATTAGCCTCTATTTTACTCTCTGTAGCTGTGGGGAAAAAACCCTGACAGCTACTTTGTGCATCTCTGCCAAAACAAAGTATGTTTCGGCACAGATTTAGAAGGCACAAGACTTTGGATACCATTGGCCTTGAGGCTGTTGTGAGGCAGAGGGGACGTGTTAAACAGAGGTAATGGAATTTAAAATTTGCAAATTGTGGTTAACCTCAGGCATTAACGCCTTACTTTGGGAGTCTGAGTTCCTCTGCTCCCTAAGGTAAGATCAGCACCTTTTCCCAAGAGATGTGCTACCAGTGCGCGGCCTGAGGTTCACACTCATGCTGACTTCGACTTTGGCCTCGAACTTCTTCGCTAACTCTGAGAGATTTAGAAATGTTATTACCGGGTGTCGGTGAAATCCAGTTTCTTGCTGTGACCACATGGTGTGAAAGCTTTTGCTTTTGTACAGATTAATCTCAGCAGCCCTGCTGGCCATCTGTCTATCAGACATTATAAAGGCTTCACTACAATTACAGAGCTCACCATGATTGTGTAATTGAGAAATGTCTGAGACTGTCATATAAGGCCAAATGGAGTTGCGTGATTCCACTTAGAGCAAGGAGTGGGATTTTGGGATTTTTGAGCGGGACTTCAAGATCATGCAGCTCACTAGTCACAGAAGGATCAGTGCGTGTGTGACTGTGTGGTCATCGCATTCAATAAATATACATTTCTATAGGTGCAAGGGAGGCTAAATTTTCCTCCTTCTGCATATATAACCAATCATAATCGAGAGGTATTCAAACCATTCAGCTTTCAGAATCACATTAGTGCGTCATCATCAAACCTCCTTGTGGCAAGCACAACAGGCGTAGAGAAAGCAAAATGTTGATGATAACCAAGTTATTGAAGGACCTGAAACAAACAAGACTGAACGACAGGACTGTATGTATATTATCTATACAGACTATTTAAACTTAACAGAGTATAAGTTTTTATATATATATATATATATATATATACAGTGGCATGAAAAAGTATGTGAACCCCTTGCAGAATCTGTGAAAATGAGAATTATTTTAATAAAATAAGAGGGATAATAAAAAATGCATGTTATTTTTTGTTTAGTACTGTCCTGAGTAAGATATTTTACATAAAAGATGTTTGCATTTAGTTCACAAGACAAAACAATAGCTGAATTTATTAAAATAACCCCATTCATGAGTATGTGAAGCATTGATTCTCAATACTGTGTGTGGTTACCTGATGATCCACGACTGTTTTTATGTTTTGTGATGGTTGTTCATGAGTCTCTTGTTTGTCCTGAGCAGTTAAACTGAGCTCTGTTCTTCAGAAAAATCCTCCAGATCCTGCAGATTCATCAGTTTTCCAGCATTTTTGCATATTTGAACCCTTTCCAGCAGTGACTGTAGGATTTCGAGATCTGTGTTTTCCTACTGAGGACAACTGAGGGACTCAAACATTCACTGATGCTCCAGAAGGAAACACGATGCATTAAGAGTCGGGGGGTGAAATCTTTTGAACAGGATGAAAATGTCACAATTTTTCTTATTTTGTTTAAATATCAATAAAATGTTTTTCATTTAGTACTGCCTTTCGGAAGCAACAGAAGATACTTGCATGTTTCCTGGAAGAAAAATTAAGTACAATTTACCTTGATATTTGAATTCAAAAGTTTTCACCCCCCGACTCTTAATGCGTCGTGTTTCCTTCTGGAGCATCAGTGAATGTTTGAGTCCCTCAATTGTCCTCAGTGTGAAAAGATGAATCTCAAAATCATTCAGTCACTGCTGGAAAGGGTTCAAATATGCAAAAATGCTTGAAAACTGATGAATCTGCAGGAGCTGGAGGATTTTTCTGAAGAACAGAGCTCAGTTTAACTGCTCAGGACAAACAAGAGACTCATGAACAACCATCACAAAACACAAAAACAGTTGTGGATCATCAGGTAACCACACACAGTATTGAGAATCAATGCTTCACATACTTATGAATGGGGTTATTTTAATAAATTCAGCTATTGTTTTGTCTTGTGAACTAAATGCAAACATCTTTTATGTAAAATATGTTACTCAGGACAGTACTAAACAAAAAATAACATGCATTTTTTATTATCCCTCTTATTTTATTAAAATAATTCTCATTTTCACAGATTCTGCAAGGGGTTCACATACTTTTTCATGCCACTGTATATATGTATATATTTCTGTCATGTCATGGTAATGGGTATGACAATGTTGATATGTTTGGTCAAGCTACTTGCTACTGCTAATACATACATGACATGCTGCTGTGAGCAAGTAAGACATGCTGCTGCTGTACAATAGCGTACATGAATTACCCGATCTATACAGGTGGAGCTGGGGAAGGTGGAGGGTTTCTGAAAGTGTGCTGCACTGCTAAGGCAAATGCTACCCATGTATTTGAAGATTGAGCACACAAGCTCATTGGCTGCTGATACAGCAGGAACCAATCATCTGTGTCCTATAGTGAATGATGTGATTATGAGCAGGTTGAGTTAAAGGACCTATTAGCCTGTGCTAATGTCTTTCATGAATGAAAAAATGTATAATTATGAATAGAAGTGTATGGGTAGCTGAATGGATCTTGACTTGAAGTGTTATTATAATTTAAAATAACAGTTTTCTATCTGAATATACTATAAAATGTAATTTATTCCTGTGATGGCAAAGATGAATTTTCAGCATTATTACTCCAGAGGTCAGTGTCACATGATCCTTAATATGCTGATTTGCTGCTTAAGAAACATTATTATCATCAATGTTGAATATATATATATATATATATATATATATATATATATATATATTTTTTTTTTTTTTTTTTTTTTTTTCAGGATTCTTTGATAAAAAAAACAGCATTTATCTGAAATAGAAAGCTTTTGTAACATTATACACTACCGTTCAAATGTTTGGGGTCAGTAAGAATTTTTTTGGAAAGAAATTAATAGTTTTATTCAGCAAGGATGCATTAAATTGATCAAAAGAGACACTATAGACATTTATAATATTACAAAAGATTCTGTTTCTATTTTCTAAATGCTGTACTTTTGAAGTTTCTATTCACCAAATAATCCTGAAATAAAAAATTGTGAAGTGTTTTCATTGTTTATGATAATAATAATAAATGTTTCTTGAGCAGCAAATCAGCCTATCAGAATGATTTCTGAAGGATCATGTGACACTGAAGACTGGAGTAATGATGCTGAAAATTCAGCTTTGATCACAGGAATAAATTGAATTTTAAAATATATTAAAATAGAAAACAGTTTTTTAAAATGTAATAATATTTCACTATATTACTGTTTTTACTGTATTTTTAATCAAATAAATATAGCCTTGGTGTGCAGAAGAGACTTCTTTTAAAAACATTAAAAAGATCTTACCAATCCCAAACTTTTGAATGGCAATGTATACATACATGAATCCCATTAAAAGTTAAAAGTGTGTGGAATCACACACACACACACACACACACACACACACACACACACACACACACACACACACACACACACAAACATATAATATTGTCTTTATTAGTGGGTTTTTTTGTGTGTGTTTTTTTTAAATTAGTGTTATATATTGACCTTGATAGTGCTTGATACCAGAAAAGAAAATGAGTGCCATTGCTCAACCCTAGTTACATTAATGAGACGGAGTGGAGCTAAAGTGTGATTACAGCACTAAACATAGAGGTCAAATCTTCAAATGAGCAAATGTGTGGATTTGTGATGACAGGGTGAAAATATGACTGAACCTGAGAGATGAAAAAAGGAAGAGAGCTGAGATCGCCAGTGATGCAATATAGGGGCCTCATTGGTCTTGGTTCACGAGTGGTCGTTTCCCTCTTCTTAAGCTAGTTTCCACCAATTACATCCATGTCACTGTGCGTCCTCAATTCCAAATGTAACCCGAGCCTTCGGGGCACTTCTGTCTGTCACACCCTTCTTCATCTCTGAATCTTTCTGTGTGCCTACACTGCTCCATTTCTCCTCCATTTCCTCTGCCTCCGTCTCCTAAGTCTTGTAAACAGACACACACACAACCCAACACTCATACGCTACCCTCATCTCTCTCTCCAGGACTCCAGGGTCTCCATTCATCTCTTCCCTCTCTCGTTTATGACGGTTACGCTGTTTGCCTGTCCGTTCCCCACCCTCCCCCTCCATCTATCCTCTAGACTAGGGTGGCACTGCTATGGCTGATTGTTGAGATGGAGATAAGGGCTGGCACTATTGATGGCTCCTTGCGTGACAGCAAAGACAGAGGTGCTCTATTATTAGTGAGGACAATAACAACAACAGTGGAAGCCGTAATTGAATGAGAAGCGCCCGTGGCAACTCGACCTGATGACAGGGACTGAGAGATCAGACGCGTGCAAAACCGAACGCGGGCGTGAGGCGACAAGATCTGACCTTTTGGGGCGACGGAGGAAGGGATCAGGAAAATAGGACGTTTATAATTAGTCTGGCTCATAAACAGAATAAAAAAATGATTGGTGTGTCTGAGTGTGAAGGAGAGATGAAGCTTGATGAAATTGTTAGAATTGGAGTGAGATTTGGGGAAAAGCAGAGGAAAAGAGCAGAAAGTGTTAAATCAAAAGACAGATGGGACAGAATGGATGGTTTATGATGTCATTCACGGCCAGTTTTAAGACAACTATAACTAACTGCACCTCAGACTGGTTGCTCTGAGCTCTGTGCCATAGATTTATTTCTTTATTTTTCTAGATTTATGTGCACAAAGTTTCTGAAACAGTCACCAGCTATCTGTGCATGTGAATAATATCTTCTCATTCGTGCGTAAAGCTGTTTGCAAAAATATTAATTCAGAAATCATTAATTTATTAATATGTTGCATGTTTTTTTTAAATTTTTGATGCATTTTGAACCAACTCAAACCACATAACTCTGTTGGCCTTGGAAATATGTAATGTGCTCAGATGAATTTAGTTGCCTATTTCCGACAAAATAAAATAATTCAAAAATATGTGAATTATAGTTTGACCTGGGATAAGTTCTGTATAAAAATTAGGGATGTTAATCTGGTCTCACGATTCCTATCATGTCAGCGATTTGATTCGAAGCAATGATGCATCAAGATGCGTTGCATCATTGATTTTCAATATTACTACAGATGGCTACATTTTCGTCAATGAATACAAGCAGTCAGATATATGAACTCCCTTTTTATTTTATCTGCTCCACGAAAGTACACTTTCTGAATGTACACTCTTAAAAAAAAAAGGTTCTTTGGGGTTCTATATAGAACCCTAGGGTTCTTTAACCAACTTTATAGAACCCTTTCTGCCTAAAAGGTTCTATATAAGGAGAAAGAACCCTTTTGGCACAAAGGGTTATTTGGGCTAAATGTGCATGATTACACTATTGAACATTATATTTGTGTTTATAAAGGGTTCTTTTGATTGAACCCTTAAAAAGGGTTCTATATAGAACCTTTTAGGGGTTCCATATATGTAGCGCCTGATAGAACCTTTTTTGGTTCTATATAGAACCTTTTCTTCTAAGAGTGTAGCAAACATTAAACAAAACTTACATCTGAACACAGCAGATGACAGGAGCATTTAGAACTAATAAACACTATTAAATACTAAAAGCGCATTAAACTGTCAATAGTGTACTTGAAGCTGCAGTCTGTAAGTTTTGCCTCTTTGTCGCCATCTCTGTTTGTAACCTGCAATTGCAGTTATTTGTGGAATTATCATCTTTACGTGGGCTCCTTAGTGCAGATGAATCTAATGTTTGCTGTCATTCACCACATCGGTGTGGATACTGTACTTCAGAATCACAGATTCTGCATCTTGAAGTATGACCAAAATAATAATTTTCACCGGAAAATGTCATCTGAACAAGTAAGTAACATGTCTGCCACTTTTGTTCTGACCAACTGAGAAAAAAAGCAATGCGCTGCCAATGGTGATTAAATCTAACGATCGCTTAGCTCGGATCACGTCAAACCGTGCAAATTATTATTACTGTTATACTTTGTTCTCAAATTGTTAATGTTAACAACATCAGCATTGCGTGACTACGTGCACTGTAAAACCGAACAGTGAAATTAATTAAATTAAATGAGTTTGTTTCACTCAAATAATAATGAAAGTTCATTGTACTTAATAGAAAAAAGTTGCATGAACTCAAAATTTCATTGTAGTAAGCTGAACTTAATATGATTGAGTTGAGCTGCAGCAGATTTCTAATTCCCAGCATGCTTTGCGTCAGACCGTATAAATAACTGTTGAAATGAAGTGTTATTTTGTGTGTTTTTGCACAAGATTAACATATGGAGATATAAGTTAATGTTTAATGTTGTGTTATGTTGGGATTCAGTGGGGTTATGTTATGTTAGTTTTGTAGGGTTACCACTGTGGTGAAGAGTAGAGCCTGTGGTTAGGTTGAGGATGAGCTGCAAAACATTTAAGACCACATATGTTGTTTGATTACATATATGCAAGTATGTAATGACTCTCTGATAATGTCTCTCTGATAGTTATAATAGCATGTGTTATTTGCTATGTAACATTTAACCAAGATCTGATTGTGATGTTTATGTAAATTAACTGTATGTAATTAACATTATGATGAGTTGGGAAAGGGATGCTGGTGATGGGATTGTTAGTGAGAGACACCTGTGCACCACACTGGCCTTGATCCGCTTCCATGGCTCTCAGCCCCGCCCCACTTGTCACAAAAATTTTAAGTTCTACCAGCTTTAAAAAAAAAAATGAGTTAGTTTCCTCAAATGTTTTGAGTATTCTGAACTTGTTGGGTTTTACAGTGTGTGTTTAGTGTGTATGCGCATTACCTGTAGATTTCAATTTCTGTAGCCACTCTGTAGTCCGAAGTCTTTTGCTTTTGACTACGGGTGAATCTCCAGTTGATACTGATGATTGTCATTTGGACCTTTCTGGATTACAATCCGCCATCAAAATGATGAATTGAATTATTCCAGCTGCTTTGAGAAAAGGCTATAAAGATCCGCCACCTTCAGCATCCTTACATGTGATTTAGCCTACTAGCTGGGACTCCTTTTTTATGTAAACAGACGTGACGTAATGACGTAATGACACAAAGACGAACGGCTGCATAGTTTTGAACACTGGCTGGTTATGTACTTGCTCAAAAATTGATTTTGGATCATTTTTAACCAAAAAAAGCTTTAATAAAGCAATAAGACCCAAGAAGCCGTGGTTTACAGTGAATTTATAATAGCTAAAACCCCCTTAGCTTTTATAAATCCACTGTAAACCACGGTTTCACGGGGCTTATTGCTTTTATAAAACGGTTACCACACAATACAAATATTAAAGTAAAAAAAAATATGTATCAATGCATCTTTCATGAAGTAAAATCATTAAAAGGCTTCCTTCCGCTGGAAAAAATAGTCACTGACCGTGAACAGCAACAGCACATTTATTACGCCATTAGATGGCGGCAAAGATTGTCTTTATGAGTGAGTCACATAGTCGCAAAGACTTTTATATTGAAACTTGGTGTGAACACGAAACAAGACGCAAATGACAAATGCTTTGACTAGCGCTGTCAGAGTCAGCAGGGCACAGGAAAACCCATTAAATGTTAAAAGGACAAGATCGCAGCGGACATTCAAACAGATTTTTTATTATGATCATAGGACTGACCTAAAGAAAAATGCTAAATCTGAATGCAGGTAATACACTCTCTCTCACAGTACTCTTCCACATAATGCAGTAAGCTTCAATGAACAAAATCAATAGAGAACAAACATATGTTTACGTTGCTAAGACAGATGCAGCAACATACATGTTCAGTGGCGCATCAATACTTATGTAATGCGATCAGCTGTATGTTTACGGTAATTTTACAACGGCTTTGAACGCGGCTCAACCAATCAGAATCAAGGGCCGGAACTATCGATAAAAAATCGATAATGGTACTGCATGATACTGCATCAATGCATCAACACCCCTAATAAATAGCTGCTGATCACATAAGTTTAGAAATTCACTGAGCAAAGTGAACAGTATAAATGGTATATTGGGAACCTCTTTATCTGATAATAAACCAAAATATGGGCATAATAATATATGAAATATAGCCTGCATACTTGTTTTTGATTGGGGAACATCTATTGTAATAAAAACTGCATCATATAGCCAGAAATCAATGTGCACTGAGCAGATGAGAGAAAAAAGAGGGAGGAAAACAAGGTGTTGGTGAGACGACATACTGTACGTTAAAAAGTAAAAGCTTCATGGAGGAGTCAGACTATTATGAGGAAGATGGAGATGTTAACAGAGTTTGTGGAAGAGGTCAGGTGACACGGGAAAAGGTACAGACTGATGAATATTGATGAGAATGTGATAATGTGTGTTGTTTAAGTGCTGCCGAGAAAAAAAAGAGCCATTACTTCGGACCTTATACCGCTGGATGAAAGAATTATTTAAATGACGGTAAAAAAAAATTCCTAGGCTTTTGGCAGGTTGGCACGTAGCATCTCAGTCATTAAATTATTCACAACCATGTTAAGGCGAGATGGCCTTCTCTCGCTCATTTTTATAACACCCATGTTCCTGGCTAAAATGCTTTTTTTTATTAAAAGTTCCTCTTGCCTTGAGGAAGGAAGAAATGAAGTGCATGCAAAAGAGGAGTAGGAGAAAGGATGAGTGAGTTTATGGCTTATTTGCTATCGCAATAGCGTGTGTGTCTTAAGGCGATGTCTGTTTGCTATCTGTACTTGCACTGATGGATCTTGGGTATTGTAGTTTTGATGGATGAGTCCCATCATTTCTTTCTCAGGGTCGTGGTGAAGGGCATGACCATTTGTCCAAATGCTGAACACCACTTACAGCCAGCACTCGAAGAAATCTTCTTTTTCAATGAAAAAACTACTATGCGTTATTCTTCAGCCCTTCATCGGGCACTTCAAAGTCGGATGTTAATTTTTATAAAAACCTGGGCAAAATAAAAGAGAGTGTAGGGATTAAAAGAAAACCTTTTCATGTTGTTTCAACCAATCTTTAATCTTCAAAAAAATGGAGAAATGCAAAAAAAAAAAAAATGCAATTAAGTGAATAAAATGAGAGCATTTTATTCTTTGCCTTCCCTATGGTAAACATTCCGGTTTGGATCAATTAACCACGAGTTAATGAGCAAAGAGGGGTCCGTCTCAATATCTTGCCATTGTTCGTTTTGCGTTTTTAATTAATGGGTTTTGAAGTTAAAAAATCATAAAAGTTTTAATTGTTTTCTTGTTTTATATTTAGGAGGGGAAGATCAGAGTGTTAATTATAAAAGTGGCTTTAAAGTGTGAGGGATTTAGAGTTTTAATTAGACAAATTTATTAGGACTAGCGTAACTGTTGTTTCACATGTGACACAATCATCCCTTCACTTCCTCTTACCTCTCTTCATCTTTCTCCTTCAACTCAGCCTCCCCTCCCTGTCGTTTCTGTCGTGTTATGTTGCGTATATGGATGCAGGCGTCGGATTAGCACGGGAACGGGATGGGCGGAGGGTTCGGTCACTCACCAGGATTGCAGAGATTGAATTAGTGAGCTTAGAAAAAGTGGAGTTTCACGAGACATATAGCGTCGCCGGTCTCCTTTCTGCCTCCAGCGTTCTCTCTGCCTGCACCTCCCGTGGTTTCCCCCCATCATTTCCCTCGTAGATCTCTGTCTTTCCTTCTTCTCAGCCAAAAATGAACATTCTGACTTTCAAAGCTGGATGACTTTTTCTTTTTTGTGGAACACAAAAAGAGTTATTTACAGCAGGATGTCAAGCTGCTCTTTACCATGTAAGGCAAGTTTTTCTCTCAATAAAGCCTGTTCCTCATACAAAACTGCTTTTATAATGCTTTTGGGGTGCTTTTTGACCTTTTTCGGAGCCTGACATCTTTTGATTGTGTTAAGCAGAAAAAAAAATCATTTTTATTTTGCATTTTTACATGCATATATATATATATATATATATAGTGTCTGTGATGTGTCTGATGCTGCCTGGTTTCCGCCTTAATCTCTTTCTGTTCTCTCGTTTTCTTCCGGAGAAGCTTTTTGTGGCTGTGGTAAATTAGGCTGAAGTGATTAGCTCATTTTGATTACAGTGCTTTGCTTATTTTGTTGGCAGATGCCCTTAGCCATGGAGACGTTTTGTAGGTTACATCTTTACACGTGCCCTGCTTGCACAGCTGGGGATTTCACCAGAGAAATTCAGGTTAATTGCTCAGATCACAGATCTGCATCTCCAGCATGAGCTTAATACCCACTTCTCTACTTACAGCAACCAGAAAGCTTTTTTTTTTTGATGTGCAATTATTTTTTATCTTATTCATGTTGAGGTTTTTTTTTTCTTTTTGGCTTGATTATATGTTTATATATTTTTTCACCTTGTTTAAAACATAATGAGTCTAAAACTGTGATTAATTATGACTCATAGTTATAGTCTTATTGCTAACAGGGGTCATACATAATGACTTCTCCCAGTCAAATGCAATGGATTACATAAAACGAGACTGGGGTTAGTTGTCACACTTTTTATTTCAGTGAATATTTCTCAGGGCATGTTTAATTTTGTGTAGGAACAAACCTCCTTTGGTGCTACCTGACTTTGGAAAACTTCAACACCCATAATGCACTGGGCATGTTGCAGTCCAAGGCCACTCCCACAAGTCTGCTATCAATATATATCAAAGTAGCAAATACTTCTTAGCAAACTTTTAGTCATAATGTTGTTGACATATTGATGCAATAATTCAAAGAGTAAATGTTTAGTGGGAGTGAGTTACTTTTGGAGATAACGCCGCAACGGAAAATCTGAAAAACCTCCATGATTTTGTAGTCAATATTTCAAACACGAACACAATGTTTTAGACCAAATGGAGGGAAAACTGAAAGTGCCGTTCTGTCAGTTCCTCCAAATCTCTCATAGGCAAAACGCTGTCACATATCACAAGCCATTTTTAGCTTAAACTGTTCCTAGCGTTACTCGTCATAATTGCATTTTTACTAGTAAGAATTAAATTACTAGTAAGAATGCAACTGCAGAGCTCTCTAATCATAATTGCAGTGTTGGGGAAGCTACTCTGAAACTGTAGTTTGACAAGCTACAAGCTACTCATGAATTAAAGTAGTTAAACTACAGTCAAGCTACCCTTTTGAAAAAGTAGTTAGCTACACTACAAGTTACTATCAAAAAGTAGCTAGCTACATTGAAACTACTTTTAATTTTTTTAATTTTTTTTTTTTTTTTATGACATAGCATATAACAAATAACTGGATAACTGTTAATGAAGAATGTTTAGTAAGATGTTTGGGGTTTAAACAAAGCAATGCACTACAATTATGATTTCAAAGCATACTGTTTTATTTTGTAAACTATATAAAAAGATACATTACTCAAATGTATATAGGCTACTCAAATGTCAATACTCCTATATCTCACACTGACTCTCTTTGCACGCTTTATATATATTAAAATTCTGAATGTATTATAAGTTTTGTTTTTCAAAAGTGATAAGTGATTTCTAGCCTACATAGAAATGCAGGATTCACGCTCAAAATTGCTACCATAACCATAACACGGGACAAAAATATGCAATAATAAAAATAAGCATAAATGCAGACTAGAAGAATATTAGAATTTTTGTATCAATATTTTTGAAATTCTATTCCAAATATTTGTAAAATGACTTAACATCTTAAATGTCTCTACGCGAATCATGTGCTTCTCACGAGAACATTCTTATACCCGAGCAACCGATTTTATTAGATCAGCGCACTAAGCTATGTTGTTGTTTTCTGTTCAGTTGACGGATGCTTTGCCAATGCAAAGACTCAAAACACCGAGTTAGTGATCTTATGTTCATTATAAAACTGACAGGACATATTAGACTATGGTGGGTCACCACTGCAATAATATTGCATACATTTGATATAGACTGCAATAAAGCAGAATAATCCATTTAAAAAGGCTATTATTCACCTGTATGTGCTTGAAGTCTTCGGCACAGACAGCATTTTAATCATGTTTATAACCTTTAATAATCGATTCGTGCAGTGTGAACCCACTCCTGTCCTTTACATAGGCCTAATCATCAGGCGATCTCTTCTCGATGAACTGCTGACGAACTTATAAAGCCGCAAGATGTGTCATATAACAATAGATGGCAGTAATGCATGATTTTAGTTCGTGATCTGAAGACGCTGTGCTGCTTCATGAATGAGCTCGTCAGAATGCAAAACGGAATGTAGCTTGTAGCTACACTGCTACTTGCTGGAAAATGTAGTTAACTACTGGAAAAGCTACACTGTTTTAAAAGTAGCTGAACGACATACAAGCTACTGAAAAATGTAGTTAAACTAGTAGCGCCGCTACATGTAGTTAACTACTCCCCAACACTGCATAATTGTTACTAGTAAGAATTGAATCGAAGCGCTCTCTAACTGAAGTATTACTAGTAAAAATGCAATTACGATGAGCAATGCTGGGAACATTTTAAGCTAAAACGGCTTGCCATAGTCACGTACAGGTAAGAAAGCTGTTGCCGCAGTGTTCCATTTTTACTGTAATGTTTGGTAACACTTTATTTTACACTGCCGTAGTTACATGTTATTACATGTATTTACTATAGTAATAACAGTAAATTATGCATAATTATAAGTAACTAACCCTAAACCAAACCCTAACCCTAACTGTAATTCTATAGTTAGTACATGTAGTTAATTAATAGTAATCAGTACTTATTTGCGTAATTACAATGGCACTGTAAAATAAAGTGTAACCTAATATTTTTTAAAGAATAGACAAAGTGATAAATCTACTCTTACAATAATTATTCTGTAAACCCTCTGTGGGCGGGGATTCAAAAATGTGGAATTATAATCTGCATTTTTCACAAAAAGAATTTCTCGATCCAGGTTTGGTGTAGCCAGACCTTCAGACTGACTGCAGAAGTTCAGCCAATGGTCCGTGGGTGTGACGTCTGAAAAATGAGGCTGAGACTGTGCTCTAGGGAACACGGAGAATGAGTAAACATTGTTTATTAAAGGTGCCCTAGAACTTTTTTTTTAAAAGTCTGTGAAGTTTCAGCTCAAAATACCCCATAGATTTTTTTTAATTCATTTTTTTAACTGCCTATTTTGGGGCATAATTAGAAATGAGCCGATTCAGGGTGTGTGGCCCTTTAAATCTGGTGCTCCACGCCTCAAGAGCTTGCGCTTGCCTTAAACAACATAAAAAAAGTTCAAACAGCTAATATAACCCTCAAAATGGATCTTTACAAAGTGTTCGTCATGCAGCATGTCTAATCGCGTAAGTACAGTGTTTATTTTGATGTTTACATTGATTCTGAATGAGTTTGAGGCTGTGCTCCGTGGCTAACGGCTAATGCTACACTGTTGGAGAGATTTATAAAGAATGAAGTTGTGTTTATGAATTATACAGACTGCAAGTGTTTAAAGATGAAAATAGTGACGGCTCTTGTCTCCATGAATACAGTAATAAACGATGGTAACTTTAACCACATTTAACAGTACATTAGCAACATGCTAACAAAACATTTAGAAAGACAATTTACAAATATCACTAAAAATATCATATCATCATGGATCATGTCAGTTATTATTGCTTCATCTGCCATTTTTCGCTATTGTTCTTGCTTGCTTACCTAGTCTGATGATTCAGCTGTGCACATCCAGACGTCCTGCCCTTGTCTAATGCCTTTCATAATGTTGGGAACATGGGCTGGCATATGCAAATATTGGGGTCATACATATTAATGATCCCGACTGTTACGTAACAGTCGGTGTTATGTTGAGATTCGCCTGTTCTTCGGAGGTCTTTTAAACAAATGAGATTTATATAAGAAGGAGGAAACAATGGAGTTTGAGACTCACTGTATGTCATTTCCATGTACTGAACTCTTGTTATTCAACTATGCCAAGGTAAATTCAATTTTTGAATCTAGGGCACCTTTAATATATAATACCGACATTGAAACAATACAAATCGGGTTGAAAAACAGTGAAGTTACACTTCAATGTCTGGATTACAAAAAAAGTACTGTTTTTAAAACATACAGTTCATTCAGCACACCATGACCATTTGTGACAACATGCCCCAATAGAGAGAAACATAAGTTGTCACAATGGAACATGCTATTACACAAACAAAACCTAAAACAATTAATGGAATAGCAAAAATATATAAGGTAACACTCCCCAACTTGACATCTTAATTATGTTGTTAATTCATATCCACATGTTTGACAATAAAATTGTAGTAAAATTTAGGCTTGGAGGATAAAAATTACATACACACACACACACACACACACAAAAATATTCTCATTGAATTGGGTATTTGATTCCAACTGGCAAAACCAATGCTAGAAATTGTCTCAAAACCTCTAGCTAAGATATAGACTCTGTGACAACTTGCCCCGGTTTCATGTAGTCAGTAGAAGCCAGACAGAGTCTGGTAGGGTCCCTCACAACCCACAATGTAAACCGCTCATAGTTACGCTCTCGGCAGCATTTAAAGTGGTAGTTCATCTCATCAAGTTTTTGGGCAGCAGACTCTCGCCTTGCACGACTCCCAATGCAATACGATGCAATATACTTCTCATATTCTTTTATCCCCGCCACATCTTTATTTTACGGCGGTAACAGAAGGTTGTGTGTGTCTGTACAAGCAGCAAGGGGGAGCTTGAGGAGAGAAATTGCTCCGAATAGCTGCTGTTTTTCTTCGATTTCTTGGGTGAAGGGAAGCGAGTTGCGTTTAATCACCGGACTGCTGAGAATGGAAGGATCACGTGAG
Organism: Ancherythroculter nigrocauda; assembly: GCA_036281575.1. Taxonomy (NCBI): domain Eukaryota; kingdom Metazoa; phylum Chordata; class Actinopteri; order Cypriniformes; family Xenocyprididae; genus Ancherythroculter; species Ancherythroculter nigrocauda. The sequence goes on along the minus strand of VTFQ01000008.1, from coordinate 4,112,984 downwards.
TGGCAAGGTAAATGAGGTGGCCTCACATTTTTCTCTTTCTTTCTTCTAATACTGCTTTCTGTTTACTTTGGAATGACAGGAAAAGGGGGGATTACGTCTTATCGACTGCCAGTCTCTCATCTCATCTCTCTATCTCTTTTTTTTACTTCGCTTCATCGCCCACCACGTGCTTGCTCTCCTTATCTGTTTATCCTTAAACCTCTAATCTTCATCTTCTTCCTCCCGCTCGTCGCATTAATGCCTTTTCTTGCTCCAATCTTGATTTCTTTTTATTTTGTTCTCTCTCTTACTTTCTCTTCGACTTTCTCCTGTGCTGGTCTATACCTCTCATGGCTCCCATCTCTCCGTCTTTGGCTTTCCCTATCTATTTCTCTGTCTCTTTCCATCTGTGTACCTGCTGCTGAGCATATTGTGTATTCATTCAGCATAGACATTTTGTAAAAGAAATGTCTGCGCACATCAAAGTCGCTGTCTGTCACCTCTGTACCTTCAATCCAGGCCGCAATGTAAAATATCTCAACAAAATTGTACAGACAGAAGAAAGTACAGCGATATGATAGCTTTCCTGGGATATAGGCCAGGTTTGTTATTTATTTGAAGTCCCTTTAGTGGGATTGTGCGGATTGGATTGTCTAAAAAAAAGGATATGGATCTTTTGAGTTCTCGTCGGCATTTGAGTTCTTGTCAGAATCGGTTTGTCATTCCTTTGTAGACACATTGACATTTGTCAGATTTCTAATTAAAGAGAGAGTATCTTCAAAAGTTTGTTTCAAAAGTTTTGTCATATTTCATTATTTGAAATTCTGTGTAATTTGTTGCAATTCTGGTGTAATTTGTAAAGTTTTGCAAGTATTGTGCAAGACGGTGTTCAGTAAACAACTTCAAAACCGAAACTTTAAACTGTAGTGAGCAGCACTTTTAAAGAGGTGTGCTGTATACAGTTGTTTTGATAGAGGGAAACAAGATACATCTCTAGTTTCAACATTTATTCTTCAGACATTGCCCTTTAAATGCAAGAAGTATCAGCTCTGTGCAAAGTGAAGCACATTTGGGTTTTGACCATTGAAAATTCAACAAATTGAACATGGAGCCACATTGAGATCCTCATATCTATGGGACTGAACCATATAAGGTCTTGAAAATTAAGATTTCAGAAGAAAAGTTTGTTAGGAACCAGAATCTAAAATCATATTGAGATATCTTTAATACTTTTTGAGTGACAGGCAAGCAAACTTTGAAAAAGGAATATTTATGGCACTCAGACAGGCATGTTCTATGCAATATGTGTTGATAGAAAAAAACAAGATACATTTCTAGTTTCAACATTATTTGTTGTTCAGATATTCCTCTTTAAAAGAAAAAGTGTTAGCTGTATGCAAAGTGAACCACATTTGGTTTTTGTCCACTGCAGATGTGTACAATTGACACATTAAGATCTCCATATCTCTTGCATTGTACCATATGTGGCCTTTAAAATGAGGATACCAAAAGAAATGTTGGTCCCACTTTATATTAAGTGGCCTTAACTACTATGTACTTACACCAAAAAATAAGTACAATGTACTTATTGGGTTCATATTGAATTGCAAAACACTTTTGCTGCTATTGAGGTGGGATACGGGTAAGGTTAGGGAAAGCTTTGGTGGTATGGGTAGGTTTAAGGGTAGGGGTAAGGTGTAAGGGATGGGTCAACAGTGTAATTATAAATGTAATAATAGAAATTAATTACAGATGTCATTACATGCAGGTGTTTTTAAAATATAAGTACAATGTAAAAACATGTATGTACACAATAAGTGCATTGTATCAAATGATTAATTTTGATGTAAGTACATAGTAGTTAATGCCACTTAATATAAAGTGGGACCGAAATGTTTGTTAAAAACCAAAATCTAAAAGGATATTAAGATATCTTTAATACTTCTTCAGTTATAGGCATGCAAACTTGGGGCAAAAAAGTGCTTTTTTTTGCCATTTTTGAACGGTCACCATTGGCATATAATGCAACAAAGATTGCTAAAGTCAACAGATTTAAATAATAGACCTACTAATGTCTGTGTTCAAATAAAATAAAGATGCTGCAATCTTTCTAAAAGGATTTTTACAACCCTCTAATTTGGCTCCAAATCCCAGGTGAAAATGGTCATTTTGACCTCCCTCTACTCAGTAAATATACATCTGTGACATTTAATATGTTGGCTTTCATCACTATTTATGTTTGTCTTTCTTCAGAAAATATATTTACAAAATCAAAAATTCGAGCCAGGGAGGTTTCTGAAATTTGGTTGTTGTGATTGTTTCACAAGTTCGCCTGGCCATTCAGTCTGAATGGTTAATGGTAAAACAAACTTGGCTTGCTGTCCTCGAAGGAGGCTCGAACCCGAAGCTCGGCTTGAGCTCCGAGTTAAACCCCTCTATAACAGTACTGCATAGAGGGAGAATAAGAGAAAAAGAGGAGGAGATGGGGAGGAGGAGGGATGCTGGAAGAATTGTCGCTGGGATGACAGGACTGAATGTTTAGGCTCCTCCCGAACCTACGTTTGGAACTACATTTGGTTGATGTGATTGAAATGTTCATGATGTTTGTTCATGTACAATTGACCAATTTACGCATTAAGATCTCCATATCTCTTGCATTGTACCATATGGGGCCTTTAAAATGAGGATACCAAAAGAAATGTTTGTTAAAAACCAAAATCTAAAAGGATATTAAGATATCTTTAATACTTCTTGAGTTATAAGCATGCAAACTTGGGGCAAAAAACACATGAAGTGCTTTTTTGCCATTTTTAAATGGTCACCGTTGGCATATAATGCAACAAAGATTTAAATAATAGACCTACTAATGTCTGTGTTAAAATAAAATAATGATGCTGCAATCTTTCTAAAGTGATTTTTACAACCCTCTAATTTGGCTCCAAATATATATACATCTGTGACATTTAATATGTTGGCTTTCATCACTATTTATGTTTGTCTTTCTTCAGAAAATATATTTACAAAATCAAAAATTCGAGCCAGGGAGGTTTCTGAAATTTGGTTGTTGTGATTGTTTCACAAGTTCGCCTGGCCATTCAGTCTGAATGGTTAATGGTAAAACAAACTTGGCTTGCTGTCCTCGAAGGAGGCTCGAACCCGAAGCTCGGCTTGAGCTCCGAGTTAAACCCCTCTATAACAGTACTGCATAGAGGGAGAATAAGAGAAATAGAGGAGGAGATGGGGAGGAGGAGGGATGCTGGAAGAATTGTCGCTGGGATGACAGGACTGAATGTTTAGGCTCCTCCCGAACCTACGTTTGGACCTACATTTGGTTGATGTGATTGAAATGTTCATGATGTTTGTTTATTGGTCCACAGGGCCAAAAGTGAACCATGGTTGATATGTGCCCTTGAATCGTGATTGACAGGATTATGCTTCATAACTTTTAGTAAGGACAAATAGAGGTATAGAAAGAAAAAAAGTAAAGAAAGTGAGAGTGCAAGAAAGAAAGGTGTGCATGTTTCATCTGTGCAGATCTGAGAACCTGAAAGGGTGCAGAAAGAGTCAAGACCAAAGGAATAATAGTACGAAAAAGTACAAATGAGAGAGGGAGAGTAAAGTTAAATGGTGAGAGAGAGAAGTACAGAGCTGGATGGAAGGGGAAGGAAGGGTGTGAGAGATTGATGAGAGAGAGTGAGAAACTAATTCTCACTTCACTCTGGGCTGGAAGATTAAGGAAGATTAGAGAGATAGAGCGAGGGCAGGAGAGATGGAGTGATAACTTTTACTGCATGCCATAGAGAGAGAGAGAGAGATCTTTGAATGGCTAATACCCCGAGAGAGGGAGAGATGGAATATATGGGCGATAAAAGGATGGAGGGATGGATCTAGAGAAGTAGAGAAAAGCTGACTCCAAAGACTCTTAATGGCAGCGGTGTACTAAAAAGAAGCGATACCCTGCTCGCTATAATGCCCTTATTGATATGCGCATAGAGAGAGAGAGGGGCCTAAAAACAAAGCTCTTGTGTCGCCCGTCCATAAGCTACAGCCGTAAGCGCGCCGAATACCTGTCCGAGCGGGCGAGAGCACACGCATTAAAATTAAAGGGGGATCCATCGAAAGGAATGGCAGAGTCAATCCATTATGCAGGATTATCGAGTAAGCTTCTCCGCAGTAATGGATGTGGCTTTACAAACAAGAAAAAGCAAAGGAAGGCTAAACAAAGCACGGGGATTTCAGAAAAATAGGATGTGATCTCTGTGCTCCCAAGGTGGGGAATCTCCTCATCAAAGAGCGCTTAGTTGTGCGGTATGTGTCCACGTGACCGCCGCCTGCTCTATATCTCTTATCCACCGCTGCCCTTTGCTCTTGGGAGTGACCTTGAGTGGCCAGAGATAGGGCTGGGAGGAAATGAAGAGGAGGAGGAGGAGGAGGAGGAGGAGGCTGTCTGGATGTCTACGGCAGAGTTACTACCTCCTGCTGAAGCCGAGCCAGACGACGCAAAAGACGACTCTCTGGAAACGACCCTGAAATACAACCCAACACAAAGCGGCACTAACTAAGGCTGCCGTGGCCTCACTAAACTGAATTACTGTTGCAGAAGGTTGTGGGAAAGTATATCAGCGGAGCTTGGCATAAAAATGAATATATCCTCCACAAAACCCCATACAAGCACTACTCGGCTCCCATATAGCCTTTTAAATCTCTATCAAAATAACTCAATAAAAACGCTAGGCTAACCAAAGAAACAAAACTGTACTTTATTGAGTCGCTCGCTTTGGGTTGTGCAGCGAACATCAAGCAAATACGTGTCAGCTTGATGCAAAAAAAAAGAAAAGAATAAGCCTTGCTCTGCACAATGTATTATATCTCTCCACAAATAAAACTACTAAAGATGTAAAAGCATCTAAATAAAACCAGCAGGCTATTAGAATGACTCATAACATAGTTCACTGCAAAGTACATCAGCGGTAACACACAGCCTGGCCAAACCTGTCCCGAGGCTCAATGCACTATAAAGTAATACATCAAAATATAACGACAAAGAGCGAGCCGGATCATTCGGCAAACTTGCATCTGCGCAAAAAAAACCAAAAGAGCTTTTACCTTGGAAAGAGCTTTTACTTAAATGTAGGATTATTGATTGCATCTGCTGGTTTGTTAATAAAAATCTTCCTATTATGCTTCTTTCTGCTTTTACGTGCATCCTCTTCTCCTTTTGGAAAAAATAATGCTCTGCTCTCCTGGTGTTTTTACTGCAAAACATCATTTTGAATCAGTATTTTTGTCTAATGCTAATATCTCTTTAAAGCAAAACAAGTTTACTGAGAAGTCAAATATGATGAGAGTGTACAGTACTGCTGAATTAATAATATTTTGTTTTAAACAATTGTTTGCATAAATCAGTGAGGTTAATGCTTAAAGCAAGAGAAAAACTATTTGCTGGTGGCAAAAAGATAGATTTTCTGAAAACAAGTCTTGTTATCTTATGCAATTTTGCTTCTCAAGTACAGTACTTTAGTCTTGTTTTGAGTATGTTTTGATAAAACAAGACAAAAATACTGATTAACCCTTGTGCCGTGTTGAAAACCCTATCACACTCCCGGTCAAAAATGACTGACCTGCAAAAAATAGCTTATAAATCTCTTGTTATGCTACCTTATCACCAAATATTGGATTCAATTCAGTTTTTGTCAGCTTGTTTTCTTTCAGTTAGGACAGGTTTTGTGTTTATTTTTGGAACTGATCGATCGTAGGCCTTATTTATCTGAGCTTATGTACTGTACCTCAGTTTTTGAGTGAAACAAGTGATTTTTGTGGATAATTTTGTCAATTTTACAAAAAGTTTGCACTGTTTATCACACTAGTGTGCTTTAATGTTTAAACAGGAAATTTATTTTGAAATGTTTTTATTTTAGTTTTTATTTATTACAAAATAGCATGAAGTCACAGTTGTGATGTTCCCGGTCAAAAATGACCGGCCTGCATAAAAATAACTTATAAATAACTTGTTACGCTATTTTATTAGAAAATATTGGATTCAATCTTTTTTTCAACTTGTTTTCTTTCAGTTAAGACAGGTTTTGTATTTATTTTTGAAACTGATTCGATCTGAGCCTCACTGATTTGAGGATAAAGTTCATCTCTGTGCAAAAGAAAGCCTGTAATACTCAAAATAGTTTATGTACATGAACGTGTGTTTATGTGCGCGGATGCAGGAGTATGCATGTATCCACACATGCACAGGTCCGAGGCCTTTATTTTTGCTCACCCACATGTACATATGTGAACATGAACATGATAAACACAACTCCTGAACACTGATTGTTTCTCTGAATTTCTACTCCCCCATTCATTTTCAATGGGTGGTCATTTTTGACCAAATAAAAACCAAAATAAAAATATTTCAAAACAAATTTTCTGTTTAAACATTAAAGCACACTATTGTGATAAACAGTGCAAATTTTTAAAATATTTTTTGTAAAATTATCCACAAAAAAACACTTTTTTTCACTCAAAAACTGAGGTATAAGACAAATAAGTACGGAAGAGGATTAGGGCCAAGCAATAATAAAAAAATAAAACCATCTCGAGATTAAAGTTGTTAAATTTCGAGAAAAAAACTTGTTAAATTTCGAGAAAAAAGTCGAGATAAAATGTTGAGAATAAAGTCATTAAATTACAAGAAAAAAGTTGTTAAATAAAATACTTTTTTTCTCGTAATTTAATGACTTTATTCTCATAATTTAATGACTTTATTCTCAACATTTTATCTCGACTTTTTTCTCGAAATTTAACGAGTTTTTTCTCGTAATTTAACGAGTTTATTCTCAACATTTTATCTCAACTTTTTTCTCGAAATTTAACGAGTTTTTTCTCGTAATTTAACAAGTTTATTCTCAACATTTTATTTAGACTTTTTTCTCGAAATTTAACAACTTTAATCTCGAGATGGTATTATTTTTTTTATTATTGCTTGGCCCTAATCCTCTTCTGTAAATAAGGCCTACGATCGATCAGTCCCAAAAAGAAATATAAAAACTTTTCCAACTGAAAGAAAACAAGCTGACAAAAAGATTGAATCCAATATTTAGTGATAATGTAGCATAATGTGAGATTTATAAGCATTTTTTTGTAGGCCGGTAATTTTTGACCGAGAACACCACAAGTGTTATAATGTGGAAAAAAATTGACAAAAATTCTCAAAAAATTTTTGGGAAGTTGTTAGACTCTGGGTGACTAAAGTCAGTAAATTTTAGTCCAATGCGATAACATTAAGGGTATGTGAAAATCCTCTTCGGGTCAAAATGACCCCAACACATCATGAGAGTTAAAATAATGATTTTTTGCAGTGCTGCCTTACAGGAGAAGAATGTACCTCCTGAAAATGACCCATATATGGAAAACAACAAAATAGGAAATGCATTTGAGATTGGGGCAAAGTCATTAGAATTACAAAAATAACTGTCAACAGCTTGCTAAAGCGCAAGAGGACCAGAGAGAATGAAAGTCACCCGTACAGGGAGATATGCTAATGAGGCAGGGCGCGCTGCGACTCCAACCAGGGGGATTAAAAAGCGAAAGCAGATGAGTTTTACAGTCCTGCATGCTGCTGCGGTTCTACGCTGCACTGTGTACCTAGTGTTTTGTCGAGTATAGAGAGCACCACTGTAGCAATTGTGCTTTATGAATGTATAACATAATCCTAGCTTCCTTTTGCTTGTCATATATCATCGCGTATAGCTTGTGTAAGCTTTTGTGTATGTACAAAGGACCATGCACATTAGCAATCACTAGTAGGACACATCATGAAGCTGCACTTTCCTTTTTAATGAGTCTAATTCACTCTGTTATTGAGCGTATTACTGCATAACGTGACAGTTGAATGGAAGCTTTGAAAAGAGCTAAAGCGGTGTTTCAGCTCAGACTTTTAGCTTGAACATCTGAAGGCAGCACTGCAGATATTTAGTAGCTAGCTGACGCTGCAGGATTGTCAACATGCAAGTATGCTAACATTACATTTCAGAAGCATTAGCACTACCCTAGAGGTCTGCGTGAGACCGATTCTGTTTTCTCGCTCCTGCAAGTTTTATTCCACACCCACCTGCTCCCAGTGTCCATCCGTTCTGGACCTGTAATGGTTTTCTTCCCACCCGCTCCTGCATGGTTTAGGTTCTATACCTAAATCTAATTTTTTGTTACATTTTTCTCTGGTATCATAAAGCTATAGAAGCTTGTTTCTGAAAAAATAAAAAAGGTAATTGTGACTTTTTATCTCACAATTCTGACTTTTTATCAAAATTGCGAGATTTCATCAGAGATGACAGAAATGTAACCCCTCCTGTTTGAACCGCCACTCTAAGTGGGACTCGAACATGGGTTGGTCGGAATGGGAGTCGGGTGCTCTAACAAAGACCGCAGTCTCTAGAGCACCTCTTGAGTTCAGGAGAGTGAGGTTTACACACACAGCTCTTACTAGCCTACATCTGTTACACTCACCCCCCTAAACCTCACTCCTATCCGGGTCACGGCACCAATGTAACCCCTCCTGTTCGAACCTGGGTCCGTCCACATGGGAGTCGGGCACTCTAACAAGGAGGCTAAAGACCGCAGTCTCTAGCGTCAGTTGCTAGAGCGCCTCTTGAGTTCAGGGGAGTGAGGATTACACACACAGCTCTTACTAGCCTACGTCTGTTACACTCACCCCCTAAACCTCACTCCTATCCGGGTCACGCCACTAATGTAAGCCCTCCTGTAATGTAACAGCCCGCTCTAAGCGGGACTCAAACCCTTTTTTTGGTTCCATTTTTCTCTGGTATCAGAAAGCTATAGAAGCTTGTTTCCGCCACTAAATAAAAAAATAAAAAAATAAAAAAGGTAAATGCGACTTTTTATCTCACAATTTTGACTTTTTTTCTCAAAATTACGAGATTTAAACATAATTGCTAGTTATAAAGTCAGAATTACATGATGTAAAGTCAGGATTGTGACTTTTTTTCTTGCAATTGCAGTTCTGACTTTATATCTCGTAATTCTGACTTTATAACATGCAATTGCGAGTTTAATTCTTGCAATTCTGACTTTATATCACACAATTCTGACTTTATATCTCGCAATTCTGACTTTATATCTCGCAATTCTGACTTTATATCACACAATTCTGACTTTATATCTCGCAATTCTGACTTTATAACTCGCAATTCTGACTTTATATCACACAATTCTGACTTTATATCTCGCAATTCTGACTTTATATCTCGCAATTCTGACTTTATATCACACAATTCTGACTTTATAACTCGCAATTCTGACTTTATATCTCGCAATTCTGACTTTATATCACGCAATTCTGACTTTATATCTCGCAATTCTGACTTTATATCTCGCAATTCTGACTTTATAACTCGCAATTCTGACTTTATATCACACAATTCTGACTTTATATCTCACAATTCTGACTTTATAACTCGCAATTCTGACTTTATAACTCGCAATTCTGACTTTATATCACACAATTCTGACTTTATATCTCGCAATTCTGACTTTATATCACACAATTCTGACTTTATATCTCGCAATTCTGACTTTATAACTCGCAATTCTGACTTTATATCTTGCAATTCTGACTTTATATCACGCAATTCTGACTTTATATCTCGCAATTCTGACTTTATATCTTGCAATTCTGACTTTATAACTCGCAATTCTGACTTTATATCACACAATTCTGACTTTATATCTCGCAATTCTGACTTTATAACTCGCAATTCTGACTTTATATCACACAATTCTGACTTTATATCTCGCAATTCTGACTTTATATCTCGCAATTCTGACTTTATATCACACAATTCTGACTTTATAACTCGCAATTCTGACTTTATATCTCGCAATTCTGACTTTATATCACACAATTCTGACTTTATATCTCACAATTCTGACTTTATATCTCGCAATTCTGACTTTATATCTCGCAATTCTGACTTTATAACTCGCAATTCTGACTTTATATCACGCAATTCTGACTTTATAACATGCAATTGCGAGTTTAATTCTTGCAATTCTGACTTTATATCACACAATTCTGACTTTATATCTCGCAATTCTGACTTTATATCTCGCAATTCTGACTTTATAACTCGCAATTCTGACTTTATATCACACAATTCTGACTTTATATCTCGCAATTCTGACTTTATATCTCGCAATTCTGACTTTATATCACACAATTCTGACTTTATAACTCGCAATTCTGACTTTATATCTCGCAATTCTGACTTTATATCACGCAATTCTGACTTTATATCTCGCAATTCTGACTTTATATCTCGCAATTCTGACTTTATAACTCGCAATTCTGACTTTATATCACACAATTCTGACTTTATATCTCACAATTCTGACTTTATAACTCGCAATTCTGACTTTATAACTCGCAATTCTGACTTTATATCACACAATTCTGACTTTATATCTCGCAATTCTGACTTTATATCACACAATTCTGACTTTATATCTCGCAATTCTGACTTTATAACTCGCAATTCTGACTTTATATCTTGCAATTCTGACTTTATATCACGCAATTCTGACTTTATATCTCGCAATTCTGACTTTATATCTTGCAATTCTGACTTTATAACTCGCAATTCTGACTTTATATCACACAATTCTGACTTTATATCTCGCAATTCTGACTTTATAACTCGCAATTCTGACTTTATATCACACAATTCTGACTTTATATCTCGCAATTCTGACTTTATATCTCGCAATTCTGACTTTATATCACACAATTCTGACTTTATAACTCGCAATTCTGACTTTATATCTCGCAATTCTGACTTTATATCACACAATTCTGACTTTATATCTCACAATTCTGACTTTATATCTCGCAATTCTGACTTTATATCTCGCAATTCTGACTTTATAACTCGCAATTCTGACTTTATATCACACAATTCTGACTTTATATCTCACAATTCTGACTTTATAACTCGCAATTCTGACTTTATAACTCGCAATTCTGACTTTATATCACACAATTCTGACTTTATATCTCGCAATTCTGACTTTATATCTTGCAATTCTGACTTTATATCTCGCAATTCTGACTTTATAACTCGCAATTCTGACTTTATATCTTGCAATTCTGACTTTATATCACGCAATTCTGACTTTATATCTCGCAATTCTGACTTTATATCTTGCAATTCTGACTTTATAACTCGCAATTCTGACTTTATATCACACAATTCTGACTTTATATCTCGCAATTCTGACTTTATAACTCGCAATTCTGACTTTATATCACACAATTCTGACTTTATATCTCGCAATTCTGACTTTATATTACACAATTCTGACTTTATATCACGCAATTCTGACTTTATATCTCGCAATTCTGACTTTATATCTCACAATTCCGACTTTATATCTCGCAATTCTGACTTTATAACTCGCAATTCTGACTTTATAACTCGCAATTCTGACTTTATAACTCGCAATTCTGACTTTATATCACACAATTCTGACTTTATATCTCGCAATTCTGACTTTATATCACACAATTCTGACTTTATATCTCGCAATTCTGACTTTATAACTCGCAATTCTGACTTTATATCTTGCAATTCTGACTTTATATCACGGAATTCTGACTTTATATCTCGCAATTCTGACTTTATATCTCGCAATTCTGACTTTATAACTCGCAATTCTGACTTTATATCACACAATTCTGACTTTATATCTCGCAATTCTGACTTTATAACTCGCAATTCTGACTTTATATCTCGCAATTCTGACTTTATATTACACAATTCTGACTTTATATCACGCAATTCTGACTTTATATCTCGCAATTCTGACTTTATATCTCACAATTCCGACTTTATATCTCGCAATTCCGACTTTATATCTCACAATTCCGACTTTATATCTCGCAATTCCGACTTTATATCACACAATTCTGACTTTATATCACACAATTCTGACTTTATATCACACAATTCTGACTTTATATCACACAATTCTGACTTTATATCACACAATTCTGACTTTATAACTCGCAATTCTGACTTTATATCTCGCAATTCTGACTTTATATCTCGCAATTCTGACTTTATATCTCGCAATTCTGACTTTATATCTCACAATTCTGACTTTATATCTCGCAATTCTGACTTTATATCACACAATTCTGACTTTATATCTCGCAATTCTGACTTTATATCACACAATTCTGACTTTATATCACACAATTCTGATTTTATAACTCACAAATCTTATGTTAAGTTGAAATGTTTTATATAATGTAAATTTTATGGATGATACGGAACTTTTTTTGCCGTGTAAATAGCCATGATGCTAACATGGCGTAAAAACTTAATAAACAAACAAACAAACAAACTGACTTTATAACTCACAATTCTTACGTTATATCACACAATTCTGACTTTATAACTCGCAATTCTGACTTTATAACTCACAAATGTGAGTTTATACCTTGCAATTCTGAGAAAAAAGTCGCAATTACCATTTTTATTTTTTATTTCATGGTGGAAACAAGCTTCCATAGACAGCTATATATTCTTCTTAATAATGCCATAAAAAAACAGTGTCCTATAGTCATTTTTATTGATTCACTTTTGTTTTCAAGCACCATTTGTGTTAATGGCTCCCTCTCATACATTAAATAACAAATTTGGTTGGTAAACATAGAAGTTGGAAATGTAAATGTAAACAGTATTCCTGGAAAATTAATCTGTTTGAACAACCATTTGTAAACTATATGTTGTTCACTAATGATTTTGACACAAAATTAAATTAAATTAAATTAAAAATCACTAACTTAAAAAAAGCTGAAATAAAATAATGATACATATTAGATGAAAAACCTAAAAGCATAATGAACTATAAGAAATGTTTAGAAATGTATTGTATACATTTTGCGTGATGAATCACTGTATATTTTTTTTCTGATTTGTTCATTGTGTTTGACTTCCCAACACTGCATAGCTGAGAAACTGTTTTTCACATGCATTCCTAAAAGAACAACATTTTCTTCCTCTATTTTTCTTCTTTTCAAACTACCAATTTATTCATATACTCAGGTTCAGACTGCCCGCTCCAGCCGAAACCTGAACAACAAATATAATCATCCAACCTGCCACACACAGGAGCTGGAGGATGGGGCAAGGGTGGGTTTAGCAATATAGAAACAGAAACACCTCAGGCATCTCACAAAACCCCAAAACAAACTTAAAGTCTTATTTTTTAGCACCGCACAACACTAGCATTCAGCTAGCACCGCTTTGAGCTTGTTAGCTTGATCAGTACCTGCAGCCATCACAGATCCTTAAAGCCTAAAGTAGTTTTAATGACGTAGCAAAAACCTGCTCTAGGCTACAGAACCCCTCACAAGTAAATAATAAAATAGTAAGATAGTGTGTGATTCGGTTGTGTTTGGGTTCATGCAAGATGTCAGTTCTGAACATTGATAGCAAGGCTATCCATCAGACAGCTCAAACAAAGCCAATCGATCTGTGTTTCCTGAAGAAGTTCACTATTGTCATTCAGCTAGAGGATGTGCCCTGTGGAGATCCTGTACTGATTCTCTTTCTGCTCTTTTCTTAGAAACTTCAGAGGCTAGATTGCAACTATAGGCAACAATGGAAGCATTTGTTATTGTATGAGCCTACTTGAGCAGTTTTGAAAAAAGGTTTGCATAGCCTTGAGGTTAAAGATCTTGGCTGGTAATCAAAAAGTTCCTCGTAAGGATTGATCAATGGATCGCGCCCTTGAGCAAGACACTTTACCCCGAGTTGCACCACGGGGGATCTTCCGTAATAAGCATATTGTAAATTGCTCTGGATGAAACCATCAGCTTAATGACAAACGAGTAGTAATTAGTAAAATGAGCTATTAAGGGTCATTATTCTCTTTCAGGCTTTATGACAGAGGGCTTGTCTTTTTATTAGGGATTGTAGTGTTGGAAATGTTTAAATGTATTGGTTAACCTGGGCTATTTGGATGTATTCATCTTCAGATGTCTTCTGCCTGTCCGCCTTACCTTCTACAAGAACGCTTACAGTAAGAAAGGCAGTTTATGTTCTCTCAGAAAGTTGTTGTGAGCAGTGTTGGGGAAAGTTACTTTTAAAAGTAATGCATTACAATATTGCGTTACTCCCTAAAAAAGTAACTAATTGCGTTACTTCGTTACTTTTTATGAAAAGTAATGCGTTACATTACTTTTGCGTTACTTTTTCACACTGGGGCTGGGTTTGTTTGTTTTTAATAACAACAAAAAAGTTCTATTTTTGGCAAAAAGGCCCTTTCACACCAAAAGTGAAATGAATAAGCCTCAGGCTGAAGGAAAAGCATATTTACACCTGTACAGTAGAGGGCGCAGCTCAAACAAACCTTTCTAATCTAAAGTATTTTTTGCTTATTAGTATGGTTTAATTAGGTATATTGAAGATCAGCAGCAAAGACATTGGTTAATAATTGAGATTAAATACATAAAGTATATTTGTGTAATTTAATATAGTTAATTATTACAGGTTTGCAAAAATTCTGAGATTGCATTTCACTGTTTTTATTCATTTTGAGGAATACTGAATGTTTTCATGCAAGTGAGATAAGTAAATGCATGTTCACATTTAGTCTAAAACTACAATAACCATCATGTTCACACAGCGCACACAACACCCTCTGCACTTTATTTCTCTCAACATGGGGACAGGAGAGCTGTCAGTCAATAAATGTGAAAAAGTAACTTGCGTTACTTATTTGAAAAAGTAACTTAGATATTTTGTTGTGAATTGAAAAAGTAATGCGTTACTTTACTAGTTACTTGAAAAAGTAATCTGATTACGTAACTCAAGTTACTTGTAATGCGTTACCCCCAACACTGGTTGTGAGTGGAGTGAAATACACAGAATGAAGGCATTTTAATCTGTTGAAGCAGTTTTATATCCTGTTGAGTGGTTGTGTCAAGTATGTTAAAAGATACAGGTGTTTGAGAGACTGCAGTCATTTATATTTAATTAGGTTTCTCAATTTAACAGGTTAATTGAGTGAAAATAAATATAAAAAATTAAATAAAATAATTTAATTTAAAATGCAAATTTCTAAAACACCAGAGCAATTAAATTTGAAGTACCATATTCATGATTTTGCAATGTTAATCACACATACAGAGAATGTTCAAATGTTTAAAGATACTGTACCTAAAAAGCATCTTAAACTAGCCTAAACTGGTTTGCTAGTCTAAACCGGTCTCAAGCCTGGACAGAATGGTCTGTAGGATGGTTTTAAAGGGGTTTTGGTCATTTTCCAGCTGGTCAGGCTGGGATTTCAGATAGATTAGAGGAAGACCAGCTTTGCAAGCCTGGGAGACAAGCTTAAACCAGACCATTTTTGTCTAGTTCAGGGGTTTTCCAAATGTGGGGGGCACACCTCCCCAGGGGGTGCCAGACCATGCACAGAATGGTAAAAATAAATAAATAAAATGATTAAATAATGTTTAATAATTGTGGAAACAATATTTTAAAAAAAGTTTTGGACAAGAGACTTTGTTATGTTTCCGCTCCTCTGTTTTCATTCAGATCATTTTAAACCATAAACTCCTGAGTTTTCAGTCCTAGGATCCAGTAAATTAATGTGTTCAAACAGTCAGTCCAAAACAGCCCTAATGCATAGAAAACCCGGCCGATTTCATCATAAATGGCAGAAATGTTACCCCTCCGGTTTGAACTGCCCGCTCTAAGCAGGACTCAAACCCGGGTCTGTCCGCGTGGGAGCCGGGCGCTCTAACAAGGGGGCTAAAGACCGCAGTCTCTACCGTCAGTCACTAGAGTGCCTCTAGAGTTCAGGGGAGTGAGGTTTACACAGCTTTTACTAGCATATGTCTGCTACACTCACCCCCCTAAACCTCACTCCCATCCGGGTCATGGCACCAATATAACCCCTCTTGTTTGAACTGCCCGCTCTAAGCGGGACTCGAACCCGGGTCCGTCTTCATGGGAGTCGGGCGCTCTATCAAAGAGGCTAAAGACCGCAGTTGCTAGGCACCTCTTAAGTTTAGGGGAGTGAGGTTTACACGCACAGCTCTTACTAGCCTATGTCCGTTACACTCACCCCCCTACATCTCACTCCCATCCGGGTCACGGCACCAATGTAACCCCTCCTGTTTGAACTGCCCGCTCTAAGCGGGACTCGAACCCAGGTCCGTCCACATAGGAGTTCAGGGGAGTGAGGTTCACATGCACAGCTCTTACTAGCCTACGTCTGTTTCACTCACCCCCCTAAACATCACTACCATCTGGGTCACGGCACCAATTTAACCCCTCCTGTTCGAACCGACCACTCTAAGTGGGACTTAAACCCTGGTCTATCTGCATGGGAGTTCAGGGGAGTGAGGTTTACCAGCACAGCTCTTACTAGCCTATGTTTGTTACAGAGAGAATAGTGTATTTGGCTTTAAAGCACAATTTCTGTTTCGGAGACAGACAGAAATACAGACTGAAAAGCGTCTCAAAACACCCAACCGCTCCATGAGCATATGATACAAAACTACATATCTCAGTTGGATAAAGCAAACCAGTGTCATGCTAGTAAAGTTTTGATGGATGACAATTGTAATTAAGGAAAAGATGATTACAGTGTGTATGTTTTTTCAAAATGGAGGCCCACTGTCTTTGATTTTGAAAACCCCTGGTCTAGTTTAAGCTGTGTTTTTCTTCTTCCAAAGCCACTTTTTGCCTATTCCAACACATTCTCATGCAAATTTATAACTATTTTGTTTTGGCTTATTGGTGGCTTAGTCATGTGAATCTGGTTAAGCCCTAGAGACATTTAGTTTTTTTCAAAAAATAAATAAATAAAAAATTGTTTCAGTATGAGTTACATCTAATGAATTAATATGAAATTGCCACCTCGAAAAATAGTTACATTTCCTCATTAAATCAGGTTGTCTATTCAATGGATTCATCTACCGCAGTAATGTAAAGTCTTTGAATTGTCTTCACTGGGTGGATTTTTCTCAGCAAATATTGATATACAAGTAATTGCACTGCATTTGTTTAATTAACCATATCATATTAATAATTCAATTAAAATGTAATCAATTAACATCATCTTGACATATTTGCCTTATTAGCATTGTGCAAGCATGTAGTGAATCCACACAAACACGCATAGAGCTTTTGCTGAGTGGAGAGAGGCAAAGATTGCAGGCCATTCGGTAAAATGTCAGGCGCTGTTCTGAAGGGATCAGATAGCTTTTTGATGTCAAGAGCCACTGAGGCAGAAGAAGAAGAAAGACTCTTGATGGGCATCAGGTGTAATTTCAGCAAATGTTTCCGCACTTTCTGACTCACCAGCAAATCTTCTCTGGCAACTCTCTGTCTTTGAAACACTGGAATACAGTCGCTAGAACCGATGACTGAGCAGAAGTTATCATTATAAGATGTAACTAGACAGCTTGAAAGTGCATCATAAAAATAAAATTGTAACTCTTTACTCTTTATCACAATCGACTCTGTTAGAATCATTAAATCATAAGACAAAGACAGAGGTGAATGGAAACTGGTTGTGGTGAGTAAATAAAACAGTTACTCGCTAGTTTACTGGAACTGCAACATAATACATGGTTAAATCACAATGTAAATGACACAAGCATTTTGAATCAAAGACACAAATGATCTTTTGTGGCTCACACATCTTCTAACAGCTATTTTTCATAACTAATTACCTTTTGAGATGTAAACAGATATGAAAGTCTTTAAAGTCCCCCTGTGGTGAAAATCAAGTTTTTAATGTTGTTTATATGTCTATGTGGTGTTTTTAATGTGCTTTAAGACAAACCATGTAAAATCAGTCGATACCATTGCTGAGCATTTTGCAGTGAACCAAAGACGGTCTCAAAACCGTGGTTCTCTATGTCACAAACAGGTTGTAACCAATCACATCAACATGTGGGTGGGCTTTAGCATATCATCAATCGGGTACATTTAGCATAGTAGGTGAATTATATATATTACGATGTTATGATGAACTATATGCCTTTCTCCACTGACGTTCTAAGATGTTCAAAGCATTTCTAAGGAATTATATTAATATTTAGAAGGCAGACTGAGATGGCGAACGGGAACATGGTTTGTGTAACATTAGCAGCACATTATTAGCCGTTTGATAACGTAGTCAAGCAAAAAAGCAATACATAAAACATCAACTTGTAGATGAGTCTGTATAATTCACTCTACCTCTTCTTCTGAATCAGTTTCTGGTTCAAACATTTATGACTGAATTAAACCAGAGTGGAGGCGGGGGTAATTTGCATATTCATGGTTCCACGTATACTAAATGAATCAAGGGTGTAGAGTTACGTTCAAGCTATTTTAAGGCAAGAAGAAATTATTTTCACAGGAAAAAAAAAAATGTTTCAATATGCCATTTTGGTGATCAAAGATGAGTTTTAAGTGATAAAATTATTGACTACAGGGGGAATTTAAAACTTGTTGGAAGACAATCTTTAAATCTGTTATTTTATTAATTTATTAAGTGAAGGTTTTGAGAGACAACACTTTTATAATAAAAAATAATGCAAAACACTGTTTTTTTTCCATAAATATTCATAGAACTGTATATTTATCATTGCATTGGCAAAAGGTTAATTTCAGACTGCAAACTCGACAAATACCAAAAGGTCTCTTATCTTATCTCTCGCTCTGTTTGCTAACCCTGTTGCATCTCTTGTTGCTGTTTATGAATTATTAAAGGCTCAGTAACGTGTGTGAATACTGATTATGTTATTAATGAGGTGCTTATGACAGTGGGGTCAGAGCGAGGCCACGTTCACCATTTTCCCACTGTACGTTTAGCGCCATCAGCCGTAATCAGATAACCGACGGCGAGATTTCTCCAGTCGGCTTGTGGTGTGGGAGGCAGATTGATTGTCTCTTATAGGCTGTTTTGTAACAGAGGGCTCAGAGATTGTTTATCTCTCTCACTCTTGTCCCGTTTCATCTGCCGATTGCTGAGTTTTCATTTCCTCTCCTCCGCTCGCCCCGACGGAAGCGCTCGCAGCGTGCCGAGGCCCTGCGCGGTTTTAAGCCCCTTTTTGTCTTTTGTGTTAAAATGATCCTTTTATATTAATCCTCCAGACGGGAACCACCCTGAAGTGGACTTATCCTTGGCACTTATCGGAACGTGAAAACCATCTAGATTATGCTCTCTATGTCCTTTTCTGTCGACGGCCGCGTTGTTTTTCACCCCTTCCAGCTTGTTTCTCGAGTGTCCCGAGAGAGCCGACATTTTAAAAAACAGCGGCCCCCCGCCGACACCCCGCGCTGGCGTAGTCACGGCATACTGATCAGCAGTTTAGCAATTTCACCTCAGGTAAAATAGAAATGTAGGAGGATGGATTTTATCCATTTAGATGTAGATACGTCTTCCTTTCGCATACAGCATTTTCCCTCAGTGCTTTGGCAGATTTCCCCCTGTTGCTGCTGCTCTCAGATCTCTTGTTTCACACTCAAGCCTTTGTGAGGGAGGGAAGACTGACTCTCTCAAAGTCATTTTTGTACTTGAAGGTCTCGCAGCAGGGAGCACCTGCAGCCACCATACACTCCGCACAGCATTAGTTTGCCTATATTTGTAGGTGGAGTTGTGTGTGTGTGTTTTTTTTTTTTCTACAGGGGCAATAAAGAGGCTTTTTCTTTCCTTTTTTCACTTTTGGTCCAGAAAGTTTTCCCTGGAGCACTACAGCAGGAGAGTTGAAAAAAATAAAAAAACAAAACAAAGCTCTGCCATGTGTGGGATAATGTTTCCTAGAGAGAGAGAGTGCGCTGTGTATTTCTGATCTGAAATCAACTGCGGAATGCGTATTATGAAGAGTTAGTGTTATTTTCAAGAACACCATCGAAGCTGCCTTGCTGCCTACATACTGACTGAAATACAACTTCATACGTGACTGATTTGGAGCGCTTTAACGTAGGCAGCAACTCTGTGCATCATACAAATAGCACTCTGCAATACCATTATAAACATACATTAAAGGCTCTTTTACACCAAGAATGATAACTATAAAGATAACTATAACGATAACTCCAGCATCCACACCAGCTCACAATATTGTTCTGTTTACTCTAAGCATGTATAATGTATATGTATATATATATATATATATATATATATATATATATATATAATCAAACCAGTCAAAAGTTTGGAAACATTACTATTTTTAATGTTTTTGAACAAAGTCTCTTATGCTCATTAAGGCTGCATTTATTTCATAATAAATACAGAAAAAACAATAATATTGTGAAATATTATTACAATTTAAATTATTTTTTTTATATTTTAATATACTTTAAAATATTATTTATTTCTGTGATGCAAAGCTGAATTGTCACATGATCCTTCAGCAATCATTCTAATATGATGATTTATTATCAATGTTGGAAACAGTTGTGCTGTTTAAAGGATTAGTTCACTTTTAAATAAACTTTTCCTGATAATTTACTCACCCAAGATGTTCATGTCCTTCTCTCTTCAGTCGAAAAGAAATGAAGGTTTTTGATGAAAACATTCCAGGATTTTTCTCCATATAGTTGACTTCAATGGGCACCAAACAGTTGAAGGTCAAAATTAGTTTCACTGCAACTTCAAATTGTTCTACACGATCCCAGACAGGAAATAAGGGTCTTATCTAGAGAAACAATCACTCATTTTCTAAAAATGAAATAAAATTGTATACATTTTAACCAGAAATGCTCATCTTGAACTAGCTCTCTTCTTCTTCTTCTTTATTAGAATTCCAGCAGTGTAGACACTGCTAAGTGTATTACTGCCCTCCACAGGTCAAAGTTTGAACTAATTGTTATATACTATTGTACTAGCATATTGCATATAAAAATTTTAGCATTTAAGTCAAACGCCCTTAAGTCAAAAGTCTCTCCCTTTCGAGTGTCATGGGCAAAGCATGCTGGGAAATAGAAATCCCAGCCCAGTTTCAGTTAAACTTAAGTTAGTCTAAATTAAAAGAAATTAGTTCATACAACTCAAAACAATAAAGCAGTACATTTTATTTGAAATATATCAGTTATGTGAACTCAAATGAAAAAGAAAGTTCTAAATACTCATAACAGTTAATTTAACTCAACTAATTTGTTAAATTTAAGTTTTTCCTACTCAAATCAATTAAGTATTTTGAGCATTAGGGTTTACAGTGTATGATAATTCATACTCAGAAAGTGGAACTGAAATGATATTAATTACAAGATAATAAGTTAAAACATTTAAAATGCACTTGCAGAGTGCAGACTATTTTACTTTAATTAACTGTCTCGTCGCACCCCTAATATGTATGTATGTTTGCATTTGTGCATTTTTCTTTAGGGATGCTCAGTAAATTTTTTAAGTTTTTAGTGATTTTTTTAAATGATTTATTCAGACAAAAATGTGAAAAAATTAATATCAACATGAAAATACTTTCTGCTTATTATTGGTTAGAAAAACATCAATACATCCCTATTTCTTTCTTCTTTTTTCATCCGTCATCTTGACTCTTGAGTTTTTGTTTCTGAACTTGTCATAGTGCATTCTGGGATTTGTGAAGGATACATGTGATATTGCTTAAAATTTGGTCAAAGCAAGTTTTTTTTGAGTGCAATGTAATTAAGTTGTCTACTTTTTTGAACAGCTCTCACTTTGAGAGCACGCTTATGTTGTCTTACACACCAAGGCACGTTTTGGAACGGAGCGTATATGTAGCACAATGTCCGCATGAATGTGTTTCTGGCTTTCTGTTGAGAACAGTGTTTTGTGGGTAGGTGTTATGTGTGTGAGTGAGAAAAAAAAAGGCAAGTAAGGAATACGGAGGAGAATCGTAATTAAAATTTTCAGTCTCGTTAAGTTGGTGACAGCCTTCACTGCACCAAGGGTTCCGGCGATCGATGAAAAGGATCTGCCTCCAATACTAACGAACCAAGAGATTCCAAAGCCCTGGGGAAAAGAGAAATTAATTAAAAATATTTATGGCCCCAATTAATCAGTTCAGTGAGATACTCTCATTGTCCAGGGGGCGTATGGTGCATGGGATGCACGTCTCATGAAGCGAAAGTCTCAAAGTGATCGGATGCTGCCACGTTCTGCTTTTCACACTTACACACACACTCCTGCTTAAAGAGCGACTGCTCCCGACACCTTCAGCAGTACACTTTTACCCTGCATTGATTCAACATCACAGAGACCACATAGTGACGGGGCATTATGCTCAGTCGGTGTCCCTCACATATGCTGTTCGTGTCGAGCAAGAGTACTCTCCCACCGCAGATGTGACAGTGTCGGTATGCTGGTTTACTCTGTGCTCTCAGCATGCTGCCCTGGTGCCCATGACAATAGTGAAGTCCATCCACCTGCATTTTACGCCTCTCGCATAAGCAAGAGCCATTAGCCATTATTGGACAGGAATAAGCATGGCATCATTACACGTCCCCACCACTTTATGAAATAGCTTATGACAGGGATGTGTTTAATAGAAGCATAGTTTACACACAACTACTGTACATATGTGCCACTTAATGCTTAATTGCTTCACTATACTGTATATTATATTATATTATATTATATTATATTATATTATATTATATGCTGATTGATTCATTAATTGATTAATTGTCTATCAATATTTACCTGTTCGCTCTCTGTAAGTGTAGTTTGTTGCAGTTTGTCTGTTGTAGCAAAAACAAAAAAATGAAGATGGTACTTCAAGCTTGACTGGCTTTAATGGAATTTTTTATTATGGAATTTACATACAGGTCTGGGGCATGATCAATTGCATTAATTCTTTTTCACATTACTTTCACTAACTTGTGGCTAAATGAACAGCACTAAAATAAATGTTCCTGTTTCAGATATACAGTATGTATATCCATGGTTTATTAAAGGTGTCATGAATTGCATTTTTTGTTAATTTTATAAAGTTTTCTGAGGTCCACTTGTTATGTTACCGAAATTTTTACATCAAAAAACATCCTAATTTAGAAGTAATAAGCTATTTTCTATCCTGTTTTTGACCCTCTCTTTCAAACACTCTGTTTTGATAGGCGTGTCACATTGAAGACACACCCACTGCTATGATTGGGTAACAGTTCTGCATATTAAAATAAGTACTTGTAGTTACCATGATGTTGCTCACTGAAGCTTTTATACAGAATTACAGCAAATGACTTTGATCAAAACAACAAAAGCAGCGCTCCCTACATGCTTTCTTCCGTATCCGATAATAAACTAATGCATTAACCCCATAAATACCGAAGCAAAGGAAAAAACAGCAAATCACAACTGTGATGCTATACTCAGTACATACCAAATGATCTGTATCAGACAAAGCAATAGTGACACATGATAAAACACTGTTATTCACACTTGTGTGTTGCGACAGGATACTGTCGGATCAAATATAGTTGTCACTGCATCATCTTTTATTTTCTGTCTGCATTGAACTGAGTCTTGTTTAAAAACTAATCCGCATTAAAATGAAGTGAACAAGCAAGTGTTTGCACCTGTCTCGTATTTACTACTACATGACATGTGTGAATTAGAGGCGATAATGTGGAAGTAGGCGTTAATCTTCTGCAGAGGCGGTGTTTCGTCGCATTATGATGTAATAATGTGACAAAATCTAAAACAAGTCATTTTCTGAGCTCGTTTTCAATAAAAGCAGTTTTTTTGCACTAATGAAAAAGTTCTGAATTCATGACTCATAGTTTTGTTGAAATAACTGTCGTCTTAGTTTTTTTCTTATCAGTTATGTACATTAGGGTTTTGTTACATTGAATGTTGTTAAATTAATGTTTATTATTGTTTTTTTTGCTGTAAATTTAATTGACATCTGTAAATCATTATTTTTTTTAATTGAACCTATATTCTATTTTAAAACATTTTAGCATGATCTTATTAATATTCACGAGCCGTCTCCAATGATATCACAACTGGCTTGTTTTCTTGTTTAGATGCCATCGTCCCATCCACTTTTAATACAAAATGCTGCCCATGGGCATAAGAGTGATTAACGTTTAGCGGAGCTATTCGTTTGCTGAGTTTGCTTACTTTACTGCTTAATTCTTCTTCATTTTTCAAGTTGGCAACAGCTTTATTGATTTCTGCCCTAGGAAGGGCTCTTCGTGGCTTTTTGTAGCCTTAAGAAATTCCTCTTTTTTGTCACTTGGCTTCATAAGTGGAGCGTAGGCAGATCAGCATCAAAACACCTAATGAAAAAGCAAATATTCCAGAAATATTGTAATGGATAATCTTTTTTCTGCTGGAGTAAGATGTGTTACTTGTAGGAGAACTATGCAGGTTAATTCAAGGCAGAATTTTGAATCACAAATGGAAGCTTTTTTTTTTTCCAGATTTGCATGTACATTTGTATACTGTAGATGAGTGAGTAAATAGGCTGAGCGAAATAAGCAAAGACAATTTGTGCCACTTATAATTCTCCATGTGCATATTTTGGGGACTGGAGCATGAAAACGGCTTTATTAAGATACGCAGCTCTTAAATGTATCCAGCATGGTTACTTGTCATTTTGCAGGCATTTTATTTAAAGTAACACTGTAATTGGAGGGACAGTCTGCCTGGAGCAGAGGCACTTAAACAAGCTGGTGTTAAGAACCGTAGTCAGGGGCAGAGCGAGGTTAAGTGTCTCACTCAGGAGCACAACAACGGTAGAGCAAGAGTGCTGTCACAGAACCTCTCCAGTGGGACACACTTTCCTGGAAATAAACCAGCGACCTTTGTGTTAGCGACCTGGATCTTTGTAGATCTTTGTAGACTGCAATTTCTTTCCCATCTACGATTACATTGGAGTAGCTTATTTGTTTGATGTCTGGAGCTACTAACTAGAAAATGGCCTAATGATGTAGGTTTGGTTTTAACATTGACTTATTCAACTTAAGATACACATAAGTCACAGTTTGGTACGTACCTCGGTTTCGGGGTCACGGTTTAATACGAGTTCGGTACAACAGGAAAAAGCAACAAATCCCCAAAGCACGTTCATTAATGTGCGGTGACAATGGTGGATGCACAATGTTCAATATTGCGCTTTTTCAAGAAATCATGGAAAGATGAGCAAGAAGGAGAAAACCTTCACCTTTACACAAGGAGACAGCGAGTGAAGCGAAACCTGAGGTTTCCCGTTTTCAGGACATGCATATTTCATCACTGAACTGTAGTAGCAAGACTTCCACCACACAAAAATGATTTTGTCTCATTATAACTACGGAAACAACTTAAAATACTCCGTCATTTATGGTCATACAGATAAGAGTAAGTCATCATTCAAAACTTTATTTTTATATGTATACACTCACAATTTAAAAAAAAAAAACAATCAAACAGGATGCCTCTCTTACACCCGGTGCAATGCGATGCCAGGCGTGACAAAAGTGTTTTTTGATAGTTTCAGCCCGACACAGTCATCATTTTCATGTCCAGCGCCCACGTTGTTTAAATAGTAAATGCACTCGCATCCATCTGTTCGCCCATGGGCATGCTGATCTGAAAACAAGGTGAAACGGGGTGAAAACGTGTTCAGGCGTTTTGCTATTTTGAGTCAAATTGCTAATTAGAGTTTCAGTGCAGCTTCAAAGGGCTCTACACGATCCCAGCCGAGGAATAAGGGTCTTGTCTAGCAAAACGAGAAACGAAAAATTGTATACTTTTTAACCACAAATGCTCATCTTGCACTGCTCTGCGATGCGCCACACATTACGTAATCATGTTGAAAGGTCACATGTGACGTAGGCGGAAGTACTGCAGTAGAGCGAAGAACTCTCAAAATCTCATTTTCTCCTTCAACTTCAAAATCGCCTGACATTGTTGTTTTACTTTTTTTTGTAAAGGCCGTTTGACTTTTTAATTGTTTAGTAAACACTTTCTCGATACTTCCGCCTACGTCACATGTGACCTTTCCAATGTGATTATGTAATGCGTGGCGCTTCGCAGAGCAGTGCAAGACAAGCATTTGTGGTTAAAAAGTATATCATTTTTATTTATTTTTAGAAAATGCCTGATTATTTCGCTAGATGAGACCCTTATTCCTTGTCTGGTATTGTTTAAAGCTCTTTGAAGCTGCACTGAAACTGTAATTTTGACCTTCAACTGTTTGGGCTCCATTGAAGTCCACTATAAGGAGAATAATCCTGGAATGTTTTCCTCAAAAACCTTCATTTCTTTTCGACTGAAGAAAGAAAGACATGAACATCTTGGATGACATGGGGGTGAGTAAATTATCAGGACATTTTAATTCTGAAGTGAACTAATCCTTTAATAGCTCACAACCTTCTTTACAACGGAAAAGAAAAGTTGTTTTCAGAAGATATTACATTTAGGTTAAAGATTTAAAAAAATCGTATCTGTGAGACAATACAATGAATTAGAGCTGCACTATTCTGGATAAATTGAGTATCAACATTTTTTGCTTACTACCTTTAAATGTCCAAATAATACACTGGTGTTTGATGATTTTATTTTAAAGAATCTCTGTTTTCATTCTTTATTTCATAGAGTGCAATATAAATGCATTTAATTTAATTTTAAGTTTGATTTCATAAAATGACTTTAAATGTAACATCTGTACTGTAACTGTGAAAAAAAACATGGTTTATAAAAAGAAATAGCTGTTGTGTCTTAATGAAAAATGACACACCAGACTTTTGTTGCATTCAATACTTACATTATATTCAGCCAACGGCACTACAAATATTCTTAGGATCTGTTCTACAATCTATTATCTCTACTGTCCATATCCAAATTTGCGCCTAAGTTATGACCGGCTAGCCATCAATAATAAGTCAGCGAGTGTGAAAAAAGTTCCTATCTAATGAATCTAATCTAAAGAAACTGTCACTGCTGGCAAGAACATTTCACTGCCTCTGCAATTTTTGCCTCGCCGTTGTTTTCAAGCTTGTTAAATTCAGAGCACAACAATCTATCAGCAGTTTCCTATCAACTCTATCTGCATGAATGATTTGTTTGGCACATAGTCATCTGTTGTTTAAGCAAAAACAAATCCATTTTTTTGTATGAACCTTAGCTGCCATGTACCCGCAAACAGCTGTTTAGTTTGTTCATTGTGTAAATCTGCTGCTGGGCAGACTTGGTTCCCATTGTAGCATGTTTTCATTTGTATAATCTATTAGAATCACCGGTAAGATGCTCAGCTTCAGGTTCATCTAGTTTAGGAATCAGTGCAGGTGCCAGACAGCTGTCAATCCCAATGTCAATGCGGAGATTGGCTGATTGATCGAAGCAAGTCAAAGCGCAGAAGGTGAGAGAGGTTAAAGCACAATCATGATTGACGTGGAGGTAGCCGGAGAAAAGGAGAGAGGATAACATATTAAAACAATGCTGTGAAATGCAAAGAGAGAGGCAAAGAGAGACAGGTGGTGAGTGGGAGGAGGTGATGAAAGAGAAAATATAACATGAACAGAAAAGCTTTTAGGAGATGGGAGGAATATTTGTTAAGGAATGAAGGCTCGTGTGAATAATCAGGAGGGAACCAGGAATTTTGGGGATCCTGTGAGGAAATGTGAGCAAAATTCAGTGGGCATGTTGACAAGACCAAGAGCGCCGCTAAAGTACTTGTATGTCACAGCATGTGACATACAACATGTTATTTATTAATAAGTTTAATGAATAATAATTAAACAATAATCATTTATTAAACTGCTTATTAATAAATGTTCACCTCTTGATTATTATTGTTGCCTCTAGTAATTATGTGTCTGATTTTGAATTTCCAACCTATTTTGGGTTCATTTTAAGCCAGCCAAATAGTCATTTTTAAACAGTAGTTGGGTTAAATAAAACTGTCCAGCATGTTGGGCAAACATTTAACCCACGCTGGATCAGAACAACCTAATAGCTGGGTTTGAACATTTTGAACCCAACTTGGGATGTTTTTAACCCAGCATTTTTTAGAGTGTATAAATACGTACAGTTGGGCTTCTTGGACTTTGTTAACCTGTTCGCGTTCTGCTATACCACTCATGGTACACATACCTTTCAAAAGAGACCTTACACTGTAAAAATCTTGGGTTGAAAATGGACAAACCCAGCGATTGGGGTGTTTTAGCCCAGCGGTTGGGTTAAATATTTGTCCAATGTACCCAATTGCTGTTTTAAAAGAACCCAGTTGCTGGGTTTGTCCATTTTCAACCCAACTTGGGTTGTTTTTAACCCAGCATCTTTTAGAGTGTAGGAATGCTAAGGGGTTAATGTAATCCTTGATTATTTTATTAATGTTTTACACTGTTCATACTTGCAGGTAATCAAAACTAGCCCAATCTCGTTCCGGGGGTTAAAAACTGTTTTCCAGGGGTTAAAAACCGTGTTCCTGGGTTGACGCTTCGACCCGCGGACTACAAAAACAACATGTGGCTACAGTGTAAAAGTAGCCCAAATCCGTGGGAAAACCACGGCAACACTGCATACTTTATTCATGGTTAGTAATTCATAGATTTCACACTGTGCGTTTGTTAATGCTGGGTTAAAGTTCTCATTTGCATATTCATGAGGTCATTAACATTGATTGACAGGACATGACCTGTTTTAATAACTGCTTGTCTGTTAATAGGAATGTGACGCTGCTCTGCTTGTCTTCTGAAACGTACCTAAAAATAATAGTGTTTCTTTATCTGTCCAGTTAAAGTTGTGATAAAACAGAAGTAGCGACAGAAATTTTCTTCTCGTATTGTAAAGTACATCAGATCAAGTTTTTTGATTAAAAATGATGAGGTCAAGAAGAAAATAAAACGTATGCATGGATAGAGCAATAACAAGCATTTAGAAAACAGACTGGGTGAATTTTCATTTTATGCCTACTTAAACACATCTGTCGTCACTATTTCTCTTAGATATGGGGGCATGGATATTTTCTCCAACTGTAAAAAGCACATGAATATTTAAGGAGGCAAGAACTGAGGCTGGTTACGAATGGTTGTCTGTTGCTAAACATCTCCCTGTGGCATTATAGCATCACATTGTATGCATTTGGTGCAATAATAATTTGGGGTTAAAATCATTGCTAAATCAAGTATGAAACGTTGTGTAACGGTTAAATCTGGCCATTACCTGGTGTTTAAAAAGAGCGTTAAGTGTAGTGTAGAGGTTGTAATGCATTTCTCTGCAGTTAAATCTATAAATCTGTCCATTTGCTCATGCTCTGCTTTTTTTTGGCTATAAAAATGTCTGAAATCACCAGTTTCGTTCTAATCGGAAGGCTTTATGCACTTTCCAATACACTGCTCTTGGGTGAAAGTAGTTCTGTAGTTATATAGTCCACAATTCTTTGTTTTGCGATTATATATCCCACAGGGCATCTCTTCACACATTCACAACCCACCATGCAATGTTATACAGTTTTACCATTACCATCATTTAACTTACTGTCATTACTCTTCATAAACACAACTCACACTGCAGTGCCTCATTTTTCATGCCTACACGAATCAGACAGCCTCATTCAACATCACACTTAAACTGTAAAATTGTGCAGTTCCTAATGTATTGTTGTAGAAACAGCTTCGTTTTCCAGGTAATTGCAAAAATCAACCTGTGAAATGATGCATCAACAACTTGGAAGGAGCTTCTATTAGAGAAGAAGACTGCATGCTTGAACGCTTGAGAAGTCCGTCACTCATTTCAGCAAAAATGTACTCAAATGTTTGCTGTGTTTTATTCAGATGTTAAGTTGCATTCACTGAAGGAAAATGGATGACTTCAGTAAGGACATGGCTGAATAGATTTTTACAGAAATCAATTTTAATGGATATTTGTCTTGTTTGCTCAAAAAACCAAACACTTGAATTAGAAGGTCTTGAAGTGTTGACACAAAGGGAAGGCTCGAAATGAGGTGCTGAACTTTAAAAATCACTTCAGTTGATTGCATTAAAATGCACATAGGTCACCTAAAATTTATATAAATCACTGGTTCTCAACCATTTTGACTCCAAAGCCCCACATTGACAAAGACATTTGAAGTACCCCTAAAATATTTCTGGTACTTCTACTGCAATAAAAAATTGCTCATTTTAAATTTTTATTTATTTATTTATTTATTTATTTATTTTTTACAGAACTAGGAGTGGCAGTATATTAAGATATTATTAGGGGTGTCACAATATATTAGTATTGGCAATAATCATAATATTTAAAATTTTAAATATTGCTATAGAGTTTATTAGGGGTGTTGCAATATATCAGTATTGGCGATATCCATAAGTAGGTGTGAGAGCACTCTTTCCAGGCACTTCATGATTACTTTTGATGCCACTGTCCTGTAATCATTGAGGCAGGTTACTGCAGTCTGCTTTATAAGATTTTAATAATTTCCATGACTTTTGAAATCATACTTTTAAAATTCCTTCATACATTCAGGTTTTTCAAGACCGTGAGATCCCTGCTCTGTCTGTTTGAGCTTATTTTCAAGCTTTTAAATAATTTTAAACTCCACCTGTATTCAATATTTTTTTCTCCCTCAAAACTCATCTTTGATCACCAAAATGACACATTTAAATGTTTTTTTTTCCTGTGAAAAAAATTTCTTCATGCATTAAAATAGTTTGAATGTAACTCTACACCCTTGCTTCATTTAGTATATGCAGATCCATGAATATGCAAATAAGCCCCGCCTCCACTCAATCGCACAATTTCAGAATACCTGATCCACTTGCTCAACTTTACTGTAGTAAACACTACATGATGGCAAGAAAATACTGGAAATTTGGAAATACTGGTTTAATTCAGCCATAAATGTTTGAACCAGAAACTGGTTCAGAAGAAGAAGAGGAAGAGTGAATTATACAGACTCGTCTACAAGTCGATGTATCAGAATGGTAATGCGTTTTATGTATCACTTTCTACAGCGTCAGACACATAACGGTAATTAATATGATTCACCATTTGATTGACTACGTTATCAAACGGCTAATAATGTGTTGCTAATGTTACACAAACCATTTTCCCGTTACTCAGTCTGCCTTCTAAAAATTATCATCCTTAGAAACGCCTTGAACAACTCAGTCAGTGGAGAAAGGCATGTAGTTCATCATAACATCGTAATATACATCATATACATAATTCATATTGCTAAATGTACCCGATTTTTCATATCAACAGAAAAATATACAGTGATAACCTGACTTCACAGCACAGTTAATGATATGCTAAAGCCCACCCACATGTTGACGTGATTAGTTACAACATGTTTGTGAAGTAGAGAACAAGGGTGATTTCAAACTACGTTTTTCAGACTGTCTTTGGTTCACTGCAGTATTAAGGAGAAAATGCTCAGCAATGGTGTTGACTTGTGAATTTGTACATGGTTTGTCTTAAAGCATAGTAAAACACCACACAACATTAAAAACTTCTTCACCACAGGGGGACTTTAAACCATTTGGAATTTGATCCAAGTTATATCAAAACATCACTGATGTGAAAGTGTTTGAGCATATATACAAGCCAATAAGAGCATAAATGATTTATGTATTTATTTATTTGTGTAATTTATTAATTATTTATATTTAATCTTTGAAAACTATCCGCCTGCTACAGTAGCAACACCCCAAACTCTCGCCTACTACAGTAGCCACACCCCAAACTCTCGCCTACTACAGTAGCAACACCCAAAACTCTCACCTGCTACAGTAGCAACACCCAAAACTCTCACCTACTACTGTAGCCACGCCCCAAACTCTCACCTACTACAGTAGCCACACCCCAAACTCTCACCTACTACAGTAGCAACACCCAAAACTCTCACCTACTACTGTAGCCACACCCCAAACTCTCGCCTACTACTGTAGCCACGCCCCAAACTCTCACCTACTACAGTAGCCACGCCCCAAACTCTCACCTACTACAGTAGCCACACCCCAAACTCTCGCCTACTACAGTAGCCACGCCCCAAACTCTCGCCTACTACAGTAGCCACGCCCCAAACTCTCGCCTACTACAGTAGCCACACCCCAAACTCTCGCCTACTACAGTAGCCACACCCCAAACTCTCGCCTACTGCAGTAGCCACACCCCAAACTCTCGCCTACTACAGTAGCCACACCCCAAACTCTCACCTACTACAGTAGCAACACCCAAAACTCTCACCCTCTACTGTAGCCACGCCCCAAACTCTCACCTACTACAGTAGCCACGCCCCAAACTCTCGCCTACTACAGTAGCCACGCCCCAAACTCTCGCCTACTACAGTAGCCACGCCCCAAACTCTCGCCTACTACAGTAGCCACACCCCAAACTCTCGCCTACTACAGTAGCCACACCCCAAACTCTCGCCTACTGCAGTAGCCACACCCCAAACTCTCGCCTACTACAGTAGCCACGCCCCAAACTCTCGCCTACTACAGTAGCCACGCCCCAAACTCTCGCCTACTACAGTAGCCACACCCCAAACTCTCGCCTACTACAGTAGCCACACCCCAAACTCTCGCCTACTGCAGTAGCCACACCCCAAACTCTCGCCTACTACAGTAGCCACACCCCAAACTCTCGCCTACTACAGTAGCCACACCCCAAACTCTCGCCTACTGCAGTAGCCACACCCCAAACTCTCGCCTACTACAGTAGCCACACCCCAAACTCTCACCTGCTACAGTAGCCACACCCCAAACTCTCACCTACTACAGTAGCCACACCCCAAACTCTCACCTGCTACAGTAGCCACGCCCCAAACTCACGCTATAGGTTGAGCTGGAAAGAAATTGACAGATCTGAGCAGACTGCTCGCAATGTTTAGATGGTGACTGGGAGGCTCGATGTTTACACTTTTGGAGGAGATAAACCCATGAATGGCATATTAATAGTAGTCAATGAAAAAAAAAAAACTGGGTTAAGAGAATGTATTTTAACATACTTAAATTTGAAGTGTAACGGTAGACAGTAGAGTCAGATATAAGATCTGGAGCAACACTGTGTGTGCTACCCACCAGGCCTCTGTCTCCGATAAGCACAAATGAAATGCCATAACATAATTTTCCTATAAGCCTTCTGCTGATGCCTTAGACATCTGACAGTACAAGAAAATATCAGCCACCTTTGCTCATATTGAATTCTAATGATGATGCTGATGTTACTGTCTTGCGATTACTCATATGTGAATGAATCAGCCTGGCTGTGTTCTGCTACCTTGCCTTGTCGTTCCACTTTTAATTAACATACCGCAATGATTAAAGTTTTAACTTAATTATCTTTATCTTTTCTCTCAGGGCATCCAACCCTCCGTGGGAAACTGAGTAAAACGTTTCACCAGCACCAAAACACAGAAGCTCTGTTAGATAGAGGGAGATACATAAAGTGAACACAACAGTGACTGACACACACTCTCCAGAGCTGGATGAAGGCGGTGTAATGGAGGAATAAGTGAAGGAGAGTGAGAAGAGAAGAACGAAAGAATGCAGACAACTGGAAAGCAAACACGTCTTTTCATCAGTTGTTGTTTAAAGTAAAACATCACAATAAGACGACATGATTGACAGGAGGCTGCTCCTATTGGTGTCCCTCTGTTTTGTAGGAGGAGCCTGCGTCAGTAAGATTGTTCGGAGAAGAGGGGTGAGCTCAATTCAGACCCAGCGTACAGGAAATGGAGCAAATGACCAATGGGATACAAGCTTGGAGAGGAATGGAAATACAATGACAAGACTCAAAGAACTGATTGGTCCTGAGGAAATTGAAGAGCAGATTACAGCTCACCAGAGCCATGGAGCTTCTCCCATCTTCACCAAGGAACACTTTGTTGGGTTCAATGCCAAACCACCTGTACAAGTAAATGAGGACTCCGATCAAGTGGATTTTAAGGTACAAGCGCCAGCTGATGACACTTCAGAGTTAAAAAGGAGCAGAAACAGCACAAGAAAAGGTGGAAGAGTTGACAAATGGATCCCAAAGCACCACAGGACAACCTCTGGCATGCACTTCAATAGAACAAGATTCAAAATCCCACCAAGATCCAGATCGAGTTCAAATTTTGCCATTCACACTACAGCAGGTACAAAGGTAGTCACTCCAGATTCGCCTCGAAAATTGAATCTCACTGGAAGCTTATTAAAACTTATATCTAAAGAAAACCTTGTTCGGATTGTGAATTCCCAGCTTCAGAGTGTTCCAGGTCTGAATATTCCAGGCAAAATGAGTCACAGCAGGAAAAGGGATCTGATCAACATGGATCACAGTCAGATGGAGGCGCTCAAACTGAAAAAACAAGACAGGACAGGCGCTCCTGAACTTTATAACGCAGATAACCAGACTGCGGAGCTACATTCAAGCACTTATACAAATGCCAGTCTGAATTCAGATCAGACTGTTCACACTCTCTTTAAACAATTCACTATGAATCTAGGAGAGGAGGACAGGAAAACAGAGGCGAGAGGTGTACCAGTCACTGCTTCGTGGAAGTACAAACACTTCACGACTCACATAGCATCAACTCCCCAAAGTGAGATCATGACAAGCACCGAGACGAATCCCTTCGCTGGTCAGAGAGATATGGACGTATCACACACTCCGTCTCAGATCGACTCAGGACTTCGACCTGATGTTTTCAGCTCGCTGACTGAAAGGAGTCTTGATGTTAAAGAGGAATCAGATCAGAGAGCTCTTATGCCTTTCAGTGTCACTCAGAATCCATTGATTAAAATTTCAGAACCCATTGACAGCAGCCACATCCTAAAACTCCCACCAGATCCAGAATGGGGAAGGAAGGAGGTGGAGGAGAGCGGAGAGATGACTGTGGACTCTCGCCTTGGCAGAGGTGGACAGGGCCTTGTTTTCCAGGAAATGGATGAGGATGAAGATGAGGGGCGGAATCAACAAAAAGGGCAAATCTCTCGATCCAGAAGACGACGAAGCTGGATCTGGAACCAGTTCTTTGTCATTGAGGAGTATGCTGGTCCAGAACCAGTGCTCATTGGAAGGGTAAGAACCCATTTTGATTCCATTAAAGGGATGGTTTACTAGACTACTGTAGACTAATGTTCAAAAGTTTGGGGTCGATAAGTATTTTCTTATTTTCTTCAAGTGTCTTATGCCCACCATATTGGTATCGGCCGATATATGTTCACTTTTAATGTTTTCTGATAAGAAAATTTGGCCGATATATTAAAGCCGATAAATAATGGATTATTTCCTTCAGCTGAGACACTTCAGATGCGCACTGTTCGCCATGATGGTTTTGAACTGCTTGAAATATGATTGGAGTCACATCAGAAAGGAAAATACAGTTACGTGCAATGTACAGCACAAGTCTGTCACATAGGCTACATAAAATTATAGTGAGAACATTTTAATTGCGTGCTTGGGACATGGCTTTTAATGGTGAGACTTTTGATTTTTTTTAATCAGGCTCTCAAAAATTATATAAAAATTTTGACTTAGATTTATCGGCTAATATATCGGTTATCGGCTTTCAAATATAAAGAATTATCAGTTATCGGTATCATCCAAAATTTTCATATTGGTGCATCCCTAATTATTTATTATTATACAGTTTTTCAGGATGCTTTGATAAATAGAACGTTTAAAATAGATGTTAAATTTAATGTATCTGACCCTAAACCTTTGAACAAAAGCATTTGACTTTATTTCTTCACAAAGGAAGATTTTTTGGTAAATGTCTGTTTTTTGTGTTTTGTTTTTGCCCATACAGTGAAAGACAGTGGGGTCCAGTGTTGTTTTGAACCCCATTGACTTTCACTGTATGGACAAAAAACATTCTTCTGGAAATGATTTGATGAGGACGTTTCATTTTTAGGTGAATTTTCCCTTTAGCACAAAACTCAATGCTATCAACTTTTAATAGACAATTATTTTAAATATATATCTAAATAACCACTTATCCTAATTAAATAATGAGCTGAGATTAATGAAATTGGCAGAGGAAAATCAAATGATCACTAACCAATATGACCCTCCACACAGCGAACTGTAAAAGTAAAGCTCACACTGAGACTGAAAGACGTCTCCCACAGAACATCATGTCTGAATGTTTATCACATCACTGATCTTAATAGCATTACTCACATTATCCCAGTCTTTTTTCTTGCTATCGTTGTCTATTTGAATCCTGAGGATTGAGGAAGTCGAGCTCTGCAGGTCACAGAATAATGTTTCAATCAGGCTCTTAATCAGCCACTGATTCTGCTCTGTTAAAGCTACAGTATGTGCTGTGATAAACAATAGCTCTTCTCATCAGAAAATCAAGAGCCAGTTGTGGAGCATGGAAACGTTACCTGCCCTCTCTTCTATGAGTCATACTCCATTACTGACCCAGTTTGGGGATCAAAGTGTTGAACTGTGTGCATGACTTATAGTACCAGTCAAATTTTAGACATACATTCTTTATTACGATCTTTAGAATAATTATTAAAGTATCAAAATTGTTAGTTTTATTATTATTTTAGTTTTTCACCACCATTTGCCTTGATTACAGCTTTGCAAATCTTTTCTCACACATCAAGAGGTGAACTTCTCAACCATTCATTTAAATTTTAAATGTATTATTATTTTTTTTAAATATATTGTTATTTTATATATTTATTTATTTTTAATTGTTGTATTGTAATATTTCTTTTTTGTAAAGAATTTACAAATACATGCTATATACAGTAGGAATTAATACAGATTCTGCTAAATCATTTTTGAATCAATGTTTTTGTCCTGTTATCCAGTAAAACAAATATTTAAACATCTTCCTGGGTACATTTGCTTTTTTGTGTTAGATAATAAATCCAAGCAATTAAGCTTAATTAACAAAGAAAGGAAATTAAGGAAATTAAGAATACATTTTATTTGATTTAGTTTTTTTGAGGTTTAGATTTAAAACAAGAAAAAGTATCAGTGGGATCTGTAAAATAGTTTTAAGATGTATTCTCTTTATTAGCTTTAATAGTTTTGATTTCAGCTTTAGTAAATCTAACTTGTTTTATTTATTTATTTTGAAAACCGTAAAAAGAATAAAATATGAAAGCTTGTTTCTGTTCAGAATTGTACGTTTATAACTCGCAATTTCGACTTTATATCACACAATTCTGACTTTATAACTCGCAATTGCGACTTTATATCGCGCAATTCTGACTTTTTTTTGCAATTGCGACCCAAACGAGAATTAACACAACTAACACAGACAGTGCCCTCAAGCACTGTCCGTGCGTGCTCCTCTTCCAGACAGAAAACGCACAGGTTGTGTGTGAAACGTTTGTCAGACATAATACAAAGTTTCCTTACCAGATTCAATGAAATCACGATCAGACAAAACAGTCCTGAAAGACGAAAAGATACTGACTTGTTCTCTAGGCGCTCCTTATATACTTCCGGGTCGTGCTATGATGATGTCATAGGCTGTCTCCGGCCAATAGGATTGAAGAGATATGATACTTGGCTTTCAGACACTGGTTCATGAGTGACGTTCCCCATATGCGGTAAAACGGAGTGTAGAGTTCCCTTTCGAAAGGGAACACACTTTTCTAGCAATTCTGAGAAAAAAGTCAGAATTGTAAGTTTATATCTCGCAATTGCGACTTTATATTGCGCAATTCTGACTTTACATCACAATTCTGACTTTATAATTCGCAATTGTAACTTTATATCACACAATTCTGACTTTATAACTCACAATTGTAACTTTATATCACACAATTCTGACTTTATATCTCGCAATTGCGACTTTATATTGCGCAATTCTGACTTTACATCACAATTCTGACTTTATAACTCGCAATTCTGACTTTATAACTCGCAATTCTGACTTTTTTCTCGCAATTGCAACTTTATATCACACAATTCTGACTTTATAACTCACAATTGCGACTTTATATTGTGCAATTCTGACTTTATAACTCGCAATTCTGACTTTTTTCTCGTAATTCAACTTTATATCACACAATTCTGACTTTATAACTCGCAATTGCAACATTATATTGCGCAATTCTGACTTTACATCACAATTCTGACTTTATAACTCGCAATTGTAACTTTATATCACACAATTCTGACTTTATAACTCACAATTGCGACTTTATATCGCGCAATTCTGATTTTATAACTCGCAATTCTGACTTTATAACTCGCAATTGCGACTTTATATCGCGCAATTCTGATTTTATAACTCGCAATTCTGACTTTATAACTCGCAATTGCGACTTTATATCGTGCAATTCTGACTTTATAACTCGCAATTGCGACTTTATATCGCGCAATTCTGATTTTATAACTCGCAATTCTGACTTTATAACTCACAATTCTGACTTTATAACTCGCAATTCTGACTTTATATCACACAATTCTGACTTTATAACTCGCAATTCTGACTTTATATCACACAATTCTGACTTTATAACTCACAATTGCGACTTTATATCGTGCAATTCTGACTTTATAACTCACAATTGCGACTTTATATCGTGCAATTCTGACTTTATAACTCGCAATTGCGACTTTATATCGCGCAATTCTGATTTTATAACTCGCAATTCTGACTTTATAACTCACAATTGCAACTTTATATCGTGCGATTCTGACTTTATAACTCACAATTCTGACTTTATAACTCGCAATTCTGACTTTATATCACACAATTCTGACTTTATAACTCACAATTGCAACTTTATATCGTGCGATTCTGACTTTATAACTCGCAATTCTGACTTTTTTCTTGCAATTGCGACTTTATATCACACAATTCTGACTTTATAACTCACAATTGTAACTTTATATCACACAATTCTGACTTTATAACTCACAATTGTAACTTTATATCACACAATTCTGACTTTATAACTCACAATTGCGACTTT
Source organism: Ancherythroculter nigrocauda (assembly GCA_036281575.1). Classification (NCBI taxonomy): domain Eukaryota; kingdom Metazoa; phylum Chordata; class Actinopteri; order Cypriniformes; family Xenocyprididae; genus Ancherythroculter; species Ancherythroculter nigrocauda. The sequence continues at coordinate 4,074,126 of VTFQ01000008.1, read as the reverse complement.
ATATTGTGCAATTCTGACTTTATAACTCGCAATTCTGACTTTTTTCTTGCAATTGCAACTTTATATCACACAATTCTGACTTTATAACTCACAATTGCAACTTTATATCGTGCGATTCTGACTTTATAACTCGCAATTCTGACTTTTTTCTTGCAATTGCGACTTTATATCACACAATTCTGACTTTATAACTCACAATTGTAACTTTATATCACACAATTCTGACTTTATAACTCACAATTGTAACTTTATATCACACAATTCTGACTTTATAACTCACAATTGCGACTTTATATTGTGCAATTCTGACTTTATAACTCGCAATTCTGACTTTTTTCTTGCAATTGCAACTTTATATCACACAATTCTGACTTTATAACTCACAATTGCAACTTTATATCGTGCGATTCTGACTTTATAACTCGCAATTCTGACTTTTTTCTTGCAATTGCGACTTTATATCACACAATTCTGACTTTATAACTCACAATTGTAACTTTATATCACACAATTCTGACTTTATAACTCACAATTGTAACTTTATATCACACAATTCTGACTTTATAACTCACAATTGCGACTTTATATTGTGCAATTCTGACTTTATAACTCGCAATTCTGACTTTTTTCTTGCAATTGCAACTTTATATCACACAATTCTGACTTTATAACTCACAATTGCAACTTTATATCGTGCGATTCTGACTTTATAACTCGCAATTCTGACTTTTTTCTTGCAATTGCGACTTTATATCACACAATTCTGACTTTATAACTCACAATTGTAACTTTATATCACACAATTCTGACTTTATAACTCACAATTGTAACTTTATATCACACAATTCTGACTTTATAACTCACAATTGCGACTTTATATTGTGCAATTCTGACTTTATAACTCGCAATTCTGACTTTTTTCTTGCAATTGCAACTTTATATCACACAATTCTGACTTTATAACTCACAATTGCGACTTTATATTGTGCAATTCTGACTTTATAACTCGCAATTCTGACTTTTTTCTCGTAATTGCGACTTTATATCACACAATTCTGACTTTATAACTCGCAATTGCAACATTATATTGTGCAATTCTGACTTTATAACTCACAATTCTGACTTTATAACTCACAATTGCGACTTTATATTGTGCAATTCTGACTTTATAACTCGCAATTCTGACTTTTTTCTCGCAATTGCGACTTTATATCACACAATTCTGACTTTATAACTCACAATTGCAACTTTATATTGTGCAATTCTGACTTTATAACTCGCAATTCTGACTTTTTTCTCGTAATTGCGACTTTATAACTCACAATTCTGACTTTATAACTCACAATTGCAACATTATATTGTGCAATTCTGACTTTATAACTCACAATTCTGACTTTATAACTCGCAATTGCAACATTATATTGTGCAATTCTGACTTTATATCACACAATTCTGACTTTATAACTCACAATTGCGACTTTATATTGTGCAATTCTGACTTTATAACTCGCAATTCTGACTTTTTTCTCGCAATTGCAACTTTATATCACACAATTCTGACTTTATAACTCACAATTGCGACTTTATATTGTGCAATTCTGACTTTATAACTCGCAATTCTGACTTTTTTCTCGTAATTCAACTTTATATCACACAATTCTGACTTTATAACTCGCAATTGCAACATTATATTGTGCAATTCTGACTTTATAACTCACAATTCTGACTTTATAACTCACAATTGCGACTTTATATTGTGCAATTCTGACTTTATAACTCGCAATTCTGACTTTTTTCTCGCAATTGCGACTTTATATCACACAATTCTGACTTTATAACTCACAATTGCGACTTTATATTGTGCAATTCTGACTTTATAACTCGCAATTCTGACTTTTTTCTCGCAATTGTGACTTTATATCACACAATTCTGACTTTATAACTCACAATTGCGACTTTATATTGTGCAATTCTGACTTTATAACTCGCAATTCTGACTTTATAACTCACAATTGCAACTTTTTTTCGCAGTTATGAGTTTATTTCACAATTCTGACTTTTTTCTCGCAATTCTGAGAAAAAAGTCAGAATTGTACGTTTATATCTCGCAACTGAGACTATATTACAAAATTCTGACTTGATAACTTGTAATTGCAACTTTATATCGCACAGTTCACCTTTTTCTCGCAATTGTGAGTTAATATCACACGATTCTGAGAAAAAAAGTCATAATTGTACGTTTATAACTCGCAATTGCAACTTTATATTGCACAATTCGGAGTTTATAACTCGCAATTGTGAGATAAAAAGTCAGAATTGTGAAATAAAAAGTCGCAATTACCTTTTTTTATTTTTTATTCAGTGGCAGAAACAAGCTGCCATAAGAGAAATATTTTTGTCTTACAAGTATTTAATTCCAAGCCTTTAGATGAAAAGGTCTTTAAGATGATGAGAAACATGCATTCAATCAAATGTTTCCAAAACTTTGCCTGGCACTGTATGTCTGACATTGTTTCACAGTCTCCTCCTCTCTCTTTGCGTCTCTCATCTTTTTCCTCTAGCCGTCTCCCTGAGCTGCAGTTGGCATGGCAGGGGAAGGCGGTGGGGTAATACGTTGAGTAAATGAATGATGATGATTCTGCGTGTCTGCCTGAGGCAGTCAGACAGCACTGTGGGATATGAAAAAAACCCTCTTGTGTTCTCTTCTGGGATGTTTTCCTGTCTGTGAGTTGGCTCCTGCAGCATTTAATGGAACCCCCTGTGCTGTTAATACCCAGCTCCAGAGCCAGACACATCCACCCGATAGTTTTAGACACTGTTTAGATCACTGCACTCAAACGGGACGGCTGTTTAGAGTGGGTAAGAAGACAAGCATTGATCTTCATTAGGGCCTCGTGGACAGCAGAAAGAATCAGAGGGAGTGAGAGAAAGCAGCAGAGAGAAGGAATGGGGAATTAGGAGACTGAAAATGCCTTAGGTGCCGTTGACCATTACTACAGATGGACAGTCCTGTATGTCATTAGAGCCAATATGGTGTGCTTAACAGGTGGCAATGCTGTCACTGATAGTTCCCATCCTTCATGGTATCTAACACCGCGGCTGAGCCCGTTCAGAGCCTGAGCATGTGTTGTGTGTGTACGTACACACCTAATGCTCTTATGTGTCCTAATGCTCTTACGGATGTTTAATCTAGCTGCTTCGGCCCTATGCGGAGCCGCCTGCACTGCTGTCTGTTGAGTCAATGGGGACGTGTTTTGCTGCGCCTTATAACTGAGATGATTATGATTTAATAAAGGGCTGAAGCGAACTATGTAGCCCCGCGGCAGACGTGCCAAGTGCCACTGCACACTCAATCTACAGCATGATGCTAAGCACAGATTCGCCATTTGGAGAGCACGTTCATATACTCATTATGGCGTCTATAAATACAGCACTGGCCCATTATGCATTTTAACATATTTTATGGTAGGTAACATCAATTATACGCAATTATGGTTGCGTTAAATGATAATCAAATTGGGGGGTTGGCATAACAAGCATCCATATGTTTATGTCAGAGGACTCATTGCCAGTGAGCATATGCAGAGGCTTTATGACAACAATATATGCTCCTCTGTAATTCCAAAATGAATGCATTTCCTTCTTGATCTTAATGTATGGACATAAATTAGCACATCTTTTGCATTCAAAAGCAACGGCAGGGTGTGATGCATGGGGAAAATAAATGTGCACTCTATTGTATGAACTTATCAGAACAGTGGTCTTATAAAACTGTGGGTCTCCCTAGGCTGTTCCTAACAGGCATAATTTGGAGGTACAAAATATAAGTGGCATGACTGAGATTTGGTAGTTGAAGTGCTTGCAAACAACATAATTCCTCTGTGGTTTTGTGTTTTGTGTGGAAGTGATGTTGTGGTGCTCGGGGTCTCTTGATTACAGTATCAGCCCTTGACTCTCCTCTGAGTTTTTGATTGGCTTTGATTTGAAATGTTGTGGTTTACAAATCAGATTCAAAATTCCACAGTTGTTTTGCCAGCAGCTTGTTTAGCATCTCTTTATCTGGTTACTATCTATCTGTCTGTCTGTCCATTCATACGTCCATCCCTCTGTCGTTTTATCTGTTATTCTATCCTTTATTTGCACAATTCAGTTGAACTGGAGTTTAATTAAACTGGAATTTAAAAGGCTTTTTCAGTTAAATTCTGAATGGGATAGATAGGTCTGTCTGTCTGTTTGTCATTCTCTGTCCGTTCGTATGTCCATCCATCCATTGTTTCATCCATCCATCCATCCATTGTTTCATCCATCCATCCATAGTCCTATCCATGTATCCATCCATCCATTGTTTCATCCATCCATCCATCCATTGTTTCATCCATCCATCCATAGTTCTATCCGTGTATCCATCCATCCATCCATCCATCCATTGTTTTATCCATCCATCCATCGTTTCATCCGTCCGTCTGTCTGTCCATCCATCCATCGTTTCATCTGTCCATCTGTCTGTTTGTCCGTCCATCCATCCATCCATCCATCCATCCATCATTGCGTCCGTCCATCCATCCATTGTTCCATCCATGTATCTATCCATATATTTATCCACCCATCCACCGTTCCATCCATCATCCATCCACCCATCCACCCTATCTATCTATCGATCTATCTATCTATAACCTGAATTCTGGAAATGTTGGGACATTTTTTAAATTTGAATAAAATGAAAACTAAAAGACTTTGATCACATGACCAATATTTTATTCACAATAGAACATAGATAACATAACAAATGTTTAAACGGAGACATTTTAGACTTTTATCCACTAAATGAGCTCATTTCACTTTTAATGCTTGCTACAGGTCTCAAAAAAGTTGGCACGGGGGCAACAAATGGCTGAAAAAGCAAGAAATTTTCAAAAGTTTCAGCTGGGAGAACATCTAGCAACTAATTAAGTTAATTGATATCAGGTCTGTAACATGATTAACTATAAAAGGGATGTCTTAGAGAGGCACAGTCTCTCAGAAGTAAAGATGGGCAGAGGCTCTCCAATCTGTGAAAGAGTGCGTAAAAAGATTGTGGAATACTTTAAAAACAACGTTCCTCAATGCCAAATTTCAAAGGCTTTGCAAATCTCATCATCTACAGTGCATAACATCATCAAAAAACTGATGAGAAACTGGAGAAATCTCTGTGCGTAAGGGACAAGGCCAAATACATTTATTGGATGCCCTCGGGCCCTCAGATGACACTGCATCACTCATCGGCATGATTGTGTCAATGACATTACTAAATGGGCCCAGGAATACTTCCAGAAACCACTGTCGGTAAACACAATCCGCCGTGCCATCTGCAGATGCCAACTAAAGCTCGATCATGCAAAAAGGAAGCCATATGTGAACATGGTCCAGAAGCGCCGTTGTGTCCTGTGGGCCAAGGCTCAATTTAAATGGACTGTTTCAAAGTGGAAAAGTGTTCTATGATCAGGCGAGTCCAAATTTGACATTCTTGTTGGAAATCACAGATGCCGTGTCCTCTGGGCTAAAGAGGAGGGAGACCTTCCAGCATGTTATCAGCGTTCAGTTCAAAAGCCAGCATCTCTGATGGTATGGGGGTGCATATGTGGTATGGGCAGATTGCATGTTTTGGAAGGCACTATGAATGCTGAAAGGTATATAAAGGTTTTAGAGCAACATATGCTCCCCTCCAGATGATGTCTAATTCAGGTAAGGCCTTGTGTATTTCAGCAGGACAATGCAAAACCACATACTGCAGGTATTACAACAGCATGGCTTTGTCGTAGAAGAGTCCAGGTGCTGAATTGGCCTGCCTGAAGTCCAGATCTTTCACCTATAGAGAAAAATACGTCAAAGATGACCACAAACTCTTCAGCAGCTGGAAACCTATATCAGGCAAGAATGGGACCAAATTTCAACATCAAAACTCCAGAAACTCCTTACCTCGATGCCTAGACGTCTTCACACTGTTTTGAAAAGAAGAGGAGATGCTACACCATGGTAAATATGCCCCCATCCCAACTATTTTGAGACCTGTAGCAGGCATCAAATGTTATCTATGTTCTATCGTGAATAAAATATTGGCTCATGTGATTTGAAAGTCTTTTAGTTTTCATTTTATTCAAATTTAAAAAATGTCCCAACATTTCCGGAATTTGGGTTGTATCATCTATCTATCTATCTATCTATCTATCTACCGTTCCATCGTTCCATCCATCCATCCATCATTCTATCCATCCATCCATTGTTTCATCCATCCATCGTTTCATCTGTCTGTCTGTCCATCCATCCATCGTTACATCCATCGTTGCATCCATCCATCCATCCATCCATCCATCTTTTCATCTGTCCGTCTATCTGTCCATCCATGCATCGTTGCATCCATTCTTGCATCCATCCATCCATCCATCCATCGTTTCATCTGTCCGTCTGTCCATCCATCCATCGATACATCCATCGTTGCATCCATCCATCCATCCATCCATCCATCGTTTCATCTGTCCGTCTGTCCATCCATCCATCCATCCATCCTTCCATCCATCCATTGTTTCAGCTGTCCGTCTGTCCATCCATCCATCGTTGCATCCATCCATCCGTCCATCATTCCATCCATCGTTGCATCTATCCATCATTGCATCCATCCATCGTTGCATCCATCCATCATTGCATCCATCCATCATTGCATCCATCCATTGTTGCATCCATCCATCATTGCATCCATCCATTGTTGCATCCATCCATCATTGCATCCATCCATCGTTGCATCCATCCATCATTGCATCCATCCATCGTTGCATCCATCCATCAATCCATCCATCCATCCATCTGCCATTTTATCTGTTGTTAAATTGGGTTTTAAAAGACTTTTTCAATTAAATTCTGAATGGGATAGATAGGTAGGCTGACATCTGCCTAGGGGGAAGAATCAATTTTTAAAGCAAATTTAAATCTGATATTACCCACTTTGAGCACTGATAGAACTGACTATATTAAGTGAGGAGGACTGGAAACAGTAAGTGTAAGTTAACTACACAAGCAGCTGTGATGTGTTTATGTTATTCCTCCAGCTGAATTAACTAATGAGACTCTAACAGAGAGATAGCACAGCCATTAGTTCTAAATAATTATTTGTTAAATAATAACGAATTCACTTAGGTCTTCAGAAATCTCATCAGACCACTAACAGTGCTCTGTCCAGGAGAATCTCTAAATAGCATTTTGAGCTTTGATCTTTCACTTTCTTCATTTCATATTTTCAAATCCTCTCATGGCAAGTGCATCAAAACACCATAAAATGTGTTGCAAATGCTTTATGAAATCCATTTAAAAACACTCACAAACACTTGATTTCTGTAATTTCATGGCAGCTCAGCTATCTCCAGTTGGGTGGCTTTTGAAACCTTTTGCTCCAGTAGTATCTTGATATTTCAGATTGGTTCTCACTGAGTGGGGATCTTGGTTTAGACTGGGGTTATCCACTACTGTTTCATGCATTCATGTAGATAAATGCATTTTAAAAAGAGGTTTGTTTTCATATGTGTTTTGAGGAATCTCATGGACTGAGGGTTAGGAGTTTGTTTTATCATCGATGGACCGTAAGTGTTGAGGTTTTTGAAAGTGACCTTGTAGCACACTGTGATGTTACCACCAGGCGTCATTCATTGACTGACCGCAGGGCGTTATACTTCCTTTCCTGCCGCTGGCTGCCCCATCGCTCTTCTGCTGCTATTTGTCTGCCCATGAGTCTCCTCACCTGCTAGAGGCCAAACATGGAGGGTGGGGGTATGGTGTTATATTATTAGCGCCGTATAGTACAGGTCAGCTGAATAAAGTCAGTAAAACCACATAATGAAACCCTACTTGTTTATTGAAGAGTTATGTTCAAATTTTGGACTTTTTAATCTGTCAAAGTCTTCTATCAATCAAAAATCAGATCACTCAGTAGTATCAGTATTATTTCATATATTGTGTGATGTTTGTGCTGCCTTTGCAAGGGAAAAAAGGCTGAAAAATACACTGAAAATCATTTTATAAAGTGGGGTTCAAAGGTTCACATTAAATCTCTTGAAAGTTAGTTTGGTAATATCAGGCATCAGGCAAGTTTGTGTTACAGTATATGCTTGTGATTCTGGAAACTTGATTACAATACTAAGGAAATGCATAAAAAAGGTAATTCTGACTTTATTTCTTGAAATTATGAGTTTATTTCTCACAAGATGACTTATATCCCACAATGCAACTTTATATATCAAATTGTATTTCACAACTGCGACTTTGTATTACAGAAATTGCGAGTTTATATATTACAATATGACTATTTATTGCGTAATGTGACTTTATATCTCACAGTTGCAACTTTATATCTCAAAATTGTGACTTTAAATCTCTTAATTGCGAGTTTGCATTTCACAGTATGACTTTATATCGCATAATGTCTGAAAATGTGCCATTATATCTCACAGTTGTGAATTAATATCTCATATTATGACTTCTCACAGTGTAGCTTTATATCTCACAATATTGTGATTTTATATCTCTCAGTTGTCACTTTATTTCTCAAGATTGTGAGTTTATATGTCACAATATTTCTTTACATCACACAATGTAGCATTACATCTCACAATATTGCATAAAGTGACTTTATATCTCACAGTTGCGACTTTATTTCCCAAAAATTAGTTTATATATCACATAATGACTTTATATGAATTTATATCTCATAATATGACTTCTCACAATGTGACTTTATATCGCATAATGTGACTTTATATCTCTCAGTTGAAACTATATTTTCCAAGATTGTGACTTTATATCTCACGGTTGTAACTTTAAATCTCTTAATTGCAAGTTTGCATTTCACATTTCACTTTATATCGCGTAATGTGACTACGTCTGAAAATGTGCCATTATTGTATATCTCACAGTTGTGAATTAATATCTCATATTATGACTTCTCACAATGTGGCTTTATATTTCACAATGTGAGTTTATATCCCATATTGTGATTTTATATCTCTCATTTGTGACTTTATTTCTCAAGATTGAGCGTTTATATCACAAAATATGATTTTGTATTGCATAATGTGATTAACTTCTCACAATTGAGACTTTATTTCTCAAGATTGTGAGTTTATACGTCACAATATTTCTTTACATCACACAATGTAGCATTACGTCTCACAATATTGCATAAAGTGACTTTATATCTCACAGTTGTGACTTTATTTCCCCCAAAAAAGTGTATATATCACATAATGACTTGTCACATAATGTGACAATGTCTGAAGATGTGCTGTTGTGAATTTATATCTCATAATATGACTTTTCACAATGTGACTTTATATTGTATAATGTGACTTTATATCTCACGGTTGCAACTTTTAATCTCTTAATTGCAAGTTTGTATTTCACATTTCACTTTATATCGTATAATGTGACTATGTCTGAAAATGTGCCATTATTGTATATCTCACAGTTGTGAATTAATATCTCATATTATGACTTCTCACAATGTAACTTTATATCTCACAATCTAAATTTATATCCCATATTGTGATTTTATATCTCTCAGTTGTGACTTTATTTCCCATGATTGTGAATTTATACCTCAGAATATGACTTTATATCTGAAAAGCTGTTGTTATTTCTCAAAGATGTGAAATTATATCTCATAATATGATTTCCTGCAGTGTGGCTTTATTATATCCCACAATTATTTATTTTTTCTAGGGCTGCACAATGAATCGAATTTGCAATCGTGATCACAATTACAGATGCCACAATTACGTAATCGTTCAAAGGCGCAATTACAAAAAAATGTCCTCTTACATTATTCTGCATGCTTAAGATATTTTAGTTTCAGTATAACAATATAATACCATGCATATTTTTACTTGTTTTTATTTAAAGAAGAAACCAAAGCAGTGTATAGTTGATATTTGAGGCTTAATGCTGTAGATAAGCAATACAAGTTTTTCAGGAAGAGTGTTTCATATAAAAAAATATGGCATGCAGTTGCTTCAAACTATGGTATAAAGCTATTCAAAACATAATAATCGTAATTTATAATCGCATTGACAATATCAAGGGAATAATCAACAATTATGATTTTTGTCATAATCGTGCAGCCTTACTTTTTTCTCTTCAAGATTTATCTCACAATCGCCAATTTATTTTTTCCTCTGTAGTGAAAAGGGGCTTCACTTGTGTATTGGGAAATTATCCATGGTGTGTTGTGATTGTCTGGTGTTGGCCTTTGAGTCCCAGACCATCCCTGGACTGTTTGTCAAGCCTTAATGTTAAGTATGTTTGTGTGTGTTCCTACCGTATGCTCCGGTGCTGGTGGGTATTACAAGCAACCTGTAATGTAATACGCCCTCCTTTCAAGCTGTTGCTCGGAGGAACGACACACTGCAGCAGCAACCAGCTGCCTGATCCCCTGCACTCTTTCCGCAAGCTCCAGGGCCCCGGCTGTCACGAGGGATACCCGCAGATTCTTTGCGAATCCACCTGGAACGCACCAAGATCTCAGACAATCTGTTGATGAAACCTATAACTGAATTCAACAGGAGCACGTTTGTAGCACGATGCGTATTTTCGGGATGAAAAAGATGAGGTTAGGATGCCACCGTGGAGCTCCAAGCTGGTGAAATTGAGTAACCTTGGAGCATGTGCAAATTTCGTGCTGTGTACGCTTTTGCAGCTCTGGCACACTGGGTTATTATATTTCTCATTTCTCGAGTGCTCGGGGAGCGTTTTGAATATGTTAGGTGTTGGCAGGGGTAGATGGTGGCTGTCACTGGCATTTTAATGGGGTGTGTCTCTTGGGGTGCCAATATGGCGTAGCGCGTGTGATCTGACCGCACACACACACACAAGCGGCTTGTCTACTCTCATTCCTAAAAGCATGGCCAACAAGCTGTTCTAAAACACTGCACATCCAAATAGAATTAAATATCTCTACAAAGCAGGGGAGGGGGGATGAGTAAAAATGCGAATAAAGTGAGAATAAGAATGAGCGAAAAGAGTGCATGCAGGGGCAACAGTTACAGCACACACACGCTGCGAAAGAGATCATCAGTAATAATTGCGGAATGTCTTTTTCGGAACGGCTTTGTGTTTTCTTTCACTCTGTCTCTTGCAGTGAAAATCATTTAGCCTCCGGGCTGGAGCTCAGCAGGAGAGAGAGAGCAATTAGAGAGAGAGAAAGAGACTGACAGGGAAAGAGGGAGAGAAGAAAAGGAGGGGCACACAGGTAAATGATAAAGGAAGATGCGGGAATGATGCTGAGATGCCGAGGTGAGCGATGGGGTGGGCGGCGGAGATGACGGATGGACAGGGAGATGGGCTAGGAATGAGAAAATGTCGGAAGGTTAATGCCGCGGAGCAAATGAGCTGGAAATGCACGCAAGAGGGGAAGAGGGGGTCAACGCAGAAAACACAAACAGTGGGGTCCAAAAGTTTGAAATCATTAGTGAAAATTATCAGCATAATAATAGTGAAAAGTTGCATTTTCAGAATGTCTCAGTGGTTTGGTTTTGTCTCTCATCATGCATTCGAGCTGCATCAATGACACAAGTTTGTCAAACCTGATGATCATGTTCTTCAGTGTTATTTGAGAACAACCCAAAGAGCATCTTGGTCTTTAGTGGAAGCAAAAACTTTTGATTGTCTGTACCACGGAGTTGTACAGACAATCAAATAGTCAATAGTGCAGAATCTTAAGTATTTATTATTAATTTTACATCATAGCATACTCTTTCAACCACTAACATGTTTATTTCCAGTGTAATGTGATAGCTCACCCAAAAATGAAAATTCATTTAGTCAACCTCATTGTTCCAAGGGAGAATGCATTTTTGCATTGAAAAAAAAAAAAAAGTTCTTAAAATACTTTTTGCATTTGTTCAAATTTACACTACGCTGCGTTCCAAATTATTATGCAAGAGACAAATCAGTAAGATTTCTGTACGATAAACATTCAGATTTTAGTTTTTCTAAGAAAATGTTTGTTCGTTTATTTATCCATGTCTTTTTAGATAACTGGTATCAACTGGTATGAAAGTTCCTATCAAGTTCCTATCAAAAAAATTACTTGTATTAAAAGGCAGCTATAAAAAAAGCCAGTGTTGAGAAGCAAACAGGTATTTGAAGCTGCTGGTGTCTCTGGAGTCTGAAGAAGCTCTCCATGCAGGCTGGCAGTTGTGCATAAATATGCATTTCAGCCACCACTAACCAAAGCTCACAAAGAGAAACATTTACAGTGGGTGTAGAAATACATTTTCAAACAGTTTTATTGCTGTGGTGTTTTTTTGCAGCATGGGATCGTGCATAGTGCATTGTACAATAGTGCATTCTACTATGCACTATCCTCCTTTTTATACCATAGCTGAAAATGGCCAGTTATGAACTCCACATATGTTGCAGTCTTGTTGGAACGTGGTGGCCATTCACCAACCATCCAGAAATCCATCCATTTAGACCATCCATTGTAGTACGGCATTAGTCAGTGAATAAAACTATTTAAAAATGAGTCTTCATGTATTTCTAAACCCACTGTAAATGTTTCTCTTTGTGAGGTTTGGTTTGGAGTGGCTGAAATGCATCTTTACGCACATCTGCCAGCCTGCATGGAGAGCTTCTTGAGACTCCAGAGACACCAGCAGCTTCAAATACCTGTTTGCTGCTCAACACTGGCTTTTTTATAGCTGCCCTTTTAATACAAGTAATTTTTTTGATAGGAACTTTCATTAATAAGCCTTTATCTGAACGAGTTCTGCTGTGCTCTAAATCACTCACAAATCTTATGATAATTCGATAATCTCAGTTTCACACAATATTAGTTGTTTTCATGCCTTTTGCACAACATTGCACCATTTCATGCTTTTCATCTTCAGAAAGATCTTTCTTCGTCCCCATATTGCATGAGAACTGTGACTTGCTGAACAACCTCTAAGTAGGGTTTCCATAGATCTGGCAAATTATTTAGTCTGAGATTGATACCAGTTATCTAAAAAGACATAATAAATAAACGAACAAACATTTTCTTAGAAAAACTAAAATCTGAATGTTTATTGTACAGAAATCTTACTGATATGTCAATCGCATAATAATTTGGAACGCAGTGTACTTTTAAATTAAAGGGATAGTTCATCCTTAAATGACAATTTTCCCATGATTTACTCACCCTTAAACCATATATGACTATCTTCTTTCAGACAAACACTATCAGAGTTATATTATAAAATATTCTGGCTCTTCCAAGCTTTATAATGGGAGTGAATGGGGGGCGAGATTTTGAAGCCCAAAAAAGTGCATCCATCCATCATAAAAGTAATCCATACTGCTCCAGGGGGTTAATAAAGACCTTCTGAAGTGAAGTGATGCATTTTTGTAAGAAAAATATTCATATTTACAACTTTATAAACTATAATAACCTCTGACCCGACGCATGATGCAATAACGAATGGAAGCACAGAGGAGAGAGCAAAACAAAACACCGGTCACGAATTAGAAGTCTAAAATGAGACATTTTTAGAGAGAAATGTCGAAGGATTTCAATATAAAAGAAGAGGAGCTTGAGTTTGTTGCCCAGCCCTATTTGTTTGAACCGCGAGAGACGTCTAAACTTATGATACTCCTACATCCTGCATCATACAATGCGTCAGACGTTACTCTTGTTTTTAGTTTATAAAGTTTTAAATATGGATATTATTCTTATAAAAACCTGCTTCGCTTCAGAAGGCCTTTATTAACCCCCTATGGATTACTTTTATGATGGATGGATGCACTTTTTTGGGCTTCAAACTCACGCCCCCGTTCACTACCATTATAAAGCTTGGAAGATCCAGGATATTTTTATATATATCTCTGATTGTGTTCATCTGAAAGAAGAAAGTTATATACACCTAGGATGGCTTGAGGGTGAGTAAATCATGGGATAATTTTCCTTTTTGGGTGAACTAACCCTTTAAGCGGTAGAACGTTACGTTTGTAGAATGGCCTGTCATGAGCGAGACGCTACAAAATATGTAAGACGTGAATGATTGATGTTAAACATGAACGGCTAGTGCATGTTCACATAGAAAATCAATGGTATGAATGACCCCTCATGTTCCATCTTCTCTGGAACTCAAAAAAAGATATTTTGAAGAGAAGACTTTTTTTTTTTTTTGTCTGTACAAGGTTTTGGACCCCATTGACTTTCATAGTATGGACAAAAACAGTACAGAATATCGTCTTTGTGTTGCACAAAAGAGAGAAAGTCATTCAGGTTTGAAACGACATGAAGGTGAGACAGGTTACGTGATAGAGTGGTCATTTTGGGTGAACTGTTCCTTTAAATTAGATTTTAAACCCCAGATTTTGAATGTATATTCAGACTTTTGGACCCTACTGAATATGCAAGCTCATGACCTGGAAATCCAGTGAGAGGCATTCTTGCAAAATAATATATATTTTAAAAAGCACAGCAAACAAGGAAAGAGTAGGATGCAAGAGAGAAGGAGAGCTAAGAAAGAGCGAATGAGAGAGAGAGAGAAAGCGTGGTTAAATAGCATTTTATTATAAACCCCTGTGGAGAAGAAATTCAAACGTGTTTCTGTTCTGAGAGTGGGAGAAGTAGAGGAGAGGGGGAAGGGGGAGGATCTGGAGAGTCTATTATAAGTGAAATTCAAAGAGAACATGTCTAAGCCATTCTCTTCTCTCCTCTCTCTTTATTCTGTTCCCTGCCTCTCCCTGTGTATCTTTCAAATCAAGATAATGCCACACACAAGCTCTTTTTGTGCTTTTTTCTTCCCTTACCCATGCTTTCATCGCATGTAAACGTGAACTTAGTTTCATTTCTCTAACAAGTGGTGCTATCACATGGCATTCTGATATTTTCTGATTCTTGAATAACTTTGACTGTTATTCTCTCTCACAACAGAGAAACAGCTTGCGTAACGTGATGCAATAACGTGACAAGCGGTAAAAGCGATCTCTTGCATGTAAATCTTTGTGGAGTTTTTCCTTTACCAGTCGTGACTGCAGTGAGCAACAGGACATTTTGATGATTGCTTTATTTCTATTTCTGCGGGGTTGTGCGTAGTAGCCCCGCCCACTGCGAAATCTCATTGGTCCAAAATACCTCTCCACATAAAGCGCCTTTTAAAAGTTTGGGGTCAGTGAGATTTTTATTATTATTATTATTTAAATTTTTTTCCAAAAGGATGCATTAAATTGATCAAACATGACAGTAAAGACAATTATAATCTTAAAAAAATATATCTTTTTCATCTATTTTTGCATTTCATGCACAGAAACACAAAAGCCAATTGCTTTCTGTCAAATGTAAAATCCTCAATTCATTTCAGACACAAAATTCTGTCGTTCTGAAACACATTATGGTGTAACAGCATTTTATCATGAAATACTGCATTTTGAGTCATGTAATTCATACGGTGCATGAAATTAGTCAGGTTACACTTGATGCTCCATAGTGATTGTGTCACATCGTGCAGCCGTTCGAATTGGATGGACAAATGACTTGTTGCATTGCTCTAGTTTAGGATATGGTGTGAGTAGTTTATATTTCATCTACTGTGACAGTCTAGATCAGTGTTTCCCAAACTTTTTCTAACAAAAGAAAACTATTATTTATTTATTTATTCATTCATTTATTCCACAAAATATGCTTCACAAGACCCTATCCTCATGCATATCTGTGAACAGATAATATAAATGGACCAAATTACCTGCTATTTCATCTTGTGCCTTCATTTCTTCAGATACATCCAGAGTGATTTTAGTGATTGGCATATGAATATCACTGCACATTTTCAATATGTTGCGTGTCTTTCTTTTGATTACACCTATTTCACTGAATGCTGAGGATTTTCACAAGAAACAAGGAGTTTTTTTTGGGCCCAACATGGATTGTGAGATGAGTATTTCAAAGTTGAGCTTTTTTTTTCAACTAATTCAACTAGTTTTGTCTAATTTGTTTATATTTTATTTTATTTCAGCATTATTTCGCCATTAAAAACACTAGTGCCTTTCCTAAAGTTTTCACTCTGTGTTTATTTTCTGTCTGTGTAGCAAATTGCTTGGTTCAGAGAAAATCATAATCAGTTCCCCTAAATTCAAATATATGTGGTGACCCACAGGTTGGGAAACCCTGCACTCTAAACAATGCTGGGTTAAAAATAACCCAAGTTGGGTTAAATTTGGTCAAAACCAGTGATTGGGTTGTTTTGACCCAGTGGTTGGGTTAAATGTTTGACCCAACCTGCTGGATAGTTTTATTTAACCCAACGATTGTTTAAAAATTACTATATTGTTTGCCTAAAATTAACCCAAAATAGGTTGGAAATTAACATTTATTAAATTGCTTATTAATAAATGTTCACCTTTTTGATTATGATTGTTTCCTCTAGTAATTATATGTCTCATTTATAATTTCCAACCTATATTGGGTTTGTTTTAAGCCAACCATATAGTAATTTTTAAACAATAGCACGTTGGGTCAAACATTTAACCCAACCACCAGGTCAAAACAACCCAATCGCTGGGTTTGTCCATATTTAACCCAACTTGGGTTGTTTTTAACCCAGCATTTTTTAGAGTGTGGTAAGGGCAAGTTTCGACAGTGAAGAAATTATATAAGGTTCTCACATGCCTGGCTTGTATAAAGGCTTTTTTAGAGGTAGTTCACTGTCAGTGATGTGCAGCTGGAGGACTGTAAGGCTTTGCTCATGCTCAGACAGGGGATGGTCATGCGGAGGGTTAACTCATGATTATGCATAGTCCAGTGTGAATACAGTGCATGACCTTGAGCTAATATTTATTCTGAATCCTCTCAGCTGAGGCTGGCCGTCCGCTCTACTTAACCATGCCCACTGCCCTTGAGAGAGAGAGAGATGAAGAGACATTATTGAATAGGGTGAAGCTTCAGGGGAGGGGAATTGACCTGTGCCCTATACTGTTAAAACATGAATATACAAAGGTGCAGTGCATTTTTTCAGATGTGCATCTAACAGCCTGTGAACTGCTAAGGCACATCATCAATGTCAGAACAGGTCTTGAGCTGTTAAATGTTTATTTTAGGGCTGCCAATCAATTCAACCTTTAATCAAATGAATGCATGAAATGATGATTTATTTTATTAAATGATCTCATGCATCAATATGTGCTGAGAAAATGCAGGTATATCAAAGACATTCACATTGCAGGCAAGTAAACCATTCAGTAGTGGCTTTGCAGGTCGATATATCGCTCAACCGGACAAAAGCCGTGCTGATATTCAGGTCGTGAATGTGATATTGCTTTCATACGTACATTTCAATAAAACAAAACAAGAAGTTAACATTGAGTAACTTACATTTTAGACACAATATTTCAGACAGTACTTTTTACTCCACCAACAAAAACAGTTCCAAAGAAAACCACAGCAGAATTAACTGTTCACTCTAAAAAAATCAACCCAAGTTGGCTTGAAAATGGACAAACCCAGTGGTTGGGTTAAATGTTTGCCCAACCTGCTTGGGTATTGTATTGTTTAAAAATTACTGTATTGCTTGCTAAAAATTACCCCCAAATATGTTGGAAATTAACATTTATTAGTAAGTTTAATTAATAATAAACAATAAACATTCATTACATTTCTTATTAATAAATGTTCACCTTTTGATTATCACTGTTGCCTCTAGTAATTATGTGTTTGATTTTTAATTTTGGGTTCATTTTAAACCAGCCATAAAGTAATTTTTAAACAATAGTTAAGTTTATAAATAAAACTACCCAAGCAGGTTGGGCGAACATTTAACCCAACCACTGGGTTTGTCTATTTTCAACCCAACTTGGATTGTTTTTAAGCCGGCATTTTTTAGAGTGTTGCATGTTTCTGAGCAACAACACAGTAGTGGCATTCCTAAATGAATCAGCATTTTGAATGAATCAATTGAGAGAATGATTCAAAGACTCTGAATTCTAAATGTATCAGTGTTTATTGAATGAATCACTTGAGTGAGTGATTCAATTACTCTTGGCTTTGTTCCCAAATTAATCAGTGTTTTTGAATGAATCATTTGTATGAATGATTCAATTCATAAAGACAATCACTTTTCTTTGCAGATAGAGTAGGGAAATATTTCAAATTTTAAAAAATGAAATTTTAATATATGTGACCATGAACCACAAAACCAGTTATAAGGGTCAATTTTTGAAATTGAGATCATTTGAATCAGCTGAATAAATAAGCTTTCCATTGTTGTATGGTTTGTGAGGATAGCACAATATTTGAACAACTATTTGAAAGTCTGGAATCTGAGAGTGCAAAAAATCAAAATATTGATAAAATCACCTTTAAAGTCATCCAAATGAAGTGCAATGCATATCCACTCACAATATATATATATATATATATATATATATATATATATATATATATATATTTAGGGTGGGAAATTTACAAAATATCTTCATGGAACATGATCTTTACTTAATATCCTAATGATTTATGGCATAAAAGTAAAATCGATCATTTTGACCCATACAGTGTATTGTTGGCTATTGCTACAAATATACCCGTGGGACTTATAACTGGTTTTGTGGTCCAGGCAGGGTCACATATTTTCAATATAAATGTTATAAATATTATATTACAAATATATACTCAATGCTAAGCCTATTTAATCATGGAATTTGCTCATCTTTGAGATTAATAAACAACATAGTGATACATTGCCTCCCTTCTCCCTCAAGAGACGTTAGATGTATATTCCAGACCACTGCAAATTGTGATCCCTGTTCCCGGCGAACCCCTTGAAGAGTTACTACTTCAAAGGGTTTTCTCCTTTACAGGGAATAAGGCATAGAGATGACCACTTTGAAATGGACTGCACACTAATGGTTAATAAACACGATTAACGTTTCTCCAGAGAGACCAATGCTTGCTATTTTTGAACTGCATGGCACTTTTTATGCAAAGTGTTTTGGAAAAGCGCCAAGTTAGTATTGTTTGTACGTTTATTCATACAGCCTACTCGAAGTCATGCTCAGAACAATTAAAAAAAGAAGCTCTGTCTTTTGCTATTCAATGATGTATAGTTTTTGGCACAGGGTTGCTCGTCTTGGCACCGTCATACAGTGGCACAGAAGTGAGCAAACTGCCCTTTAAATGCGCAGAAAAGATTTGAATCAATATTGGTGGCCTTTTCCTGCCTACATGATCCCCTGTTGAAAATATTAATGTAAATAAAGATAAAATATATAGTGTCGGCCTCAAAGCCAACCCATTAAAGTTAAACACTATTCATAAAAACAACCATGCGCTCTTTCTTCATATTTCAGCTGATTATGCTAATAACCACTGGTATTTGCATAAACTTATGCCAAATAAAGATGGTTTTGATCATAAATGATGCATGAAGGAGGCTGTGCAACAGCAGCAAATTGGAAAAGTGTTTGCTGATGATGTAAAGCAACTTCTCATGTGACCGTCAAACGTGGGCATTTGAGTGATGGACGTTGTCGGGTGTTGGGCCAAGCTGAGTCAGATGGCATTACATCAGTTTCGACAAAAACAACACGGACAAAAACAACACCTCCTTTCTCAGACTCAGCACCAGTAACTATCCTCGGCACCCCTACTAACTTGCTAGGGGCATTAGTGTAAGAGTGTGGGTGAAACCGGGCCACGGTGTGACTCCACTGACCTGTAACCGCGCTTCTACTCAACTTGTGAAATCAACTGCAAGACACCATTCTCACCTAGTTCTCACAGTGCTTACATGACTGTTTCAAATCAGATTGAGCAAAGCCCCATAGAAGAACCAACCCTTCTTGTTCTGTAGTCCACAGCGCTGCACTTCAGAGGAGTCACTTTGTAGTCTTTGTAGTCAGACTGACAGTAGGAGGTCTGGACTTCATAACCCCGCTTTCATTGGCCAAGGACCACCCAGAGGCCGTCTGACTGACATGTAGAGCAACCAATCACAGTTCGTTTTTTCTTCCGCACAGGGCTTGGCATTTACATCCGCCAATTCGCCAAATGCGGGTGTATTTCAGCAGTGGTGGCATGTAATGCAATCACTCCTACTAGCCACTTTGGCAGGTTGAATTTTTTATATAATAAATAAATTTTTCAATTGTACTTTTTTAAAAAGGCATCTGAAATAATAAACTAAATGCAATGTAGTGTTGTCAAAAATATTTTGATACTGAAATATCTTTACTCATTACTGAAATATCTTTACCATTACTCATTTTCCGCACAATATAGCTCTCTGCAAACAAGTTGACACACAAACCCCATCCTCCCCTCACTCACTCGTTTAATTTGCTCTGGGTGAATATTGTGGTGTTACAGGGCTTGAATTTCGATGTGGGATTGTGCGTATTGTGCATAATTTTACTCATTTCCACAGTTTTTGTGCTCACACCCAAAGTGAGCACACATAAAGCCACCTCTCAGTACTAAATTGAGTTGTTTTTCGCTGCTTATTGCACTTAAAAAGTCAAACACACACAAAATAATATCAAAATGCTGGTCTTGGCGAGTATTCATGTAAACACAGTCAGTTATGTTTGAAGTGAACGTAAACAGTTGAGAAAGACAACACATGTGGTGCGTCAGGTCTTAAAGGCTACATTCACACTGCAAGCCTTAAAGGTGCTAAAGAGGATCTTTTCGTTGACTGAGAAACCAAAGACTGTTAGTGAATACGATGATCGCGTAAACGATTGGCTGATGTTTTTAAGGCCCTACCTCGTGCACAGATGATGTATATTAATATTATTCCTTTCAGTGCACCTAATAAATAGTCTTTTATCAGTTAGTAAAGACAGTTTCAAGTAATATTGCAAAAATGTATAAAACAAAACATCCTCTTTAGCACCTTTAATGCTCAATTCCAATTTTTGTCCAGATCTAATTTTTTTTGTATAGTTGTTCACATCAGATTTCCAGTGTGAATAGATCATGGTTCTGGACTGATCTGCATGTGCAAAAGAATGAGACTGTCCTCCCAAAAAAAAAAACGACCTTATAGGTAGTTTTTCAAGCACCTTATTACGACCTATATTTACGTTTTGAAGTCATGCGCCCTCTAGCGGGCGCAAAAATAATGACAGTGTCATGTTACGTCTGTCGTCATGAAATGACGTACTGTATGACTGTCGTTACCAATCAAAATGCGTGTTCATTTAAATGTAATGTGTGGACATTTTACACCATTTCTCCTATTTCCATTTAGCAAAACTAATATTTTTATTAACGACTACACCCACCCCCATCCCTAAACCTAACCTTAGTGATTTATAGTGCATACGCACTTTATGAGCACATGTGTTCCCTGGGATCGAACCCACGATCGTATGATCACATGATTGCATATTGTTATTGCAATGCTCTCCCAATTGAGCTATGCAAAACCTGAAACATGACGCAGATAAAAGGGGACAATGCATTAAAATGAAAGTGTACTGTTGTCGCCACTTTAGTAAACACTCCTATGGGTCGTATTCCAGGAAAGTGACAAACGACCTATATGGTCGTATTGGATGGAGAACATGTTGAAAAGAATGATACAAATGGGGTTGCCAGGTTTTTTACCATACCTCAAAACTATAGTCCAAAACTAGTAAAAATCACATTCCAGGGGTTAAATATCATGTTAGTGTGGTCTTTTCAACCCACAGAGTTGCAAAACAACCTGCTGCAACAGTGAAAAAGTAACCCAATTCTGCAGGAAAATCGTGGACTTGGCAACAAACACAACACGCTGTCATATGGAAGTAAACACGGAGGGCACGTGATGAATGTTGATCTCGAGTGACATAAAAATCACATGAATCCCGATATGACTGTTCATACTGTGGTCGCATTACTAAACATCTGACCTGTATCAGAATTATTGCCACATGGAAGTGGCACAAATCGTAATTGAAAAGATCAGATTCCATGTGGTTTGTACTGTTCACAGTGTCATGGGGAAAACCGATATGATGTGGGCAAAAAATCAGACTTGGGCCACATTTACCTTCAGTGTGAACATAGCCTAATAAACCTGCTGCCAAACTATGAGATAATATTAAAAATATCTATATGACAGTTTTCCCCCATGGTATCGATGTCAAAATTGTGGCCAGTGAAAATGCTGAGTGGCTAGTAACTTTGGAAAACTACTAGCCACAGTGGATGGTGAGCAAAAAAGTTATTGTCAAGCCCTGGTTCCACGTCATGTTTAGGGGCGTGAAAACGTACACTGAAAATAATGACTTTGTGGTATGGTAAAATCTATTACATTAATTCATGTAATTTATACATTGTAAAATCAAGATTAAGTTGGTACTATAATATCTTGAGTAAAATTTACACAATTTATTCATGTAATAACATAACTGAGAAGAAAAAGTAAATTGTATCTTATATTTACAAATACTATTTAACTATTTTATAGTCACAGCACATTCACCAAAAAAACTAAGTAAATTTTAATCTGAAAAAAGCAAAGTGTCTCGGTGCGCTTTTTTTTTTTTTTTTACAACAAGATCCGGCTTGCAGTGGCAGAGACGGTCCGTAGACATTGGTCTGCGAAGCATCAATGGAAACTTTACAAATCCTGACCGCTGTTGGAAGCTTCGCAACCGCGTGCATTAGATACAGGGCATCCGTACTGTCTCATCGCGCTGCACCGCATATTGTTTACCTTGCTTTTTGACCCATCGCGATGCTCGTCGCATTGCTGTAATCTTGTCTTTATTTATTTAATTGTTTGGAAAGTCGTGTTTTTTGTTTGGTTTTGCTACTGAAATGGAAGCACTCACTTAAAACGAGGATGTTTGCTGCTTTTTTTATTTAAATGAACATTTACTTAATTTTATTGTGTATAATCTACTGGGGGATTTATAGTTCCCAGAATGCTTTGCATCGGATTTAATTTGAAGAGAAAATGTTTACTTTGTTTATCTTCATGTGTTTTAAGCAAGATAAATAAGTAAAAGACTTGTTATTATTGTTTAATGTTCTATTAAGGTGGGATTTAGAAAGTTTTTGTCATGTTGGGAGTTTTGGGGGTTACCGTCGTGGTGACAAGTGGAGCCTGACGTTAGTTTGACGACAGGTTAGACCGGCATGTAAAACAATTACTGAATAAGTAATTGTAAGTAGTAATACTGTTAAAAGTTTTATTCTTACAACATTCTGCTTAGAATGTGTGAGTTTTGCTAAAGTTAGAGTAAAACCAAGGCAAGAATTATTGCAGTGTATATAATAATAGTGAGTAATATTAATTTATTAAACTAAGTAATTCAAAATGTGAAATGGATAGACATTATAAAATCTACTTAATTACTTCATAACAGTAAATGTTAAAGATTAATAAAATTTACTTGATATTTTCACATTTTAAATTTAAATTTACTTAATTACTTTTAATAAATACAACATGCTAAGTTAAATATAATTAAGTAACATTTACTTAATGTCTTCACAAATGTTACATTTAGAGTTAAGTACATTTTACTTGATACTGGCAAGTAAATTGTACTTGATATCACAGCAGTAAAATTTACTTAGAAAAACTGAGTGCAAATTGTTACAATGATTTTATCAAGTAAATCCTACAAGTTGTTTTTATCAGTGTAACGTCGATGTCCTCAAAATAACAGACTGGTGTGTAAAACTCTTGGAAGTATTTTAAAGAGTCAAACTTTACATACTTCACATACTTTTGAAAATCCAATCTTTAGTTGATCCTGATAAGCGTTCCTTGTCACAGTTGTAAACACGCTTATTTCTTTCCTGAAGGGGTTTGCCGTCAAGGCGGCTTTGTTTCCAGGCGGACCGTTAAAGAACGCGACACACACGTCTCCCGGAAATCCTGTAGAATTCAACAAATCAGATGGCTACTTCGAAAACCCTGAAGTGTTCCCTGTTAAGTGTGCCATATGCGTCAGACGTTCAGCCGGACAAGGCACTTTGGTGTTACGGTGTCAGCCTACTCCATGCAGAGTAAACAGCTTTAATAATGCTGGCTGGCAAGGCTGATGTTAATTATGTGTCAGTGGATAGATAAGGGCGCCGCTAAGGCTCTGTGTCGGCCCCACAGTCGTAGACTCTCAGCTGGGCCCTTGGGCTGCAGGTGCGGAGCCGCCTGGCAGAGGAGATCCAGTGAGGGATGCGAGGTCGGTCCTAGCTGGGGGCCAGACAGATGGAAGGTCAGTCTGGGTGAGAAGACACAGTCACGCCTGCTCTTAGTCATCCAGCAGTGCCACAAGTGTAGAGTTAGCCAAGCAAGGTCATCCCGATTTGGAATTCTCCCACACTGCACCTGCAGGAGAGAGACCTGACACTGTGCCAGATCAGAAATAACATAGATGTGTAATAGATTGTCTGGTTTTGTCATTTGACTTGTTTTGCGAGATATGCCCTGAAGCTGTTACGCGGAAGTCGTTATGAAGATATTTAGCAGATCTTTCAACGGTGACATGACTTCTGGCAGCCTTCTTCTTCATGGGCAGCAATAGGTGTAATGTTTCATGTAGTCAGATCACATTTTGAAAGTATTTTACTTGATTGTACACAATAATATCTATGTTATTTAAATCCATTTGTTTGTTCATTCACTGAAAAAAGAAATCTGTTAAATTTATGGTAAAAAAACGACTGCTGTGGTTGTCAGAAATTTACAGTAAAAAATATGGTTGCAACGTTTTAAGTTTTACGGATTTAACTTAAATTTACAGTAAAATACCACATCTCTTTAACTGCACTGTAAAAAGTAATACGCTATATCTACTACGCAAAATTTTGAAAACAGATTACAAGTAATATTATTAATTAAATTCAACAAATAGAATTGAGTTAGAATGAATCAAATTAATTCCTTAAATGTCAACCATTTAAAAGGAGTAAAGGTGATGATACACGTGGCAACTTTTTGAGCAATATTGCTGGGCAATGTTGCCGTCAACGGGCAACCTGATGAGACACAGGGCACTAATTAGGGCAACAGACAGTTGGCAGCAACTAATCAGAGAGGAGAAAATCTATTGCCAACCCAATAAATACCTTATTATAAACACTTATAAGCACTTTTATTTCAACTTTTCAAATATTTTCTTCATTTTTATTAAAAATAAATGCCTTTCCGATCTGATTTGTGATAGAAAAAGGGAGAAGAGCAAGTTCAGCAAAAGTTCGCGTCAAAAGCTACATTCATGTGCCATACGCCCTACAGCCAATGCAACTACAGACGTTAAACTAACTCCGTCTTTTTAGTAATTAACTGAAAACATTCAGTGGCTTAATTACAGCTTACATGCATTACTTTGGACAGTTGTTGGTATTTTAAGCAATATATGAGGTAAATTCCCTGTTTTGGGTTGACGCATGACATGATAACTTACGTAAAAAGAAACTCTTTTTCTCTGCTCCACTGCCGCTGAGAGGCCGCCATCTTGTTTGAATTTTTTCTGAAATCTCCGAACCGGTCACATGATTGGCTGCTAACATTCTGATTGGAGGATCTCAAAAAATTGCCCACGACCTACGTATCTAAAGTATCCAGATATAAATTTGTTGCTCATTCTCAATGGGAAAGTGCCCAAGCAACGTTGCTCGGCTACATTGCCCAGCAACATTGCTCAAAAAGTTGCCCCGTGTATCATCACCTTAAAATTTAAAGACAGACAGACATCAAAGATGAATTAAGAACTCTTTATTTTTCATTGCCAACATTGAAGACACACGATGATAACAAGCAGAATCACTGAAAGAAAGAGAAACAGGAAAGAGGAAAGAGTTTTAGATGTTGATGTTGATTTCATTGAAAATGTTTGCTCGCCATTATGGCGATCAGTGTTTCATTTGGTTGGACAGTTTGACTCTTTGCCTTTTATGTCAGTTTGTGGTTTTTGTAATGGTGTTTGCTAATTGTACACATTTTAAATGGTTGACTTTTAAGGAATTAATTTGATTAATTTTAACTCAATTCTTATATGTTAAATTTAATTAATCACATTGCTTGTAATCTGTTGCCACAATTGTATTGAGTAGCTAGAGTGTATTACTTTTTACAGTGTGATATAATGTTAATTCACCAACCTATTGAAGAACTAATATCTGTTTTGTACCGTTATAATACACCGACAACCACCAAACACAATGGTGATGAGAGGTTCATATATATGGTATCATATATAATGATACTTTATAATAAAGATTTGTTTAATAACACTTTACAATAAGGTTTCATTAGTTAACTACATTAGTTAACATGAATTAACAATGAACAACACTTCTACAGCATTTATTAATCTTAGTTAATGTTAATCTCAGCATTACATTTTTAAAAGTTGTATCTGTTAACATTAGTTGTGAACAAATGTGAACATGAACATTTTATTAACTAGCATTAGGAAAGGTATAATACATGCTGTGAGACTATATTTGTCATTGTTAGTTCACGTTAGTTAGCTGCATTAACTAATGTTAACAAATGAGACCTTATTGTAAAGTTTTTCCTGTTTAATTCACATATAAATGCATCGACGTGGCCAGTGAGTCATGTGAGGCCGGGCTCCTCTGAGGAGAAGCGTGTGAGCTTCATCTTCCTCACTCAGACGTGAAGGAGCCGAGGATTCTCTCCCATCAGCCTTAAAGCCTTTGATAAGATTCCCCGGTCGCAAAGGGGGATTGAAACTCATAACACGCTGAGATCTGTGTGTATCGGAGTGTGTGTTTCTGTAATGGTTATGTGTGTAGATGGCCTCTCGGTATCCAGGCCACCGCATTGCTGTTTAGAGCAGTCAAAACCCATTTCACATGATGGCTGAAGTGCCATTTTCTCAAACACTGTTTCTCCCAACTCACGGGGCGCTAAATAAATCTGCCCAGGAAAACACATTCATTAGGTTAATGCACAGATGCGAAATGCATTTTTTTTCCTCTCTCCCAATGTTTTATGATTTATTGTGCTGCAGGAATGTGAAATTGAGTATACCCGAATAAGTTATTTAAGTGATTTAGAGGTTGACACTGAATATTTTTTTTCCACAGTTCCTGATTTATGGCTATTGCAAAAATATGAAATTGACTATATAAGTATAAGAACATTACTTTATAATATAAGTAATTTAGTTGATTTAGAGGCCTAATGATAATGCCCATGTATACAAAGGAAGCCGAGGATCTGTCCTTGAAACAGGATGTCTTTACAAGGCTAATTTGAATGCATATTATGGTCAGCTGGGTGTCAATGCATAAATTAGACCTTTCTGGTGCGGTTTCATGTATAATTCAGTTGCTTTTTAAAATGTCTTGTTTTTGAATCAGCAGCCTCTCTGATAAATCCTTTATTAAGGTGTCAGCGCGCTTCGACTGTATAGATATTATGCCTCATTTAGTACCGATATTCAAATCTCAGTAGGGCCAATAATGGTGCGACTGTTTAAAATCAAGCCTCTAATGTGGTCAGGCATCTGCTTGGAAGTGTGTGTGTGTCTGTCCTTGAGTCTGAGCCTGTGTTTGAGTGTTTGTTTGGAGTCGTGTCACTACGTCTGTGCTATTGGATGTGTAAATCACAAGCAGTGCTGGCGGAGGTCACGTCGATCAGGTCAATGCCAGGGACAAAGAGACACGGTCCTCTCATTCACCCTGACTACACAGAGGGGTTTCTCTGTGTCTTTCATCATCCCGCCATCTCCAGCCTTAACGATAGCGGCAGCTTCATTAAGGGCCTCGTTAAGTCTTGTCGTTAAGGCCTGTCGTTAAGGCGGGTCATTAAGGCCCTTCGTTAAGAACCCCGGGCTTGGAACGGCAAACTGCTGGCAGGCTTGACTGACCGAGAGCTCAAGGCGGAATTAATGGATGGAATCAGGAATTCCAAAGCCATAACATAGCAACAGCTTCGTAGATGCCGGTTCTCCCTAGCAACGACACTCAACACCTGGACTGGCAGTCACTTATGTCCCTCGACTGGTTACCAACTCGAGCTGAAGTACTGACTAACACCTGGTATTGACCTCCGTTTCAGCGAACCAATCACAAGTGATCTGCGTTAATAACAAGTGTGGGTCCAAAACCTTTTGGGGCTTAGGAAGGAAAGAACACTTGCATTAAAAACATCCATCCTTTGCATATGTACCAGCCTCATCTCATTAGTATTCATAGGACATTGAATGCAGCATTTACATGTACATTTTTGTAGGCTACATTTGGATATATTCTGGAAAGCATAATATGGACATACTGACAGCATCTAATATTTTTGATATAATATTATAATTAGCTTTACATTTTACTATTATATAGGGACAATTTTCCAAGTCATTGGAAAGGTATTTTTCTGTCTTTAATCCCACCTCTCCCCTAAATTTAAAGGATTTGTTCACTTCAGAATTAAAATTTCCTGATAATTTACTCACCCCCATGTCATCAAAGATGCTTATGTATTTCTTTTGAGGAAAACATTCCAGGATTTTTCTCCATATAGTGGACTTCACTGGGGTTCAACGGGTTGAAGGTCCAAATATCAGTTTCACTGCAGCTTCAAAGAGCTCTACATGATCCCAGACGAGGAATAAGAGTCTTATCCAGAGAAACAATCAGTCATTTTCTAAAAAAATAATAATAATAATAATTATATACGTTTTAACCACAAATGTGTGACCTTTCCAACGTGATTATGGTTGGGATCATGTGGAGCCCTTTGAAACTGCAATTTGTACCGTCAACCTGTTGGTCCCCAGTGAAGTCCACTATATGGAGAAAAATCCTGGAATATTTTCCTCAAAAACCTTAATTTCTTTTCAACTGAAGAAAGAAACATGAACATCTTGGATGACATGGAGGTGAGTAAATTTTAATTCTGAAGTGAACTAATCCTTTAACTATTGCTCAACAATGTAAAACACATAATAGGCTGAAAATTCAGCTTTGCCATCACAGGAATAAATTACATTTTCTTTTTAAATATTAAACAAATATTTAAAATTGTAATAACATTTGACAAAATTACTGTTTTACAGTATTTTTATTAAATAAATACAGCCTTGGTGCGCATAAGAGACTTCTTGTCAAAAACATTTTTAAAAATCTCAAACTTTTGAACAGTAGTTTATATATTATACAGATTTTTTTTTTTCAGATCCCAACCTCATGATTTGTAAACATTTGTACTTCTCTAAAGTTGTTCATGTTAATACTTTAATATACAGTGTCTATGATATTATACAAAAATGTAAGTTTGCCTGAACCACACTTTACCTACGAATACAGTATGTAGGATTACTAATGAGATAACATTGCATATACATACACAAGACTGTGTGGAAAGTTTTTGATGTTTTTGACTGTGTGTGAAAGTTTTTGCATGGCATCAGCATTAAATGACAGATCATGGAAAGTGCATCCATTAATTACTTTAAATAGCAGCTAAAATAACTCATGAACATTTGATTCAAAACATCATGTTTGCGGTAGGATTACATTTTTATGCAATAATCAATAATGTGCTGACTAGTTGTGCCTTTTTTGCACCTGCAAACATGTAGTATCACTCTGATATAGTAAGTGATGTATATAGTCCTGAGACCCTCCCCTAAAAATCTGATCACAAGAGGTCACACAAGACTCATACTGTCAGATCTACACAGTGATTTGTCTTGGCTGACCACATGTGATTGGTTGACCCAAAACTGATTTAATACCAGGTGTAAACAGGGACTAAACCAAGGTCTTGACTGTTGATGATCATTAAAAATCCAGGAGTGCTTTTTGAAAACAGTATGTAACCCCTGTGCCCTGGTCAAATTGGCCTCACTCCATCACAGCCTCCTAATCATGCACATATAATTTGCCACTTCACACTGTCTCCTCTCCAAAAATAAAATATAAAATGCTTTGAGCGGTAGTATTTGAAAGTACATAGAAAAGGGCTATATTTTTTTATTTATATGTATTTATTATTGGCCTCATGAAAATATTAAAATTATTTAATAAAATTATGTATTATTTTTATTATACATGCTGGACGATGTTAGACTACAGTCAAAACAGTGGTCTTTTAGTCCAACTTTGCAAAAATCAGACTAGTAAAATTTCATTCTATCTAAAACTTTTACATGACATTTTAAAGGGGATCTATTATGCTAAATTCATACCGATGTGTGTCCACAGTGTGTAAACAACCAGGCTATAATGGTAAAAATCCACCCACTCCTTTTTTTATAATCCTCATAAATCATAAACAGTCTCTCTGAATGAGCAGTTCCAGATTTCCCCCTACTCATACGTAAGAGTTTGATGCTGGATTTGCACAAAAGATTAACATGACGGCACATGCTAGTGGATGAGTTGAATCAACTCCACAGCAACTACATAAATAACCATTCAGAAACATCCAGTTTCATTCATTCAAGTTGTAACTTCTTCCTGAGTCTCTCCATCAGTGTCGACTCCGGTTTGAACAATGTAAGGCTGAACACCGTTACTGACAATCCTCATTTTGGCTGCGTGAGATTCTCCAGCTTTGTTGTTGTTGAGCTGTTAAAGCCCCGCCCTCTTCTGGAAAGGGGGCGGGAGCAGCAGCTCATTTGCATTTAAAGGGACACACACAAAAACGGCGTGTTTTTGCTCACACCCGAATAGGGGCAAATTTGACAAGCTATAATAAATGATCTGTGGGGTATTTTGAGCTGAAACTTCACAGACACATTCTGGAGACACCAGAGACTTGTGAAAAGGGGCATTATAGATCTGCTTTAATCTGATTGATGTTGAACTTTTAAACTGCATATGAACATACTGAGGAACGCCGCCTGATACAGCTAGCTGAACGCCTACTAGCAACCAACAGTACAGCGACCTGGAGACCTCAATGTGAACAGCCCTCGACATGGAAAAACTGTTTTATCGCCTGCCAACTGGATATTGTACACAGAAATGTGTGTATCAGCGAGCAGAATGTTCTTTCTTAGAGTTTTCCTCATCACTGCCCACAGAGTTTCAGGACATTCTTTGGGGATTTAACATCTACACAACCACATGTCTTGTCTCAAAATTCAATCTGGAAAAACCAATGAATATTCTGATTCCAAAAAAATCTCCATTTTGATTCCATTGAGGGAACGTACTCAGCTCTTTCCACACTCGAATGCTTGCAAACATAGGACACGCTCCCATTTGTCTTCCAAACTTGCTGTGTGGCACTTTTTGTAGAAGTTGTGCTGTTATGGGGTCTTTTTAAGCAGCCGTATTCTGGCCACGTAGAAGCAGTAATGAGGATGAATGCTGATGCGTTCTCCACACTCTTTTTTTCTGAGCGTCACGCGCTCCTTTTGCAGCCCACTGCATGAAGGCTCCTTAGCCGTAGACTGCTGCTGATCCGGTAACCAGACTCCACCCGCAATCAATGCCTCGAGTACGAGCGCTTCACGCAAGGCTGTGTGATCATTACCGCCCATCTGTACCGTCTGCGAACGAGCCCCTGAAGTCTTCGCCCATCACAGTGGCGTCTATATTTCAAGATTAATCATCTATTTGACTGTTTTTGCTTGACGCAAATGTATGCTTTTATAAATTCGGTAGTGTTCTGACCTCAGTATACTATATATTTGTCCTTTCTCATCCTTTCCCTCTCTTTTTCTCCTCATCAGCTTCACACTGACATGGACAGAGGTGATGGACGAACTAAGTACGTGCTGCGGGGTGAGGGGGCAGGGTCAGTGTTCGTGATTGACGAGAAGACGGGCAACATCCACGTAACCAAGCCCTTGGACCGGGAGGAGAAGGACGAATACCGGCTGATTGCCACGGCAACAGACAGTCAGACGGAGCGTGCCCTGGAGCCCTCCTCCCAGTTCATCATTAGAGTGCAAGATATCAACGACAACCCACCTGTCTTCGAGGACGGACCCTACAGCGCCACAGTACCCGAGATGGCGAACATAGGTAGCGGAAGGCAACATGTGCTCATCCCCGCTAGGGTGTTTTTTTCTCTGTGAATGTCAATGATTATTGAATAATGCAGGATTCACGCTGTCCCAAAAATCTTCAGATGAAAAGCTGAGGAAACGCCGTCTATAATTTGCACCGTTTAAATGTTAATGACGCCTATTCGGGTGAAATAACCTCTCGCGTTTATCGATTTTACGTCCGTTTGAGGCAGGCTCAAAATATTACCCCTCGACAGTCGTGGTTGTTTTGTTTTGCCTGAAATAGATTTAATTAATTTCAAAGGATCCCATCCGCAAACAAGAAATATTCTGCGCCGCATCTGAATGCTTGAACCCTTGCTGGGGTAAACGAAACCCGAGCGCCATTCACATCTAATGTTCCAGCGGTGTGAATGCGTTATCAGTCTAAATTGTGGCGCGTTTCTTTAGTTCCACTCAAATTGAATATGAATAGATTTCTCCGAGCCGCTGCATGTTGCGTCAACCCGGCAGTCGCGTCTGTTTTTTGATCTGCCTATCTGATTGTTCGTTTACAGTGACAATCTCTCTTGCTCTCTTTCTCCTATTTGCCGCTTCTTAAATACCTGCGAAAGATCTGTAATCAGACGGCAACCCACAAGCTCTCTCTGTGACTCTGTCAGGCCTTTGATGTCTGAAAACAGCAACAGCTGCTCCCACAAATCCCTTCGTCCCACTGAGCTTGTCAGCCGTTGCCCCATGGGAAACGTAGTTCTCTTTCCATTGTACATATATATGTTCTTTTCAAACCGCTTCAGTCCTTCGCATGAAGCTCTTTGATTTATTTGGTTGGAAAAAAGTCCATATCTGTCAGGAACGCAGGAGAGATTTGAGACGTGAGGGAGTTATGGGAACAGGGGAGGGTGGCCGCAGAAACAGGCATAGAGATTGAGAGAGGGAGCAAATGGGGAATTGGAGAAGGAGATGAAGAGAAATGAAGTGAGACAGTCTGAGGCGCGAATGAAAGAAGGTGTGCGGCTGGGGAGAAGAGAAAGTGAATACTGTATTTGTCACACTGCAGCAGGGGGGAGAGAGAGAGGAGAGAGGGAGAGAATCTGTCAGTCTTCATACGGCTCTCTCCATTTAATGTGCTCGTCCTGCGATGAACTGTGTTCATATGTGGCGTATTGATCATATCTTATTGTCTTTCTCCCTGAAACTCTTCCTCAGGGACCTCCATCATCCAGGTGACGGCTTCAGATGCAGACGATCCCACGTATGGGAACAGCGCCCGGCTGGTGTACACGCTAGTTCAGGGGCAGCCGCACTTCTCGGTGGATCCTCAGACAGGTGGGGTTTTTTTTTATCCTCTCAGGAACTGATTTTTGTTAAAACAAACAGATTTGTTTTCTTTTTATTTTAAGAATGTCACATTGGAAACTTTTTAGCATGACTTTAGCATTCATTTTATTACTTTCCATCTTAAAGGGATAGTTCACTCAAAATGAACTCTGTCATCAATTACTCACCCTTGTTATTCCAAAAACATGAAACGTTTGTTCGCCTTTGAAAACACAAATGAAGATATTTTTAATGAAACCTGAGAGATTTCTGTCCCTACATTGAAAGTCCAAGTTTTCATGCTTCAAAAAGTTCATAAAAATGTAATCAAGCAGTTAAATTCAAGTCTTCTGAAGAGACACAATTGCTTTATTTGATGTACAGTTTTGATTTAGGAATTTATTCACATATAAATATTGATCAGCAGACATGGAGCACATCAAATGACTAAATTATTTTCATATATTGGGTGAACATTCCTATTAAAATCCACAAATCAGACAAAAGAATTAGTGAAAAACATGCTTAACATGAAATTTGTGGATATCAATTATCGTTTTTATCTGTAAAAATCAATTATCACAAATTTGTTGTGCATCATTTCGTTTACAAGCAGTACATTTTGCAAAAGGGTGAGGTAACCCTTTATTTTAAGGTAATGTAGTTACATGTTACTACAGTAATAACAGTAAATTATACATGATTACAAGTAATTAACCCTAAACCAAACCCTAACCCTAACTGAAACTCTATAGTAAGTACATAAGTTTATTAATATTACTCAGTACTTATTTGAGTAAGTACAATGTAACTATGTGGCCTAATGGTTAGCGTGTCTAACAGGTAACCCAAAAGTTGCTGGTTTGATTCCAGCGCCAGCAGGAAATGACCATACTTGGACTTCATGTGTCACTTTCACATACACTTTTGAAAAAAAGTTGACAGTCAGCACCAGCATTTTTGATCATTTTCACAAAAGTTTCATGCCCCCCAGAATATTTTGTTGCATGAATATCTGAACTTGCAATATATCAAAGAAAGAACAGAGCTTTTGCTTTTAAACAACAACAAAAAAACAACACCATTTTATTCTAGCTTCATGCATTCTTTATCAACATTTGAATGTTTCAAAAAAAGCAACATTTTGAGCAAAATGCTGAGAAAATCGCGTTATTTGTCAAAGACTACATCTGGATCGGATTCACAACCACAAAACACAAATGGAGTAGACTAAATCTATCAATACTCCCAAAGATTCACAGTCCTATAGCTCATTCTTGGTCGACATTTCATTCTGTAATGTTAGATTTATATGCCTATTCGAACCGCCCACTCTGTTGGCATGGGAGTCGGGTGCTCTAACAAGGAGGCTAAAGACCGCAGTCTCTATCATGCCTATTGAGATCAGAGGAGTGAGGTTTACATGCACAGCTCTTACCGGCCTACGTTTGTTACACTCACCCCTCTAAACCTCACTCCCATCCGGGTCACGGCACCAATGTAGCCCCTCCTGTTCGAACCATCCGCTCTAAGCGAGACTTGAACCCGGGTCCGCTGACATAGGAGTCGGGGGCTTTAACAAGGAGGCTAAAGACCGCAGTCTCTATCATGCCTATTGAGATCAGAGGAGTGAGGTTTACATGCACAGCTCTTACCGGCCTACGTTTGTTACACTCACCCCTCTAAATCTCACTCCCATCCGGGTCACGGCACCAATGTAACCCCTCCTGTTCGAACCATCCGCTCTAAGCGAGACTCGAACCCGGGTCCGCTGGCATAGGAGTCAGGGGCTTTAACAAGGAGGCTAAAGGCCGCAGTCTCTATCGTCAGTCGCTAGAGCACCTTTTGAGTTCAGGGGAGTGAGGTTTACACGCACAGCTCTTACCGGCTTATGACCGTTACACTCACCCCTCTAAACCTCACTCCCATCTGGGTCACGGCACCAATGTAGCCCCTCCTGTTCGAACCACCCACTCTAAGCGAGACTCGAACCTGGGTCCGCTGGCATAGGAGTCGGGGGCTTTAACAAGGAGGCTAAAGACCGCAGTCTCTATCGTGCCTATTGAGATCAGAGGAGTGAGGTTTACATGCACAGCTCTTACCGGCCTACGTTTGTTACACTCACCCCTCTAAATCTCACTCCCATCCGGGTCACGGCACCAATGTAGCCCCTCCTGTTCGAACCATACGCTCCAAGCGAGACTTGAACCCGGGTCCGCTGGCATAGGAGTCGGGGGCTTTAACAAGGAGGCTAAAGATCGCAGTCTCTATCGTGCCTATTGAGATCAGAGGAGTGAGGTTTACATGCACAGCTTTTACCGGCCTGCGTCCGTTACACTCACCCCTCTAGACCTCACTCCCATCTGGGTCACGGCACCAATGTAACCCCTCCTGTTCGAACCACCCGCTCTAAGTGAGACTCCAACCCAAGGCCGCTGGCATGGGAGTCGGGTGCTCTAACAAGGAGGCTAAAGGCCGCAGTCTCTATTGTCAGTCGCTAGAGCACCTTTTGAGTTCAGGGGAGTGAGGTTTACACGCACAGCTCTTACCGGCCTACGTCCATTACACTCACCCCTCTCAACCTCACTACTATCCAGGTCACGGCACCAATGTAACCCCTCCTGTTCGAACCGCCCTCTTTAACTGGGACTCGAACCCGGGTCCACCAGCATGAAATTTTCAGCATGAAAATTCTGTCAATGGTGGGGAAGCGTTGTCTCATGAATTACAAAAAATTCAGTCAATGGCCAGGTAAGAGTTCAAATAAAATGTAACCAAGAGTGATTATGTTATTTTTACTCAGTATTTAGCAAAGCATAAAATGCTAGCTATGAATTTAGCCTTAGCAAGACAAAGGAGTTGGACAATGTTTTCCAGAAATTACTCTTCAACCAGTTTCCCTATCATAGTATTGCTTGGTCCATCAGCTATGCCAACATCAAACCTGCACTAACAACCATAAACGAGTCATGTTTTCAGTTTTGACATGCTGTGGCAAGTCTGAGTTTGATTGTGGCTTGCATCTTTTTCTGATCTTCTTTTTCCCATCACTTCCCATCTTCTCTCTACTGTACTGTCAGTAATAGTGGAAAAAAATAAAGGTCTCTGACTGCAGAGCATGCAATAACAGAAACACAATAACAGTAGATACCTCTAACATTTAAAACATTTATGAGAAACTGTTTGAAGAACCGCTTCAAGTGTTTGGCTAACGTTATCCATGGAGAACAAGTTCTTAATCAGATTCTCGCCATCCTTCAGCCTTGAGGGACAAGTAAAGTCACTAAACCTCAAGTGAAGTGACTAAAAATCAGTGAAAAATACAATAAAATGCTTTTGTGGAATAGAGAGCCTTCAGTTTCATGTTTCATACTGTCTTTAGGCCAGTCTCAGTCCCTGATCAGCCATTAGCACCAAGCTCTATCCCTTCAAAGCCCTGATCATTTCCCTAAGTTCCCCCTCACTCCGTCATCCCTTCATCTCTCTGGTTCATTCCTCCTTCCTCTTTTCCTGGTTCTTCCCTCCCTCTCTTCAATGCTCGTTAATCCAGACTGACGTGGCAGAAATGTATTCACACCGGCTGAGCTGCTGCACTTCTAACAAATGCTGCAAACACTAACTCAAATCACACTTCTGAGGGCTGTGGGGAAAAAAAGAGAAATGCTTCAAAGTGGGATGCCACCACAGGTTTGTGAATAGTTAAATTCTGTCATCATTTACTCACCTTCATGTCATTCCAAAACTGTATGCTGTTATATTTTCAGTGGAATACAAAGTAAAATGTTTTTAAGAATCTTTGCGTACAGTAGCTCTTGCCATATAATGACAATTCCGTTACCAAGCTCCAAAAAGGACAGAAATCACCATAAAAGCATCATAAAAAGTAGCCTTGTGCGTCATATTCCAAGTCTTCTGAAGTCACATGATAGCTTTACATGAGATTTGCAAGTCATTATTCACTGATGCCACCAAAGCTCACATCTAGTCTGCATTTCCAGATTCAATGATGATTCTGACATTTTTTAATTGATGATAAATTGTCCTTAAGGCTTAGTGAGTCAGTTTAAATTGGCTTTTTTCTATGGGAACTAATTATGTTTTTCACTTGATTGGTTAAGGAAACATTCTTGCAATCTGTCGACTTAAATGTCAGTCTGTTTCTCACATAAAGATATTGTACTGTATGACTTCATGTCAAATGGGATACTTTTATGGCTCTTATACTGCCATTATATACACAACCATTCACAAGTTTGAGGTCAGTGAGATAAATTCTTTAAAAGATTCTTTAAGGTAATTATTATTTTTATTTAGCAAGGAATCATTAAATTGGTTACAAGTGACAGGGTGACACTTTATAATAAGTTTTCATGTGTTAACATTAGTTCAGACAGGACCACTTTGGCAAGTTACTTGAGTTTAGCGGTCTTTGGCGGTATGGTTCCTTATGGGGGTTCTTGCTCCAAATTAATTGGACATACAAGAGCTTTAACATTAACCCCCGGAACCATCAGCTTGGAAATACACAGACAATTAAGACACTAGTAATGTCTTTAAGAGCGAACGTGGTATCATGTAGATATGGCAGTAGGACGTCTATACTGTAGCTTGGTTATGAGGATGAGTGTCTCTCAGCAGTGAGGTCCATGCTGGCCGGGACTTGAAGCCTTATTGACTTTAAAGGTAGTGATCTGAAACAAAAGAAGACGACAACCAGAAGGTGCACTGTAATATGCTCATGCTTATAATGGGGAGGGAGGGAGGGTTGCGAGCAGTTTGAGCATACTTACCGAGCAGCGATGCCACGTATATATGTCCCGTGTCTAATAGGAGAATGGTAATGATTGGAGCGATTTGACAGCTGACCGCGTCAGCTGGTCGCGGCACTATGCCTACGTGGCCTGACTGAACTAATGCTGCGCTTGATTTATCTACATGCAGCTTTTAACAATACTTCTACAGCATTTATTTATCTTAAATCTGCAACTTTTTTTTGGGTTAAAAATGATCCAAAATCAATTTTTGAGCAAGTACATAACCACCCAGTGTTCAAAACTATCTCCTTACCTTACAAATTAAGATATTTATGATGAAATCTGATGGCTCAGTGAGGCCTCTATTGCCAGCAATGTCACTGAACCTCTCAAGATCCAGAAAGGTATTCAAAACATATTTATAACAGTTCATGTGACTACAGTGGTTCAACCTTAATATTATGAAGCGATGAGAATACTTTATGTGCACTAAAAAAAATAAAAAAATAAAAAATAAAGACTTTTCAACAATATCTAGTGATGGCCGATTTCAAAACTCTGCTTCATAAAGCTTTACAAATCTTTTGTTTTGAATCAGTGGTTCGGAGCATCAAAGTCACGTGATTTCAGCAGTTTAGCAGTTTGATACGAATCCGAATCACTGATTTAAAACAAAAGATTTGTAAAGCTTCATGAAGCAGTGTTTTGAAATCGGGCATCACTAGATATTGTTGAAAAGTCTTTATATTGTTTTTTTGGTGCACAAAAAGTATTCTCGTCGCTTTATAATATTAAGGTTGAACCACTGTAGTCACATGAACTGATTTAAATATGTCTTTAGTAGCTTTCTGGATCTTGGGAGGTTCAGTGACATTACTGGCAATAGAGGCCTCACTGAGCCATTGGATTTCATCATAAATATCTTAATTTGTGTTCTGAAGATGAACAAAGATCTTACGGGTGTAGAACGACGTGAAAGTGAGTTTCATTTTTGGGTGAACTAACCCTTTAACAGTTTGAGAACAAAGTATAACAATAATAATAATTTGCACAGTTTGATGTAATCCGAGCTAAGTGATTGTTAGATTTAATCACCATTAGCAGCACGATTATTGTAATGCTTATTTTCTCAGTTGGTCAGAGCAAAAGTGGCACAC
Source organism: Ancherythroculter nigrocauda (assembly GCA_036281575.1). NCBI lineage: Eukaryota > Metazoa > Chordata > Actinopteri > Cypriniformes > Xenocyprididae > Ancherythroculter > Ancherythroculter nigrocauda. Next base: position 4,034,966 of record VTFQ01000008.1, on the reverse strand, counting down.
AGGTTACTTACTTGTTCAGATGACATTTTCCGGTGAAAATTCTTATTTTGGTCATACTTTAAGATGTAGAATCTGTGATTCTGAAGTACAGTATCCAGCAAACTGACAGCAAATGCTGAGGAGCCGTGTTGATGCACAACCCATGTAAAGATAATTACGCAAATAACTGCAATTGCAGGTTTCTAACAGAGATGGCGACAAAGAGGCAAAACTTACGGACTGCAGCTTTAATGTTCATTTTAACATTTACGAATACATTATTTGTATTTGTGCCTTTAAAAACTCATGCTGGGGGCTGGGTTATAGAGCCCCTTGAATATAGCGACCAGTAAAAAACGCAGAGCGCCCAGCGCCTCATTGCGCTCCTGGCGTTTTAAAAACACTATGCTCCCACTGAAAACCAGGGTTCTAAATTAACACCCGCCAACCCGCCAAATGCGGGTTAAAATTCATTTTGGCGGGTGTTAATAAAAACTTACTAGCCAGTTTGGCCGGTGATGCCCCTGTTTTATAGCTCGTTCAAAATAACCCACAAATACATTGCAAAAAAGCCCGACCAACATACAGCAGCCTGTTGGTTATCGGAGCAATCGTGTAGTGATTACATTCACCAACAGAGGGGGCTGTGCAGCCACACTGTCACTGCTACACTTGGTCACGCGCGCGCCGCTACTTCATGAAGAACGTAACCTGGACCAGAGCAGAGCGCCATTATCATCAATTATCAAAAGAAACATCGCTATTGGTTTCAACTTTCAAGGTAGTAACATACTATTCATGTTAAATTAAAGTAATACGGTTATGTGTTTTATAACAGGGCTTCAACAGGGTGCAGGATTGTTTTGGACTATTTAAACGTCCTCAGTCACAAAGCAGCAATTTCCACACACGTCTTAACTGTATCACGAGGTGAAGGTACACAGATATGAATAAATTAAACAATTATAATAAAATAATAATACACTTGCAACTTACTTAGTGCTTAAAATGAGTCTAAAATGCAGAATAATAGTTAAAAATAGTTAAACGTTTACATTTCACAGTAGCCCATAAACAGCTCATGAAAATGAAAATATTAAATTCAATAATAAATGTTAAAAATATTTGTTAAATGCCATTTTATTTATCTTATCTCATATTTATGTTGTTTTAATTTTGTAATGTGATTTTTCAAAATAGTGTAATACTTTTTTTTAGTTAGGCCTGGTTAACATTTTTATAGTTTTTTGGTGAATTGTATTAAAACCAGACCAAAAGTCCTAATAATAAAATTAAATCATAATAATTATTAATGTAATGATATAGGGAACCCATATTTACCTTTTAAGTTATTTGTACTTAAACATTCAAGTTAATTCAATGAAAAGACCACATTAGGTCAACTCAATTAAACTGAGTTGTCAATTACCCCACTACTCAATTGAACTGAGGGAATCACTTTCCTCAAATCATTTGAGTAGTCTCAATTTATTAGGGTTTACAGTGAACAATTAAAAAACAAAAACATTAAAAAATGTATTGTCCCCGTTTTTATTAATAGTTAATAACAAATGAGATTTCGGTGATATTTTGACCACTCAAATAGGAAATGTCCATTTCAGAAATCTGGTCACCTTAGCATGTACGCGAAAGAAAAAACAAAACAAGCAATTTCGTGGTGGGAACTAATAATTTTAAAGTTGAGGCAGTAAAGGACCATGATGTGATAGATAGATGAAATATTTGCACTTTCTGTGCATATTTTGTTGTATGCATTGTGCTTTATATGTGTTTTTCATTCCAACAATGCATTCAGTGGCACTCATAATTTCTCTTATTTTCACCGGAAAAAAAAAATTTGGCTAGTGGAAATTCTGATTGGCTGGTGATCAAAAAAGTTAATTTAGAACCCTGCTGAAAACAATTGGAAAAATACCCTAACCTCAGGGAAAAAACGCTTTGGTGGACACACGGCCTAAGAGACTTTCAATAACATAAAAAATCTTACCAACCCAAAAGTTTAAATGCTAGTGTAGGTGCACAAAGAGTCTTAAAAATATCTTTTTCGGTGTTGCACAGAATAAAATGACAGCGTACGGGTTCACATTGACATGAGGGTGAGAAAATGATGGCAGAATTTCTGGATGAACTTTTCTTTCAAATGGCAGGCTTAAAGGACTGCCTCTGTGCCTGTTGCCTGTTGGAGGGTCTGGTTTGTGACCCGGAGGCTTGCGAGAGGCTTTTATTCAGGCTTACAGGGGGGCTGTAGTCATTTGAAAAATCACTCCTGCTTCTTTGTGCTGTAGAGTGGAATTGGCAGAAGTGAAGTGAGCGCTGGGCGATTCTACACACAGTGGGACTGTGTGGCCGGTCTCTATGTGTGAGCGTCAGGGTTGAGAATAGAATGATGGTATTTGTGTGTATGACAGGCTAGAAAGAATGAGGCAGACTGAAGGAGCGAGAAAGTGAAAGATGAATTTTACTGCAAGCACAGATCCATTGTGCCAATGTTTGTGTAGCAGTCGGTGTATTGTGTCTCTGTCTATGTGGATAATGGACTTCCTTCGTGTTTTGATTCCATTTGGCCGTCTAATGAAACCTAATTAATTTTGTTGACATTTGTGGACCCCACGCTGATATGAACGAGAGGGCTTTTTCTCCTGGAGGTTTGTGAATGCTAATCAAGGATATTAACCTAATTCTGTCGTGTATGCATTGCATGGCATTCTTTTTTGCTCATTAGTGAGAATTAGCAATCTGAGCCGTAGCACTCTCAAAGGTCTCCTCCTATATGCAGCATCCACAGTTAAACTTCCTCTGATATTTTAATAAACCTCCATTGTTGACTGTTGTCCGATGGTACGAGTCTTGCACGGTGACCTTGTCCGCCGGGACGTGTTTCTGCAAGTTCGCGGTCAGAGAACACATGGAAGTTATTTGATTCAGGGAGATGATAGAATTTGTGATGTGCTTCTCTCTTTGTCTCTCTTTCTCCCTCAGGCATCCTGCGCACTGCAGTTCCTGATCTGGATAGAGAAGCGCAGGATCAGTATCTGGTGGTCCTGCAAGCTAAAGACATGGGCGGACATCTTGGTGGCCTGTCAGGAACGACTACGGTTACTGTACGATTGACGGACGTCAACGACAACCCTCCGCGCTTCATACAAAGTGAGTAACTTTCCATATCTCACATCAAGTCTACGCATGTCCCTCACAGACCCTTTACCAAAAATGTCCGTCAAATTACCATAGATGCTACAATAAAAGCCATATTTGAAAAATAAGACACACTATTTGAAGTAAATCCCATGTAAAAGCATTTGTGTTCCTAAAACCTGCATGAGAATTTGCATTTTTTTATCCCCCACAGGAATTTTCAGGGAGTTTTTAGTTTAAGTAAATTAAAATTAACTTTCACATTTTGTTCTACAACACAAATGACACACAATCATACACAGATTTTGAAGTCATGTGCTTTAGCAGCATTAGTTAATAACATGTTACTAAATAAAGACTGAAATGGTTGTCTGATTCATCAAGCATACAAACTTATTTTAGTTTGGGGTCATTTTTATTTAAAATAAATTATTACATTTTTATTCTGCAAGGATGCATTAAATTGATCAAAAGTGAGAGTAAAGACTTTTACTTTGTCTCACACACACATACACACACAAAATCCTCAAAAAAAGTCAGTTTCCCCCCAAAAAGCATTTTCAACATTAATAATAATAATAATAAATGTTTCACAATGAGTTGACAGTTTGAACGTCATTGTGCACAAACACAAAATGAAAAGAAAACACAAAATGACATTCAAACAGACATTATATGCTTTTAACAATAAATAAAGCACATAAACATTACTAACATAGCCATACTTTGTGTTGTTGTTTCAGCCGTGATGTCACAGAAAAATAGATACCATTTCCAAAATAGAATCGTTGCTTGTCGCGGCTAGTTAGGACAAATACTCTGATTAACATGGAAAAAATACCTTTTTATCACGTCGCGGCGTCACGTCTGGTTAGGACACGGTGTTACACCATAGATTTTCTATACTGAACTTCTGTAGTTTTTTCTATTACAGTTACATATAGGTTTAGAGTTAGGTTTGGGTCATATGTTTTTGTGTGAATTCTTACGATTTCACCAATTCCTTCAGCTTCTATTAAAACCATATCGGTAAGTTAACATTCTAGGTTGGCCTTCAAATTAACGTCATGAATTAGCAGCCCTAAAGCTTGGCATTAGCCACCATTATCATCAAAATTAGAAGTTAAACACAATGACATGCTCTTTCAAGTACATCCCATATTACAATTTTACAGTACTTTGGGATTTACCATGGTAAATTTAAAAACATCATAGTATGGTCTAGATGTTAACGCGTGTTCCAGTGCATGTGGCGCTTGTGATGCTCTTCGGAAAAATTTTACTTTTTTAGAATTTGTTACTTCATTGAAATGGTACGAAACTTGGTAAAGATTTTGGCACTTGCTATGTGAACACACACACACACACAAATTATGGACATGATTCGAAAAGGTTAAATAGTCACACTATTGCTCCTCACGGTCAAAAATGACTTACTGAAAGCCCATTTTTTGAGATATCAAGCTCAAATTTGGAACACAACTTTATTTTTATTTTATTTATGACTTTGATTTTCTTGCAGTTTTACAGTAAAATGTGTTTTTGAAAATATATATTTCATATAAAAGTTTAAAATAGTGTTTTTGTGCATTTTTCATAACAATAAACGTAAAATTCTGTAGCTTTTTTTAAGTTAACTTTTTTAAACCTTTTTCACTTCAGCAATAATTTGCCATGTGTCATCTTTAAAAAGAGACCAAAATTAAGTCTGTGCTCTAAAGCATTCAAAATTTATGACAGTTTAACCCTTAAATGCATGACTGTTTCGCCAATCATTCTTACATATTCGGGTCTTTATTGACCCGGATCAATATCTAACACAGAAGGATCTCTACCTGTCGCGATAATATAAAACTCCTCTGATATTAGAGTAACAATTACAGAAGAATAAAATAAAGCATATTTTGTTACCTTTTGGGGCTTGAAAGGGCTCTGTTTGAGCAGATGTTTTATGCCATCATCACTGTCCTCGTCAGAGCTCATTTCACAGTATATTCAGCAAATAATAGGCTAGTTTTATGTTTGAGGTCACGAATATGAGCCCATTCGCGATATCAAACATGTTCTCAAAACTATATAATTTTCAACATCTTCAAAATCAATATTTTGATTGCTAACAGCTTCACCAGATCAATCCAGTAACAGTTACAGTCATATTTGATTGCGTTCAGTACTTGCTCTGCAGTAAATTGCTGAGCCATTTCATGTTTTTCTTATTATTTCGTTTTTTGTCTGAATGAGTCGTCACTTCAGCATTGTGTATCAGACATTGCCACCTTGTGGAATAAAGGTGAATTGCACTTATTCCGTCATCTAAGATTCAATTATTGTTGTGCAGAAAAAATATATGTACACTCATACACACCTCGGGTCGTTTGCGACCCTATACAATTTTTACAAAAAATGAATACAAAAATAGGCATTCTTTTACAATTTTATGATTTTTTTTCTTGTTATATTCTTTATAATGAATTGATTGAGGAATACCAAGAAGGTTGATGTCTAACTATAAAAATGATCGAGGAGGAGGGTAGTGAATGACGTCCCGGGTCACTAAAGACCCGAGGTATGCATTAAGGGTTAAGTTGGAAATTTCATTTTCAGGTCCATGCTCAAAAAGTCAATAAATGTATTATAACTACTGTGTAAATATAATTTAGTACCATAAAATTCACTAAAAATACAAAATATTGAATAAAAAAATAATCGAAATAATCGAAAATAATCGAATTAATCGAAATAAAATATAGTACTTTCATTTCATTGAAATAACACGCGAAGAGCACCAGAGGGTTAAATCACATCTCTGTCCCATTTTCCCATCCCCTCCCTGTTGTTTCCGTCAGTAAGAGTTTGATTTGTGTTATTTTATTTTCCTAAATAGGCTTGATTGTGTGTACAACCTGGTGCATATAAACCAGCTATTTCTAAGAACAGGCTATAAGAAAGAGTCTTATCTAATGCTGAGCACCAGCTGTTTAACCGTGCCTGCATAAGGGCCATAACGATATCAAACGCAGCCGCCCTCCAGTTCTGCTCAATTACATACCAGCCCTTTATTAGTATGGTCAAAGCAGAGTCCTTTCTCTCCAGACGTCAGCTCTGCCCTTCTCTTTCGCATGTTTTTTTACTGGGGTGAGCCGGGGTGAGATTATCTCAAGCCTGAAGAGAGGGCGTATGGGGAAAATATATCAAAGTCTCACCCAGGTAGATGTTCAGGTTCACTGGGCAAGGTTGGGTAAATCTCCTCGTATTTGGAAGCCGATTTAGAAATCTCTCCGGCAATTCACTTCAGATAAAAGCAAACAAATTACAGGCGTTTTGGGAGCTGTTTTGACCATTGCAATTACGTTTGAAGAATGTTGCGGGGAGGCTGATGCATCCCTCGGTATAATAGATGCAGACTCAGGCGCAGGGGGAGCTGAGCTGGTTTCTGTAGTTTTAACAGCCGTGTTGGGCAGCCGAGAGGAGCAGAGCAGTGCACTGTGCCCGTGATGGATGGCTGGGTAGATTGTTTGACGGATGACTACATAGGTACGCCTGTTAAGATCAGTGTCTTTTTTTATGAGGCAATGAGATAAGAAGCAACGATACAAAGAAGGTTTCATCATAAATATTACTAATTCATTTCCCCCGAGTCTTTGCTGGATACTGATGAAGAGAGCGAGGGAACAAAAGAGAAGGAGAGGGGAAATGAGAAGATTGAGGGAAGACGAAAAAAGAAGAGGAGGAGTTTAAGAATAGAGAAACTCTGTAATCACTGTAATTTGTCCACAGACAGAGTGAGAAAGCAAAAATAAGGGCTGACAGGGAGTGATGGAGATGGGAAGGAGAGGTGATGGTGACACAGGTAAAGGAACAGCTTAACTCTGCTCCGAGAATGGAATCGGTTTTATTTATGGGCCTGTGTGTCTGTGCACCCACTCACACCTTTAAATCATCTATTAGATCCTGTCTACACTGTAGACCAGCAATGTTGAATATACTGTGAGCAACAGTGAAATGATTAAAAATTTAAATATATAGGCCTGGTTTCAAAGACAGGGCTTAGATTAAACCAGGATTAGGCCTTCGATTAATTGGGATATTTAAAGGTGCCCTAGAATTAAAAATTGAATTTATCTCGGCATAGTTAAATAACAAGAGTTCAGTACATGGAAATGACATACAGTGAGTCTCAAACTCCATTGTTTCCTCCTTCTTATATAAATCTCATTTGTTTAAAAGACCTCAGAAAAACAGGCGAATCTCAACATAACACAGACTGTTACGTAACAGTCGGGGTGTACGCCCCCAATATTTGCATATGCCAGCTCATGTTCAAGGCATTACACAAGGGCAGCCAGTATTAACGTCTGGATCTGTGCACAGCTGAATCATCAGACTAGGTAAGCAAGCAAGAACAATAGCGAAAAATGGCAGATGGAACAATAATAACTGACATGATCCTTGATTACATGATATTTTTAGTGATATTTGTATTTTAGTGATATTTGTATTCACATGATCCGACGCATGCATGCAGTATGCATGACGAACACTTTGTAAAGATCCATTTTGAGGGTTATATTAGCTGTGTGAACTTTGTTTATGCAATGATAGAGTCGAGAGCTCGGGAGGGGGCGGAGAGCGCAAGCATTTAAAGGGGCCGCAGCCTGAATCGCCGCATTTCTAATTATGCCCCAAAATAGGCAGTTAAAAAAATGTATTAAAAAAAATCTATGGGGTATTTTGAGCAGAAACTTCACAGACACATTCAGGAGACACCTTAGACTTATATTACATCTTGTAAAAAAACATTCGATGGCACCTTTAAATAGCTTTTATAACCGTACCTTAGAAAGAAAAAAAACGTTACTGGTGTGCATCTTGAGACAAAACAATGGCACTGACATATTTTAAGATATGCCGGTTGCTTTCAGTTAAAACAGCTCAAACATGCATTTTAGTCTGGGACTAGGTTTAAGACTTGTCTGAGAAAACGGGGGTTAGAATATTCATTAGGGCTCGAACACCAATGGTACGATTATTTATTTTATTTCATTTTTTTGGCTTAAAATAAGTTAATATTATTTTTAAATATTAATACATATACATTTAAATGTAATAATTGCAATTAATTTAAAAAGTTTATTAAATTATCATATTAATATTTTAAAATGTATTTAATTTTTATTCTGATTAATTTTTAGCATGCACTGGCTCTAGAATTGGCACAATTGTCCAAAATATCCAAAACCCACTAGAACAGTGTTATATATTTTGTTGTTTGTTGACATTATCCCAAATTTTTCCAAGAACGTTTAAATCCAGAGAAATAAGCAATTTTATCCAGGACACGGACCATGTCCGTGCGTCGCCTATCATTGACATCATACCCACGTTACGCTTATGTAGAAACCATGGAAACACCAAAGACACTTTAATATTTTATTTTATTAGACAGGTGAGCAACTGTTTGGATACAATCATCGACAGAAAACTAATCATGTTATATACGCTATAACTCAACACTGTAAGTTTTGTTTAAATCTAATTTTCTTGATTTACCGCCAAGTTTTACCATGACTGATATCGATCTAGCTTACTACAGTGTGCATAGTAGCCTCCGAGTGAACACAGAGTAGCATTTCAACACACTCAAATGTATCTAATGCATTACCCACATACAAATGATCGGAAGAAGCGGAAGCGCTCATCTGTGGCATAATAAAAGCTCCACTGCTCTCGAGCCGTGTGTCATGCTCGTCTCTCATTAGCAATCGCTCCAGCGGCCTCGTTCATCTCCCACACGCTGCTTCATACTACAGTAATGTTAATAAATCTTTAATACATTAGCTCATCCACGAATATGATTTCTGCCCAAGTCCCATCGGATTCTTTTCCACCGGCTATAGATGTGAAGACAACACCTCCCATGATTCTGCGAAATCAAGGCGTCATCAAGCTACGCCTTTGTTTTGAATAAGCGACCTCTAGTGGCAAAACATTACATATTGTGCCTTTAAAGTGAAACAAACTAATTGTGCTTTTTTGTGTTTGTTGTAATAACATTTCACATATAAATTTGTAGTCCGTTTACACACATTCAATTTTTAAGTTAAATATTATACATATTTTTTCAGATGAACAGAAAAACAGGACTGGAGTAGCTCTACTATGATGAGAGAAATGATGTTTTGCTGCTCGTGTCCAGTGTAGACACTGTGTTATTCCATCTGTCTGTTCTCATGTCTTGCTCCCTCTCCATCTCTCGCCCATGCCATTTACACACTCACCGACTGGCTCGTGAGACGAGACTCAAATGCACGCTCACAGGAATACACATCAGCTTCTGTGTCACACACACATACACATTCATGTCACATACACACGTTCGACAGTTCATCGGGCTGAGGGAAGAGAGAACACGGCTGGAGATGACAGGCTGCGTCGTCAACACTTAAATAGATAGTTCGCCCAAAAATTAAAATTATCCCCTGATTTACTCACCCTCAAGCCAACTTAGGTATTATCTTCTTTCAGACGAACACAATCGGAGTTGTATTAAAAAATATCCTGGCTCTTCCAAGCTTTATAATGGGAGTGAATGGCGCTTGAGATTTTGAAGCCCAAAAAAGCACATCCATCCATCATGAAAGTAATCCATACGACTCCAGGGAGTTAATAAAGGCCTTCTGAAGCGAAGCAGTGCGTTTTTGTAAGAAAGATATGCATATTTAAAACTTTATAAACTATAATAACCAGCTTCCGTTCGCAATGGATTACTTTTATGATGGATGGATGCACTTTTTTGGGCTTCAAAAGCTCAAGTGCCATTCACTCCCATTATAAAGCTTGGAAGAGCCAGAATATTTTTTTAATATAACTCCGATTGTGTTCGTCTGAGAGAAGATAGTCATATACAACTATGATGGCTTGAGGGTGAGTAAATCATGAGATCATTTTTGGTTGAACTATCCCTTTAAGGGCTAATTTTCATTCCGCATCCTTTGCACTTGCTCTTTGGCTTTCTGTGTGTCTCTTTGATATGTGAATTTCTTTTCTCGGCCCTCTCCAGACCTCCTCACCCTTCTGCCCTCAGCTGGCGTTGCATTTAAAGGCTCTTCAGTGGTCAGCGGTGCACACAGACAATAAAATACTGTTCATCTAAACACTTACTGTGCACTCTCAGCGGATCATAAAGCCCATTTATTTACACTCTTATCAAAGCATAAAGCTCATTTAGCCTTCTAGCTATGCATTATGGAATCATGCAGTGTCAAGTTCAACAGGCGATTAGGACTGATGCATATGTTCTCTTGAGTATAATGGCAATAAAACGCCACCGTTTGGATGTAACTAAGATGCACTCTGTAAACTCATCTCTGCCTACGCTGGAATCCATTTCAAAAGTAAAGGAAGTGGAAAATGTAAAGAATTAGTTGCCTGGCATCTCACCAATGTGTCTGTGGCGAGAGCAAAGAGGTTTTATGCGCGACTAAAAACCCCAAAAGCGCATCCCTTTTGACTTTTCCCAATGAATTCGCATGTCTGGGAGCGATTTTTCTCTTGGATATGGGGTTTCGGGGGCCTGAACACTCATTTCAAATGACAGTACCTTCACAATTAATTCTATTCAATGTGGCCTCCCACCGTCAGCGAGCCTCTCCAGCTATTTGTATTCTCGAGTCTCGTCCAATCCCATAAGGTTATATATCTGTGTTTTCGCCGTGCACGACGCGATAAAGACATGAAATGCGCGTCTGAATCCATAAAGATGCGTCCCTAGGGCGACTTCTCCGAGCGTGAAGGAGGGATGAAGGAAGGAAGGGATGAGAGGAACACTAACAGCCTCATCTTGGCCATACCAGCCGCTGTAATCACAGAAGTCTGAGTCGTTTTCATCTCACGCTGCGCTCAGAAACACTTTTTTCTGGTACGCCGGCGAGCTCGCGGCTCCTTATCTGTGACGCGTGGCCTGGTCTTTGTCCATTTCCTCGAGTCAGTTTGCCGGAGAGGTGCTCAGCCATGTGTTCTGATCGGATAATTTGTTGACTGATTCGGCTGATTGGGTTTGGTATGAATAAGGCAAGCAGGCGAAGCGCTTCTGACTTGGCTGCTGCCCGTGGGGTCTCCTCGGGGGGCTATAGACAGCAGTGGGGCATGAAAACGTCCCTGAAATCGCTCTGTCGTATCACAACGGCCAATTAGAGCTGGGATTGGTCCACAGTTCCACATGAGGCACTGGTAGCACTGCGGCCATTTGTGGTGATGACTGTATCTTTGCAGCTGCCTGCTTACACTTTATGTGAAGGTCTGAGTAGAGTGTGTTTGAGGTGAAACACATCCGAGAGTGACTGTGCCCCGTTTTAATGTCATTTATGGGAGAAAAAGTAGCACTGCAAAGACTTTTTGAAGTTTCAATCACTGGCAGTAAGACAGATCAAAAAGACCTATCCAGTCTTTTCTCAAGAGGCCAAATTATCTGCAAAAGAACCTTTACTTTTTTCTTGTGCAATACTAAGCTTTAGTAGATCAGTAGATCTCAGCTGCTACAGGAAACCATTACCGTTTTATTCTGTTTTCTAAAGACTAGTTGGAAATTACAATGAATTCACTCTTTAATCAGGCATAGTTTTATTTTCTCAGGTAGCTTATATACTGCACATCTGACAGTACTTTAATGGTAGGTAGAATGGGTAGAAAGATATACTGTAGTGTCAGATGTTAAGATATCTGGAAAATGGAAAACGGATGAAAATTTTATATATAGTTTTTTTATATATTATTTTTGTTGTTATTAAAACATATATAGTACATATTTGTATATATTTTTATGTTTTTTATATTTTTATTTTTTTCTAATCATTTTATATTTATAATTGATTAATTTTACAATTACCCTAATGTGAGAATTATGACCACGCAATATTGACTGATGGATCGGCAGAGAATCGTCTTTCTGTGAGTCATTTAGAAATTATAGTTCTATTTTATTTAAAGAAATATGAGGTAAAAGTGTGAATTCATATTTCTCCAAATGTGCGCACCTTTAAACTAAAAGTTTGTATGCTGCGTAGTGAACCAATGTGACCAAAAATAAATGGGAGCAAATGCGATTGAACAGGTTTGTGTCTTGTTATTCTATTCAAAATATAATAACTACCGATAACTACCATAACAAAATAACTACCGATTGATTTTGCATGATTTTGCATTCCTGACAGAAATTAAGAATTATTAGTGTTATTGTAACCAAGTATTACCATAAATAGTGGTCAAATATCGAAGCTATCTAATCTATCTAATATTTCAAAGCTCAAGCTCAAATCAGAATATTTATTGTTTCTGTAACAACTGCCAAACAATAGTCTATATATGGGTCAATGACGTGACCTTAATAATAATAATTAAATAATTTAAAAAAAGATATGACATCCAAGTAAGGTAGTACAACTAGATCCCTTTTATTGAATCCAAAAGGTTTTAATTATATTTTGCTGCATATAAAGATATTTTAAAGATTTTGAAGTGTCAAAAGGTCATTCGGTTTAACCATCCAAAGGCCAATACAGCCATTTCATTTGTAAATAAAATATCTTAAAATGTAATTAATGTATATGTTTTTTATTCCGGCATGATTTTATAACATTATATATCAACATAGTGCAAAATTATATTAAAATTATGTGTAGAAGTCGTTGCTTTGTTATGAGAAAGAATGTCCGGAAAAATTAATTTCATTGATGTCATTTGGAGTAACCAATATAAAGGGACCATTCTGGGTCAGTATCATGTGACAGGATGTGACATCATTCAGACACCTGCAAAGGACCACATGGTCGTGAAGCAATGTAACTCACTCTCTTTTAACTATTTGAAAAATTCATGTTTTCACTTGATCATACGCATGTCCCGAAAGATCAGGTCATTCGGTACAACCGCTACAAAACATGGAAAATGTTGTAATATTTTAAAAACTTGTACTAAATATAAAATGTTTGATTGTCCTTTTGCTAGCTAGCTAGATATCAGCCTGTTAGCATTGTTTGAAAATATCATCATTTGGTACAACAGAAATTTTGGTTAAACCGAATGACTTTTTTGGTGAAAAATTTTGTCCATCTTGTAAAAAATGACAAAAGCAGTGTTAATTGATTATAAAAACCACATAATCTCATTTTAAACACTTAATAAAACTTCAAAATTAATTATATATCCATTAAGTTTTTTTTTAAACTTTTAAAAACCTATATATATATATATATATATATATATATATATAAAAACATATACATATACATATGTATATGTATATATATGTATATATGTATACATATATATATATATATATATATATATATATATATATATATATATATATATATATATATAATACATAATACATAATACATATACATAAAGCTCCGCTGTGGTTTATTTGTTTTTTTACAAGGGGGAGAAAAAAAAAAATCAAAACATCCCCCCTCTGGATTTTCACAAATCGCACCCTGCATGTAATTACAGGATAATTACAGTGTACTTACTTTCTACCCAAGAAAGTATTGATAATATAAGGTAACTACATGGGTTAAGGTTAGTTTTAAGTGTAGGTTCAGGGTTAGTACCTAGTTATTAACCAGTTATTGTAATTGCTAGAATAAGTACATAGTATGTACATGCAGAACAGGAGTGTAAAAGTGCTACTGATAAGCCTCTTCATTTTATGTCTTAATTATGCATGTTAATGCAGTGATTTGCATTTTATTATTTGCATTTAGCACTGCTCTTTTGCTAAGAAAATCCACCACTGTAGATATTCCAGCAACAGAAGAAGTTCTCCAATCTGACACAAGGGTGACACAATTCTGCTCTGAGCAGCTGGACAGCGACATGAGCTGTAGGGAAACTTTTTAGGCGAGTGTTGGTCCATTGTTTGAGTTTTTGAGGAATAACCCAGAGCCAAACGTCAGCAATGGAATCAATCAGAAGGTTTGGCCGTTGTTCTGTCGGCGACAGTGAGAGTGGAGTGCGGGAAAAATGGTCAACGGTTTCGCTTTTCTTGTCATCTACCCTGGCAGTGTGCCTTCACGCAGAATAATAGGAGTTAGAGCCATTCTTCTTGTATGGAGGCAGAGAACGAGCGATGTGGAGGGGGTGGTGGGGGGTAGGTAAGAGCGAAGTGATTTCCATGCTAATGGGAATGTTCCCGGCAGGGCTTTCTGTCTGCGCCTATGTCTCTATGATGAATGCAGCAGTCGGACTGCCAGCACGACGGGGGTCTCGCACCAAACCGCGAACTCGCAACTTCCTCTCTCGCGCACGGTGCCGAAAAGAAAGTGAAGTGGGCGCTCGCATAGAACTGAAAGACAGTGTGGACTCTGAGCCACGGCTGCATAAACTAGTCAATTCCTGGCTCATTTCTGTGAAGTTTCGCTTCTTCTGGACACTGGCACTGTCTTTTATTATTTAACATGCCTCATATACATGATGGTGAGTAATTGGAGAGTGAAGTATTTGAAGAAACGGTGCTCTAGGCAAGGTCTCTCTTAGATTACAGGCACGCTGAATCACAGGACCGATTTAGTCATACAGGTCTCTGTGAGGGCACTGTTGATAGAGGTCAGCATACGATGATCTTATTCCAGCAGTTAGTACTGAAATATTGCAGCTCGGAGTGAGCGTTAGTCTAACCCGGGTGTTTTAAATGATGCCTCGACCACGTCAGATGACCTGAGGTGTCCTGGGAGAGCTGGACGCAGCCTGACAATATACACCGGGAGGCCTGGACACAATTGTCGCTGTTATTAAAGTGAAATTACGGAGGAAGGGATTTGATATTAAAGTCATTTTGAGCTGAGGGTGTGGATGTGTTTTGATTAGTGGTCTTAGTGAGAGAAATAGAGTGAGAGTCCTCTGGAGGTATTAACACCCTGAAGCAGCACACAACACTGATTTCAGCACCTGTGTTTCTCCTCAGAAACACTGCAGCCCTGACATAAACACAATCTCTGTCCCTTCTCCTTCTCATTTTCT